>CM060891.1:31027306-31764806 GCA_030762935.1 Hymenopus coronatus
TTTTCATGAACGTGTTTTGGTTATGAATACTATGGGATCTCACAAAATCATAGTTCAATGGGGTAAAGAGGGAGGATTTAAAATGTAATACGTGGTATATAATAATCATTGCAGAGGTTTTTCGATTTCTTAAGGGTAACGTACAGAGAAGAGGGGGAGAAAAAAAATCCTATTATTTTAATTGTTCGTTATTTAAGACACTAAATTAAATGTTTGATAGAATTTAGATGCATATGTTGTTGGTTCACTGACCTATTCATACAATATTTTAATTTATTAACAAATATATGCGTTTTTCCTTAGAGATTTTAGAGTAAAATTTCTTATCAATTATTTTTAAAGTATAAATAACCATGTGATTAAAAGAAAAGTAGGTCATAAAAAGCTAGAAGGTGTTTGTTTATAATAAAGCATCATTGAACCAATGTCTATAGTTCATGGGAAAAAGTTAATTTATTGGCATATTACTTTGTTCAAATAAAAACGGAGGAGAAAGGCGCACATATTTAAAAGAAATAACGTATTTTAGGCACATTATGGACTCTTGGCACATAAAAAATACTAAATTACACAACTAAGCGTGATTCAAATTTAGTTTAAATTTACCTTATTACTCCAAAAAGTAGAAGAACTACGTTCTCTTCTGTGAATTTTTTTTTATCAGAATTCAGTTTACAAAATAGATGTGTATTACGTCATTGTTATTTATTCATTTAAAATATAACTATTGTACCTAGAATACATATGAAATTAAAGATAAAGCTGTGATTTATTAAAACGAAATAATGGATCGATGTTTAAGTGGAATTTTAAGAATAAATAAAAAAGAGAGTTCCACCATTACACAAAAAACTAAAACATTATCAATATTTTAGCAATTTACAGATTTCATCTACCCTTAATTGAAATTGTAAATTAAAATATCCATACTTAAAACATCATCTGGATAATAAACCTTGTCTTTTATTTTATAGGTAATAAAGGATGGAGCTACGAAGAAGTTCTTCCGTACTTCAAAAAATCAGAAAACAATTTGGACCCAGACATTGCTGAAGACACCACACATCATAGCACAGGCGGATATCAAGATATTCAGAGATACCCTTACACTGACAAAAATTCACTAGTTATAGTAAATGGATTTAAGGAAATAGGTTTGCCGCAAACTGATCTTAATGCAGAAAGTACTCAAGGAGTGATGCTTGTGCAGGCAACACAGAGGGACGGAGTTCGCAAGAGTACTTATAGCGCCTTTGTGGAACCTATCAGAGAAAAACGTAAAAACCTCAAGGTGGTAACGAATGCAAGGTGTTCTAAGATCCTTTTTGACGCCAAGAATGAGACAGCCACTGGCATACAGTTCTTTTGGGAAAAGAGCAAGACAATCGTCAAGAAAATATATGCCAGGAAGGAAGTAATTATTTCTGGAGGAACCATAAATTCTCCTCAAATACTCATGCTCTCCGGCATCGGTCCCAAAGAGGAACTGGAATCCGTTGGCATTCATGTTATTCGTGACCTACCAGGTGTGGGTAAAAATCTCATGATTCATATTGCTGCAGCGAGTGTTGTTTTTCGTACATCTCCGGGCAAAACTAACTTACCCAGGAGTTATCATGACATACAACGAGACAATGATACATATAGTTCATCACCAGCTGACAGTCCTTGGGCAGCGACAGGTCCAAACCAAGTGACAGCATTTACATACTCCGGTATTGGTGATTCATCCCCAGAATACTCAGATATTCAGTACATACCAACACAATTTATGCCACCCAGTTGTCCAAGGAGGAACGCCAATGTAAAATCCTATTACGATCGTGTATCAATTACTACACTCAGCCTACATCCGAAAAGTTGTGGCAATGTAACTCTAAGGTCTGATAGTCCATATGATTATGTTCGAACTGTCTTGAATCAACTCACTGAATACGATCAGGAAGTATTGGTGCGTGCTGTTAAAAAGATTTCGCTAATGACAAACACTGCTGCGCTCAAGGAGGCGGGGTATACTGTGGATAAAACTCCTGTGAGTGGTTGTGAAAACTATACCTTCGGTACAGATAATTATTTCAGATGTTCGATAAGAAACCACCCACTTAGAGCCTCTCACCCAGTGGGCACCTGTAAAATGGGCCCGTCCACTGATGACACTGCCGTTGTTGATCCCGAATTAAGGGTTCATGGCATCAAGCATTTAAGGGTGATAGATGCCTCTATTATGCCCTACATGGTAAGCGCCAACACAAATGCTCCTGCTATCATGATTGCTGAAAAAGGTGCTGATTTTATAAAACACAGCTGTAAGAAGTAGAGTTTAAAATATATTTTGTAATGTGTCCTTTCATCGTATGTAACATTCAAGATTGCTGGAGAAGGAGATGCCGTAGGTAATCAAATAAGATGCTATGACAATAAGTCTGTTAAAAAGAACATTTGTTGTGGTCCATTAATATAATTTTTCTGGCTGTTCCACAAACTGTTCTTACAAACTGTTATTCTTTTATCTACGTCATATTAATCTTCATAAACGTTAGCGGAATTGGTCTTATTACTTGCTCCCTTTTATATAGAAGGGTAAAAAATCTTATGTGTACCATTCGCATGACTTTCTCTATATCCCTGCAACAAATTATTCTTAAAAAGCTTATACTTCTATTTACTTCATGCTAATCAGAAAAATTTAACAGAAATAGACTTATTACTTGCTTCCTTGTAAGTAGAAGCGAAATAAGAGACTACCATTGGTTAAAATGATAGTCAAAAGCTGTTGCTATGTCAATTAAGTTCCTTTGTTTATATGGATCGGAGTTGACAAGTTCCTGTATGGGAAAAATATAAGTTTTTCATAGCAGAAACTGAAAATAAGGAATGTCTCAAAAACGACGAACTCCACGAAAAAAAAATTATCTAACATAAATTGTGTGCCTTAACGTGCTCTACATTTTTTTGTGGAGTAAGTTTGTGTCCATCTCTTACGGTTTAGCAGTTATTCAAAATTCAGTTAAATTCATCCAGAATAATCTAATCTTCAGAGGCCATTCCCAGAAAATTCAAGATATAGATGTTATTTGTCAGGTAAATAAGTTTAATATACAAAATTTTAATCAAAATTGTTAGAGCCATTTTTGAGAAAATCAACATTTTCGAAAAAAGTTCCATGTAAAGGGTAGTTGGGGATGGGGGAATTTTTCTCAAAATCTTCGTGTCGCATCCCCGGAAGATACTAAACTTAAATACCAAATTTGGTATTTTACCGACTTTTCGTTTTTGAGTTATCGTGTTCACAGACACGCGGACACACACACACACACACACACACACACACACACACACACACACACACACGGACCTTTTTGTGAAAATGCTTTTTTTTATATTGGGGACCCTAAAACATATATATCCGGTGAAATTTCGGTATCGAATTTTTGGGTGGAGTGCAATACCTTCTCTATACACTATGTAGATAGTGCGTATAGAGAAAGTAAAAGAGGAATACATTAGGCTAAAGGATAGTCAAATCTTTTAAAAGCTGGTGGCCTTGTGAAACAATTGAGGTTCAGTTCGCTAAAATGGTTTCCGTTTAAGTAAAGCTAATAAGTTTAAAGCTGGTACCAATGAATATTCGAAGCCACCACGATCTAAGTGGTGAAAAAGACTCTGAAAGAAAAACGTATTAAGAGATCTAAATGTTTTGAGCAGTATCCCTTACAGTTTAATTGTTATGCAAAATTCTGAAAAAATCCACCAGAGGCTATTAACAGAAAATTCAAAATACACATTTTTATTTGTGATCTAAATATTTTTAATATACGATATTTTGAACAAAATCGTGAGAGCCATTTTTGAGAGAATGAACATTTTTGAGAAATGTTCTAATTCTGGTACTTCACCGACCCTGCGTATAATGACATAACCAAAAGAGTTCGACACACACACGGCCCTTTTTCTTAACAAACTTTATTTTAGACTCAGGTAACTTCAAAACATATTTCCGGAGAAACCTCGGTATCGAATTTCGCTATCCTGTATGTGCTTTGGACATATTGGCTAAAGAAAGTAAAATTTGTATATTGGTCCAGTTATAACACAAATAAATAAGTTAGCATTAAGGAAAACTTACACCCGGTTTCGTAATATAAGTTGAACATCTCTGTGAAAGCTCGGCAAAGGACAGTGGAGTTTTTAGGCGTAAAAATTCTTAGCATGGTCTCCTTGGGAATGGAAGTAAAGCCGCTGGTCCCCTGTCGTAGATTAACGGCACGTACAAGAACCTCAAGCCTGATAAAGAGGCCTCTGAGCAAAATTAAGTGCTCTTTCACACCCAGTATAGAATGGGATGCTGAGAAACATAGTAGTTAAAGAGCGTCTATAAATAAAACTCCATTTCCATTTAATTTCCTAAACTATTGTAGTTTGTTGTGTATTCAGTAGTACGTTTCTAAATGGTCATTTTAAAATGTATAAATTAGAAATAAACATAATGATTAAAGTAGTCTAATTTGTTAGAATCAGAGCTATAATTACAAGCTGAAAAACCTGGGTTACTATATGCTGGGCTTGAAGTTCCATAAGCTTTCAACAATATCGCGAGAAACAGTTGAATGGTGAGACCACTTCATTAAATCACTAAGTTAGACCGATCGTGTCTCATAAAGTTCAATCCAGGTGACCGCATGTGCGATTTTGTAGTGGACAAAGCGACGTAGGGGACGGGTTTTCTCCGGTCTCTCCAGGTTCCCCCGCCATGGTGCTCTATCTTCATTTCATGTATCATCAGTGGCATCGCCTGCGATATTTCAGCAGCTAAAGCGGAAGCTAAAGTCACAAAGTCTTGAACATTTCAAAAGAAACAAGAACAGTATCTCGAAAATGACTCTGACATTACAAAAAAGTATTTAAGCTTAAGTATATCTTCAATGAGAACTACATTTCTATATATTAAACGTTAATATATCTGTTAAAAGTTTATCAGTTACCTAAATTTCCAAATGAAGATGAGTTTAGAAACTATTCTCAGTAAAATTAAGATATGCATTTTATTAGTCATGCAAATATTAATGCTTTATGTTACATTGCTGTATTGAAAAATCTGATGTGTACCATTCACATGACTTTCTCTATATCCTTGCAACAAATTATTCTTAAAAAGCTTATATTTTTATTTACTTTATGCTAGTCAGAAAAAATAGCAGAAATGGTATTATTACTTGCTTCCTTGTAAGTAGAAGCGAAATAAGGGACTACCATAGGTTAAAGTGATAGTCAAAAGCTGGTTGCTATGCCAATGAAGCTCCTTTGTTTATATGGATAGGAGTTGACAAGTTTCTGTATGAGAAAAATATAAGCTTTTCATAGCAGAAACCAAAAATAAGGAATGTCTCAAAAACGACGAACTCCACGAAATTTTTATATAACATAAATTGTGTGCTTTAATATGCTCTACATTTTTGTGTAGTAAGTTTTTTTTCCATCTCTTACGGTTTAGCAGTTATTCAAAATTCAGTAAAATTCATCCAGAATAAACTACTCTTCAGAGGCTATTCCCAGAAAATTCAAGATATGCACTTTATTTGTCAGGTAAATATCTTTAATGTAAAATATTTTAATCAAAATCGTGAGAGTCATTTTTGAAAAAATCAAAAATTTCGAAAAAAGTTCAATGTAAAGGTAATTGGGGGTGGGGGGGATTTTTCTCAAAATCTTCGTGTCGCATCCCTGGAAGTTTGTTATTTTAGCGACTTTTCGTTTTTGAGCTATCGTGTTCACAGTCACACGAACACACGGACACACACACACACACGGACATTTTAATGAAAATGCTTTTTTCGGATATTGGGGACCATAAAACATATATTTTCGGTGAAATCTCGGTATCGAATTTTTTGGTGGAGTGCAATACCTTCTCTATACACTATGTACTAGTGCGTATAGAGAAAGTAAAAAAGTCTTTATTGGGTTAATTTTTTTTACAAATACAGTTTTTGATTCAATGCTCCAAATAATTCACTCTCGTTTCGACGCGTAGACAGTTTATAGCTGCACGTCATCCATGACCATGACCTAATTACTCACGACATAGTACATTTTGCAACACATCAACCCTTTAGTGTAATCCTTCCTCCTTTTATAGCTAGAAAATGACGTCACGCCGTTCTTCCCTATTGTTTACGCATCCCAACTCCCTGGGTCGCATACTGAGGCGAACATCAAAACCATTACATAACCCAACACTGTCACAGTATTATAATGGATATCTTTTGAGATATTTTTTCCCAAAACAAGCAGTAAGTAAACGCTATACACGTTAAGGTTGGTTGGTGTCTTTCATACATTTTATTCTAAGGCTGTTGATGTCTACTTCTTTCTGAGCTATGAGATACAAAACCTCCACTATATTAAAGATTAAAAATCATACTATACTGTTTAGACTATTTCCTGTCCTTTCTGCCCAGAAACATAAACAGATTCCTTTCTAGGAATGTACTGCTGGTATTCAGGTGCTACTGATCACTAAAAATGATCATGGAATGCAGCGAAAGGTAAAGAAAAGCTGGTATTCAATGTCATTACAACAAACTTGCAAATAAAACCGACTGGCTTTAGAGGATACCCCACGTCAAGTAAATTGAAGTGCCCAAATTTAGTAATGATAAAACATGTAATTTTACTCGCAGTGGCTTCAACTAATACTTTACATGACAACTAAAGAGCTGTTTTGGTCACAATAATGAAAGAAATCTGATGTGTTCCATTCACATGACTTTCTCTATAGCTCTGCAACAAAATTTTGCTTCTATTTACTTCATGCTAATCGAGAAAAAATAGCACAAATATTCTTATTACTTGCTTCCTTGTAAATAGAAGCAAAATAAGGGAGTACTATAGCTGGTTGCTATGTTGATTGTTGTTTGTATGGACAGGAGTTGACAAATTCATGTATGAGAAAAGTAATTTTTTCATAGCTGAAACCGAAAACAAGAAATATCTAAAAAACAATCAACTCCACGAGAACAATGTATATAACATATATTGTGTGTTTTAACGTGCTCTACATTTTTGTGTAGTAAGTTTTTGTCTATCTCTTACAGTTTAGCAGTTATGCAATATTCCGTAAATTGCTCAGGAATAAAGTAGTCTTCAGAGGCTATTCCCAGAAAATTCAAGATATACATTACATATTTCATTTCTCAGGTAACTGTCTTTAATATACAACATTTTAATCAAAATCGTTATAGCCATTTTTTAGAAAATCAATATTTTCGAAAAGAAAGTTCCATGTAAAGGGTAGTTTGGGACGGGGGGATTTTTCTCAAAAGCTTCGTGTCGCATCTCAGGAAGATACTAAACTTAAACACCAAGTTTGGTATTTTAGCGACTTTTCGTTTTTGAGTTATTGTGTTCACAGTCACAGGGACACACACACACACACACACACACGGTATGTTTTCTGAAAATGCTTTTTTTTGATACAGGGGACCCTAAAATATATACTTCCGGTGAAATCTCTGGATAGAACTTTTGGGTGGAGTTCAATACCTTCTCTGTACACAATGTACATAGTGCGTATAGAAATTTTATTTTATTTTTATTTTAGTGCGTATAGAGAAAGTATATATAACAGAACTTTATGCGTAAAATAATCGCATGGTAATTTTTAATCATGTGTTACCAATATTAAATCGGAATTACCCGAACGTGGAATAGTGCATACTTGACACCGTCTAAATTGTGCACAACTATAGCAATGGTATGTAGGAGACTATAGAGGAGTGACCCAAGGATAATTGTTTCCAAGATCTTCAAATGCTTATCCTTATTTCCTACACCATATAAATGCTCTACTTGACATGAACGCTGTGTGTAATGAGTTGTAAATAAATAAGCACCTTAACTGTATTGATTTATTCCCATAAAAGAAGTAGCCTTCATTCTCACACAGGTAGGCATTTGTGACATATTTAATTGACGTCTCTAAAATATAGTTAGTAGTTAGTAATTAACTGTACCTCCTAATTAAAGCATAGGGCATTATTACGATGTTTTCGTGATCTAGTTTGAATTTCTGAGTACGCTATGTGTCATGGTGACGATGGATAAGTTGGTTGCCCACAGATGGCACTGTAGGACGAAATCACGACTTGTGGACGCGAAATGGCGAAACTTTGCCCAGGAACTTTCTTCTTTGAAGGTATGGGGTTCTTTAATGTGCAAATAAAAATTACACGGGACTACCGACTTTACTTGTCTTCCGAAGGAAGCCATGCTAAATATTTTTACTTTCGAAAAAAAAAACCAAAACCCTCCGCCAGGTTTGAACATCAATCTTGGGTTCTCTAGAACACAAGGCTCTTAAAACTGCAAAAACATAGGATAGAACAAATGTGTTCTGCTGATTTTAAAGTTAAATTAACAATGTGTGTGATAATTAATAAAGGTAAAAAGAATATTATTGTTCTATCAGTGTTTCCTAATAATCATATTAAAAGAGCAATCATGTTGATGCTGCTCACCCAACACTGCACATATAGAAGGCATCTTAAGAGAAGAGTAGACATTTGACACAACCGAGCATGGCCTGTCACCCAAGCATGGCTATTAATCCTTGTGATACAATAGAACTGGATATTTTTACAAAAACACTCGAACGCACTCCAGGATATAGACCTCATTAATCGCCTGCCGCGAAAAATGTACTAAAAGCAGGCGTTAAACACTACCAAAAAATCTCTTAAAATAACGAGGAATATCTGGTTCTTTGGACCCGGAAATCGTAGCACTGATCCGAAAAGTGTATACTTCCACATATCTGAGCAAAAGTTCTGCTCTAAGTCCTCAGGCCGCAAAAATTTATTCTGCAGTATAGCAACTATTTTACACCAAGGTATAGAGTGCTGGAATATTTGCTGCAAAACAAAGGCTCTAACATTTCCCTTGGGCTAATCAATGACTATAACGCCAATTCAGCTGATTGTAACATCCCAACTTCAATAACGTATTTACGGGAAACACATTGATGCCTTCAAAAAAGAACTGGAAAAAAATGTGTGCAGAATCTACATTAGATATGTCAAAAGAGGACTTTAGCAGGGAAACAAAAAGATGGAAAGAAGATGGACACACGATCTAAAACTTCACTTTGGAACCAAATGGACAACAGCCATGGTACGGCGTGAGGAGAGACTACTGCTAGAAATAGCAACAAAAGAATGGGGAACTTTCCCGAGAAGACTTCGAGGGATTGCCTGAACAAGCAGCTGCGATCCAAGACAGCCTTGTCCTTCAGGGATTCTAGGGCTAATTATTATAATTCTAATAGCAATAGGTGGTATAGATTCTATAAGATGGGTATGGGCGAAGTTGTCAATCCCATGGCCAAGCTCGCTAAAGTGGCCAGCTATGGTGCTTCGTAACGCTGGGGAGTTCTACCTTGGGCATTGGTGTTTGTAAATATGTATAAGCATGTGTAATGTTAGGTACAAATAAAACGTTAAGCAAATCGGAAAACAACAGACACGTAGGGGAAAATGGAGAAAAGCGTGGGTCACTGGAGGAGGGAGTGCGACGGATGAGGGCACTGTGACGCAACATAACTTCTGCTATATCGATAATTCATTACTTAATTTTCTAAAGCTAGAAATTCCCAGATAAAAAAGAGGTCACTCAGGCTAGTTCCTGACTGGCGGGTCTTAAAATGAAATGGAGTTCTGCAACGCTTTTATCTCACGCTTTTATCTCACTCCACATGTCAAATGCGTGGCAGTTGGGCCACCGGGTATCAACGTCCTGTTGCAACAACCATACAATGTGGTTATACTCCACTCATAGAAAGTATATCACCAGTCTACCATTGAATTGCTGTTCCAGAACTCTTTAACTTTTCTACCAGTCCACTAACCAAGAACCCTCAAATTATCTACAAGATAATCCCTAAACGAATTTGGTTCCTTTGATGAAGTATCTTTTTTTTTTCTTCAAAAGTTTAAGATATTTGTGTCCTAAAGTCATTTACACTTCTCACAACAGACACGTAGGGGAAAATGGAGAAAAGCGTGGGTCACTGGAGGAGGGAGTGCGACGGATGAGGGCACTGTGACGCAACGTAACTTCTGCTGTATCGGTAATTCATTACTTAATGTTCTAAAGCTAGAAATTCCTGGATAAAAAAGAGGTCAATCAGGCTAGATCCTGAGTGGCGGGTCTTAAAATGAAATAGAGCTCTACAACGCTTTTATCTCACTAGGGAATATGTGCACATGTGAAATGCGTGGCAGTTGGGCCACCGGGTATCCACGTCCTGTTGCAACAACCATACAATGTGGTTATACTCCACTCATAGAAAGTATATCACCAGTCTACCATTGAATTGCTGCTCCAGAACTCTTTAACATTTCTACCAGTCCACTAAACAAAAACCCACAAATCATCTTCAAAATAATCCGTAAACGAATTTGGTTCCTTTGATGCAGTATCTTTTTTCTTCTTCAAAAGTTTAAGATATTTGTGTCGTAATGTCATTGACACCTCTCAATGAGGTTGGACTCTACAAAGAAATCAAGTCACAAGTACCACTGTTATTGTGTAGAGCATTGGTGTTTTGGTTGCAGCTGTGTATTCTCCCAGGTTCCTCAACATTTCCATTAGCCACCCAACAAGAACCTCTCAAATAATCTACAAGATAATCCGAAAAACGAATGTAGTTCCATAGAGTATTTTATATTTTTTCTCAAACCCTTAAAACATTAGTATCCTGCTGTCATTTAAACCGCACATCGAAGTTAGAGTTTTCACAGAAAGCAAATCACAAGCACCGCTGCCATTGTGTAGAACATTGGTGTTCTGGTTGTGTGTATTTCGACAGTTTCCTTGCCTTTTTTGACCATCTCACATATCAAGAACCTTTCGAACGTATTCGTAGATAATATGAAAACGGATCCAGTTTGATTGATGAAGTAAATTATCCTTTTCTGCCAAATATTTAAATATCAACGGTCTGTTATCATAACAACCCTTCAACAAGAAAATCTCGCATAGTCCTGCAATTGTCTAAATCATGATTTTTGTTTTGGTGTACCTGTGTACTATCTAGTAATCCTTACCTTTTTCCAGCAGTCTAATTATGAGTATCATTTAAATTTACCAAGGGATAGTCCGAAATAGGTTCCATTCACATGATTGGTTAGCTGATTTTTTTGTTTGTTTGTAGGACCTTTGCACTATCATTTCCAAGAATTTCCATATTAGGAACACTGTGTTGTGTACAGTAATTTTTAGCAAACCGCAAGTTACACGGGAACCATGATTCTCAAGCAGTTATTTTCGACCGGGGCAAGTATCGGATGGAGATAACCTTTTAAAGATGGGCAATGGACTGCATGTTAGATAAAGAACACACGAAAGATATTATCAAAGTTTTACCAACTTCTACTTGCAGTGAAAGGAATCACCAAATGTAAGACACACACGTTTTTCTGTGTTGTAACATATATAAGTGCATTATACCTTAAAAAATTGTGTATCTGAACACTTTTTAAACCTTTGCACGTGGGGTTTCTTTATGGTTCTGAAGTTTTAACTTTTTCTAAGTAATATAAGTGGTATGTTCTCAGTTTGCATACAATAACAAATACGAGAGAGTAGGTACTGAAAATTCACTCCACACTAATGCTATTGTAAAGTATTTAAATTACCAAGTGTGTTATCCATCGTTGCTGAATTCTGTCAGTTTGCGTGGTAAAATCCGCTTTGGCTTACATGATTTCATTTTCGTCAGCGCTTATTTAAAATACTTTTCTTCATTTTCTTAAATTTCAATATGTGATGAAGTAAGATGCAAGCTTATTAATTTCCGTGACATAAAAAGTAGTGACATTTAAACGATGAGTAAATGCAACTCCCAATATATTTTACTCCACGATAACATCATTTGCGACGGAACTGTTTCGTAACCTCTCATCCCTGAATCATATTACTTTTTCTTCGCACCAAGCAGATGGTGCTCGAGAGCTGTTCATGCAGCTAAATTTAAGAGCTCATCTCCTCACTCATAATTACCACTATTTCACGACAATCTGATGGGGTTTGGGTGTACTCCATTCAGTGTAGTTTTCTTTATCTCTGGTTAAAGGGTAGATCCAAATGTTTCCAACTTTTCTGTTTTTAACTGAAGGTGGACTTTTGGGTCCTGGTATTAAATATACAATTTGACAACTGAGTGAAACCATTAAAAAAAGGAAAGAGAGAAAGAATCGGCCTAAGTGATATGAACCTTGACCCTCAAATGTGGGTCATTTATGTTGTCTGCTGCGCCATCCGCTCGGTAATAGTAAACAATCACAACATTTTTCTACAGTCTTAAAAATTGAATTCCCTCTTCATTTATATATTTTATATATATGAATTTCAGGAATCGTGTGAGTGTAATAAATTAGAAATATTCTTCTGTGCAATGCAGCTACGGCATTTCTTCTATTACACTCACACGATTCATGAAATTCAAAATATACATTTTATTTGATATGTAATTATCTTTCATATATAGTTTATTTAAAATCGTTAGAGCCAATTTTAAGAAATTCAAAATTTTTAAATTTATCCATGTGAAATTTGGGTAGTTTGTGTTAAAATGATTTTCTTTAAACTCTTCGTGTCGCATCCTTGGAAAATGCTGAACTTAAATATCAAGTTTAGTATTTAACCAACACACGGACACGCAAACATATATCTTTCTAAAGTTTTTATTTTTATTAATAGGACCTCAAAACAAATTTTCCGCTGTAATGTTGACATAGAATTGTTGACTGGAATGCAGTTTGGGTGGATTATAGAGAAAGTAAACACGAAAAGTATCTACTAAAATTAGTATTCAATTTAGTGCATTCCTAAAATGTAACAAGAAGATTGTCAACACCCTCCTCTCTAAACTACACTTTACATTGAAGTATTCTCGTGATTTACGATGTTCAAAAAGGGCATTAACGATTTTGATTAAAATACCTAGCAATTTTAAGCTATTTTAAGCCAAAACGTACAATAGACTGCACAAGAGATTTTGGCATATTTCTGTTACTTAACATTCGTCCAAAGTTATTTCTTTGCTATATTAGATACGTAGCGCAGCTGCTAATCAAGCGGGAGACCTGGGTTCGATCGCCAGTACCGGCGTGGGAAATTTTCCCCCACTGGGAGACCTGACCCCGGGTGATCTCAGCCTCGTGAGGTCCCTGGGGGGCCAATTGAGGAGCTACTTGATGAAGAAGTAGCGGCTCCCGGTCATGAGGACCGCATTAACCGGCCGGGGAGGGCACGAGGCGCTGATCACGTCTCACCCTCCAATACTGCACCCCATTCATGACGTCTATAGTGGACCGAGATGGGGGACGCAGCGGCCGGGCAGTAGGCCAAGGTTCCTCCCCGTGAGCTGTCGTGCCATGGGGTTATTATTACTGGATACGTAGAAATCGAAATTTATTTTGTGTTACGTTGATAAAATATTCCACTTATCTATTTGAAATTTGAATACCTTTACATCTATATGGTGCATATACTCTGAATTTTCAACCGGTTTATGGCACGTGAAATAAAATTATGATTTAATTTTTACTTCCATCTACAGATGTGCGGAAGACACACCTGTGACGCAATTATTCTTCTGGTAGACACAATAATAAGTTTACTAACGCCGCAGTCGTATAAGGACATCACTTCCTCAACTGTCCTTAAGAATGGAGACACTTTTGACTTTATCATTGTAGGCGCTGGATCGGCAGGATGTGTTCTTGCAAACAGGTATGTATATCTGCCAAAGAACAGACCTGGTAATTGGTATAAGTCATGGTTTATTGTCGATGGCATCAGGTTAATATAAAGCCAAACTAGCACTGTTTCTGCTTCTACTAATTCCCCTGTAGGTATAAGAGTATTGCATCCCACCCAAAAATTATAGAGAGTTTCTTGAAAATGCATACTTTGGTAATCGCTGAATTGAAAAGAAACTTTTTAAGAATACGTCTGTGTATGTGTCTAAGAATACAGCTCAACTAAAAATGTGTTTTTTTTCACACGTTCCATTTGATGTATACATAGCAATTCGTTCCATTTCCATCACTCAGTAGAATAAGGTCACTATGATCAGGCACTTCTTCCTCCACAAACTTTATTGGAACCATTTGTTGCTTTTCATCCATCGCAAATACGTTGATAGATATATTGTTTTTTCTTTTCAAACTTTGGAATATCAGACAATGGCGTAGGAAACGTGATGCAGAAGTCATGGTTTTCTTGAAGTTTCTTGATTTCCTAATAGGTAGAGGCTTTTTGTCGTCGGATTAAGCAAACACCTCTCAGCGTGATGACTATGAAGGTTGACACAAGCCCTCTGTGGTGTAATGGATACAATGCTAGCTTCATTCGCGGGTTCAAACCCGCCGAAGACGATGGATTTATTTCGGACGTAAAAATCTTTGGAATACCTTCCTTCGGAAGGGAAGTAAAGCCGTTGGTCCCGTGTCGTAGATTTAAAACACGTAAAAGAACCTCAAGCCGGATAAAGAGGCCTCAGAGCAAACCTGTCTTTCACGCCCAATATAAAATGGTACGCTGAGAACCACAGTAGTTAAAGCGTCCATAAATAAAACTCCATTTACGTACCCCCTCCACAGCAAGCAGAGCGCAATTGCTTCCTTTAAATTGTGTTATATCCATTTCAGTAGACAGTTTCTTGAATTTTACCTCCAGCAAGGTATCTAAATCAGTTTCTAGAAACACTGCCTAATTCCTGGAACTATCCTCGAAAGTTATAGACTCCAAGCAAGGACCTGCAATCAAAAATTATTCTGACAACTGTTGTCTTGTAATAGAAACTGTGTTCAAACTTTTGTCCTGTCTCGTAAACAGTTCCTGAGAAAATTATTTTAAAGGTTTTGTTCTAACCTCGGACCTTCAGGTGCATCTGTATACATTTAAATCCTTGTAGAATAAGAAAACATAATCTGGCCCACAAACGTACTTCAATTTGTATAATTATCTCAATTAATTTGCATAATTAGAGCAACAAATTTGCATAATATTTGCATACATGACAGCCACCAATCATTTTTTGAGACTCTGGTGCATATAAATGACCCACCGACCACATTTTCACTCGCAGAAATCGACGAAAAACCGTGACAGATTCCACATTAGGAAGTCGGATGCCTCAGAAGGGTTCTTGCAACTTAAGTAAGAGGTCATAGGGACTCATGCCAAGTGTATAGCGGTGCCATTTCTGTAGACCGGTGGGTCCATTTGGAACCCAACGGGATGCGACCTTCCTCAGGTTAAGACATTTCCTCAGTATGGTCACATGTTTGATGACTATACCAACTTCTACTATAATTCCCGGATATCCATCGACGGTCTATAGTTACAAAGTTAATGTGATGTTGAGAAATTGATGACCAACCTGTGCGGTGCTAATCCTCAATCTCATTCCGACCGGCACAAAATACTTTTACCCATCTTGGAAACGTTCTATACGGTAAAACATTTTCACCACAGGCTTCACGTAATCTTCAATAATACTTGGGTACATTTTTGGCACTGGAAACTTGGATTTCAGTCCACGACCCCTTATCATCATGCGCAAACATGCCTTAGGGCGGTTTCAACGACACTGTCCATTTTATGGCAGCACAGAAAATACCCATTCTTACCGAAAGATTTTATTTTTATACACTCTAAATAATGCCAACAGCAACAAATAACTGCTCTCATATCCAGTTTGCAAGTGCACCGTCTTCTGTAACCTGCTTCACGGAGTTGCCACTACTTAATTTACAGCCCTCGTACGTTGTTTTTTTTTTTAAAGTTGACCGTATTTGAGATATTCCTTGTCATTGCACTCAGTTTTAAAATAGGTATCTCTACTTTTCTCATATTAGAATTTTACCATACAAACAAAGAAACTTCAATCACATATCATGCAGCTTTTAAAAGATATGACCATCGCTGCAGCCCAGCCTATTCTCTTATTTCTGTTCTACTTACAAGGAAGCAAGTAACAAGACCTTTATGCTATGTTTTTGCGTCCATTAACACGAAGTAGAAGAATATGTATGTTAAGAATAATAAATTTGTTGCAGAGATGTAGAGAAAGGCATCCAATTTATCATATTGCTAGCTAAGGTAGATGTGTCCAGGTTAGCGTTTGATTTACAACGTAGCGACTACTCTATCAGGCATCTTTTCGTAATTTCCTCGGGTAGTTTTTCATTCATCACAAATATCTGTCATATCGGTAGCCAGAATTTTCTTTCATTTCAGGGTTGTAGGACCAAGTCGCCATGTTTGGTGTTTTGCGGCAGAAAGTGGACATTGGATTATGGAAGCATTTACCCTGGCGCCTAGCGAGACTGCTGATGCATTCTTTTTAGTTTCTCTACGTACTATTCCCATAGTCTACAGAGAAATTATCGTATTGCACGCAAATATTCGATACTGAGATTTCACCGGAAAAACAAGTTTTTGCATCTCCTGAACACAGAAAAAACATTTTTAGAACTACGTCTTGTGTGTTCCTGTGTGGCTGTGTGTGTGTGTGTGTGTGTGTGTGCGTGTGTGTGTGCGCGCATCTGTGGGCAGCATAATTCAAAACGAAAAGTCCCTTAAATAACAAATTTGATTTCTTAAAAGAATGTGGCACGAAACTTTTCACGAAATACCCCATCCTCCAACTGCCTTTATATGGAACAAATTTCAAAGATATGTGACAAATACAGTGTATAACTTGTATGCTCTGGGAATAGCTTCTGGGGACCTCTTTAATCTACTTGAATTTTTCTGAATTTTGCACAACTGGTAAACCGCAAAAGAGAACAAAACTTGCTGCACAAAACATACATATGTTCATAAAAACACAATGTATTTCATACAAAGTTTCTCGTGGAGTTGACCGCTTTCCAGATGTTCATTGTTAAAGTTTCAGTTTTAAAATACTTAAACATTTACACATGGGAACTTGTCAATTACTGGCCACGCTAAGAAACGCATTTCGACTCCATACTAACCGCATATGACTGTCTGTTTAGCCTAGTGCAATCCCTACTTATGCGTAACTAAGTAATGAGACCGTTTCTCCTAATGATTATCTCGATTAGCATGAAGTAGAGAGTAGAACAAGCTATTTAACAATAAATTGTTATAGAGATGTAGAGAAAATCATGTGAATGCAATAGATATGATTTCTACTTTTTTTCCTGGGAGTTGTCTCTATACATCGGAAACCCCTGAGATTGTTGGTAAAGTAAGACTTGCATTCTTCAGGATGGATGTGTATTGGAATTGTTAAAAGTTCCCGTCCTTGCTAGCGCACATCGACGAAAGAATGGTATCACCCTTCGCGTCGCTCCTTCCTCTTATCGCACGGGTGACTTTGAAAGCACAAAGGAACAATTTGGTCTACTTGCAATGCTACGCTATGATCATTGGAGACAATTCTCTTTGACTAATACTAATTCCTATATTTTCTTAGACTGACTTTATCTAAAAAATGTGTTTATCATATCAAAGTTATAGATACAATGTAATACTTTCTCTATATATAATTCATAAGCGGTGTTATCAACACTATTTCGAACGCAGTACGTAAATGCAATCTTATTTACATAGATTGATGGACTGCAAATTTAATCATGCTCCAGAAATCAATATCTCAAAGCTCATCCAAATATATAAACAATTTTGTGAACATTTTTGCAGACTCTCAGAGAATCCGAAATGGAATGTGTTGCTACTGGAGGCAGGAGGTGAAATACCACCGGTAGCAAATATACCGGCCTTCTATGAAATGTGCCTAGGCTCCAGAATTGACTGGACTTATTATGCAGATCTTCAGCAACGGCAAAGCGGCGTACGTTTCATAGCATTAAATCGTGGAAAAGTCTTAGGTGGCACCAGCACAATAAATGGTATGATGTACGCTAGAGGCAATAGAAGGGACTATGACCATTGGGCAGAATTAGGTAATTATATCAATTTCTTTTTACACTCTACATAAATATAACAAATATCCAGTAAAACTTCATTTCAAGGAATAAGAATGACGTGGGAACTAGGTTAAAGCGAAAATCAAATCTTTTAAAAAATCTGATGTGCACCATTCACATGACTTTCTCTATATCGCTGCAATAAATTGTTCTTAAAAAGCTTATACTTCTATTTACTTCATGCTCATAAAAAATTAGGAGAAATAGTCTAATTCCTTGCTTCCTTGTAAGTAGAAACGAAAAGTGACTACCATAGGTTAAAGTGATAGTCAAAAGCTGGTTGCTATGTCACTGAAGTTCCTTTGTTTGTATGGACAGGAGTTGACAGATTCCTGTATGAGAAAAGTATAACTTTTTCATAGCAGAAACCAAAAATAAGGAATGTCTCAAAAACGACGAACTTACGAAAAAATGTATATGACATAAATTATGTGTTTTAACGTGCTCCACATTTTTTGTGTAGTAAATTTTTGTCCATCTGTTACGGTTTAGCAGTTATTCAAAATTCCGTAAAATTCATCCAGAATAAAATACTCTTCAGAGGTTATTCCCAGAAAATTCGAAATATACATTTTATTTGTTAGGTAAATAGCTTTAATATACGATATTTTAATCAAAATCGTTAGGGCCATTTTTGAGAAAATCAAAATTTTCGAATAAAGTTCCATGTAAAGAGTAGTTGGGGGTGGGGGGATTTTTCTTAAAATTTTCGTGTCGCAGTCCTGGAAGATACCAAACTTAAATACAAAGTTTGGTATTTTACCGATTTTTCGTTTTTGAGTTATCGTGTTCACAGACACATGGACACACACACACACACGGAGCTTTTTCCGAAAATGGTTTTTTAGTTAAAGGGGACCCTAAAACATGTATTTCCGGTGAAATCTCGGTATCGAATTTTTGGGTGGAGTGCAATACCTTCTCTATACACTATGTGCATAGTGCGTATAACCGGTACCATCTGAAACAATTGAAAAAAAAATATATAGGACATGTGCTTTAACGAGATATGTATTCTTTAAGTAGTAACTTGTTGTATAAATATATCTTACGATTTGCCAGTTATTCAAAGTCATCGGCCATGAAAACATTATCAAATATCTCTAATTTGCACTATTTAAAGTTGTAATGAAAATTACACGGAAAGGATAGTTTGGAATAGGGAATTTTCTTGAAAATCTTCATGTTGTATTTTTGGCAGACAGTATACTAAATACCAAATTTGGTATTTTTTAGTTTTTGAGCTATACTGTCAGCACACACAGATTTTTTTTTTATGTCAATGGACCTAAAAACATATTTTCGGTGAAATCTAGAAATCGAATTTTTGGTGGAATACTTTATCTGTTCTTCATACTGTATACATAGAACGTTAGTTGACCTTTGAAGTCCAGGGTTTTTTTTTTACTGAACATAAGGATTCTTGATGTGCTATTCTTTTTTTTTTTTTGGACCACATAAAAAAGTTAACATATGTTGCAATCATACAATTTTCTCTACTCATTTCTCTACTAAATATTCTTACAAAGGTTTATTCTTCTCTCTTCTTCTGCTAATGAAGATAAACCTTCATTATTCTTGCCATATATAGTATAAGAATATTATAAAAACTACTACTTTGAAAATTGAGATTTTAATATAGTACCGTTAGTATTTTATTGTAAATATTATTAAACATGCTAAGAGGTCTTCTAAGTCCGAAACAAATCAGTTTTGGAAAAAGATCCGTGTGAATGTATGTGTGTGTGATTTGGACAGCATAGCTCAAAAACGAAAAGGGACTGTTAAATACCAAACTTGTATTTATGTAAACTATCTTCAGTTAAAATCCCCCACCTCCAACTAACTTTTCCAACCTTGGAAAAAAATGATACAATTTTGGTTATGTCAAAATAGTCGCTAACAATTTTGATTAAAATCTCTTATATTTAAGACTTTTCTATAACAAATAAAAAGCGTATCTTGAATTTTCTGGGAATATTCTCTAAACGGTTCTTTGAGTTCCTTTAACTCAAATCGTAAATTTAAATATCCTTACCCAAAGCATCAGCTAGGCTACAAATTGCCGGATAATAAACGTTGTGTTGTGTTTTTATAGGTAATAAAGGATGGAGCTACGAAGAAGTTCTTCCGTACTTCAAAAAATCAGAAAACAATTTGGACGCAGACATTGCTGAAGACACCACTTATCATAGCACAGGTGGATATCAAGATGTTCAGAGATACCCTTATACTGACAAAAATTCACTAGTGATAGTAAATGGATTTAAGGAATTAGGTTTCCAAAAAGTTGATATTAATGCAAAAAGTAGTCTTGGAGTGATGCTTGTTCAGGCGACACAGAAGGACGGAGTTCGCAAGAGTACCTACAGCGCCTTTGTTGAACCTATCAGAGAAAAACGTAAAAACCTCAAGGTGGTAACGAATGCACGGTGTAGTAAAATAATATTTGATGAAAAGAATGAGACAGCCATTGGCATACAGTTCTTTCGGGAACAGAGCAAGACAATCGTCAAGACAATATATGCTAAGAAGGAGGTAATCATTTCTGGAGGAACCATAAATTCTCCTCAAATTCTCATGCTATCCGGCATCGGTCCCAAAGAGGAACTGGAATCCGTTGGTATTCGTGTTATTCGTGATCTACCAGGGGTTGGTAAAAATCTCATGACCCATATCTCAGCGACGAGCATTATTTTTCGTACAGCTCCGGGGAAAGATAGCTTACCCAGGAGTTATCAAGACATAGAACGAGACAATGTTACATACAGATCATCACCAGCAGACAGTCCTTGGGCAGCAACAGGTCCTAGCCAAGTGACAGCATTTACATACTCCGGTCTTGGTGATTCATCCCCAGAATACCCAGATATTCAGTACATACCAACACAAATGCCACCTAGTTGTTCACTGAAGAACGCCAATTTAAAGCCCTATTACAATTGTCTCTCGGTTGCTCCAATCAGCATGCATCCGAAAAGTCGCGGTTATGTAGTGCTAAGGTCTGATAATCCCGATGATTACGTTCGAATAGTCTTGAATAAGCTTACCAAACACGATCAGGAAGTTCTGGTGCATTCTTATAAAAATATTATGCTTCTGACCAACACTGCTGCGTTCAAGAAAGCGGGGTATATTGTGGATGAAACTCCTATTCGAGGTTGTGAAAACTATAACTTCGGTACGGATAATTATTTAAAATGTTCGTTTAGAAACCAACCTGTTATACCCTCTCATCCCGTGGGCACATGTAAAATGGGCCCACCCACTGATGACACCGCCGTTGTTGATCACGAATTAAAGGTTCACGGCATCAAGCATTTAAGGGTGATAGATGCCTCCATTATGCCCTACATTGTAAGTTGCAACCCAAATGCTCCGACTGTTATGATCGCTGAAAAAGGTGCTGATTGTATAAAACAGAGCTTTAAGAAGTAGAGGTTAATAATATATTTTGCAATCAGTTCATACATCTGTGAAGTCTGAAACGTTCAAGACTGCTGGAGAAGAAGATGCCGTGGCAAATCAAAGACAGATATTATGTCAATAAGTCTGTTAATTAGGGTATTGCATATTAGTCCAGTCATAACACAAACAAATAAGATATCATTTAGAACAGAAAAAAAATTAATTTCCTAAACTGTTGTAGTGTGTTGGGTGTTCAGAAGTACTTTTCTAAATATCTATTTTCATATGTACAGATTATAAATACACATATTTATAAAAATATGTGCTCCATTCACGTGACTTTCTCTACTTCTCTGTAACAAATTATTGTTGATAAGTTTATTTTAGCTAATCGAGTTAAAAACCAGAAGAAACGGTCATATTGCTTAGTTCCTTATAAGTAGAAAGGACATAATTGAATTTACTAGGCTAAACCGAAAGTCACATGTTTTAAAAAGTGGATGCTATAGGATTTAAATCTATTTGTTTTCCTGGCCAGTTGACAAGTTCCTGTATAAGAAAAGTAAATATTTTAAAACTGAAACCAATAAAAAAAATGTCTAAAACGGTCAACTCCAGGAAAGAAATTGTTTATAAAATAAATTTAATGCTTTAAGGAACTCTACAATTGTTGTTGAGTAAGTTTCTTTTGTCTATCTCTTACGGTTTACTAGTTATGAAAATTTCAAGGCAATTCCTCCAGAATAAAGAGGGATTGAGAGGCCCAGAAAATTCTAGATATGCATATTATTTGCTGTGTACATATCTTAAGTATAAGATATTTTAATCAATTTTTTTGGGAAAATCAGCGAACCAGCTGTCCATTATGGCCAAAATTTGAATTGATTCCTCATGCACCCTATTCACTTGATTCAGCCCCCTCTAATTATTTTCTATTTCCAAACTTGAAGAAATGGCTTGGTAGTAGAAGATTTGGCAACAATGAAGAGGTGGTCTCTGCAATTGACGGCTATTTTGCAGACCTAGTTGGTTCTCACTATAAATAGGGTATCGAAGCTTTTGAACATCGCTGGGAAAAATATATTCAGCTGAAAGAATATAATGTAGAGCAATAAAGATGTTTTTGCTTTCCTTGTTATATCGGGTACTTCTGGGACAGTCCTCGTATTAAACTAAGGTGCTGCAAAGGTGTCCTAGTTTTTTTCGTTCCCAAAACAAAACAAAAATATTAATCTAAGCAGCACTCGCGCCGCAAAAGTTTAAACAACAAACAAAATAACGAGGTTATGTACTCTCTAAATAGCCGATCTTCTTAATAACCCTTACATAAATTCGATATCCCGGGATTTTGTGATTAACCCGCTAGATATGTATGCGTTTTATCTCATTTGATCCCTTCTTGCTGCATCTTTCTACACAACAATGGCGACAGGTTTCCTGCGAATTAATTCTGGCGTAAATGCAATATATTTTCAGAATTTACTAATAATATTGAATAGATTTATTTTACAATTTGCTGTTCACTTTGTCTCCTCATGTTTTCTACGCGTTATCACAGCTTACCTGCAGGTTGTTCTTGGCAATCACTATAATAGATAACACTACGCTATCGTTGCTAATGTCGAAGAATTATTCCCAGCTTCTCTCAAGCTTAAAATTTTGTTATTTTCGTTCAATATAAGTGTGCAGCTCTTATTGATTTTTTTGATAATCTTTCACTTATTTAAAAAATGCAGAAAATACCTAAGATATTTTCCAATGGCGTCGGCATAGGATTTATGTGTCGTGTTGCTGTAGTTGATGTCAGGAGTAATAGGTTGTCTGCTGTACCTGGTCCTCACGTTCAAATCGCTTTGCCTGTAACCGTAGCTTTATCGACCTATAAGTTACAGCAAGAATAAATAATATGATGCAAGCGTCAAACAATACATCCGGAACCACTCTCCTGCAAGAGCGCCAGTTAATCTAGTAGTCACTGGTAGTTCTGTACGTCGGAAGAATGTTACTCCTAATCCCAAGGTGAGTAAAGAGGTCCATAGGAATAACAGATGTATGATATAACCTGGGTACCCGAATAATTTGGGGTTGTTGGTAGCATTGGTTCTGGTGCTAATTGCGACAAATGCAAGTGGTGAATTTCTAAAGAGCAAGTTTTATGGAGACATTGTGTCAGGATTGTGAACGTAACTTGATCTGAGGCAGAAACAAATCTATTTTAAGTGTACTTAGTGTAGACCACCCTCCCGGTATTAAGTATAATAATTGGGGTTCTGCGGAGGAAACCTCAAAGCATGGAAACCGTTGCGGAATTTTTGCAATGTTTCCAATGCGTAGTTCACAGGATCATGGGAGTGTTATCTGTAAAGCTTCTAGTGTACCACGGGTACTGGGGGAATTTCCCAAATTGTAGCATAGCATTTAAATTTTATAGGGTTTAATGCGTGTGTTATCACATACTCGTCACGCGCTATATCTGTGATAATCATTTTAGCTGCAGCTCGACATTGGAACGGGCATTAGTCGTTCATTTCACTAGCTGCCATCCCATTAATGACTTTCAGAGTACTGAGGAGTCCAAAAATGACATCATTTCAGAATCTAGGTATGTAACATAAGCTATTTTTAAATGGGTCACACTGTTTCGGTTATCAGCTGATATGTACCGGGCCTCACACAGATATGGCGCCACTAGGCCAGTTAGACGGTAGCATCGTAGAATTTAACTCTAGACTAGCTTGTATCCATAGCTACAGGTCAATAGCTTGTTTGTTTTCGAATAACAGCGTTTAAAACAAAACAACTTTGGAGTTTTCACGAAAATGGAGGATTTGGAAAAACGAGCGGTGATTAAATATGTCCATTTGAAAGGCTTAACGCCTAAAAAAATCAAGGAGATAATGGACTGTATTTTGAAATACTCTGCCCCTTCATATTCAATGATTAAAAGGTGAATTGCAGAATTTAAAATAGGACGTACGAGCACTAGTGATGAGCCTCGCTCTGGAGGCCCTGTAGAAGTGACAACTCCAGAGATCATTGAAAAAATGCATCGTTTAGTACTAGAAGACCGCAGATTAAAGTTGTTTGAGATAGCAGAGGATGTACATATATCAAAAGAACGTGCAGGTAATATTTTAAGTCAAGTTTTGGGCTTTCACAAGATTTGTGCAAATCTCACAAGCGGTCGCTTGGGATCGAACCCGGCATGTCTGTGCGAGGTGAGCGGTCTATGCACTCAGCTACGGTGAGTCCATTACGAAGGGTATGGAGAAGAGTGCCGATTTCCATGAACAATCTCGCAATGTTGGTGTCTTGTGGCGGGCGCAGGTTCCTGGTTGGAGTTCTGCCTTGGGCATTGGTGTTTGTGTGTGTGTGTGTGTGTTTTAAGTAACTAATAAAACAGTAAACAAATGATAAAAAGCAGGAATGTAACCAACATGAAGAAAAAAGAATGGGTCAATGGAGGAGGGAGGGCGACGGATAGCGCACTGAGACGCAAAGTACAGTCTTTTTACTTTCTCTACACTTACTATGTACATAGTGTATAGAGAAGGTATTGCACTCCACCCAACTATTCGATACGGATATTTCACCAGAAATATTTGTTTTAGGGTCCTCTAATCCAAAAAAAAAAAAAAAAAAAACATTTTCACAAAAAGGTCCGTGTGTGTGTGTGTCCGTGTGTCTGTGAACACGATAACTCAAAAACGAAAAGTCGGTAAAATACCAAACTTGGTATTTAAGTTTCGTATCTTCCAGGGATGCGACACGAAGATTTTGAAAAAAAATCCCCGCACCCCAAACTACCCTTTACATGGAACTTTTTTCGAAAATTTTGATTTTCGTAAAAATGGCTCAAATTATTTTGATTAAAATTTCGTATATTAAAGATATTTACCTGACAAATAAAATGTATATCTTGAATTTTCTGGGAATAGCCTCTGAAGACTACTTTATTCTGGATGACTTTTACGGAATTTTGAATGATTGCTAAACCGTAAGAGATGGACAAAAACTTACTACACAAAAAAAGTAGAGCACTTTAAAACACAGAATTTGTGTTATATACATTTTTTTCGTGGAGTCATCATTTTTGAGTCATTCCTTGTTTTTGGTTTCTGCTATGAAGACATATTTTTCTCATATAGGAATTTGTCAACTGCTTCCATACAAACAAAGGAACTTCAGTGATATAGGAACCAGCAAGGAACAAAGCAAACATAGCAACAAGGAACCAAGTAATAAGACTATTTCTGCTATTTTAGTCTGATTAACCAGAAGTAAATAAATCTTTAAGCTTTTTAAGAGTAATCTGTTACAGAGATGTAGAGAAAGTCATATGAATGGTACAAATCAGATTTTCTCTCAAGCAGGCGTGACTATAAACCATGCGATTGGGAGGTATGCAGTTGGAAACCAACTCTTACTGTTGCCAAGTCTTCTACTACTGATTCCTTAGCTCGAATTGCAAGCAGAGTCTATATAATATTCAAGAAACAGAGTTTACTACGTTGCCTCTAGCCCCTAGTAAAGCGTCAAGTTATTTTTGCTAATGGTTATTAACAGTGACAGGGAGCAGCGTTCCCGTTTGAAGGTCATGATGTTTTTGGAGAAAACTAGAGCTTCTACTATTTTAGTAATTCAGTAAAGCTAGAAATGTCCAGGTAAAAAGGAGGTCGCTGAGTCCAGTTCCTCACTGGTGGGTTGACTTCCGCAACGCTTTTATCTCACAAAGGGATATATGAATATGTCAAATGCGGGGCAGTTGGACGACACTTATTGGTATATTACAACAACCGTTCAAGGAAATTGGGCTCCGTTCATAGAAAACACATGACCAGTCCTACCTTTGAACTGCTGCTCCAGAACTCCTTAACTTTTCCACCAGTCCGCTCACCAAAAGCCTCTCAAATTATCTACAAGATAATCCGTAGCTTTATTTCTTTCGTTTAATAAAGTTGTTTTTCTTTTCTTTCTTTTTTGCCCCAAGTCTTAACATGTTAGTGTCCTATTGCCATTTAAATCTCTTAACGAAGTTAGACTGTTCACGGAAGGTAAACCACGGGCACAGCTGCCATTGGGTAGAGCATTCCTGTATGGCTATACCTGTCTATTTTCTCAGATACCTTAGCTATTCCACTAGCTCACTCACCAAGAACCTCTCGAACATATTCATAGATAGCAGGAAAATGATTCCAGTTCGATTGACGGAGCAAATAATTCTTTTCTATAAAATCTTGAGCTATCAACGTTCTGTTATCATAACAACTCTTCATAAAACTTAAGAAGACTTTGCATGGAAAGTAGTTCATAGTCCTGTCATCATCTGGATCATTGATTTTTGTTTTGATGTGCCTGTGTACTGCCATAGTAGTCCTTATTACTTTCTCTAAACACACTATGTACATAGTGTATGGAGAAGGTATGGCACCCAAAGGTTTGATACCGAGATTTGACTGGTAATATATGTTTTTACACCTCATGAATAAATAAAAAAGAAGTATTTTTAGAAAAATGTCCGTGTGTATGTCTCTGTGCATCATAGCTCAAGGACTGTGGTCTGATAAATACCAAACTTGGTATTTAAATTCAGTATCTTCCACGGATGCGACACGAAGATTTAGGAAAATCTCTCTAACCCCCTACTACTCTTTACATGAAAAAATTATAAGATATTTTGATTTTCTCAAAAATGACTCTTCACAATTTTGATTAAAATGTAAGATATTAAAGACATGCCATTAAATATCCTGAATTTTCTAGAAATAGCATCTTTATTCTGGATATATTTTGTGGAAGTTTCCATAACTGATAAACGGTAGGAGATAGACAAAAGCTTACTTAACAAAAATTTAGAGCCTGTTAAAACTCACAATTTATGTTATATACATTCTTTGTGGGGTTCGCCATTTTTCAGATATTTCTAGTTATTGATTCCAGTATTAAAATACTTATACTTTTCTCATACAGGAATTTGTCCAACGTCTGGCCCTACAAACAAAGGATCTTGAATCGCATAGCAACCATCTTTTAAAAGATTTGACTATCGTTTTAGCCTAGTGTACTCTCTTATATCCGTTAGATCTACAAGGAAGCAAGTAATGCTAATTCTGCTAGTTTTTTCTCGATTAGCAAGGTGGTTCCAATAATTACATGAAGACCATGAAATCCTGTTGCTACAAAGAAAGAGGCTTACTGATCCAATTCACCTCTCTCTTACTGGAAAGGGAGAAGAAGAGTTTTATTCTTGCTTAAATTTGTTCATTATTAAAAGGGGAATTATAATAAGATTATTTCATGTTCTATTTGATGTAGTCCGAGAAAGAACATATCAAGGATGACATACTAGAGAAGTAATAACAGGATTATTAGCATGAAGTAAATAGAAGAACAAGCTTTTTAACAATAATTGGTTGCAGAGATGCAGAGAAAGTCATGTGAATGAAATACACCAGCGTATACTTCTCCAGCAGTCTACCAATGAGTAGCCCTCGGAATTATCTATTGGTTTTTTTTTTTTTTTTTTTTGAAAAATACTTTGCCATCTCATTACCAAGAATTCCCATAAACAGTGACACTGTGGTGTGTACATTTATTTTTAGGCACGAGTTCTCAAGCAGGTATTTCCGAATTAGGCTGACTAATCGAATGGAGATAAGCTTTTAAAGATGGGCAGTGGACTGCGTGTGAGATAAAGGTCACGCGAGACATGCTGATAATGTTTTAGTAACTTCTACTTGCAGTGAACGGAATCACCAAGTGTAAGATAAACATTTCTTCTGTGCTATAGCATATGCATTATACCTTAACAAAATTGTGTATCATAACACTTTTTAAACATCAAAACGGAGATTTTATTTATAAATCTGAAGTTATATCCTTTTCCTAACTTTAAGTAATATAATTTTTACTTTCTCTACACGTACTATGTACATAGTGTATAGAGAAGATATTTCACTCCACCAAAAAATTTGATACCGAGATTACACCGGAAATAGATGTTTTAGGGTCTCCTGTATCCAAAAAATATATTTTCAGAAAAAGGTGCGTGTGTGTCCGTGTGTCTGTGAACACGATAACTCAAAAACGAAAAATCGGTAATACACCAAACTTGGTATTTATGTTTAGTATCTTCCAGGGATGCGACACGAAGATTTTGAGAAAAATACCCTACCCCAAACTACCCTTTACGTGGAACTTTTTTCGAAATTTTGATTTTCAAAAAATGGCTGTAACGATTTTGATTAAAATATCGTATATAAAAGATATTTACCTGAAAAATAGAATCTATATTTTGAATTTTCTGGGAATAGCCTCTGAAGAGTACTTAATTCTGGACGAATTTTACGGAATTTTGCATAACTGCTAAACCGTAAGAGATGGACAAAACTCTACCACACAAAAAAATGTAGAGCACCTTAAAACACACAATTTATGTTATGTAACTTTTTTTTCGTGGAGTTGATCCCTTTTGAGATATTCTTTGTTTTTGGTTTCAGTTATGAAAAACTTGTCTTTTCTCATACAGGAATTTTTCCACTCGTGTCCATACAAACAAAGGAACTTCAGTCATAGAGCAACCAGCTTTTGACTATCACTTTAACCTATGCTACTCCCTATTTCGCTTCTACTTACAAGGAAGCAAGTAATAAGACTACTCCTGCTAGCTTCTTCTCGATTAGCATGAAGTAAATTGAAGCTTTTTAACAGTAACTTGTCGCAGATATGTAGAGAAAGCAATGTGAATGAAACATATCAGAATTTTTATTTTACGTCACGATAACATGACTTGCGATGCAACTGTTTCATACACCTAGTATATAAGTATATACATACATATACATAGATATACATAGATATATATCAGTGTACGCAAAGGGATTATATTTTAAATGTGGTATCAAAACTAATTTTGCACTGTAAATTCAGCAGCAGCGCACAGAAAAATATATCGGATATATTACACTATATGATTCCTGAAATTCAAAATATGCATTTTATTTGTTAGATAAATATCCGGTAGTTCAATTAAAACCGTTTGAGCCAATTTGAGAAATTCAACATTTTTGAAAATGGCTTTGTGTAAAACATTGTGTAGTTTGTGTTGGGGGGATTTTTTCTAAACTCAACTTGACGCATCCTTGGATGATGCTAAACTAAATTGTCTAGTTGGTTTTTAACCAATTTTACGTTTTTGAGTTATAGTGTTCACAGACACACGGATACGCACAGGTACCTTTTGTAATTTTTTCTTATTCTCTTGGGACTTGAAAACGTACATTTGAGCAGAAATCCCGACATAGAATTTTTGAGTGGAATGTATTCTGGTGTGTAATGTAAGGTAAATAAACACGTAGAGCAAATAATTAAATTAGTGTTTAGCTTAGTACCATCCTAAAAGGCAGCAAGAAGATTTTCCACACCCTCCACTCCAAACGACACTTTACATGGAAGTACTTTCATAATTGTTATGCGTCAAAAATGACATTAAGAATTTTGATTAAAATATCTAGCATATATTAAACATATTTTACATGATAAATGTGCAATAGATAAAGCTGTTTTTCGAATGACCGCACCTGAGATTTTGGCCTATTTCTGTTACTGTAAACATATGCTCAAAATTATTTCATTGCTATATTAGAAGCGTAGAAACCGAAATTCGGTTTTGATAAAATATTCCACTTATCTGTTTGAATTTTGTAGACATTTTTAAGTATAATAAATGTCGTGAGTTCTTGTAAATCCAATTAGAATAAGTTGTTCTTACTTTTGTATTTGTTTAAATCATTTCTTTATAAATCACACCTTTACACCTTATAGAGTGCATATACTCTGACATTTCGTCAGGTTTATAGCACGTGAAATGAAATTATGATTTAATGTTTACTTACATCTACAGATGTGCGGAAGACACTCTTGTGACGCAGTTATTCATTTGATAAACGCAATAGTAAGTTTACTAACGCCGCAGTCATATAAGGACATTACTTCCTCAAATGCTCTTAAGGATGGAGACACTTTTGACTTTATCATTGTAGGCGCTGGATCGGCAGGATGCGTTCTAGCAAACAGGTATGTATGTATATCTGCCAAAAAACAGACCTGGTAATGGGTATAAATCACCTGATGTCGTCAGGTTGTACTGTAACTGCTTCTACCAATTATCCTGTATTGAATCCGAGCCAAAAATATGTTTTCGACATTTTCTCGGTAATGCATCCTTTGCAAATCACTGAATCGAAAATAAACTGTCTAAGATAAGATCTATGTATGTGGTATGTGTCTGAGTATACAACATTACTAAACATGTATACGTTTCACTCACAACACTTTCTCTAACTCTTCTGCAAACATACTAATCTCACAAAAGATCATTTTTTGACGCAAAGAGTCTTTCAAAAGTCACTTTAAAGTTTAATCGTTGTAAATAATATTATACAATTAGGAAAAAACCAACAAAAGAATTCACATTCTGAGCAAACAATGGAGTTTTATGAAACTTTGAGAAGTTATCCTACGTCAGTTAATAAAATTACAGCGTTCTTTCCGACTCCATGCACACCAATTTGTAGAGGATGTGTTGAGCTATTAATTTCTTGAGAGAAAGCATCTTTTGTTTTTGTTGGGCTGTTGGATGTGTCAGGTATATTCTCGATCTTTAAGGTAACACTATAACCAAAGGTCTGCCGGATTGAGATCAGGATATCGCGGGGGCCATTTTGTTGGAAAGTGTCTACTGATAACACCATCGCCAAAGTAATTGTGTTACAGGGATGCAGTTATGAACCCTCTCAGTAAGGCTGACATCAATGATTGCGTTTGACTTTACAGATTGCTTCTTATTGGGGAGAATCCCGGATTAAAGCGACAGAATTGCAAATGGAACACGGGTCTGAACTTAAATATTTATTTTTTTTTTTTAAATTTTCCCAAACTATGAGAAATGGTCCTCTTTCTTCCATAATAGTATTGAATCAGCTGTATTCATCACTAGCTATGATTTTGAACTTACTAATTCTAGTACCAGTGTGAATGGTTAAGATTGCTAGTGCTTTATTCAACAAAGCTGTACACATAGCAGTGTGAACTGAAAAAACAAAAGAAATTCAAACCTCATTGTTTACCCAGGATGTGATTTCTTTGTTTTTAACTGATCTCAAATATTATAGTATTTATAAAATTTGAAGTGACTTTTAAAATACCCTATATATCATGCTAATTGGGATACAGGTTAGCAAAAATTGTTTTATTACTTTCTTCCTTGTAAGTAGAAGGGGAATAAGGAAATTCACTAAGCTAAAGTGATAGTCAAATCTCTTAGACTGTTTGTTGTGTGAAACAGTTGGAATTCAGTTCTCTTTGCATGTCAGAAGCAAAACAAAAGAGATATAAAACAAAATATAAAAGCATAAATAGTTTAAAATTGAAACAAATAACAAGGACTATCTTGAAAACGCTTACATCTTTTAAAAAATGGAAATGGCGTGTTATTTATGGACGCTCTTTAACTGCTTTGGTTCTCAGCGTCCCATTCTATATTGGGCGTGAAAGATCGCTTAATTTTGCTCAGAGGCCTCTCTTATCAGGCTTGAGGTTCTTTTACGTGCCGTAAATCTACGACACGGGACCCACGGCTTTACTTCCCTTCCGAAGGAAGCCATGCTAAGGATTTTTACGCCCGAAAAAATCCATCATTCATTTGTTAGAAAAGTAACACAAAAGTATGACGTTTTATTCAAAGTCGGTGCAGTCAGTTTTGAGAAAGTAAACTAGTTCGAAAAATGTCTCATGCAAAGGGTAGTTTGAAATTTGGGTTTTTTCCCGAATATTTTCTTTTCGCATCTTTGAAAATTCTTAACATAGTTAAAAAGTTTGATATTTAAACGTCATTTGTTTTAGAGCTGTGATGTTCATAGTCACCCAAACGCACGCACGGGCGCACAAGAATAGGTTTTGTAAAAATTATATTTTTATTTAGGGTGTCTCAAGAGATATATTTCCCGTGAAACCGTTATATCAGACTTTTGGATAGTATAGCGTTCCTTCTTTACCTACCATGTATATTATTTTTAGCCGTCGAGAAAATAAAAGGGAAATTTTCGAAAAATACGGTAATTGATATTTAGGTTAATATTTTCCGAAGACGTGACACGAATACTTTGGAAAATATATGCACACCGGACACTACCATGAATTGGCTTTTAGATTTCCTATTACAGAAAATTTAGCTTTTAAACCTTTAGATATTCTATTAGAATAATAGGAACAAGATGTATTGCATTCCACTCAAAAGTCTAATACAGGGAAATTTGTAGTTTGAAACTGGATTCAAAAGATAGATTTTTACATAATCTATCACATACTATATATATATATATATATATATATATATATATAGTAGAAATAATTGTATTCTCCCCGAAAATTTAAACTAATATTTCTGGAGAAATCTAAATATGTAATTATTTCATCTATGGATACAGAAAGTATGTACACCACCCAAAAATGTGATACCATTGTATCGTCACAAATATATGTTTTAAGGTTCTCTGCGAAAAAACACATTTTAGAAAAAGGTACTTGTGTGTGTGTGCGTGCGTGCGTGTGTGTAGATTTGGATTGCATAGCTCAAAAACGAAAAGTCGGTTAAATACTAAACTTAGCAATGAAGTTTAATATCTTGCAAAGATTCAGCACAAGGATTTTCAAGAAAATCCCCCCACCACCTACTACACTTTACATGCAACGATTTATTGATTAAAATGTCGTAGAATATTAAAAATATTTATGTTACAAATAACAAATATATTTTGCATTTTCTGGGAATAGCCTCTGAAGACCTATTTACTGTTCATGAATTTTGCTGAAGGTTTGTTTGCCGAAAAACTAGAAGACATGTGTAAATGGAACACATTAGATTCGCTTCCCTTCTTCTTACAAACCTTTGAAAAATAATTTGTTACAGAAACTATGAGAAAGTCATGTAAATGAAACAGATCAGATTTTTGTTATAGCTAAGTTATTATGGTTTAGCACAAAATTGCACAAAATTTATTCTGAATGAGCAATATTTTTCAGGTTGTTTAGAGCAAAATGATGAAGTATCCACACGTGATTAGCTATGTAAACTATCTTATTTTCTGTACACGTACTATGTACATAGCGTCTAGAGAAGGTATTGTATTGCATCACTAAAATTGCATACTGAGAATTCATTGTGAATATGTTTTGATACCCCCTTAATCCAAAAAAACATTTTTAGAAAAATGTCCTGTGTGTGTCTGTCTATAGACAGCATAGCTCAAAACCTAAACGGCCGTTAAATAACCAAGTTTCGAATTTAGTGTCTTACAAGGATGCGACACAAAGATTTTCCAGAAAATACCCCGCCCCCAACTACCCTTTATATGAAAATTTTTTCGAAAATTTGGACATTCTAAAAAATGGCTCTAACGATTTTAATGAAAATATCGTATATTAATAATATTTACATCACAAATAAAATGTATGTATATCTTTGCTGGGAATAGCCTCTGAAGACATCTTTATTCTGGATGAACTTTGCGTAATTTGTCACAACTGTGTCAACCAAATAAGAAATATTATTTATTTTACTGTCAGGTCGAAAATGATTACAATTTATTTGCTTAGCAAAATATTGTTCTATACATTTCTTTTCGTAGAGTTGATCGTTTTTGAGATATTCCACATCATTTTCTTTCAGTTTTAAAATACTTCCACTTTTCTCATACTAGGATTTGATAACTCCTGGCCATACAAAGAAACTTCAATCACATAGCTTTTAAAAGATGTTGCTATCGTTTTATTCCCTTATTTCCCTTCCACTTACAAGGAACTTAAGTAATAAGACCACTTCAGCTTGCTTTTTCTCGATTAGCACGAAGTAAATAGAAGGATAGCTTGTTAAAAATAATTTGTTACAGAGATGTAGAGAAAGTCATGTGAATGGAACATTTTAAATCTTTTTTTCTTGGGAGTTGTCTCGTATACCCCGAAAGATCCCCAGGTTGTAGCTAAACTAAGACTTGCGTTCTTTAGGATGGATGTCAGATTGGAATTGCTCAAAGTTCCCGTACTTGCTAGCGCACATCGACGAAAGAATGGCATCTCCCCTTCTACTTACTTGCAGGAGTCACAGGAGTGCTCCGTTATGCGCGAACGCGCAAAGCTCAACCCACGATCATCTCAGCATCTATCATCTATGTGTTATAGCGTGGAAACGTGGAGGTTTTTTTATTGGGTATGCTACATGAGGAGCGGAGAGTCCCACATATGCTAGCCATTGCACCTCGCTGGAGGTCGAATGCGTAATGCATTTTTCCCCTCCACGGAAAAAAAAAAAAAATATATATGCTCACTGGAGGGCTTTGTCTTTGGCTAATGCTAATTGATATACTTTTCGGGGACTGGAATCACACCGCTATTTCGAATGCACAGATGACAATGCAGTTTTACATGGATAGATTGTCGGACTGCAATATTGATGATGATCTGGCTAATCAATATTTCGCAGCAGTAATGTGGTGGTAGCGTGTCTGCCTCACATTCAAAAGGTCGTGAGTTCGAATCTCGCTTAGAGTGAGTTACCCGGATAAGATTTTATTCACCAATTTCATTCATCGTTCGATATGACCAACCAGGTTAAAGGACGTTAAACTACTAATAAAAAAAAAAAATGTTTCGCAGCTCACCCAAATATATAAACAATTTTGTGAACATTTTTGCAGACTCTCCGAGAACCCGAAATGGAATGTGTTGCTATTGGAGGCAGGAGGTGAAATACCACCGGTAGCAAATATACCGGCCTTCCATGATGCCTGCCATGGCTCCAAGATTGACTGGTATTATTATTCAGATCTTCAGCAACATCATAGCGGAGTACATTTCATTGATTTCAATCGTGGAAAAGTCTTAGGTGGAACCAGCACGTTAAATGCCATGATATACGCTAGAGGCAATAGAAGAGACTATGACCTTTGGGCAGAGTTAGGTAAGAATATCAATTCCTTTTTACTCGTCACATATATGTAATAAACTGCCCGTTAAACTCCATTTCAAGGATTAATAATGATGTTGGCATTAATTCATCAATCCATTTACCACAAATCTGATGTGTTTCATTCACATGACTTTCTCTACGTCTTCAACAAATTATTGTTAAAAAGTTTAAGGTTTTATTTACTTCATGCTAATTGAGAAAAAATTAGCAGAAATACCTTGCTTCCTTGTAAGTAGAAGCAAAATAAGGGAGTACCATTCGTTAAGTGACAATCGAAAGCTGCTTGCTATGTGACTGAAGTTCCTTTATTAGTATAGACACGAGTTGACAAATTACTGTATGAGAAAAGTGTAAGTTTTTCAAAGCCGAAACTAAAAACAAGGAATACCTTAAAAACGATCAACTCCACAAAAAAGGTATAACAAATTGTGTGTTTTAATGTGCTCTAAATTTTCTGTGTGGTAAGTTTTTGTCTATGTCTTACGGTTTAGCAGTTATACAAAATTCCGTAAAATTCGTTGAGAATAAATTAGTCTTCAGAGGCTATTCCCAGAAAATTCAAGATATTTGCCGTGTAAATATCTTTAATATGAGATATTTTAATCAAAAATGTTAGAGCCATTTTTAAGAAAATAAAAATTTTCGAAAAAACTTCTATGTAAAGGGTAGTTGGGGGTGCCGGTATTTTCTAGAATATATTCGTGTCGCATCCTTGGAAGAGACCAAACCTAAATATCGAGTTTGGTTTTTAATGGTCTTTTCATCTTTGAGCTATGCTGCCCACAGACACATACACATAGACAGACAGACACACACACGGACATTTTCTAAAAATGTTTTTTTTAATTCAGGGAGTCTCAAAACATGTATTTGCGGTGAAATCTCGATATCGAATTTTTGGTTGCCTTACAATACCTTCTCTATACACTCTGTACATAGTAAGTGTAGAGAAAGTAAAAAGAACAAAGGCCTATCTTTCCTAAATAATCAAAATTTTCCTAAAATATAATTCCATTCAGCACAGATTATAATTTTACTTTCTCTATACTTACTATGTACATAGTGTATAGAGAAGTTATTGTATTCCACACAAAAATTTGATACCCATATTTCGCCGGAAATACACGTTTTGGGTCCCCCTGTATTAAAAAAAAGCATTTTTGAAAAAGGCTCCGTGTGTGTGCGTGTTTGTGTTTATGGACAGCATAGCTCACAAACGAAAATACCGTTAAATACCAAAATTGGTATTTAAGTTTGGTATCTTACAAGGATGCGACACGAAGATTTGCAAGAAAATCCCCCCATCCCCAGCTACCCTTTACATGGAACTTTTTACGAAAATGTTTATTTTCTCAAAAATGGCTCTAACGATTTTGCTTAAAATATCGTATATTAAAGATATTTACCTGACAAATAAAATGTATATCTTGAATTTTCTGGAAATAGCCCCTGAAGACTACTTTATTCTGGAGGAATTTTGCATAACTGCTAAACCGTAAGAAATGGACAAAAACTTACCACACAAAAAATGTAGAGCACATTAAAACACAAAATTTATGTTATATGATATTTTTTTCGAGGAGTTGATCGTTTTTGAGATATTCCTTGGTTTTGGTTTCAGCTTTGAAAAATGTATACTTTTCTCATACAGGAATTTCTCAGTTCGTGTCCATAAAAACAAAGGAACTTCAGTCACCTAGTAACCAGCTTTTGACTTGACATTAACCTATGATACTCCATATTTCGCTTCTACTTACAAGGAAGCAAGTAATAAGACTATTTCTGCAAATTTTTTCTCGGTTAGCTTGAAATAAATAGAAGAATAAGCTTAATAACAATAATTTGTTACACAGAAGTAGAGGAAGTCATGTGAATGGAACACATCAAATTTTTTTCTTATCAAATGAAATATGATTGACGAGGGCTCAAAATCTGAACATAATTCAGTTATTATGTTAATAACATTCTTTTACCATGATTGGTCAACAACCTGACGAGACCAGCGAGCAGACTACATCGACCGTAGTTTCAATCCAGTTATCCATGCTACGCAAGATGAACTGCTAACGAATTTTGTATACTGTTTGTGATCCGCAGATACACGCCAAAAGGTGATTTGTGATAGAATGTATTTAAGCAGGACAGGCATACGTAGTTTGGCATAACACAACGGCCATACATCTCTCATCCAATTGACCTCATATGGCAGGAAAAGGACTACCTTCTGTTATTTATGGCGGTTTAATAATCGGTACCAAAACCTACACAGTGTCGTTTTGCGAACTGGGAAAAAGTATGAAAATGTGCCGCAAACGTTTAACTCTAGTTTTACAGGAGAAGTTCTTAAAATTTCTGAACATTCGACAAATACACAGCTTAACGAATCAGGACACATCCAGCCGAGTGGTTAGACCACTCGCCTCTCACCTAGACGGCCTGGGTTTAATCCCAAGCGACCGCATATGAGACTTGTGGTGGACAAATCTGGACAGGAGCGCGTTTTCTCAGGTTTCCTCCGCCATCGCATTCCACCGGTGCTCCAATTTCATTACAGGTATCACCAGTGTCATCGACGGTGCCACAAGCAATAAAGGTGGGCGTTTAACACTACAAAATAAATCTGATGTGGACCATTCACATGACTTTCTCTACATCTTTGCAACAAATTATTGTTAAAAGTTCATACTTCTGTTTAATTCATACTAATCAGAAAACATTTGCAGAAATAGTCTTATTACTAGCTTCCTTGAAAGTAGAAGCGAAATAAGGGAATACCATAGGTTAAACTGCTAGTCAAAAGCTAGTTGCTATGTGACTGATGTTTCTTTGTTTGTATGGACAGGAGTTGACAAATTCCTGTACGAGAAAAGTATGTTTTTCAAAGCTGAAACCAAGAAAAAGGAATATCTCAAAAACGATCAACTCCACGAAAAAAATGTATATAACATTAATTGTGTGCTTTAATGTGCTCTACATTTCTGGTGTGTTAAGTTTTTGTCCATCTCTTACGGTTTAGTAGTTATGAAAAATTCATCCAGAATAAAGTAGTCTTCAGAGGCTATTCCCAGAAAATTCAAAATATACATTTTATTTGTCAGGTAAATAACTTTAATATACGATATTTTAAACAAAATCGTTAGAGCCATTTTTGAGAAAATCAAAATTTTCGAAAAAAGTTCCATGTAAAGGGTAGTTTGGGGTGGGGGATTTTTCTCAAAACCTTCGTGTCGCATTCCTGGAAGATACTAAACTTAAATACCAAGTTTGGTATTTTACCGACTTTTCGTTTTTGAGTTATCGTATTCACAGACACACGGACACACTGACACACGAACACACTGACACACGGACACACGGACACTAACACACACGGACCTTTTTCTGAAAATACTTTTTTTGGATACAGGGGACCCTAAAGCATATATTTCCGGTGAAATCTTGGCATCGAATTTTTTGGTGGAATACAATACCTTCTCTATACAGTATGTACATAGTACGTAAAGAGAAAGTAAAACATTAGTGAATGAGGGAAAACTCAAAGGGCGACCAGAACCGGACAGTCACTAAGGATTACAGATAGAACGCTCCCGACTCCGCCTGGTGGTTGCTTGCGTGATCCAAGCCTAGCCCTTCAACCCTGAAAGAGATGATTAGGAAATGATGAGAAAAGGAAATAATGGACCGGAGAATTCGGGGACTCAGGGCTTCACCTGGCGGTGCACTTATTCCGCATATAACTCAAAACGCGCACCTTGAACACATCACGTAATGCGTGTTGTATTAGTTTTTCTATAAACGAAAAAAACGTTGCTAGTCGCAGTAATTGTCTAGTTGTGAACAGCATAAAACTGAACAGTGTGTAAAAAAGAAAAAGAAAACTTATTGTGACTGTTTGAAAACTCTGAAAGTATAGAAGACGAAATACATTTTACAGTCGATCATTATTGCATTAGGAACTCTATTAATGAAGTATTTTCTTATAGAGAAGAAGATGGAGCTTTAAAATAGTAATTAAGAAACACCTCTTGGAAGAGGATTTGAAATCTAAATCATACTCAGATTCACCCAAGAACTGTTTACTTTCCTGGTTAATTTGAGCCTCGAAGACAACCATAATAATTAACAGTTGAGTATAACAGTCCAGTAATTTTTATCACTCAAGATAAGGATTCTTCATTTGCTTTTATTTTATTTATTTATTTTGTTTCTGGCTGCAAACAAAAATTAAGATGATTTGTAATCATACAATTTTCTCTACTACTTTTTCTACTAAATATTCCAACAAAAGGTATTCTCATCTCTACTTCTTGTTAATGCAGATATGATACTGTAAGCTGTGTTATTCTAAATGTAATTTAATTAATCGGAAACAGGCCATAATTTTTCCTTCAAAAGAACTACAAGGAGCGTTTAATAAGCCCCAAGAAAAAGATAGAAAAAGAAATTACTTTGGTAGATTTTTTTTTATTTTCCAACATAACTTTTCCTTTCAGCTGGATACATTTTCCCCAGCGTTTCTCTGTTATAAGCCTTCCAAAAAGTTGGATTTCGGAAAGTCCTCAAAATACATATCTGTTTCCGAGATAATTTCTTCTTTCAACGTGAATCGTTGTCCGCCAAGCCACTTTTTTCTAGTTGGGAGATAAAAAAAGTCATTGGGGACCAAATCTGGTGAATACGGTGGATGTTTTACTAGTTCGAAGCTTAATTGTACAATTTTCGCCATCGAAAATGCGCAGGTGTGCAACCTTGCATTTCTTGACGAAAAGAATATTTTGTAATTCAAATGAAGGCATTTTTTCTTGATTTCTTCGTTCAACCGGTGCAATAACGAACAAAATAACCTCCATTTATCGTACTTCCTTTCTGTAGGTAATTAAGGTATATGATTTCGCGTGTATTCTAAAAATCCAAAACCTTCACTTTCTCAGCAGATGTCATCACCTTTGACTTTTTTAGAGCCGGTTCGCTTTTAAAAACCCACTATTTTGACTATACTTTCTGGAGTGTAATAGTGTATCCATGTTTCATCCACAGGTGTGTTTCAGGATTGCGACGGAAAAGTGCCAAACCAGCTTCCGAATCGATCACACGATTTTCTTTAAACTTCATTGAGAGCAAACGCGAGGCCCATCTTGCCAAGACCTTTGTCAGATGAATTTTTAGTGCAAAATTGAGAAAACTGTACCTTGTGATATGTCTGTGGCTTCTACTATTTCGCAAACGTTGATTCTTCGATCACTCAAAAGCATATCCTGGATTTTGTCAATAATTTCAGAGGAGATCATTTCTACTGGACGTTTGGGGCGATGTTCATCATTTGTAGATGTACGACCACGTTTAAAGTTATATATGCAATTGAAATTTGTTGCAAACGCAGGAGCAGATGAGCCTTAAACTTCAGCCAACTAGGTTTTTATCTTTTTCGGTGTTAAGTCTTTATTACCACACAAAACTCGTGCTTAAAGAAGCAGAAAATTTTTGATTCAATCGCCAATGGCAACGAAACCACATGATGGATAGGTATAGCTGAAGACGATGGTTACTAAATACAAACTTTTTTCAATGGCATGAGTGTAATTTCTTGCATTTTCTAAGCACTTGTTGATCACCCATCGTATTAACTACTTGAAACTTTGCAATTTTGCTACAGTTACCTTTTTAATCCTCCTTAACGTCCAACGCTCGTCTTGTTGTTTGTGTTGTATTTGACAAATCAATACATATCAGCATTAAAAAATTTGATACTCTCCATTCACATGACGTTCTCTGTAATAACCATGCAATCGAGTGAAAGTGCCCATTTCACCAACAGAAAAACTTACTCTAGCTCTGAGGTATGTATTGGGAGGGAAAGTTGCATGCTTAAATAAATGAAAATCGTACTGCAGGAGGTGCCATTTTGTGACATGCACAATGTGTATGAAATGCAGTTACAAATACAAAGTCATCACGCAGCGCACAGCGCACTAGAGTCCTCTCTAAGCACGGTGTCGTGCCAAACGCATTATGCTGGCGTAAAACGAACTGCGCAGTCTAGGAAAACATTCCGTGTGTTTTTCATTGGTTCAGTCTGCTGCGTATTGCGCTTGACGAGTTACGTTGTACGAGGCGTAAAATGCGCGTTGCTTGGAAAACCCGCCTTAAATCCCGAAAAAGACATGCGTCAGTTAGGAGTGCCACGGGAATCAATTGCGGGATGCAGGCAACAGTAGACCACCTGAGCCATCCCACGTGGAGATTTTCCCCATATAAATTCTTAAATAGAATTTAATTGATTGTGCGCAAACCTAGAATGCATAGCTTTTCTGTTTCGGTAATTATTTCACCACTATAATGACTGAAACTATTTTTTTTTTTTTTTTGGAGAGAAATGAAAATTCACATTTATTTCTGATTACATTACTACACAGAATATTACGCATATTGTGCACATACAATTTTAAAGAGCTATATCAACATTTGTTAAGAAATTCGTTTTTTATCGATAATCAAGAAGTGGTGTATTCTATTAAAAAATTCGATACGAGATTTCACCAGGAATAAATGTTTTGATGTCACGTCAGTACGAAAAAAGCATACTTAGAATAAATATCGCGCACTCGTGTGTCTGTGTATCTATGGACAGCATAGCTCTAAGGACCATTAATTACTAAACTTTGTACTTCAGTTTGTATCTTCCATGGATGCCACACGAAGATTTTTAAGAAAATAACCTCAATTGCATCTACCGTTTACATGGACAATTTTTCGAAAACTTTGGTATTCTCAAACACGGCTCTAACTATTTTGAGTAAAATCTTTTATATTTAAGATATTTGCATTACAAATAAAATGTTTATCTTGAACTTTTTGGGAATAATATCTAAAGACCTCTTTATTCTAGATGAAATTTTCTGAATTTTGCATAACTGGTAAACCGTAAGAGATACACAAAAACTTACACACACACACACACCTAGACCTTATTCTGAATATGTGTGTTTTTAATAAAGGGTACCCTAAAACGTGTGCTTCCTTTGAAAACTTGGTATCAAAGTTTTAGGTGGAATGCAATACCTTCTTTAGCTACGTTCCATGTACTTTGTACAGAAAGTACAAACTATACACCTTTTTTGCCATTTTCGTGAACGTGTTTTGGTTATGAATATTACCGGATGTCACAAAATCATAGTTCTATGAGGCAAAGAAGGATGTTTTAAAATGCAAAAGTATAGTGTATATAATATATTATAGAACTTTCTTGGTTTCGTACGGGTAACGTACAAAGAAGAGGGAGAGAAATAATCCTATCCCATCATGTTAACCAACCTATAAATTGTTTAAGATATCAAATTTAATGTTTCATAGAATTTAAATGCATATCTTCTTGGTCCGCTGATCCATTTCAAAGAAGGTGTAATTTATTAAGAAATATGTGCATTTGTTCTTACAGATTTCAGAATAAAATCCAATTTCAAGTATTTTTAAAGTTTAAATAACTAGTGATTAACAGCAAAATAGACAAGTATCAGCCAGAAGGTGTTTTTGTGATACAGAAAATTCATTGAAAAAATGTTCATTCTTCATGGAAAAAGTTCGTTTATTAGCATATTATGTTTAAACTAAAAATGGAGAAGGAAATGCGCAAATATTGTCGCGTGCAAGGTCTTGTGTCTTTGCTTATGTTTATATTTGATTACCATGTGATATTACCTAAGTATCGGTGATTAATTATGGTGTGGGAAAGGCACTTTCCATATCCTATATTAGATATGTCAGTTCAGCGAGAAATTGGTGGCATACAGAATTGAGATCGAGTTGAGCGTGTTCGATTTTCGTCGTCTCGGTAGAGCTGTTGAGTTTCTCGGGTGGCTACAGGAAAGTTGGGGAACAGAGACTGGTTTAAATTTATCTTTGCAGCAGAATTCAGTTTTACTCAGATATTTATCTGACGTAATATAAAACATTTAAGGTGAAGTCACCTCGACGAACCTCGAACATTTCTATTTACACTTTTATAAACTTGAGAATTAATTTGATGTACACTAAGCATACACTTAAATGGCAATATTTGTTACATTTTAGCACATATTTGCATCATACTTTAATCATTTCCTGGCGGAATCAATCCACAGAGTAGCGTGGAGTATGTGTCTGATTAGACAGGGCAAACTGTATTATTTAAAATCACACTTATCTCGCACTTGGTACTTTCGACGCAAAATCTTTCCACTGAGTGTCGTGGAGTATGTGTCTGACGGCTGAAGCAACTGTGTAATTTCTGAATTTGACTTTGCTTATAAAGGAAAAGAGGCAAGATGTTGGCCGTAAGCTTTCTAGATTCTTAATGGCTTAAATTTGCCTCCAAAACTTACTTTTGGCACCACCATGTCACATGGTTTCATTGTGTTCTGCCAGTTGACTCATAGACATAAAGAAAAATACCCTGGTTGTTAAACTTTAAATTTTAGAGACTTTTACCATTGAGGACACTGCAGAATGCTCTTTGTTAGATTTAACTGCGCAGTACCTCGCAGCTATGCCTTGGAAACGTTAACATAGTTAAATCTGAAGCTTATGTACTAAATACAATAAAATGATACAAATTAGTCATATAATTATATCATTATAATCATAGAAAGTTTGGTATTTGTATATAAGCCCTTTGTTATGAAAACGATAAACATTCAGAAGCAGTGAAGTAAAGAAATACCATCTCCATATATTGACAAGCAATAATGTTTGTTACGCAATTATGGTCTCTTGGTGCATAAAAAGTACTAATTATAGAACTAAGCCTCACATAAATGTTAGTTTATTACTCCTTAAAGTAGAAGAGTTGCGTTCTCTTCTTTGAATTTTTTTCAGAATTCAGTTACAAATTAGTAGATGTGAACTACGTCATTACTATATATTCATATTGTGCTTACAATACATATCTCATTAAAAACAAAGTTGCAATATATTGCAAAGGAATGATGGATAAATATTTAAATGGAACTTTAAGGATAAACAAACTAGAATCAATATTTTAACAATTTTCAGAATTTATCTCCCCTTAACTGAAACCCTTAATTAAAGTATCCATGTTAAAACATCAGCTAGGTTAAAAAGTGCCGAATCATAAACCTTGTTTTTTATTTTATAGGTAATAAAGGATGGAGTTACGAAGAAGTTCTTCCGTACTTCAAAAAATCAGAAAACAATTTGGACCCAGACATTGCTAGAGACACCACATATCATAGCACAGGTGGATATCAAGATATTCAAAGATTCCCTTATACTGATAAAAATTCACTGGAGATAGTAAATGCATTTAAGGAAATCGGTTTCCCAGAAGGTGATATTAACGGAAAAATCAGTCAAGGAGTAATGCTTGCGCAGGCAACACAGAGGGACGGAGTTCGCAAGAGTACCTACAGCGCCTTTGTGGAACCTATCAGAGAAAAACGTAAAAACCTCAAGGTGGTAACGAATGTAAGGTGTAGTAAAATCATATTTGACGCCAAGAATAAGACAGCCACTGGCGTACAGTTCTTTTGGGAAAAGAGCAAGACAATCGTCAAGACAATATATGCCAAGAAGGAGGTTATTATTTCTGGAGGAACCATAAATTCTCCTCAAATACTCATGCTATCCGGCATCGGTCCCAAAGAGGAACTGGAATCCAATGGTATTCATGTTATTCATGATCTACCAGGGGTGGGTAAAAATCTCATGACTCATGTCGGAGCAGCGAGCGTTGTTTTTCGTACAGCTCCGGGCAAAGATAGCATACCCAAGACTTATGAAGACATAGAACGACACTGCTCATCACCAGCAGACAGTCCTTGGACAGCGACAGGCCCATTGCAAGTGACAGCATTTACATACTCGGGTCTTGGTGATTCGTCCCCAGTATACCCAGATATTCAATACTTAACATCAACATTTATGCCACGAGGCTGTCCACTGAACAACGCCAATATAAAGTCTTATTACGATCGCTTCGCGGTTCTTCCACTCAGCATACATCCAAAAGGTCGTGGCTATGTAGCTCTAAGGTCTGCTAGTCCCAAGGATTACGTTCTAATAGTCTTAAATGCACTTACTGAAAACGATCATGATGTGTTGATGCATGGTGTTGAAAATATTATGTGTATGACCAAAACTGCTACGTTCAAGAAAGCAGGCTATACTGTGGATGAAATACCTATACGTGGTTGTGAAAACTATACCTTCGGTACGGATCATTATTTCAGATGTTCGTTAAGAAACCAACCTGTTAGATCCTCTCACCCAGTGGGCACCTGTAAAATGGGCCCGTCCACTGATGACACCGCTGTTGTCAATCCGGAATTAAAGGTTCACGGCATCAAGCATTTAAGGGTGATAGATGCCTCCATTATGCCCTACATTGTAAGTGGCAACACAAATGCTGCCACTATCATGATCGCTGAAAAAGGGGCTGATTTTATAAAACACAGCTTTAAGAAGTAGAGTTTAAAAACATATTTTGCAATCAGTTCAGGCATTTGTGAAATCTGAAACATTCGAGACTGCTGGAGAAGGAATTCCGTTTGGAATCAAATACAAAACTATGTTCAATAAGTCTGTTAATGAGGGTATTGTATATTGATCCGATCATAGCAGAAATAAATAAGTTAGCATTTATAAAATATCTGATGTGTTCCATTCACATGACTTTCTCTAAATCTGTGTAAAAATTATTGTTAAAATGCTTATTCTTCCATTTACTTCATGCTAATTGAGAAACATTAGCAGATATAGTCTTATTACGTGCTTCCTTGTAAGAATAAGCAAAATAAAGGAGTGCCATAGGTTAAAGGTGACAGTCAAAGCTGGTTGCTAAGTGACTGAAGTTCTTTTGTTTCTATGGACAGGAGTTGACAAATTCATATAAGAGAAAATTATGTTTTTCAAAGCTGAAACCAATAACACAGAATATCTCAAAAATGATCAACTCCACGAAAAAATACATATGGCATAAATTGTGTTTTTTATCCTGATCTACAGTTTTCGTGATGTAAATTTTTGTCAATCTCTTACGGTTTACCAGTTATATAAAATTCAATAAAAATCATCCCGAATAAAAAGGTCTTTAGAGGCTATTCCCAGAAAATTCAAGATGTACATTTTATTTGACATGTAAATATCTTAAATATAACAGATTTTAATCAAAATCGTTAGAACCATTTTTGAGAAAATCAAAATTTTCTCATTTTTTTCCATGCAAAGGGTGGTTGTGTGTGGGGGATTTTATTCAAAATCTTCGTGTCGCTTCCTTGGAAGATACCAAACCTAAATACCAAGTTTGGTATTTAACGGTTTTTTAGTTTTTGCCACACACGCACACACATGGACCTATTTTCAAAAATGATTTTTTTGGATTCAGGGGGATCCAAAACATATATTTTCGGCGAAATCTCGGTATCGAATTTTTGGGTGGCATGCAATACCTTCTCTGTACACGATGCACATATATGTAGAGAAAGTAAAAAAGCTATATCTGGCTCATTCATGTTGGCTGAACATTCCTGTTTAATTTCTTAACACTTGTAATGTGTTGAGAGTTCAGTGGTACATTTCTAAATATCCATTTTCAATATGTACAAATTAGAAATAAATATAATTATAAAATGTTATGTGCTCCATTCATATGACTTTCACTACATCTCTGTAACAAATTAATGCTAGTAAGATTATTCTTACTAATCGTGATAAACACTAGCACAGACGTCTTATTAATTACTTCATTATAAGTAGAAGGCAAATAAGGGAATACAATGGACTAAACTAAAAGTTACATGTTGTAAAATGTGGTTGCTATGGGATTCTAATCCGTTTCTTTGCGTGACCAGGAGTTAACAAATTCCTGTATGAACAAAGTTAAGTATTTTAAAACTGAAACCAATAACAAGGAATATCTCGAAAACAGTCAACTCCAAGAAAAAATTATTATGCAAAAAATTGTGTGTTTTAAGGTACTCTACATCTTTTGTGAAGCAAGTTTTTGACTATCTTTTACTGTTTTCTTTAGGAACTGTTCCCAGAACAGTCATTAGAGCCATTTTTGGGAAAATAAAAAATTTCGAATTTATTTGCATGTTAAGGGTAGTTGAGGGTGAAGGGATTTTCTTGAAATACTTCGTGGCTCATCCTTGGAAGATACTGATATTAAATATTAAGTTATGTATTGAATAGACTTTTCATTTTTGAGCTATGTTGCTCACAGACACACTGATACAGACAGACATGCACCACTTTTTCCTAAAAATTCTTTTCTGGATTCGGGGGGTCACTAAATATATGTCAGATGAAATCTCGGTACCGAATTTTTGGGTGCAATACAATACATTTTCCATACACTTGGTATACGTGTAGAGAAAGTAAAAAGTAAAAATTGTTGGAACAATTGATTACTTTAGACATAGCCTTAGAGCTACAGTACCACCGTCACCATTTTTCAGATATGATTTTATTGCTGATTTCGTAGTATGCAGAAGGACATAGTAAATTGATCCCATAATCAAAGGTGCTTTATGCTGGGCTTAAATTCCCATAAGCTCTCAACCATATCGCGAGAAACAGCTGAATGGTGCTCCATCTTTTCAGGTGCTGCATCTTCATTCATGTATCATCAGTGTTTTGCCTGCGGTTTTTAAATAGTTAGTGCGGGCTTTAAACACCATAAAAAGTCTTTAAAATTTCAAAAGGAACAAAAACAATATTTCAGAAATTGCTGGAATTATAAAAGAGTATTTGAACATAAATTTACATTTCTGTATGTTAAACGTTTATCTCTTGAAAGTTTACCAGTTATATTAAATTCCAAATGAAGATGAATTTAGAAATTATTATCAGTAACATTAAGATATGTATTGTATTACTCATGCAAATATTAATATCTTAGGTTACATTAGTGTATTAAAAACATATGTCTATTGGCTCAAAAAGTGTTTACATATATAGTATTTAATTCAATGCTGTAAATAATTCGGTAGACGTTTGGACACGTATATACTTTATGTTATGACTGCATGCTATCCGTGGCTCGCGCCACTGCGCGCTAACACTCCAGTTAGTCACGACTCAGCACAAATCACAACACAGCCATCCTGCTGCGCAATCCTTCCTCCCTTTATAGTTAGAAAGTGACGTCATAAACTTTCTGAAAACATGCCGAAGAGACACCTAGAATATGTCGAAGAATCATGATGTCGCGAAAAGAGACCCGCGTTCCGCAGGATCCTGTTACGTCGCGCTGTTCATCTGTGTTGTTTACGCATACCAGTTCCCATGACTCACATACCAAAGCAAACATGAGAACCATTGATAAGAGGGTACTGTCACAGTATAATAGTGAAAAACTTGGAGGCCAGTTATTGAGAAATCATGCAGTAAGGAAACGTTTTAGATTGGTGGTTGCTGTCTTTCATATTTTTTATCTTTAGGATTTTGATGACTTCTTCTTTCTTGCCATGAGCTATAAACCCACCACTACATTAAATGCTGCAAATTATGGGTATAGTGTAACTCCAAATTTGAAAGGATCAGCTTAACCATAGAACTAATATGCTGGACGAGACACATAACTGTCAAAGGGAGAGATTGCTATTGCCTATCCTTTGTGCCCAGGAATATGAACGGATTTTTTTTATAGGAATGTACTGCCAATATTTGGCCGCCAATGATCTTTAAAAGTACTTATGGAATGCAGCGAAAATAAGGAAAAGACAGAGGACAGGCATTCAAAATAATTATACCAAACTCTCAAATAAAACTGACTGCCCTCAGAGAATACACCACCCAAAAGTTTACTAAGGAAACTGAGGTGCCCAAATTTTGTAATGATAGAAATGTAATTTTACTAACAGTGGATTTACCTAACAAATGAAGAGATTTTGTATCACAAACATGAAAAAATAACAGTAACATTTGTGTAAAATAAAGTCGCGTGAAAATTTTTAATCACGTGTCACCAATGTTAAATCGGAATTACCCGAATACTCGACACTGTATCCAACTTTTGCGCAACTATAGCAATAGTAATGACAAGGTTATAGAGGAGTGAATCTAGGATAATTGTTCTCAAGATCTTCAAGTGTTTATCCTTATTTTCTACAGCATTTAAATCACCACCATAGGTAGGTACATGGGACATATTTAATTGATTTTTCTAAAATATAGTTAGGGGTTAGTTATGTTTTTGTATCTCCGAAATGGATCATAGGGCCTCGTTGCGATGTTACCGCGATCAGATTTGAATTGCTAGTTCGTGACCACGCCGCTATACGCCATGGTGACGACAGATCAGCTCGTTGCCCACAAATGCCACTGTAGGACGAAATCACGATTTGCGGACGCAAATGGTGGAATCTTCTTCTTTGAAGATATGGGGTTCTTTTATGTGAAGAAAAACGTTACACGGGACACCGACTTCACTTCCCTTCCGAAAGAAGCTATGCTGAAAATGTTTGTGCCAGAAAAAGAATCCATTACCCTCCGCCAGGTTTGAGCTTGCAAATTTGGACTCTATAGAAGGTTGAACAATAGCTTCTGCAGATTCTAAAGTTAAAAGAAAAACGTGTGTGATTATTTATAAGGATAAAATGTATTTCCTAATAATGATATTAAAAGTTCACCAGCAATTATGTTGATGCTGCTCGTTCATCACTTGGCATATAGATCGCATCTTAGAAGAAGGGTTGACTTTTCACACAATTGAGCAGGGTCTACCGCCTAAGCATACTCTAATACTTCTGATGTAAGAAACACTGAGCTTTGTCGCAAAAATAATACTCGAACACTCTCCAGGATTTAGATGTGACAAGTTCAATTGATGGAGTAAATTATTATTTTCTGTAAAATCTTGAGCTATCAACGTTGTGTTATCATATCAACTCTTCAAAATCTTAGGAAGACTTCGCATAGAAAGTAGTTCATAGTCCTGCCAATATCTAGATGATTGATTTTTGTTTTGGCTTAACCTATGTACTGCCATAGTAGTCCTTATTACTTTGTCTACACGTATTATGTACTTAGTATATAGAGAAGGTACAGTATTGCAGTCAAAAATTCGAAACCGGCATTTGACTGGAAATATATGTTTTAGACCTCCTGGATCAAAAAAAAAAAAAAAAAAAAGAAAAAAAATCTAGAAAAATATCCGTGTGTATGTCTGTGGGCAGCGAGCTAAAAAACTAAAAGTCTGTTAAATACCAAACCTGGTATTTAAATTCAGTATCTTCAAAGGATGCAAAACGAATATTTACAAGAAAATCTCGCCAACCCCCAAATACTCCCAAAAAGGGTGGAGTAGCTGATTCTCTCTTCTTCTTCTTTTTTTTTTTTCTTTTTGCAAAATACTACGCCCTCTCATTGTCAAGAAGTTCATAAACAGTGACATTGTGTTGCGTACAGTCATTTTCGGAAGGACTCTCAAATAGTTACGTGTTACACGAGAATCATGGTTCTCAAGCAGGTATTTCTGAATTGGCCTAACTAATAGGATGGAGATAAGCTTTTAAAGATGTGTAATGGACTACGTGTTAGATAAAGGTCACGCAAAACATACAGATAACGTTTTAGTAACTTCTATTTGCAGTGGAAGGAGTCACCAAATGTAAGATAGACATTTTTTATATATAACATATACATTATGCCTGTATCAGAACGCTTTTTAAACATTAACATATATTTTCTTAATAATTCTGAAGTTTAAACTTTTCTAACACTAAGCAATGTAATCTTTACGTTCTCAGCTTGTATAATAACAAATAAAAGTTGCAGATACTTTAAGTTCCCTCTCCAACAATGCCGCATTCAAGTATTTAAATTTAAGTATGTTACACATCGTTGCTGAATATTATCAGTTTTTGTAAAATATGATTTGACTTACAAGATTTCATTTTCGTATGCGCGTTTTTAAACTTTTTTCTTCATTTTCTTAAGTTTCAATGCATAATGAAGTAAGTTGTAGAATTGTTTAATTTCCATGGTTCAAAAAAGTGACAATTAAAGGATAAGTAAATACAGTAATCCCCCCAACATATTTTTTACTTATTTTACGTCACGATAGCTCATTCGCGACGGAACTGTTTCACAACCTTGTTGATGGTATGTGGTGGACAGTAGCCTTTTAACTTTCATCCATGTAACATATTACTTTCACTTCGCGGCAAGCAGATGGTGTTCGAGGGCCGTCCGGTCTAGCTGTTCATGCAGCTAGATTTAAGGTGTTAGCTCCTCACAACAATAGCTATCAGTTAGTTCCGCAACAAGCAGATGGGGTTAGGGTGCACTTCGCTCGGTTTAGTTTACGCTACCTCTGGATAGAGGGCAGCACAATGTATTTTCAGCTTTGCTATTGTTTTAACTGAAGGTAGAATTAGGGTCGTGGTATTATCGTATATATCCAATCAGTTATTTACCTTGACAACTCACTGAAACCATTAAAATGAAAGAAAGGAAGAAACAGCCAGACTGGCGTCCTATGTGATATGAATCCAGGACTTCAAAGCGAAATACCCGAGCAAAATACCCCCCCCTCCCATTGGGAGTGGTCTATCAAAATTAATCAACATAAATAATTTTCAAAATTATACATCAGCGGAGTTGCAACCGCTCGAGGTGCCTATCTAGCGCTGCCTCCTTAACACCAACACTCGAAAACTCCAAAATTAAAACCTCAACCTTCACCTCATTCCTGTTGTTAAACCCTTACCAGCTTAGGTACACAGCAACAACACCTAGGCTCACGCACGCACGCACGCACGCACGCACGCACGCTCACGCCATCCCGCGCGGCAAAGGTAAACAACCATCAAAATTTGCTACAGTTTTAAAAACTGGACTCCCTCTTTCATATTATATATAAGTGTACCCAAAAGAAATTATATTCAAAATGTAATATCACTACTGTAATTTTGCACTAAATTCAGCAGCATTGCACAGAAAAATATATCTGATATATTACACTCATATAATCCCTGAAATTCAAAATATATATATTATTTGTTAGATAAATATATTTAATGTACGGTAGTTTAATTAAAACCGTTAGAGCCAATTTCAGAAATTTAACATTGTAGCTCTATGTAAAATCTAGTGTAGTTTCGATTTCGATGTATGGTGTTCACAAACATACGAACACGCACAGGTACCTTTTCCTAGCTTTTTTTATTCATGGGACTTGAAAACGTACATTTCTGCTGAAATTCCGACATAGAATTTTGGGGTGGGAATGTAGAGTTAATAAACATGAAGAGTAAAAACTAAAATTGGTATTTAGTTTAGTACCAGCCTAAAGAGCATCAAGAAAATTTTCAGTACCCTCCACTCCAAACTACACTTTAAATGGAAGTATTTTTGTAATTTTGATTAAAATATCTAACATGTATTTAAGATATTTTACATGACAAAATGTACAATAAGTTAAGCTGTTTTTCGAATGACCACACATGGAATTTTAGCCTATTTCTGTTACTGTTAACATAAATTCAAAATTATTCCATTGTTATATTAGATACGTAGAAATAGAAATGTATTTTGTGTTATTAAATCGATTACGGTTTTGATCAGTCAACTTATCTGTTTAAAATTTATAAACATTTTTAAGAATAATAAAATTCGTGAGTTCTCATTAGTCCAATTTAGAATAAGTTCTTCCTGCTCTTGTACTTGTTTAAATCAATTCTTTAAACATCATATCTTTATACTTTTGGGTGCACATACTCTGACATTTCGTCAGGTTTATGGCACGTGAAATGAAATTATGATTTAATGTTTACTTACATCTACAGATGTGCGGAAGACACTCTTGTGACGCAGTTATTCTTTTGACAAACACAATAGTAAGTTTACTGGCGCCCCAGTCGTATAAGGACATCACTTCCTCAGCTGTCCTCAAGGATGGAGACACTTTTGACTTTATTATTGTAGGCGCTGGATCGGCAGGGTGTGTTCTAGCAAACAGGTATGTAAATCAACCCAAGAACAGACCTGGTAATGGGTATAAGTCACGAAGCATTGTTGATGACGTCACATTGTATTGTAACTGCTTCTACCAATTACCTCGTAAATACAGGAGTTTTGAATCCGAACCAAGAATGTGTTTTCTAGATTTTCTTGGAAATATGTACTTTGGGGGTCGCAAAATCGAAAATAAACTAAGACAAGTGCTATATATGTGCTTGTGTGTCTGAGTATAAACATTACTAAAAATATATACGTTTCGTTCACTGCACTTTCTCTAACTCCTCCAATTCTCACAAAAGATCATTCTTTGAAGTAAACAGTGTCTCAAAAATGAGTTTAAACTTTAATCTTTACAAATAATATCTGTTATAAAATTAGGGGAAAAAAATAAATCATATTCTAAGTAAACAATGGGGTTTTATAAAATTTCAGAAGATATCCTACCATATGTCGTTTATATAACCGTGTTCTTTCCTATTTCATGCACACAAATTTGTGGAAGATGTATTTAGATACTAGCAATTTCTTGCAAGAAAACATCTTTCTGTTGCTATTAGTTTATTGGATATGTCAGGTATACTCGCGTTTTTTAAGGTAACGCTACAACCAAAAGTCTGCCGGATTAGAATCAGGAGATCGTGGTGGCCTCTTTATTGGTACTGATAACACGATCGCCAAAGTTCTGGGTAGTTAATTGTTTTGCAGGGATGAAGGTATGGAGCACATCATCAACACTGAGATCATTGATTTACCTTTGGGTTTACAGATTTCTTCTTATCGGCACCGTAACCAGTTTCTGCAAACTTCCGGATTAAAACCCCATAATAAATGGAACACGGGTCTGATCTTAAATCTTTTAAGTCTTAAATGTTCCCTGACTTTGAGGAATACTCCACTTGCTTCCATAACAGCACTGAATCAGTGTATTCTATCTTTTACTGATGGAACTATGATTTTTAACTTATAAATTCTAATAACAGTATGAATAGTTAAGATTACTAATGTTTCATTCAACAAAGCTGTACCCATTGAAACGTGAAATGAAATAACAAAAGAAATCCTAACCTCACTGTTTACACAGTATGTGATTTCTTTTATCTTTAACTGATCTCAAATATTATATTTATAGAGGTTTAAAATTCAAAGGGACTTTTGAAACACTCTATATATCATGCTAATTGGGATACGGGTTAGCAAAAATTGTCTTATTACTTTATTCCTTGTAAATGAAAGGAATTAGGTAAATTCACTGGGCTAAAGCGATAGTCAAATCTCTTAAAGCCTGTTCATTTTGTGAAACAATTGAAATGCGGTTCTCTTTGCATGCTAGGAGTAAAACAAAAGAGTACTCCCCCTTTGAGAAAAGTGTAAGTAGTTTAAAATAGAAACAAATAACAAGGAATATCTCGAAAATGCTTACGTCTATTAAAAAGTATATCACATAATTTGTGTGCTTTAACGAGATCTACACTTTTTGTTTTGATTTACGCTTCTGTGAATCTGTTACGAATGTAAAAAAGTAATCCAGAATGAAGCTTTCAAAAACTATTCTCAGAACATTCAAGATATAAATTAATTTTTTATAAAAGTAACATAAAAGTATGACGTTTTATTTAAAATCGGTGCTGCCAGTTTTGAGAAAGTAGAATTGTTCGAAAAATGTCTCATGAAAAGGGTAGTTTGAAGTTGAGCAGATTTACCTGATTTTTTTCGCATATTTAGAAAATGTTTAACATAATTATAAACTTAGGTATTTAAACAACTTTTGTTTTAGAGCTATACTGTTCATAGTCACACACACGCACACGCACACGCAGGCGCGCACAATCATATGTTTTTGTAAAAGTTATATTTTATTCAGGTGGTCTCAAAACATACGTTTCCCTGAAGCCTCCGTATTGCTTTCTTGGATGGTATGCATCTGCCATGTATATTCTACGTACCATGTCTTCATATGTGCTCGAAAAAATAAAAACGAAGTTTTCGACAAATACGTTTGTTGATATTTAAATGAACATCTTCCGAAGACGTGAAGCAAATACTATAGAGAATATACGCACATCGCACACTAACATGATTTACTTTTAGATCTACTACGAATAAGAACAACAAGAAATATTGTACCCCACACAAAAATTTAATACATTGATTTTATCAGAAATATGAGGCTTGATACTTGATTCAACATGTAGATTTTTTTTTCTAGCCTATCTACTAGAGTGAGTATAGTGAGTATAAACGACATTGTATTACCCCTGAAAATTTAAACATATGTACAATGTACATAGGGATAGAGAAGGTATTGTAATGCACCCAAAAATTCGATACCGAGATTTCACCGGAAATATATGTTTTGGGGTCCCCTGAGTCCGAAAAAAACATTTTAAAAAAAAAGGTCCGTGTGTGTGTGTGTGTGTGTGTGTTTGGACATCATAGCCCCCAAAACAAAAAGACCGTTAAATACCAAACTTGGTATTTAGGTTTGGTATCTTCCAAGGATACGACACGAAGATTTTCAAAAACATTCCCTCACCACAAACTACTCTTTACATGGAAAAAATTTCGAAAATTTTGATTTTCTTAAAAATGGCACTAACGATTTGGATTAAAATCCCTTATATTAAAGCTATATATAAAAAATAACATTTTTAGAAAAATATCCTGTGTGTGTGTGTGTGTGTGTGTGGCAAGTGTTTGTGTGTGTGTGTGTGTGTGTGTGTCCGTGTTTGTGTGTAAAAGGGAGTAAACACCAAACATGGTATTTAGTGTCTTCCAAGGCTGCGACGCAAAGATTTTCCAGAAAATTCTCCCACCCCCAACTACCCTTAACATGGAAAATTTGTGCAAGTTTAGATTTTCTAAAAAACGACTCTTTTGATGAAAATATCGTATATTAAAGATATTTACATAACAAATATGTATATCTGGAATTTTCTGAGTATAGTCACTAAGAACATTTTTATTCTAGATGAATGTTGCGGAATTTTGCACAACTGGTGAACTGCTAGAGATAGATAAAAACTTGCTAAACAAAAAGTATCGTGCTCGTTAAAATAATTATGTTATATACACCTTTTTCGTGGAGGTGACTATTTTTGAGATATTTTTTGCTATTTTTTTCTCAGTTTTAAAATCTTCTACTTTTCTCAACTCCTGGCCATAGAAACAAAGAAACTTCAATCACATAGCTTTTAAAAGATTTTACTATCGTTTCAACCTATGGTACTACCTTATTTGGCTTCTACTTACAAGGAACTAAGTAATAAGAACATTTCAGAAAAATAGTCTACATTAGCATGAAGTAAATAGAGGAATTAGTTTGTTAATAATAAATTGTTACAGAGATGTAGAGAAAGTCATGTGAATGGAACATATTAAATATTTTTTTCTTGAGAGTTGTCTCGTATACACTGGAGAAGTCAGAGCTTGTAGCTAAATTAAGACTTGCGTTCTTCAGGATGGATGTCAGATTGGAATTGTTCAAAGTCCCCGTCCTTGCTAGGGCACATCGACGACTGGATGGCATCACCCTTTCCGGGTCCCCCTTCTCCTTACCTACAGGAGCCACATTAAAAACACAAAGGGTCAACTTGGTCTACTTAAAATACTCACTGGAGGCGTTTCCTTTGACTGATACTAACTGCTATCATTTTCGGAGACTACCTGTATCCCAAAAATGTATTTATGGTGGTACCAAAGTTGCGGATACATTACAATATTTCCTCTACCTACAATTATTAAACAGTGTTGCCATTCAGAAAACACACCGCTAATTTGAACGCACAGACGACAATGCAATTTTACATGGATAGATTGGCGGACTGCAAAATAGATGATGAACCAGCATTAAATATTTCGCATCTCACCCAAATATATAAAAAATTTTGTGAACATTTTTGCAGACTCTCTGAAAATCCGAAATGGAATGTGTTGCTATTGGAGGCAGGAGGTGAAATACCACCGGTAGCAAATATACCGGCCTTCCATGAAACATGCCAAGGCTCCAGAATTGACTGGTCTTATTATGCAGATCTTCAGCAACACCATAGCGGAGTACGCTTCATGGCATTCCATCGAGGAAAAGTCTTAGGTGGCACCAGCACGTTAAATGCCATGATATACGCTAGAGGCAATAGAAGAGACTATGATCATTGGGCAGATTTAGGTAACTATATCAATTTCCTTTTACACGCCACATATATGTAATAAAACTCCTGTTAAACTGCACTTCAAGGATAAAGAATGACGTTCGTATTATTGATAGTTAATTAACTAATACATTTACAAAAATCTGATGTGTTCCATTCACATGACTTTCTCTATATCTCTATAAATGATTATTGTTAATAAGCTTATCTTTTATTTATTTCATGCTAATTGAGAAAAATTAGCAGAATTAGTCTTATTTCTTGCTGTATTGTAAGCAGAAGCGAAATAAGTGAGTACCACAGGTTAAAGTGAAAGACAAAAGCTGGTTGCTATGTGACTGATGTTCCTTTGTTTGTATGGACAGGAGTTGACAAATTCCTGTATGAGTAAAGTATAAGTTTTTCAAAGCTGAAACCAAGAAAAAGGAATACCTCAAGAACGATCAGCTCCACGAAAAAAATGTATATAACATAAATTGTGTGTTTTAACGTGCTCTACATTTTTTTTGGGTTAAGTTTTTGTCCATCTCTTATGGTTTAGTAGTTATGAAAAATTCACCCAGGCTAAGGTAGTCTTCAGAGGCTATTCCCAGAAAATTCAAAATATACATTTTATTTATCAGGTAAATAACTTTAATATACGACATTTTAATCAAAATCGTTACAGCCATTTTTTAGAAAATCAAAATTTTCGAAAACATTTCCATGTAAAGGGTAGTTTGGGGTGGGGTTTTTTTTCTCAAAATCTTCGTGGCGCATCCCTGGAAGATACTAAACTTAAATACTTGGTATTTTACCGACTTTTCGTTTTTGAGTTATCGTGTTCACAGACACATGGACACACGGACATACGGACACACGGACCTTTTTCTGAAAATACTTTTTTTGGATACAGGGGACCCTAAAACATATATTTCAGGTGAAATCTCGGTATCGAATTTTTTGGTGGAGTGCAATACATTCTCTATACACTATGTACTTAGTGAGTATAGAGAAAGTAAAAATGAACAAAGGCATAACTTTCGAAAATAATCAAAGTTTTCCCAAAATATAATTTCATTCTACAGAGATTACATTTTCTTTCTTATCAAATGAAATATGATTGATGAGGGCTCAAAGGCTGAACAGAATTCAGTTATTATATTCAAGTTAAAGTTTTCATAGATTTTACTTTGTCGAAAGAGAAACACTATTAAAAAGGGTCAGCATTTTCCCAAAATCATGGAACAGGATTTTAGTATCATTAAATAACTACAGTACGTTTGTCACAAAACTTGGTCGCCAGGACATGGCCCGTGTGACCTCAGCTGCATTTCCTTTCGCGCGCGTCCTTCACCCGTTCTGTCGTCACACTTGCGTGAGTCTTACTCAGTTCTAGTCAAGTTCACACGTGAATAATATAAAGAATATTTAGAAGTGTTTAGTTTTCTTTCGAGTGCTTTCAAAATGGAGAATACAGTACCACAAAGAGTGTGTATCTACGATACGCAAGGCAATTTGAAACTAAATTTGCTGGCGTGCGTGTTCCGAGTACACTTCGTTTGCTTGTAAATAAATTAAGGAAGAAGGGAACAACTTGTGACAGGAAAAGAAAGGTAAACAGGCTTTTGCTTGTGGAGCAGAAATTAGACGAAATCGGAGAAAGGTTAAAACGGTCACCTCGAAAATCTCTCAAGCTCCTTGTACAAAAAACTGACATTTCAAAGCTTTAGCAAAACTTTTAAAACTCAAACCATACAAGGTTACTGTGACCCAGGAATTGCTATCACGTGATCACCAGATTCGGATAAATTTCTGTAACTGGTTTTGAGGAATATTAAGGATCCAACAATTGATCCACGATTAATACTGTTCCTTGACGAAAAATGATTTCATTAGCATTCCCATGTGTCATCAAAACTCAACCAAAAGTGTGCTAGACACAACCCAATTTCGTTCCTGAAACTCCCTTGCATGATCAAAAAATCAGGGTATGGTGCACAATAAATGGATACAGAAATATAGGAGTTAGTTTTTGTGAGTGTACCATAAATACAGAAAGATACAAAAATGATAAACGGCACCAAGTTTCGAACAGCTGACGTACATTGGATGTCGGTGTGGTTAATTCCAGTTTATTGCGGAAATTTTTGAGGATAGAATCATTAGTAAGGATTTATGTCCTGCTCGGTCCCCTGATATTACTGCATGCGATGTTTGTTTATGGAGCAACTTGGGAAATAAAGTAACCAAAACTAATTCCACACATTAGAGGAATTAAAACAAAATATCAGGACTAAAATTAAGGCTATTTCGGAAGCTGAGCTAATATAGATGGATAAAAATTTTCTCAGAATATGCCGCAGATGTATTGATGCAGAATGACGGCATTTCTAACGTCTCCTAAGATAATGTAGGTTTTGTGTTTATTTTGATAATTATTAATGTAATTTGAGATTTTATTTGACCTGCACGCATGTATGACTGGGTGACGGGCCGTGCAACTTCAAACCAAGTGTACAGTACGTGGCCGAGAGTTGGACCGTGCACTTGACGGCCAAGTTTTGTAGCATACTTACTGTAAAAGACTTATACTTCCACTCTATAGTTTTATAGTTGCACATAGTTTAAGACATTTCATCATTGAACTGCCTCCACATAATCTAATGTCTAGTTTCCTAGTTAAGGAGATAATTATGTACACTTAGCGCTTGTCACAAGAAAGTGTAATTTAGAAAACATATTTTCGCAATATGCTTAATGAATGATATATATATATATATATATATATATATATATATAATCATGTTTACAGATCCTTATTTATATTATTTAAAGTAGCACATCCTCACTTCATAGTTTTTATCTCGCTACAGCTATAGTCAGAATTCTGCCCCAAGAACCTAATAAAATAGGACTGGTATTATTACAAATACAACTTTTCCAGAAATCGGTTCAGAAATCCATTACTGTAACTTATAAGTTAAATGGATCATTAATAACCAAATTTACTTCCGGGTCATCAATAGTAAACATATGACAGAAACCTGTCACACAACCAATCGAGTAATCCCAAGGTTATAAACTATACATACGCATTAAATGGACAAAACGTAAGGAGGCTATGAAAATAATAACTAAAAAAAACAACTTGGAAGAAAGTCGGAAACGTAGCCATCACGCAATATTTAGGGCTATATAGTGGAACAACATACACCCAGACTGATAGTCAAGATTTGTGCCTGATGGCGGAGGTGATTCCGCACTGCAGTCATGGTTTATTATACGTCAGAGACAAGGAGGTTAGGATGAGATGAGAATAATTACAGCGGGTGGCCGGGACTATACGGCGGGAAAGGAGTCACCGTGGAGGGTCCCCTAACAGCATCCAAACAGCTTTTCATCTCAACACGGGGAGTACAAGACCCATGTTCCATGTCTGACCCAACTCCCTGAAACTACAGACGACTTCTAACGCCATGCAGACGCCGAGAGCTGTATTTCAAGAGCCCACTCACCTCAATGGAAGGACGCCACCACCGCGGTCCTTCCCAACCCTTATAACCCTGACAGAGTCCAGTTGCATGAGATGAAGAAACAGGAAATTCGGGGAATGAAGAAACCTCGCCAGCATTTACCTAATGGTCCGGGAAAATCTCAGAATAAACAATTGGTTAGAGAAGTCTGTCGTGGGTAACTAAACCCATGAATGCCAGTTCAGATGAAACGTCTGAGCCGGCTGGCTCAGTTCTTTAACACAGTAATCAAACAAACGCTCGGCAGCTGACTCAGAATGAAAACAAACATGCCTAGGAAAATAAAAACACAGAATGTAAACATAAACAATAGAACGGTGTGCACGACACTTAAAACAGCACTTCATGATGAGCTGTTTGAATGTGACACATGGGCACTATTTATTTGCGGCGTGTACAGATTTTTTAACTTCACTGCGACTCATCTTATACGAGCCTAAATATACCAGTGCTAACTTGCGGTAAAAGCATCTTTTTCCGAATCATGTAAGACACTTCCGGCGTACAAGACTTTGCCCTTATGCATTTGGTCAAACGACTAATCCATGGAGGAAGAAGAACAAGTGAATAATCTATTGTTAGAAGAATTTCCCCCGGTGCTATAAAGCACAACTAGAAGATAGCTCTCAAGAAACCAACGTGCTCTTTTTGGTTTCTTGAGAGCTGTCTTCTAGTTGTGCTTTATAGCACCGGGGGAAATTCTTCTAACAATAGATTATCCACTTTTTCTTCTTCCTCCACGGACTAGTTGTTTGACCTGTTTCCAACCTCAGCCCATGCTCCTCTCATCACTTTTTTTGTTTTTTGTTTTTTGATTGGTATTGTAGAATTTGTTTTGGGAGTCTTCTTGTCTCATTCTGTTTAAGTGTTCCATCCAGTTATGTTTATACTTCAGTATTGTATATTCCATGTCCATGGTTATTTCTTTATTATATCTTCTATGCAAAATATTCCAAGTTTCTATGTGATTTCTATGCTTCTTATTTTGTCTTCTCGTTTACAGCCTTTTATTGTACGCAGACATTTCACCTCTGCTGTAGTTATTTTAATTATCTTATGTTTCGTTGGTATCCGTGCTTCTCAGAAATACGTAGGAGCACGTACCACATGCTCACAAATTGTATAAAAAGACAAAATGTGCATAATACTACTTACTAGCTTATAGAAAACCAGGGAAAATAATTGTAAATATTCCAGAATAGAAATATGCACAAATGCAAGTTGTAACTGAGATAATTAGGTGGGCTAGCGAAATTCCAGGTATAAGTTCACCAAACACCACCTGCTAATGAGCACAGGGTTTAGGCTCAAGGAAGAAGATAGAAAAGAACAGACGTATAAAGAAATTGACTTGTTTTCCAAGTAGCACAGGGAGTTAGAAAGACAGACATAGAAAGCATAATGTTAAAGTGAGAAGGAACTACTGAGTCTTTCCAAACGCGTCATGTGCACGCTATGACGTCAGAACTTGGCACAATTTATTCTCATAACTTGTGAGGTGATGCTAACTCAGAACAATAAGAGATGCTGTTACATTTTATGGAGCGAAAGTTTGCGTCACCCAGGTTTAGATCTCTTATGTGGTTACTCTATATTCTTACTCTGAATTACTTACCCACTTGAGCTTGCTTTCACGGCACGTTGAGTTGTGTGCACGTGATGGGGGAGCGATGTGCAGAGGGTTAGTTTAGGCTCCTCATTAGTACTAAAATGATGGGATCGTATTTATTATAACACTTTTGTAAGGAACAAGCTAGCCGCCAGTTTATAATCTATATTACAATGAATTAATGTCATAAGGGAATATGCAGTGTTTCTAATCTATTAGCCTCACCCACATACCCCTGAGATTAAGTGTAATTAGGAGTGGAATCTACATCAACACCGGAGCTGAGGACACTGCAGGAACGAGATGCCGATCCCGCGACACATATAATAAACAGGAGACAGTTGTTTTATAGAATTTCAACTAAGTCTCCTTCTTAATGTTCCATTCTAAATTTGGTGTGAAAGACCGCTTGACGGACTTGACGTTCTTTTACATGGCGTAATCTACGACACGGGACCAATGACTATACTTCTCTTCCAAAGTGAGCCATGCTAATGATTTTTACACCCGAAAAATTCCATCATCCTCCGCTAGTTTTGAACCCGATACCTTAGCTATATGTAACCATTATACGACGGAGGGCGACATGTTAAAGAGGATGCATAAATAACAGGCCATTTACATTTTTATTGGTTATTTATTTTATTTATTTATTTATTTTTTTTTAGTGTCTTGGAATTTTGATAGTTTATTTGTAATATCATTATCGTAGTCAAAGTAAATATCGCAACCTAGGTAACTAAAATGTTTTACCTGTTCCAGTATACTATTTCTTACTAGTATTTTTATCTCATAAGCTTTTTCCACAGAATGACTTTGTCTTTAATGTATACATTTCTTAATTATATTCTTTGCATTATTTGTACAATTCGGTGTTAAGTCTATAATTAAGTAGAATTATTCACCGTGCGAAACTCGTTTCTCCCCACATCTCTAAATAAGCGCAAGATTGTTGATTCAATCGCCTATGGCAACGAAACTTCGTGATGAATGGGTATAGCTAAAAGTTTAACTGACATCTAATAAGAGACGACGATTACTAAATAAAATCTTTTTTCGATGCTAGGACTGTAATTTCTTGGATTTTCTAAGAGTTTATTGATCGCCCCTCGTATTAACTAATTGAAACCATGCAAATTTGTAGCAGCTAACTTTTTAATCATCCTTAACGTCATTTTGTAACATGCACAAATTGTATGAAATACAACTTCATTGACAAGGTCATCACGCAGCGCACAGCGCACTAGACTCCTGTCTAAGCACATGTGTCAGGCCAGACGCATTATGCTGGCGCAAAACGAACTGCGCAGTCTAGGAAAACATTCCGTGTGTTTTTCATTGTTTCAGTCTGCTGCGCACTGCGCTTATCGAGTTACGTTATACGCGGCGTAAAATGTGCGTTGCTAGGAAACAGCAGACCACCTGAGGCATCCCACGTGAGGATTTTCGCTGTATAAATTCTTAAATATAAATTAATTGACTATGCGCAAACTCAGAACGCATTATTTGCCTCTGTCAGTAATTATTTCACCATTATAATAACTGAAATCATGAATTTTTTAAACAAACGCTAAGGTATATATGAGATATGTTATATAATCTGAAATTTCATTTTTATTTCTGATTGCTTTTAAGACTTTACCATATGCACAGAATATTAAGCATTTTGTGTACATATAATTTTAAAGAGCTATATCAAAATTTGTTAATAAATTGGTTTTATATTGATAATCCATCGCTTTTTATTTTCTCTACACATACTATGTACATAGTGTATTGAGGAAGTATTGTATTCCATTCAAAACTTCGATACCGAGATTAAATATATGTCTTGAGGTCCCGTAAGTTCAAAAAAGCGTTTTTAGAAAAAGTGTGTGTGTGTGTGTGTGTGTGTGTGTGGACAGCATATCTCTAAAACTAAAAGACCTCTACATACCAAACTTTGTACTTAAGATTTGTATCTTCCATGGATGCCACACGAAAATGTTTCAGAAAATTCTTCCACTCGCAACTAAAATATTTACCTCACAAATAAAAATGTTTATCTTGAACTTTCTGGAAATAGCCTCTGAAGACAATGCTATTCTACATGATTTTTTCTGAACTTGCATAACTAGTAAATTATAAGAGATAGACAAAAACTTACACGCACGGATATTTTTCCAAAAATGCTTTTTTTCTTTTTAGATAAAGGGGATCCTAAAACGTGTGCTTCTGGTGAAATCTTGGTATCGAAATTTTGAGTACTATGTTATTTGTAGCGAAAGTTAAAGATAGTATGTCTTTTTGCCATTTTGTTTAAGACATCAAAGTTAATGTTTTATAGAATTTAGATGAACGTGTTCTTGGTTTACTGATGCATTTCATATAACATAGTAATTTATTAAGAAATATATGCATTTGTTCTTATAGATTTTAGAATAAAATGATGATCAATTATTTTTAAAGTATAACCAACATGTGATTAAGAGCAAAATAGGTCAGTAACAGCAAGAAGGTGTTTTTGTGATGCAAAACATTCACTGAAAGAAGTTCTATAATTCATTGCAAAAAGGTCGTTTATCTGTATATTATTATCTTCAAACTGAAAATCCAGTCCAGTGTGATTAGCAGGCTGAGGGCAGCCCGAGGTGTGTTAGACGTGTCCCTGTTCTCAGAGAGAACTTAACCACGTTCTGACGGGATTGTGGGTTTTGTAGGATGGCGGGTGTGTTTTGGGGTTGTGGAGTGACAGGAGGAGGCGAATATTGCTCCTCGACGGTTGCCTTGATGGTGCAACGGCCCTTGTGCACCGCTGGTGTGTTTTTATCAAAATGTTTCTTGAGATTAAATTTTGAATCCAAGCAACTCTTGAAGGATAGTAAGGAGCTTAGCCGTAGCAGCTGTTGGTGGTGCTCCTTCGTTACCGGGGATGCCCGCAAGCCATGCGGGGAAGCCGGTATCGCCTGAAGCGGCGGTTTGTGGGATCGTAATCCCCAAGAGACCTAGCGAGGGCGCTCCGATGGAATGGTAACCCTTCGTTGAATTTTGTTGCCCGACGCCTAATCTCGTCCTCCAGGTATGGCAGACCAGAGGCTTAAATGGAGAAGAAGAAGCGCACATGTTGTCGCGTGCAAGGTCTTGTGCTTTGTTTATGTTTATATTTAGATTGCCCACACGGTATTATCTAATGATCTGTGATTAATTGTGGTGTGGGATGGACACTTTCCATGTGCTATCTTTGTTGAGTGAGAAACTGATGGCATACAGAACTGAGACGGAGTTCACCGTGTTCGATGCCAGCACCTGTATTTAAACGTACCTTTTGCTGAAGATGATTCTTTCTCTGTCTCTGATCCTCTCCTCGCTATCTCGTCTCGGTAGAGCTGTTGAGTTCCTCAGGGTGGCTACAGAAAAGATGTGGGATACAGTTAAGGTGAAGTTACCTCGAACATTTCTATTTACACTTGTATAAACTATACTGATAGCTTACACTTAAATAACAATACCTGTTACATTTTAGCACTTATTTGCATCACACTCACACGGCATTTTAATCATTTGTGTTTGAAAAGAGAGGGCTAACTGTTTTATTTAATATCACAATTATCACTTGGTACTTTCGTCCCGAAATCTTTCCACTGAGTGTCGTGGAGTATGCACCTGTTGTGATTCCTAAATTTAACTTTGCTTATATTGCAAAAGAGACACATTGTCTGCCTTAACCTCCATGGCAAAACTTACTTTTGGGTCACCATTTCATATGGTTTCATTGTTTCTGATCAGCAGGCTCATAGACATAAAGAAAAATGCTCTGTTACTAGCACTTGTAACTCTAATGCACGCATAAGATATAACAGAACGATGAATTCTCAAGGCTTTTGAGGACAGTGCAGGGTGTCCTTTGTTAGATTTAACTGCGCAGTACCTTGCAGCTATGCATTGGAAACGTTAACGAAGTTAAAGCTAAAACTTATGAAGTAAATACAAGAAAATAATATAAATTACTCATACGAAACATATAACTATAATAATAGAACACTTGGTATTTGTTTATAAATCCTTTGATATGAAAATGATAATCACTCAGGAGCAGTGACGTAAAGAAATACCGACTAAATATATTTTCAAGGACTAAGTTTGTTACGCACATTATGGGCTCTTAGTGTATAAAAAATTCTAAATTATAGAACTAAAGCTCACCTAAAAATTAGTTTAAATTTAGTTTATTACTCCAAAAAGTAGAAGAGTTACTTTCTCTTTTCTGAAGTATTTTTCAGAATTCAGTTAAAAGTATCAGATGTGTACTGCATCATTACTATATATTGTATGTTCATTTTGTGCCTACAATACATGACACATTAAAGACAAAGTTGCGATTTATTGCAAGGAAATAGTTGATATATATTTAAATGTAACTATAAGAACAACTAAACAAGAGATCTCCACCACCACATAAAATACTAAAACAAAGAACCTTAACTGAAATATCTGTATTGAAATATCCATACTGGCTATCAAGTTTCGGATAATAAACATGTTTTGCATTTTTATAGGTAATAAAGGATGGAGCTACGAAGAAGTTCTTCCGTACTTCAAAAAATCAGAAAACAATTTGGACCCAGACATTGCTGAAGACACCACACATCATAGCACAGGCGGATATCAAGATGTTCAGAGATTCCCTTATACTGATGAAAGTTCACTTGAGATTGTAAATGCATTTAAGGAAGTAGGTGTCCCTGAAGTTGATATTAATGCAAACAGTAGTCTTGGAGTGATGCTTGTGCAGGCAACACAGAGGGACGGAGTTTGCAAGAGTACCTACAGCTCCTTTGTGGAACCTATCAGAGAAAAACGTAAAAACCTCAAGGTGGTAACGAATGTAAGGTGTAGTAAAATAATATTTGACGCCAAGAATAAGACAGCCACTGGCGTACAGTTCTTTTGGGAAAAGAGCAAGACAATCGTGAAGACAATATATGCCAAGAAGGAGGTTATTATTTCTGGAGGAACCATAAATTCTCCTCAAATACTCATGCTATCCGGTATCGGTCCCAAAGAGGAACTGGAATCAATGGGTATACATGTTATTCGTGATCTACCAGGGGTGGGTAAAAATCTCATGACCCATATCGCAGCAGCGAGCGTTGTTTTTCGTACAGCTCCGGGCAAAGAAAGCTTACCCAGGAGTTATCAAGACATAGAGCGACACAGTGTTACAAACTGCTCATCACCAGCAGACAGTCCTTGGACAGCGACAGGCCCATTTCAAGTGACAGCATTTACATACTCGGGACTTGGTGATTCATCTCCAGAATACCCAGATATTCAGTACTTAGGAAGAATATATATGCCACGTGGTTGTCCATTTAACAGCTACCAAATAAATTCCTATTACGATCGTTTCGCGCTTGGTACACTCAGCATACATCCGAAAGGTCGTGGATATGTAGCTCTAAGATCTCCTAATCATATGGATTACGTTCAGATAGTCTTGAATGAACTTACTGAGAACGATCAGGAAGTATTGATGCATGGTATTAAAAATATTATGCGTATGACAAACACTGCTACGTTCAAAAAGGCGGGGTATACTGTGGATGAAACACCTATACGTGGTTGTGAAAACTATACCTTTGGTACGGATCATTATTTCAGATGTTCTTTCATAACCCGACCCCTTAGACCCTCGCACCCAGTGGGCACCTGTAAAATGGGCCCGTCCACTGATGACACCGCCGTTGTTGATCCGGAATTAAAGGTTCACGGCATCAAGCATTTAAGGGTGATAGATGCCTCCATTATGCCCTACATTGTAAGTGGCAACACAAATGCTGCCACTATCATGATCGCTGAAAAAGGGGCTGATTTTATAAAACTCAGTTTTAAGTTTTAAAACATATTTTGCAATCATTTCAGGCAATTGTGGAATCTGAAACATTCAAGACTGCTGGAGAAGGACTGTCATAACGAATCAAACACAAAGTAATGTTTAATAAGTCAGGATGATGTATATTGGTCCAGCTATAACACAAACAAGTAACTTAGCATTTACACCCTGTTTATTGATATAAGCTAATCGTCCCTTTGTAATATATTAGGTGCTCACTAGTACGTTTCTAAAGGTTCATTTTCAATATGTACAAATTAGAAATAAATATAATTATAAAAATGAGATCTGCTCCATTCACATGACTTTCTTCAGATTTCTGTAACAAATTAATATTATAATAGGCTTATTTTTGCTAATCGTGATAAACGCTAGCAGAAACGTCTTATTACGTAGTTCGTTATAAGTAGAAGGGAAATAAGGGAGTACACTAGGTTGCAATCCGATTCTTTGCGTGGCCAGGAGTTAACAAGTTCCTGTATGAGAAAACTGTTTTAAAACTGAAACCAACAACAAGGAATTTCTCAAAATCGGCCAACTCCAGGAAAAAAATTTGTGAAACAAATTGTGTTTTAAGAAGCTCTACATTTTTTGTGAAGCAACTTTTTGTCTATCTCTTACGGTTTTCTAGTTATGCAAAATTCAAAAACTCATCCAAAATAGAGGTCCTTAGGGGCTATTTCCAAAAAATTCTACATATAAATTTTATTTGTCATGTAAATATTTAAATATAAATAGAGTTGAATTATAATGGCTAGAGATATTTTTAACAAAAACAAAATTTTCGAATTCTGTTCCATGTAAATGGGTGCGGGGGGGGGGACTATCTTAAAATTTTCGTGTCTCATCCTTTGAAAATACTGATCTTAAATATTAAGTTATGTATTTAAAGACTTTTCGTTTTTGAGCTATGTTGACCACAGGCTCTGATACAGACACACACGCACTACATTTTTCTAAAAATTCTTTTCTGGATTCAGGAGGTCCCAGAAGATACTCTCATATACTACTATTTACCAAGGATGCGTGTGGAGAAAGTAAAAATAATTAGAACCAAATGATTGCTTTAGACATTTCAAGAGTTAACCTAACTGCTACTGCTAATGTTACTGCTGCTACGACTACGATACGACTACTACGACTACGTCGACGACTACTACGAAGACTACGTTTACTACTACGAAGACTGCGACGACTACTACGAAGACTACGTTTACTACTACGAAGACTAACTGCTACTACGAAGACTACGACTACTACGAAGACTACGTTTGCTACTACGAAGACTACGACTACTACTACGAAAACTACGATTACCACTACGAAAACTACGATTACTACTACGACTACTACTACGAAGACTACGTTTACTACTACGAAGAATACGACTACTACTACGAAGACTACGTTTACTACTACGAAGACTTCGTTTACCACTACAAAGACTACGTTTACCACTACGAAAACTACGATTACTACTACGACTACTACTACGAAGACTACGTTACTACTACGAAGACTACGACTACTACTACGAAGACTACGTTTACTACTACGAAGACTACGACTACTACTACGAAGACTACGCTTATTACTACGAAAACTACGATTACTACTACGAAGACTACGACTACTACTACGAAGACTACGTTTACTACTACAAAGACTACAACTGCTACTACGAAGACTACGACTATTACTACGAAGATTACGATTACCACGACGACTACGAATATTACCACCACCACCAACACCACTACACACACAAACACCTGTTGACAGACTGAGGAAGCCTGGAACATTATTAAGTTAATCCGGGTAAATCACTTGTAAATAGGATGGAAGCTGCAGGATGTCGGGTGAAAATAAGGCTGGTGGAATGAAAATAAGTAACAGAACTGCCCTTCGGCTGCCGATGTTTTAAATCAAATTATGATTTTTTTTTAAAAAAAAAAAGTAAACCCTTTTATAATTAGGAATATTAATTATTCCAATAATTATGTAATATACAACTTATATACCCTGATTTAAATTCAGGGCACAAAGGCCCTTCTACAACGCTGTATATATTTCCGAAATGTTTGGTAATATTTTGAGGATTATACTTTAATTTTGAGTCAAAGTAACTCTTATAAGGATAGTTAGGAAGCTCAGAATTGCTGCTGAATGGGTTAGCTACTTTGTTACTAAGTTCCATACGGGAGACCGGTGTCAGTCCCCAGGAAGCTTCATGAAGAGTCTCACGGAGAAAGCATGGTATATGGTAACAAATGGCAATACCGCTATTCTGTACCCTCAATGACAATTCTCCATATCTTAACAGACATAAGGTGGTGTAACAGAATTATCAGAATACATGCAATTTTTTTTTTTTTGTTTCTTCCTCCCGTATGTACAATGAACATAGCAGATAGAGAAGATATTGTATTCCACCCAAAAAGTTTGATGTCGAGATTTCGCCAATAAATATTTGTTTTGTTGGCCTGCTGAGTCCGCAAAAATCATGTTTATAAAAATATCCGTGTATGTGTGTTTGTGGACAGCATAGCTAAAAACGAAAAGACCGTTAAAAACTAAACTTGGTATTTAAGTTTAGTATCTTCCAAGGATGCAACACGTAGTTTTTCAAGAAAATTCTTCACCACATCTATAAAAGGATTTTTTTTAATTATGTTGTTCTCAAAAACTACTTTAACGATTTTGAGTAAAATGTCGTATATTAAAGATAATTCCATCACAAATAAACTGTATATTTTTAATTGTATGGGAATAGCCTCTGAAGACCTCTTCATTCTGAATGAGTTTTGCAGAATTTTCTATAAGGACTAAACCGTAAAACCGTAAGATACATATACAATAATTTACCACCATAACAGAGATCTTAAACTGTATAATTTATATCATAGACGTTTTGATGGCCATTTCAGAGATATTCCTTGTTATTAGTTTCAGTTTAAAACTACTTAAACTTTTCTCAAATGAGAGGTGACGTATGCCACCGTTCCTTCTCGTCTCCGTACCTGCCGGTGCGTTCTTTTGATTTTAAATGCTACGGTTCTCGGGGCTCGAGATTTCGCGCGGTGCGGCAAGAATTTCTCACTTCGCGATTTTTTTACCGAGACGCGAGCACTACGCGCGGTTTTCGCCACTCACGCGCGATTACTTCATCTTCTTTACCGCACTTCCCTGCTTTTGCCGTTCTACGCACTAGAGCATACTTTAATAACTGAATAAAGTAAGCACGAGCATACTCGCAACATTATCTTTTGTCTTCCGGAGACCCGTATTTATGTGATTTATAAACCTGACTTTCCTCCTTAAAATAACCTGCTTATTGGCCAAAGGTTTTCGCGTCGGTTTCTTAATTTCCCGGCAGTTTTAGGGCTGTCGGCTTCCCTGACCGAAACTCATTTACCCTCGTAGACGTGGCAAGTATCGTGAATTTCTGTGGACTTCCTTGACCACGCGCGCAGAACGGGACATTTGGAATACAATAGCAACATAAGGGTAAAATTCGGCCGCTTCCAAAATAGCCTGCGAGAAATTACTTTTTCCTCTAAAAGAACACCCCAAGTTCACGTATGCAATCGTCACATACGTATATTCAGTTTTAGGTGTTAGTAATGAAGTACGTATCTTAAATCCTATTATATTACTACCAATAAAAATAAACTCACATATTTATACTGCCAAATAAAAAAAAAAATACACTCATAAATAATTAGATGGCTGGGAAGAAATTTCCGCCTCACGTTTCGGTTCATACCTCTTGCAGGCCAAGCAAAGCGAATTGTTTCACATTCGACCAGCTTTTAAAAGATTTGACAATCGATTTTGCTTCTGCTTGCAAGGAAGCAAAAAATCTGATGTGTTCCATTCACATGATTTTCTCTATATCTCTGTAAATTATTATTGTTAATAAGCTTATCTTTTATTTATTTCATGCTAATCGAGAAAAATTAGCAGGAATCGTCTTATTTCTTGCTTTATTGTAAGTTGAAGCGAAATAAGGAAGTACCCTAGGTTAAAATGAAAGCCAAAAGCAGGTTGCTATGTGACTGATGTTCCTTTGTTTGTATGGACAGGAGTTGACAAATTCCTGTATGAGAAAAGTATAAGTTTTTCAAAGATGAAACCAAGAAAAAGGAATATCTCTAAAACGATCAACTCCACGAAAAAAAATGTATACAACATATATTGTGTGTTTTAACGTGCTCTACATTTTTCTGGGTTAAGTTTTGTTCATCTCTTACGGTTTAGTAGTTATGAAAAATTCATCCAGAATAAAGTAGTCTTCAGAGGCTATTCCCAGAAAAATCAAAATACACATTTTATTTGTCACGTAAATAACTTTAATATACGACATTTTAATCAAAATCGTTGGAGCCATTTTTTAGAAAATCAAGATTTTAGAAAAAAGTTCCATGTAAAGAATAGTTGGGGGGGGGATTTTTCTCAAAATCTTCTTGTCGCATCCCTGGAAGATATTAAACTTAAATACCAAGTTTGGTATTTTACCGACTTTTCGTTTTTGAGTTATCGTGTTCACAGACACACGGACACACGGACACACACACGAACCTTTTTCTGAAAATACTTTTTTTGGATACAGGGGACCCTAAAACATATATTTCCGGTGAAATCTCGGTATCGAAGTTTTTGGTGGAGTGCAATACATTCTGTATACACTATGTATATAGTGCGTATAGAGAAAGTAAAAATAAGACACTTTCTGCTAATTTTTACTTTCTCCATACGCACTATGTGCAAAGTGTATAGAGAAAGTATTGCATTCCACCAAAAATTCGATACCGAGATTTCACCGGAAATATATGTTTTAGGGTCCCCAATATCCAAAAAAAGCATTTTCACAAAAAGGTCCGTGTGTGTGTGTATGTGTGTGTGTGTGTGTGTGTGTGTGTGTGTGTGTGTGTGTCCGTGTGTCCGTGTGTCTGTGAACACGATAACTCAAAAACGAAAAGTCGGTAAAACACCAAACTTGGTATTTAAGTTTAGTATCTTCCAGGGATGCGACACGAAGATTTTGAGAAAAATCCCTCACCCCCAACTACCCTTTACATGGAACTTTTTTCGAAAGTTTTGATTTTCTCAAAAATGGCTCTAACGATTTTGATTAAAATTTCGTATATTAAACATATTTAGCTGACAAATAAAATGTATATCTTAAATTTTCTGGGAATAGCCTCTGAGGAGTAGTTTATTCTGAATGAATTTTACTAAATATTGAATAACTGCTAAACCGTAAGAGATGGACAAAAACTTACAACACAAAAATTGTAGAGCACATTAAAACACATGAGTAATACATTTTTTTCGTGGAGTTCGTCGTTTTTGTGACATTCCTTATTTTTGGTTTCTGCTATGTAAAACGTATACTTTTCTCATACAAGAACTTGTCAACTCCTATCCATATAGACAAAGGAGCTTCATTGACATGGCAACCAGCTTTTGACTATCACTTTAACCTACAGTTCTTCCTTATTTCGCTTCTACTTACAAGGAAGCGAGTAATTAGACTATTTCTGCTATTTTTTTCTGATTAGCATAAAGCGAAAAAAAGTATAAGCTTTTTAAGAATCATTTGTTGCAGGGATATGGAGAAAGTCATGTGAATGGTACACATCAGATTTTTATTACTTTCTCTTATCCCATATGTACAATGTACATAGGGATAGAGAAGTATTGCATTCCACCCAAAAATTCGATGTCGAGATTTCACCGGAAATACATGTTTTAGGACCCCCTGAATCCAAAAAAAGCATTTCCAGAAAAAGGTCCGCGCGCGCGTGTGTGTGTGTATGTCCGTGTGTCCATCTGTCTCTGAACACGATAACTCAAAAGGAAAAGTAGCTAAAATACCAAACTTGGTATTTCGGTTCAGTATCTTCCAGGGATGCGACACGAAGATTTTGAGAAAAATCCCGCCACCCCAAACTACCCTTTACATGGAACTTTTTTCGAAAATTTTGATTTTCTTAAAAATGGCTCTAACGATTTTGATTAAAATATCGTATATTAAAGATACTTACGTGGCAAATAAAATGCATATCTTGAATTTTCTGGGAATAGCATCTAAAGACCTGTTTAAGTTGGATGAATTTTGCTTAACTTGGCATAACTAATAAACCGTAAGGGATAGACACAAACTTACTATACAAAAAATGTATGTATTGTTAAAATACACAACTTACGTCATATACATTTTTTTTCGTGGAGCTTACCGTTTCGAGGTATTCATTGTTATTAGTTTCAGTTGTCTGGCCAGGAACAGAAGTGATTTGTAATGACAATCGCTTATGGACAGCTTTTAAAACATTTGACTATCTATTTAGCCTAGTGTATTCCCTTATTTTCTTCATACTTATAAGAAACAAAGTAATAAGAACATTGTGCTGAATACCTCGATTAGCAAGGTGCAGAAAGAAGAATAACCTAATGTAAGAAGTTTGCAGAACGGCTAGAGAAAGTCATGTGAGTGTAACACATCAGATTTTCTTAATTAGCATGTTTTAGATAAAATAATAATGTTTTGTAAGGAAAGTTGATTGTATAACGGCTAAAGAAAGTAATGTGAATGCAATATATACCATTTTGAAAATTAACATTAGACTTGATATAGGTACATAAGTAAAACATTTTAATCCCTCCGCATTAGTTTCATGTTCAGTACTTATAAAAACAGCCCTATTTATTCCTTACAGACATTATGGCATCGATTCCGTCAAGATATGAACTACGCCATACATAATTAAACTAGAGTGTCATTAATTTTATTTATTGTAGGTTCATTACTTTAGTTTAGGTTTCTATAATTAAGGTATTATACATTACGATGTATTTTTGCTACAGCTGAAATCATGAATCTTAAGGCTTCTGTTCAGGTAATATTCCAGCTATGACACTGAATTGTGCAGTCCAATTTTACCTTTCAAAAATTGTTAGGCATCCGCGCAAAAATATCCAATTACCATTTTTCAGATATAATTTCATTGATCATTTCGTAGTATGCAGAAGAACATAGAAATTGAAGCTATAATCAAAGCTATAAACTTGGGCTGCTATATACTGGGCTTGAAATCCCATAAGCTCACAACGATATTGCGAGAAACAACTGAATGGAGAGACCACTTCATCAAGTCAGTAAGTGGTTAGACCGCTCGCCTCTCACAAAGGCGGCCCTGGTTCGATCCCAGGTGACCAAATGTGGGATGTGGTAGAAAAGCAGTGCAGGCGCAGGTTTCTTCGGAATTTACAGTTTTCCCCGCTATTGTATTCCTCGGGTGCTCCATCATCATTTCATGTATCATCAGTGTCAGCGCTTGCGGCCGTTAAGTAGTTTGTTCGGGCGTGAAACACTATAGAAGACCTTTAACTTCAAAACAAATGAAAACAATATCTCAGAAATGGCTGAAATCACAAAAAAAAAAAAAAAAAAAAGTATTTAAACTTAAGTATGTGTTTTAATGAAATTTACATTTCTGTATATTCAACGTTTATCTGTTGAAACTTTAACAGTTATACTAAATTCCAAATGAAGATGAGTTTAGAAGCTATTCTCAGTAACATTAAGATATGCATTGTATTACTCATGCAAATATTAATATCTTAGCGTGCATTAGTGTATTGAAGAAATATGTCTATTGGCACAAAAATTGTTTAAAAATATAATATTTGATTCAATGCTGCAGATAGTTTGCTAGACGTTTGGACATGTAGATAGTTTATGTTATGAATGCACGCCATCCATGGCTCGCGCATCATTACAGCTAACACTCCAGTTACTCACGATTCAATACAATTCACAAACAGCATTCTTGCAGCGTAATCCTTCCTCCCTTTATAGTTACAAAGTGACGTCATAAACTTTCTGGAAAGTTGCCGAAGGTATTGGAATTTTGGAGACATGTAGAATATCATGAAGAATTATGATGTTGCGAGAAGAGTCCCGCAGGATCCTGTTACGTCGCGCTATTCTTCCGTGTTGTTTACCCATTCCAGCCAACATACCAAGGCGAACATGAAATTCATTGCATAAGATGGCACTGTCACAATATAATAGTGAAAAACATGGAAGCCATTTTTTGCGAAAACTAGCAGCAAGGAATATTAGTGGTTGGTATCTTTCATATTTTTTATTCTTAGGCTTTTGATGCCTACTTCTTTCTGAACAATGAGCTATATATCCACCATTGTTTTACGAGGGTCGCCTGATAAGTCTAGGGCCTCACACAGAGACAGTCAATACCTTGCTTAGTTTTCGAATGACAGCATTTTAAACTAGACAACTTTAGAAAAAGTTCAAGCAAATGGAGGATTTGGTAAAACGAGCAGTGATTAAATACTTCCATTTGAAAGGATTAATGCCTAAAGAAATCAAGGAGGAAATAGACAGCACATTGAAAGACTCTGTCCCTTCATATTCAATGATTAAAAGATGGGTTGCACAGTTTAAAATGGGACGTACGAGCACTAGTGATGAGCCTCGCTCTGGACGCCCTGCAGAAGTGACAACTCCAGAGATCATTGAAAAAATTCATCGTTTAGTACTGTAAGACCGCAGATTAAAGTTGTTTTTAGATAGCAGAAGCTGTGACATAAAAAAATCGTGCAGGTAATATTTTAAGAATGTTGTGGGATTTCACAAGGTCTGTGCAAGATAGCTGCCGCATTTATTGACATCTGATCAAAAGTTGCAAAGAAAACTGTTTTTGTAAAGAATGTGTAGCTCTACCGTAAAAATTCCAATGAATTTTTGGATAAAACTTGGATTCATAACCACGCTACAGAAAGTAAATCACAGTGAAAATAGTGAACTGCGCCAGGTGAACCAACTCCAAAATAGGCAAAGTCAATTTTCTCAGCTAGCAAGGTTATGGCGAGTGTTTTTTGGGATGCACAGGGAATTATTTTCATTGATTACTTGGAAACGGGTAAAAGGGTAAAAGTATCACTGGTGACTACCACGCAAGCTTACTGGAACGTTTGAGTGATAAGGAGAAAAGAAAAAAGTCTTATTTGGCAAACAGAAAAAAAAAAAAAAGTCTTGTTTGATCACGACAATGCTCAGGGTCATCGTTCAGTCATTGCAATGGAAAATGTGCGAAATAAAGTTGTAATTGCTTGAACATCCATCCTATTCGCCAGCTCTCTCATCCAGTGATTACCATCTGTTCCCAAATCTCAAAAAATGTCTTGGAGGACAAAGATTTCACAGCAACGAGGAGGTCATTGATGCCGTAAACAGCTATTTTGGGGACCTTGATAAATCGCACTACAGAGAGCTTTAATTAAATTAAAACACCGATATGACAAATGTATTATGCTTTCTGGAGATTATGTTGAGAAATAAAGCAAAAATAAATAAATAAATAAATAATTAATGGTGTTTTCATTGAGAGGCCCGGGACAAACCTGCGGACCTTAGTAAATACTACAAATTATACCTATATTATAACCCCGGATACATTTTCCTGAGTTTTGCAAAGCTGGTTGAACAAAGACAAAAAGTTACAGCAGAGAAATGTAGATGAGTTTTTGTAGAGTTGACCGTTTCTGAGATATTCCTGGTTTCAGCTTTAAAATATGTATTAATAGTTTTCGCATACGGAAATTTAACAACTCCAGGTCATACAAAGATCAACTTTTCAATCAGATAGCAACCAATTTTTAATAAAAAATGTACTGTCGCTTTATCCTAGCTTATTTTCCTTCTACTTATAAGAAAGCAAGTGGTAAAACTAATTTAAGCTCTATTAGCATTCAGTAATTAGAATAATAAGCTTTTAACAATGATTTGTTATAGAGATGTAGAGAAATGAACTGAAATGACATTTTATTTATGGACGCTCTTTAACTGCTGCGGTTCTATACTGGACGTGAAAGAGCGCTTACTTTTGCTCAGAGGTCTCTCTATCAGGATTGAGGTTCTTACAAGGAACCAACGACTCTACACCACGGAGGGTGATTCAGATGTAGAGAAAGTCATGTGAATGGAACACATATCATTTTATTTTTCCAGCAATCTATTCAAGAATCCCTCAAATTTATCCAGAGGATTGTCCGATAAAAGGGTTCCTATTTGATGATGGAGTAACTGATTTTTTTTTTTTGCAAAATATTTTGCAATCTCATTATCAGGAGTTCCCATAAAAGGGACACTGTGTTATGCAGAGTATTAGTAAGTCACATGTTACACGAACACAACGGTTGTCAAGCAGTTATTTCCAGAAATGAGTTAACTCATCCGATGAAGATAAGGTTTTAAAAATGGGCAATGGACTGCGTGTTAGAAACACATCACGCGAAACATAGTGATAATGTTTTAGTATCTTCTATTTGCAGTAGAAGGAATCACTCAGTGTAAGACAATCTGGTTATAATATATAAATTGTATTTTAACAGCATCGTGCATCTGAGCAATTTTTAAAGTTTAATACTAGCTTTTCTTTATAATTCTGAAGTTTTAACTTTTTCTAACACTAAGCTATACAATTTTTATTTTCTCAGCTTGCATATAGTAACAAATAAGAGATTTTGTGTGTTGTAAGTTCTCTTTTCCAGAATGCCACTGTAAAGAATTTAAATTAAGAAGTGTGTCAGATTTGCGTGGTAAATTATAATTTGGCTTACACGATTTCACCTTCTCATGCGTTTATTTAAAGAAGTTTCTTCATTTTCTTAAATGTCCACTCCTAACTACACCTTACATGGAAGTATTTTCCTAATTGTTATGTGTCAAAAATGACATCAACGATTTGATTAAAATAGCTAATATGCATTTAAGATGTTTTACATGACAAAGATACAGCTATTTTTTGAATGATCACACATGAGATGTTGGCCTATTTCTGTTACTGTCAACATTTGTTCAAAATTATTCCGTTGCTATATTACATACGTAGACATGGTAACTTGTTTCGTGTCTTTACATACATTACGATTTTGATAAATCTATTTGAAATTTGTAGAAATGTCAAAAGTATTAAAAATTTCGTAAGTCCAATTTAGAAAAATGTTTATTCCTCTTGTATTTTTATAAGTTTTCTAAATATATATAATACCTTTATATCTTTATGGTGCATATTTCTTTAAATTTCATCTGATTTATAGCATGTGAAATAAAATTATGATTTAATGTTTGCTTACATCTACAGATGTGCGGAAAACACTCTTGTGATGCAGTTCTTCTTTTCTTAGACACATTAGCGAGCTTAATAGCGCCCCAGTCGCATAAGGACATTACTTCCTCAGCTGTTCTTAAAGATGGTGACAGTTTTGACTTTATTATTGTAGGCGCTGGATCGGCAGGATGCGTTCTAGCAAACAGGTATGTTTGTCAGCCAAAGAACAGACTTACTGCATACGTCACGGTGCATGGTTGATGACGTCAGAGTAATATAAAGTATAATAATATTTGTACTACTACGAATTACCCTGTAAGTATTGATGAGGAATGCGTAACATAAGCACTTAGGTAAACACTTTTGCTGTCCGCATGATGTTTATGCTCGACATCTGGATATGACAAGGACGTTAGGTTCATCTAAAATACACAGTGTTGTCACATAACTCACACGTAGCTAGAAGTCCAGTTGTCGTGCAAGATCCGAGGCGGAGAAATCCCCATCTTCACTGCTGTCGCTACCGCTCTCTGCATTTAAATATTAAACCAAGAATAAAAGTAACAAACTATCATATAACTGTAGTACTATATGCCGTAGCGCGTGTTAGCAGCGAGAGCCAAATAATGCATAATACATCACTGCAGTTAATGAAACGAGCATTAGATCTGGCAACAGTAGGCTGGTTCATATACATGTAGTAAACGTAAACAGATCCACCAGTACGTGACCAGATAACAGTTCAAGCCCCCCCCTCCGGCTCGCTCGCCCCTCAGGCTCCGGTTGCCTTCTTGTGTTGGGTGGACAGTATATGGATATTGCATTCTACCCAAAAATGGTTATCGAGATTTTCTTGGAAGTGCACACTTTGGGGATCGCTGAATCGAAAAGAAACGTTTTATTTCATGTATGTGTGCATGTGTGCGAGAAGACAGCATAACTAAAAATGTATACGTTCTATTCACACGACTTTAAAGCTCTACCTCTTCAACAAACATACTATTCTTACAAAACATTATTCTTTAAATTCTTAAAAAAAAATTCAAAAGTCACTTTAACATTTAAACCGTATTATTACAAAGTGATAAAAAACAAATAATTCTGTGCAAACATAGGGGTTTTATAAAACCTTGAGAAGATATCCTACCTTCCGTTGTTCAAATTGCTCCGTTTTTTTGCGACTCCATGTACACCAATTTGCGGAATATTTTAGTTTTTAGGATGTTGTGTGTCAGGTAAGCTCTCGCTTTTTAGGGTAACCCTACAACCAAAGGTAGGCCGGATAGAGAGTAGGAGATCGCGGGGGCCACTTTTAAATGTCTGCAGTCAAGATCACCAAAGATCTCGGTAATTAATAGTTTTGCAGATATGAAGCACCTCAGCAACAGCGACATCATTGATTATCTAGGATTTGCTGATTTCTTCCTATCAGCAACATAACCTGTTTCCTCACACTTGCGAATTAAAGCCCCATAATTACGAAAAGGAACAAGGGCCTGAACTTACATTTTAAGAGTTTTGAAGTTCCCCAGACTTTGATAATTGCAGTGAATTAACTGTACTATATCATTTGGTGATAGAGCCTCATTTTGTAACTTACTAATTCTAATGGCAAAATGAATAGGTAAGATTACTAATGTTTTATTCACCACAGCTGTACCCACAGTAACGTGAACTGAAAAACAAAAGAAGTCCAAATGTTATTGTTTACCCAGCATGTGATTTCTTTTGCTTTTTACTAATCTCAAATATTATAGTATTTATAGCAGTATAAAACTTGAACTTACTCTTGAAACAGCCAATACATTATACTAATTGTGATTAAAGTTAGCAAAAACTATCTTTCATCTTTGTAAGTAGAACGGAAATAGGCGAATTCACTAAAGCGACAGTCAAATCTCTTAAAGGCTGTTCGTTTTGTGAAACAATTCAAATTCGGTTCTCTTTGTATGCCAGGAGTAAAACAAAGGAGATATAAATCAGAAGACGACTTTCCGTTTGAGAAAAATATAAGTTTTAAAATTGAAACAAATAACAAGAGTATCTCGGAAATGGTTACGTCTATAAAAAGTACATGATATGACTTGTGTGTTTTAGCGAGATATACTTTTTGTTTTTGTTATATGCTTTTGTGTATCACTTAAGGTATACAAAATTCATTCAAAATGAAGCCTTCAGAGACTATTCCCGGAGCATTCAACATAAAAATTTCATTTGTTAGAAAAGTAACACAAGGTATGACATTTTAATCAAAATCGCCGCAGCCATTTTAGTGAAAGTAAATTTTTTTCGATAAATGTTCCACGAAAAGGGTAGTTTGGGGTGGCGCAATTTTCCTGAATATCTTTATTTCGCATACATGCAAAATGCTTGACATAAATTGAAAGTTTGGTATTTAAAGAAGCTATGCTGTTCACTCACACACTCACACACTCACATACACGCCGCGCACAAATACACGTTTTTGTAAAAATTAAATTTTATTTAGGGGGGCGTCAAAACATAGGTATATATCCCGTAAAATCTCCATATCAAATTTTTGGATGGTATACGGTACCTTCTACGTGGTCGGAGGTCGCGGGTTGAAAATCGGTGGAGGACGATGGATTTTTTCGGGAAGTAAGTTTTCGAAGGAAGTAAAGCCATTGGTCCCGTGTCGTAGATTTACGGCACGTGAAAGAACCTCAAGCCTGATAGAGAGGCCTCTGAAAAAAATTAAGCGGTCTTCCAAACCCAGTTTAGAATTACACGCTGAGTACCTCAGTAGTTAAAGAGCGTCATAAATTACACTACATTTACAGTTACTTACGTGGTTGAGAAAATAAAAATGAAATATTCGAAAAATACCATAACTGATAATTGAAGTTAATATACTCCGAAGACGTGACATAAATGCTTTGGAGAATATACGCACACCGGACACTACTATGAATTTGCTTTTAGATTTTCTAATACGAATAATAAGAACAAGATGTATTGTATTCCACCCAAAAATGTAATACATGGATTTCATCGGAAATACGTGGTTTGGTACTGGTTTCGAAACAGAGAATTTGACCTAAATTATCACATACTATGTATATAGTGAGTATAGAAGAAATATTCCCCCTGAAAATTGAAATATGTACTTCTGGTGAAATATAGTTTTCTAACTACTTTCTCTAGTCCGTGGATTAATAGGTATTTATTCCACCCAAAAGTTGATACCGAAATAAAGTCTAAAATATGTTTTGAGGCTCCCTGAGTCTGAAAAGAGCATTGTTAGAAATAGCTCTGTATGTATGTGTGTATGTCTGTTTGTGTAACTAGGGACAACATAGCTCAAAAGCGAACGCTTGGTTAAACATCAAACTTGGTATTTACGTTCAGTATATTTCAAGGATACTACAATATTTTCAAGAATATCCCCCTGTCGCCAATACCCTTCATATGGAACATTTTTAGAAAATTTCGAAAATCTTAAAAATGACTAACGATTTTGATTAAAATGCAGTATATTAAAGATTTTTGCATATTAAATAAAATTTACATTTTGAATTTTCATTAAATAGTCTTTGAAATTGTCTGTTTGCTGGATGAATTTTGCATATTGGTTAAAACGTAGGAGATGCACAAATATTTACTACATAATTTACGTCATATACGATTGTATATAATCGGCCATTTTTGAGATATACTCTGTTATTGATTTCAGTTTTAAAGTAATCAACGTTTTCTCAAAGGCGACCATGGGAAGCGAACCCACCCACAATTGTTTAGCATAAGGACCAGGTTTTAAAATATTTGACTATTTGCCTAACGTATTCCCATATTTCCCTTCTACTGCATGGAAGCAAGTAATAAGACCAATTCGGCTAATGTTTAATTACATTAGATAAAAGAATAATATTTTGTAAGGAAAATTCTTTGCGGTACAGCTAGAGAAAGTTAAGTAATTAGAACAGTAATTATGAAATACAATACTTTCAATACGTACCATATAGTACGCGTAGAAAAAATAATAATCTAGGAAATTATGTTTAACAAAACTTTATTGTGCAAGAAGAATGGATCAAGTCCTAGGCTCGTTTCAAATGCACTACTTCTACTTGCAGAAAATCTGTGTTTTAAACCCTGTATTATAAATGCACATTACAGATGGCGTATGGTGTTGTAAATCATCTTAACTGATAATATTTACTGTTATTTTTTAAATATTAAAACCAATAAAAAATTTGTTAGAAACCGTTTGACATGCATCCAAGTTATCATATTGCTAGCTGAGCAAGATGGGTCAGCTACTCTACAATGCAATTTTTCGTGATTTCTCCGACTTGATTTTTACTTTATCTAGCCCCGTATGTACAATATACATAGAGATAAGAGAAGTATTGTATTCCACCCAGAAACAGGTCCGTGTGTGTGTGTCTTTAGACAGCACAGCTCAAAAACAAAAAGATCCTTAAGTACCAAATTTGGTATTTAAGTTCAGTATCTTCCGAGGATGTGACACGAAGATTTTCAAAACGATCCCCCCACCCCTAACTACTCTTTACATGGAAAATATTTCGAAAATGTTGCTTTTCTTAAAAATGACTAACGATTTTCATTAAAATACCACATATTAATGTCATTTCTAACACAATTAAAATGTACATCATCATTTTTCTGGAAATAGCTTCTGCAGACCTATTTATTCTGGTATAACTAGTAAACTGTAACAGATAGACAAAAACTTACTACACAAATAATGTAGGTCTTGTTAAGGTACAAGTTATGTCATATAGGTACATTTTTTTCGTGGAGTTTACTGTTTTCGAGATATTCTTGTTATTAGTTTCATTTATGAAGTACTTTTTTTTTTTTTTTTTTTTTTTTGCTCCTAGCCAAGCAAAGAAGCGATTTGAATTGACAATCGCTAATGAAAACTTCTAAAACATTTGACTATCACTTTGGCATTCCTTTAGTCCCCTCCTACTTATTTGGAACTAAGTATTAAGAATAATCTGCTAATTTGTATCTCGATTAGCATTGTGTAGAAAGAAGAATAATATTTTGTAAGAAGTTTGTTTGTAGAGCAGCTAGAAAAAGTCACGTTAGTGTACCACATCATAAACATCTGTCATGTCGGTACCCATAATTTCCTTTCATTTATTTCAGGGCTGAAGGACCAGGCCATCATGTTTGGTCTTTTGCAGCAGAAATTGGATATTGGATTATAAACACATTTTCGCTGGCACATAGTGAGACTGCTGATGCATTCCTTTTACTTTTTCTACACGTACTATGATCATAGTTTATAGAGGATGTATTGTATTGCCCAAAATTCGATACCGAGATTTTACAGGTAATATATGTTAAAAAAAAGTATAAGCATCCCGTGTGTGTCTTTGGGCACCATAGCTCAAAAACGAAAAGCCGGTAAATACCAAATTCGGCTTTTAAGTAGAATATCTTCCAAGGAAACCACACAAAGATTTTCGAGAAAACTCCCTAATCTCGGATACCCTTTACATGGAGCACTTCTCGAAAATGTTGATTTTCTCATAAATGTTCAAACAATTTATGTTGATAGTTTAGTAACAAACGCAATGTATATTTTGAATTTTCTATTAGTAGCCTTTGAAGATCTCTTCATTCTGAATGACTTTCGTTAATTATAGCAAAACTATACGAATTATAGAGACAGACAAAGCTAACTACACATAAAATATTAATTTCATTAAAACACAGGATTAATGTTCTGTGCATTGTTTTGTAGATTTGACCGTTTTCGAGATATTCCGGGTTGTTGGATTCAATTTTAAGCCACTTAAACTATTCTCAAGCGGGCGGTCATCATTCTTCTCGTTTCTCATTTGTTTACTCCTGGCAAGCAAAAAGAAAATGGAATTTCAATTGCTTCACAGAGCGACCGACTTTTAAAAGACTTGACTATTGCTGTAACCTGTGCATCCCCCTATTTCCTCTTAATTCTGCTTCTGTTTATCTGGATTAATATGCTGTACATAAAATATTTATCTTTTAAATCAAAAGTTTGATTGCGGAACAGCTAGAGAAAGGCATGGAGTGGAACACATCAGATTTTCTTCTTAGGAGTTACCTCGTATACACCTGAGAACCTAAAGGTTGAAGCTAAAGTATGTCTTGCGTTCTTCAGGATGGATGTCATATTGGAATTGTTAAAAGTCCCCGTCCTTTCTAGCGCACATCAACGGAAGGATGGCATCAACCTTCGCGTCTCCCCTTCTCGTTACCAGCAGATATTACGTTGGAAGCACAAAGGGCCAACTTGGATTACTTACAGTGCTATGCTATGCTCGCTGGAAGCCTCTCTCTTTGACTTATATTCTTTCCGATCATTTTCTGAATCTGGCCTTATCCGAGAAACCAAAATGATACCAAAGTTGTGGCTACCATGCAACATTTCCTCTTCCTAAATTGCTGTTGTCATTCAAAAATCACAATGCTATTTCGAACACACAGACGACAATGCAAGCAATATTAATAATGATCCAGCAATCAATATTTCGCAGCTCAGCAAATATTTAAACAATTTTATGAACATTTTTGCAGACTGTCCGAGAATCCGAAATGGAACGTATTACTACTGGAAGCAGGAGGTGAAATACCACCGGTAGCAGATATACCGGCCATCTATGACATCTTGCAAGGCTCCAGACTTGACTGGTCTTATTATTCAGATCTTCAGCAACGGCATAGCGCAATACCTTCCATGGCATTCCATCGTGGAAAAGCCTTAGGCGGGAGCAGCACAATAAATGCCATGCTATACGCTAGAGGCAATAGAAGAGACTATGACCATTGGGCAGAATTAGGTAACTATATCAATTTCTTTTTACACGCTACATACATGTAACCAAAGCCTGTAAAACTTCGCTTCAAATATTAAGAATGATGTTACCATTAATTAAAGTCCAATAAAAGTGATTTATGAATTAACTAATAAATTTACAACAAAAAAAAGCCAGGTCTATCCTACAAAAATAATCAAATGTTGGCCAAAATATAACCTAATTATAAACAATTTTTTTCTTATTAAATGAAATCTGGTAGATGATAGTTCAAAGAACTGATCAGAATTCAGTTATTTTCAAGTTAAGGTTTTATTATTTATTATATTCGCGAAAGAGAAACATTATTAAAAAGGGGTAACATCTTCACAGACACAGAAGTAAGGATTTTAGTGTCATTACGTAATACAAGACATGCTTCCACTCTATAGTTTTATAGTTTCAAAACGTTTTAAGACATATCATTATTGATCTGCCTCGATATAATCAAGTATCTAATGTCTGGGTTCACAAATTCATAGATCAAGATTTAGTATCATTAAGTACTATAAGAATTATGCTTCTACTCTATAGTCTAATAGCTTCACAACGTTTTAAGACATATCGTTATTGACCTGCCTCGACATAATCTAGTGTCTTAGTTAAGGAGATAATGAACACGGAAAGTATAACTTACCAAACATGTTTTCGCAATATGACTAATTCATGATAGATAAATGTAGATAATCGGGCTGGCAGATTCTTTCCTTGAAGCCTAGTCGAGTTACTAGTATCTGGTCGCGTCGGGTAAGAGCTGCAATAAACGTAGATAGATTAGGCACTGGGCAAGTATCATGTAGTTTACAGGTGGATATTGAGTCCAATCTGTCTTCCACAGATATAAGATACTACATCTTAGATGTAGTTTACTGGTGGATATTGAGTCCACAGCTATAAGATACTACATCTTAGATGTGTTAAGTAGTCTTCATGAGGAAGCTTGAGATCTGGTAAAGTACAGAAATGCTTTGCAGCATCCTTAGCGGCAGTGACATCAAGATCTTACCTGGTTTATTGTGGTGAGATGATTTCCTTGCAAAGATGAGTTGTTTGCTCGATTATATTAAGTCATTGTATAGTAGGTACCAAAGTATGGTGAGGAGATTGCTGTTGTAGGGCTATTAGGTCACTTAGAGAATCACTGAAAATAATGTACAAGTTTAAGTATTTGTTCTTTGATAATATATAGTCTAGGGCGAAGCAGATGGCGAAGAGTTTGCAAGAGAACATGGTGAGAGTTTGTGGCAGACTATAGAGCATGGTGTAATTAGAGACAGCCGCCATTATTATTATCACATGGTGAACCATCGGTGTAAATTGACTCGTAGTTGAGGTATATTTCGCGTAATTCTTTGAACAAACTGGTGTAAACAGTTCCTTGAGTGTCATTTCTAGCACATTTTGTTATTAGAGTGGTGTTGATTTCAAGAGTTTTAAGCCTCAATGGTATAACATTTCGTTTGAAGGAACGGGGAATCAGTGATGAAATTTTAATTTAAACTCTTCAATGTACATAGCTATTCTTTGAGAGAAGGGTAGTAACGGGTACCGTCTTGAGTGGACATTGTCTTGTGGTGAAATATGAGAGTCTAAACCAGTGCCATGTTCTCATGGAAGTGTTAATGACATAGGACAGACTTAAGATTTAATGTCGGAGAAAAACAGGTGGTTCGCCAGCATCAATTTGCAAGCTATCTATAGGACTGGATTGGAAAGCAACAAGTGCAATCATCAGTGCTGAGTTTTGAATGATGTCGAGTGTTTTAAGATTAGTTAAAAACAACAGAAGCGTAGTTCAACTTGCAGAGGATCGTCATTTCGTATGCGTGAAGTAGAACAGTGAGATCGGTTCCCCATGTTTTGGCAGATAAAGATTTTAAAATGTTCAAGTGCTGACTGAATATATTACAGTATTTGGATTGTGTTTAGTACAGGGAAATGGTAATGTTTAGTAATATCAGTAGGTTTCCTCCTCCTAGAGAAAACAATATATTGAAATTTTTCTGGAGAAAATTTAAGGCCTGTGGTTTGACTTCCTTTTTAGAGCTTGTTTAGGGTTGACTGTAGTAGTTCTTGTATAGTGGCGACATTCTACCCTTTACAGTAAATAGTCAGATGGTCAGCAAATAAAGCTTTCCGTGCTGGAGGTTGAGAACATAAAAAAAAAAAAAGATGTTAATAGCCACTAAGAAGAGTGCTACACTCAACACCGGTCCCTGTGGTATACCGTTATTGAGAACAACTCTTTGTTACAAAACACCATTAGCTCTTACACATATTCGTCAATCTTGTAGAAAGTTGACGATAAATGCAAGCATATTTCCTTTGACGTTGGCTTTAAGGAGGGTTTGTAGAATGTGGACATGCCACAGCGTATCGTAAGCTTTTGTAATGTCGAGACTTACAGTGAGCATATGTTGGTGGTTAACAAAGACGACACAGATATCAAATTCTAGTAATCTCAAAGCATCAAGCGTTGAGTGGTACTGACGGAAGCCACATTGTAAGTCATTAAAGAATCTGGTACACTCCAGAAATCATACACTGACCTAACACTATTATTCTATAAAAGCTTGTCACTATGTGAAACAAATGAGATTCGGCTCCTTTTTTATGGTCCCGTTTGAAACAGAATAATATTGTAAAGTTGAAAGCAATAATAAGTAATATGTCAGAATCGGCCAGTTCTAGAAGAAACCGTATATATCATAAAATATGCGTTTTAACCAGATCTACATTTTTGTGTTGTAAGTGTTTGTCTATCTTATACGGTTTACCAGTTATGCAAATTTTAGCAAAATTCACCAGAATTCAATGATCTTCAGAGGCCATTTCCATAAAATTCAAGATACAAAAATTATATATGATGTAAATATATTTAGAACATAGTGTTTTAATCAAAACCGGAATTACCATTTTTGAGAAAATCAAAACTTTCAAAAAAAATTCCATGTAAAGTTTGGTTGAGGTTGGAGGTATTTTCTTGAAAAACTTTGTATCGCATCCCAGGGTGATACTAAACTTAAATACTTGGTTTGGTATTTAACAGTCTTTTGGTTTTTGACTCATGCTGTCCAGAGTGACACACACACACATACATGGAATTTTTTCTAAAAAAAAGCTGATGTATTCCATTCACATGACTTTGTCTAATCTTTCTAACAAATTTTTGTTAATAAGCTTATTCTTCTAGCTCTCCATGCTAATCCAGATAAACATTAGCCGAAACGGTCGTGCTTCTTAAATCCTTGTGAGTAGAAAGGAAATAAGTGAATACACGGTAAAATGTTTTAATATGTGGTTGCTATGTGATTGTAATCATTTCCTTTGCGTGGTTATGAGATATATTTAAGAATTTTGGAGCTAAAACTAATAAAAAGGAATATCTTGAAAATTGTCAACTCTACGAAAAACATGTATATTACAAGTTTTGTGCTTTCACGACACCTATATTTTTTGTAAAGTAAGTTTTTTTCTATCTCCTTCGGTTTGTATTTATGCAAAATTCAGGTCTCCAGAAGCTACCCCCATGACACACATTTTATTTGTGATTGAAATGACTTTAATCTGTGGTATTTTAATCAAAAGTTTTAGAACAATTTTTGAGAAAAACAACATTTTCGAAAACTCTCACATGTAGGTATGAGTGGGGGATTTTCTTGAAAATCTTCGTGTCGCATCCTTAGAGGATGACAAACTTAAATACCAAGTTTGGTATTTAACGGTCTTTTCATTTTTGAGCTATGCTATCGATAGACCATAAACGGACGGGCCTTTTTTATTAAAAATTTGTTTTTCGGATTCAGGGGGTCCAAAAACAAATTTCCGTGAAACTTCAGTAACGAATTTTTGGATGCAATCCACTACTTTCTCTATGTACATAGTATATGCAGGAAGGCACATTTTTTTCTCAATAAAAAGAGCTTGAAATATATGTTTCCAATTCAATTTCAGCATTGAATTTTTGGGTAAAATACAATACTTCTTTATCCACTACGCAAATTGTGTATACGGACTAGAGAAATTAATAATGGCATTATAAAGAATGGGGTATTTTGTATGAGCATAAATAGGTCTTAGATTTGACCCTATTCTCAATTGGTATCACGGAGGAAGTTAAAGATTAGATTGTTGGTTAGGAAGCGACGTTATCCGATCACAGACATATTTGCTTCGATCTTGAGAGAAAATAGAAGGACCGCATTTACAGAAATCACTCAATATTCAGGCTAACACCTGTCGTGACTTATCCTCAGAAATACCAACATGTCTGCAAAAGCTGGACCTACCGATTATAAAAGATCAACTGCGAGTCGAAACCCTAATAAAACAACTGTGATATGTACCCAAATTTCCCCAGAAGCTTGGAAATCACATAGACTCAAGGCCACTCCAAACCGTCCATTGGACAAACTTGGCCATAGCACACACCTGCCACGCCTTATCACTCCATTTATTCGTGGCACGCAAGATGAACTACTAATGCATTTGTATAGCTGTTTATGATACGCAAAAAGGTGATGAATGATAGTATTTAAGCAGGAGAAAAACGGATAGTTTGATACAACTCAACGGACACACATTTTCCATCTAATTGAGCGCCAATAGTGTACACCCCATTGGCGGGACAGGCGACTACCATGATTGTTCAATAATAATCGGTACTAAAGCCTACCCAAATATACGCCTTAACGAATCAGCTACATTGTTCGTAGAGCTAAAAATACAAAATATAACCTCCCTCCTTCCTAATGTTCCTGTACATCTTAAGAGTTACTATTGCTTCAGTGAATTACCTAATCGTCTCCTCCACAGTTAAGTACTTTCAAGACACTGTTACTTTCTTACAGTACTATGTACACAGTGTATCCAGATGGTGTTGTATTGCACCCAAAAATTCGACACCGAGATTTCACCGGAAATTAATGTTTTGAGACCTCTTGAATCAAAAAGAAAATCAAGAAAACCCCCTCACCCTTAATTACCCTTTACATGCACAAAATCTCTAACATTTTGATTTCCTTAAAAATGGTCAAACAATTTTGATAAAAATCTCTTATATGTAAGACATTTACATGATAAATGAAATATATATCTTGAGTTTTCTGGAACTAGCCTCTCATGACCTCTGGATGGATTTTTCTCAATTTTGCATTATACGAAAACCATAAGAAATAGACAAAACCTTACTACACTAAAGTAGATCTGTTTAAAACACACGATTTATGTCGTACACATTTCCTTCGTTTTCAAGGTATTCATTTTTATCAGTTTCAGTTACAAAATAGTTAGATATTTCTCATACAGGAACTTTCAACTTCTGAACATACAAAGAAACGGATTTCAATCCCATAGAAACCTCGTTTTAAAACATTAGACTGTCGGTTTATGTAGTCCTTTACTTACCTTCTTTCCTAATGTTTATCTCGATCAGCATGAAATATATATATAAGAATAAGCTTATAAACAATAATATGTCACAAAGATTTAGAGAAAGTAATATAAATGGGATACATCAGACTTTTTTTAGTACAGGAGATCGTAAAACATGTGCATCCGGTGAAACCTCTGTATCGCGTGTATCTAACTACGAACCATGTACATGTAGGGCAAGTAAAAATTATACCTATATCTCTTTAATCATTTTGGTGAACGTGTTTTGGTTATGAATATTACGGAATGTTACAAAAGCATAGTCCTATGGAGCAAAGAAGAAGGATTTAAAATGTCATCAGCGGTCTATATCATTATAGAGATGTTAGGTTTGTTAACCGTAACGTACAGAGAAGAGGGAGAGAAAAAAAGCCTATCCTAGCATGTAAAGAAAATGAACCTCATTAAATGATTAAGACATCAAATTGAAAGTTCCTTAGAAAGTTCACTGATCTATTCCATAGAATATTGTAATTTATTAAGAGATATATCCCAAGCGCCCGCATAGGATTCGAGGTGGAAGAAGCGGTGTTTGGCGGGTTTTCTCTGGTTCCTCCGGTTTTCCCGGCCACTCATTCCACCTATTGCTCCATTATCACGTTTGCTATCATCAATTTCGCTTGCATTTCATAGCATCCACTTCCCCACTACGGACCGACCCCTCGTAATAGGTTCTCCATTTTGTGGTTTCGTGTCGACAGTCTTCTGATTCCTATACATTGGCTTGTAAGTCCTAGGGGTATCAGTTCCACAAATACGGAGAGGGTAAGCCGATTACGAAACGAAACGAATTACGAAACATATGTCTTCGTTCTTCCAGATTTTAGAACAAAATTCATTATCAATTACTATTAAAGTATAAATAACCATGTGATTAAGAGTAAAATAGCTCAGGACAACAAGAATGTGTTTTTGTGATTTCAAAGCATCATTGAAAAAGTTCGTTTATTGGCATTTTATTAAGTTCAAAATTGAGACCGTTAGTCGGCCTCGCAACAATGACTATTGTTATTTTTATCTATTGTTCATTATTTAATATTTATGAGTGTTAATAATCAATTACTTCATATATTTGAGAGTGTAAAACAAGGTTATAGGAAGAGCAGTTCAGAGTTGTCTACTCAAACATGGAAAGTGGAAAGGGGAACACTCTTTGTGAGGAAATCATTTTTTCTTTTGTCAAGCACGTACATGGAGCGTCTGAGTGAAATACAGAAATAAGTGATGGTGAAGACCCTTCTAATAGCGAGATCAGTCTTTTTTCATTGTGTAATGTTTGTCACCTGGGTGTTATGATGCACTCTGGGTAGGAAATGATACATTATAGGCTACATCAACGCCTTGTTCGCGGTCTTTCTGACCAATCAGAAAGAAGCCGCCATGACAGTAATTCTACTATATAAGTAGGAGATTGTAGCACATCGGGGCACTCGGTGATAGATACTTAGGCACCGGATTACGCATACCAGGGCACTCAGTTACGAATACCCCAGCACAGTTGCGCAGTTAACAAGTTTTATGCAGGCACTCAGTTAAGAACATCGATATACAGCTGCGCACGCACTCAGTCTTACGCGCATCAAGGTTATGTTCATTAGTACTGTTTAAAGTAATAAGTGAAAGAAACAAGTTTATTGAGTGAAATACCTGTACGTCGTCAAACAAGGAAAACTCCCAGAAGTTCTAGTAACGTATTAGATTGTAAAGCAAAGTGCTTGTCGCAAAGTCTTCTAGTTTGGAATAAATCGAAATAGAAAGAAAAGTGTGTTTAACTATTTTTATAAGATCACTCCCCAAGCATTGCTACCATCCCGAGTGAGTCAAACCCACTCACACACAAGAAATATTGTTTGTTAGCCTGATTAAAGACTGTTGGCCCAAAAAGGTATTACTTTATAGAAGTATGCCTCATCTAAAAATAACTTAATGTTGCTTTAATATTCCAAAAGTAGGAGAGTTACGTTATCTTCTGTAAAATTTTATCAGAATTCAGTTACAAAATAGTAAATGTGTACATCATTAATATATATATTTTTTAAATATAAATATTGAGCCTATAGTACATATCACATTAATAATAAAGTTGCGATATATTGAAAGGATCAATGGATCGATATTCAGTGACATTTTAAGAATAAACAAGAGAGATCCGGCATAAATAACAAAACTGAGGTCAATATTTAGCAAGTTTCAAATATAATCTCCCGTTACCCGAAATCGTAAATTGAAATATTCATACTTAAAACACCAGCTAGAGTACATAGTGCCGCATAATAAACTTGGTTTTGTTTTTTTTATAGGTAATAAGGGATGGAGTTACGAAGAAGTTCTTCCATACTTCAAAAAATCTGAAAATAATTTGGATCCAGACATTGCTAGAGACACCACATACCATAGCACAGGCGGATATCAAGATGTTCAAAAATTCCCTTACACTGATAAGAATGCACAAGTGTTACTAAATTCATTTAAGGAAATAGGTTTCCCAGAAGTTGATATTAATGCAAAAAGCATGCATGGAGTGACGCTTGTACAGGCAACACAGAGGGACGGAGTCCGCAAGAGTACCTATAGCGCCTTTGTGGAACCTATCAGAGAAAAACGTAAAAACCTCAAAGTGGTAACGAATGCAAGGTGTAATAAAATAATATTTGACGACAAGAATGAAACAGCAATTGGCGTACAGTTCTTTTGGGAAAAGAGCAAGACAATCGTCAAGACAATATATGCTAAGAAGGAGGTAATTATTTCTGGAGGAACCATAAATTCTCCTCAAATACTCATGCTCTCCGGCATCGGTCCCAAAGAGGAACTGGAATCCGTTGGCATTCATGTTATTCGTGACTTACCAGGGGTTGGTAAAAATCTCATAAGTCATATCGCAGCAGTGAGTGTTATTTTTCGTACAGCTCCGGGCAAAGATACCTTACCCAGGAGTTATCAAGAGATAGAACGAGACAATGCTACATACAACTCATCACCAGCAGACAGTCCTTGGACATCGACAGGTCCAAACCAAGTGACAGCATTTACATATTCCGGTCTTGGTGATTCATCCCCAGAATACCCAGATATTCAGTACTCTCCAACAGTATTTATGCCACCTAGTTGTCCACTGAGGATAGCCTATAGTAAGTCTTATTACGATCGTTTCTCTGTTACTCCATTCAGCCTACACCCGAAAGGCTGTGGCTATGTAGCATTAGAGTCTGATAGTCCAAATGAGTACTTACGAATAGTCTTGAATGAACTTACTGAACACGATATCAAAGTGTTGTTGCATGCTGTTAAAACTATTATGCTTTTGACCAGTACTGCTGCGTACAAGAACGCGGGGTATACGGTGGATGAAACACATATACGTGGTTGTGAAAATTGTACCTTCGGTACGGATCATTATTTCAGATGTGCCTTTAGAAACCGACCCATTAGACCCTCTCACCCAGTGGGCACCTGTAAAATGGGCCCACCCACGGATGACACCGCCGTTGTTGATTCGGAATTAAAGGTTCACGGCATCAAGCATTTAAGGGTGATAGATGCCTCCATTATGCCCTACATTGTAAGTGCCAACACAAATGCTGCCACCATCATGATCGCAGAAAAAGGAGCTGATATTATTAAACACAGCTTTAAGAAGTAGAGTTTAAAAATACATTTTTTAATCAGTTCTTGTATCTATGAAATTTGAAACAATCAAGACTTTATAAGAAAACGATGCCCTAGTGAATTATATACAAATGCTATGTTAAAACTGTCTGTTTAGTTCATTTATAACACAAATAATTAATTTAGGGCTATGAAAAATGACCACATGCTACTTCATATAGAAAGTTGCTCATCCCTTTACAATCTCCAAAGCTTATAGAGTGTGTGGGATGTACTATACACAAAAACACTCGCACAATTACACGTACGCACAGACACACAAGTTGTCAAGCTGAGAAGCGTGACACAGTAATACTAAATTATTTGGTTGGATTAAACCACTTGCAGAAAGGAGTGTCGACAGAAAATAAGCCTGAGGGAGTGAAATTAAGTATTAGAATTGCCCATCTACTGCTAATGGTGCTTCTGCACCGCTGGTGATATGTATTTCCAAAACATTTGTTAGTTTTGAAGGTTATATTTTAATTTGGTGGCTAATTAACTCTTGGGAATTATTTTTGGGGAACTCATATTTGTGGCTCAATGGGTTATGCTTCAATGTTAAAAGGGGTACACATATGATATACGGGGAAGCCCCCAGCAGGTTGCCTGGGATTGTAATACCCAAATATGCTCAACGAAGGCACTTCGGAAATGCATATTTGCGTAGAATTTTTTAGGCAGATATGATCTTGCAGACATGGAAGAAATGTTGCAAAATGAAGCAGTTTCACGAGGAAGACATGGTATAAAACTGCTCTATAAGCTCAGCAAACTGCAGTCTGCGGCTATACCACAGATATTGCAGCCAAAGGGTACCAGAGGATTAGAGATTCGGAAGAGAAACTTTTTTTTTTTTTTAAATCTAACATCGAACCAGACTTAACAACGAGCTTTAAAACGTTCGATCCCTCCGTATTAGCCTCATGTTAAGTATTTATCTCCTTGGAAACTGCTCATCATTATCTCAGGGATTCACACAAAGGTTGAACTACATCTTGCATAATTTAATTCACTGAAGGTTCATAAATTTAGTTTGGTTTTCCAGTTACGTTTAGTTGCTATTCCTTTTCAAAAAGCCCACAGCTTATCGAGCATATTTGAGGTATTATGTATTATGATGACATTGGTTTTCCGTTAGGGCAAGGTATTGGCGTTATGCATTTACAATAAGTTAGTTTCTAAGTGACTTTACGTTGATAATTGAAATAAACATTAGCATATATAATAAATCACCTGTGATGCCATAATATTTAAAGCGGGCGTTATTCACTATATTATATATAATAATATATGATGAAGAAGAAGAAAAAGAAGAGGAATTAGTGCCACAGTTGGATTCACGGATCTTATGTTTTTCGTCTGGGCAACATCCCAACAATGGTATTGAATATCTCTGTGCCATGCTATCTTTCAAATCGTCTCCTTTACAGCGTGCAATAATGGTTAATTATCATTTTCATATATAATTTCATTGCATTTTGTCATATGCAAAAGGATTGAAGCGATATTTAAAATAATAGAAACGTGGGTTGCTACATGCTGGATTTGAGATTCCATAAACCTCAATGAAATAGCGAGATACTACTGGATGGTGAGACCACTTCATGTCACTTAGTCTTGAACATTTCAATATGAACAAAAACAATATCTCGGAAATAGCCGATGGTACAAAAAAAAATTAAACTAGAGAATTTGTTTTAATGAGAGCTACATATCTATGTATTAAACCCTTATCTATCTGCTAGAGTTTATGAGTTATCTAAAAGTAAGCAATATTGATTCCAAATGAAGATGTGATCATAAACTATTCTCACAAAAATCAACATGTATATTTTACTGGTCATGCAAATATTAATATCTTAGGCACATTAGTGTATTATAATGTAAATCTTGAAGCCACTTTTAGCCCAAACAAACACTAATGAAACATTTTACATGCAAAGGGTGTTTAGTGTTGTACGATTTTTTAACATTTCTGTTTTGCCTCATTGAGAGGTGGTGAAGTATGAACATACCAATCAATAATGGAAACTATAGATTCCGTTAACACAAGCTATATTACTCGTAAAATTTGCACGATACATGAAAACACCGTCAGGAACATTTACCGCAAAAGGTTGAATTTCCAGTCCCAGGTGAGATTCACCTCGCTGATCTCGGAATTGCTCCGTCTTCCTTGGCTTGCCACCTTGCTTGTTCTCCAGCATACACGCATTCCCTAAACGCACACTCCACCGTACTAATACTAGTTTTACAATTCTTATAGTAGCTTAGGTACAATGTCATTTCCGGGTTTCATTTAAGTATGATTGGCACGCATTGAAAACTTTGAAGATACCTTTGAATTTCAAATACTCATGCTAAGGTTTTAAGTTACTCATAAACAGAATATTTACCTCAGAGCTGACCTGTACTCTAGCTATAATAATGTGAACTGCATCCAACGGAAAAAAGTTGAACAAACATTGCAGTTATATATCCAGAACTAGCATCACTTGTTTAGGTAAATTTATCTGTAAAATTAAGAAAGACTAATGCAAACTGAGTACTCAGATCTCTTTATTAGGGAATCCGTTTACGGCGCTACCTATTCAATTGTTCTGATACCGCAACATTAACCTCCAAAAGAAATTGTTTATTTCATGGAATCAGTCTTAGGCATGCAGGTTCCAGAAACCACAATTCTCTTACAGCTTTGAGATGTAGTAAGACTAACTTTAGTTATTTCAACCAAAAGTTTTGTTGTATTCGGGTAAATAATATCTCACTAAATTTTGAGCATGCCAGTCTAATGTATCACCCAAATATTGATACAGAAGTCATGTCAGAAAACATACTATAAAAACGCCTAAACAGAGCATTGTTATCATACTCGTATAATCTCTATGGCGTAGAGAAGCGGGCAAATATTTACAATATCCTTCCAACATCTTTTAATGTCAAGAGTTGATAAAATCGAGCACGTAAGTATGTGAGAAGAGAGGAGTCAAACCGTGGGGAAATTATCTACTTCAACCATATTACCGAAGTGCACATATTCTAAAAAATAAGGAAACAATTTCCCTCCTTTGACAAATAAGGATACAATACTCGGATGTAGATGCTCTAATTACAGATGTTTGGTTTCAATATGACCATCTTATTGATGAGGGGTGGGTGAGACCACAGGCGACGAGGCAGTACGGTGAGTAGTATGGAGGCAAAAGGAAGAAACATATAGACCTCGGAATCGTTGCGGAAGAATTCTGTCGGTGAAATATTCTCTTGATTCACCGAGTTTCCCATTCCGGAGGAAGGCGGATTACTACTACTTATGGAGACGTTATCAGTAGATCTCAAACGAGATCTATTAGGTTACAGTTTAACAGCAGACTTAACCAACAACTGAATCTGATGTTTATTAGGACTTTTAGCAACTAACTTGTCTGAAATCTATTAGATAAGCTCAATTTTCATTTTAACTGCTAACGACCCATTTTCACTCGTCAGCAATGCATACAAGACATCCTGTTTACGGAAGTAAGTGAAAAGCAGTATGTTACATAACATCACTACACCATTGGCTAAACCAACAAAATGCTCCAAATTTACTTGGAAATCCAATGGTTAATAAAACATTAGGAAACTGGAAACATATTACCCTTCATCGTCAAACATTGCCACCGTAATTGTTTATGTTTATGACAGTTTTAGTAAAATGCTTAGAAATATATTACTCCTTAACTAAGAAAACTGAGCTACAGAATATAGTAAGGTCACGAAATGTAATCTTACTCAGTTACTTGAACTGATGGTTGAAGAGACAATATGCGTTGAAAAAATGGAAGGGCAATATCAACCCCCAGTAACGTTTGATGGAATTTCCCGAAAGTGGAGCAGTACATTACTCGATACTATGTCTAAATTGTGCACAACGGTAGCAATGGTGTGAAGGTGTCAAAGGATTCAGGGTAGACATTTTTGCACCCGAGCACGATCTAACGTCTACATTCACTAAGCGTGGCCGCTAATCGTTTTCATTTAGTATAGGATTTGTGCTGTGTTAGAAAAACTGAATCTGAAACAGCTCTGGAAGAGATAAGTGATGATATAACTGGACATGTCCTGCTTTCTGAATCCTGAAATAGTAACAAGCATCTGAAATCTCTAAGCCGCCACAAATACGAGCCAAAATACACATATGCTGAGAACGCATATATTGCTGCTTCGGTATATTTTTTATTTATAGCGTCTCTTATAAATGAGTTTGCCTAGTGACAGAATAAAATACATACAGTGATTTTTACAAAAGTGTTAAAGTGAGATAAAAAAAAATTGCCATACGTTATAATAGTTATATAAAATTAGGATATGAGAACAAATTGTAACAAAGACTATAAAAGATGTGCAATAACAATAAAAGAGAAAAAATAAAGCGATTTTAAAAATCATAATACATTTACGTTCTGTTTAAGCCATACAAACAATTTATTCTTTTACCACGAGGAATAACATACTCTACAACCTGATTGTGAAACCAAAATAAGAACTATAATATTTCCTCCAGTGACTGTAACTATATTGATATTAGAACTATTTAAAACTTATATAAGCGAACTTATATATAACTGATATAAGCTAATCTTGAAGCGAAAGTATTTAATAGGCACTTGAGGACCATTAGAGGGACACATGCGTATACCGCTGCATACCTCCCGAGTAGAGACCGACTTGCAATAACGACGCATGTCAACAACCTGCTGTAACGCGTCGGGGAACGTAACTCGACGCAGCAGTATACTATGTTGTAGATTACAATACTGTTTTACAGGTAAATGGCTATGATGATGGTGCATGATCTTCATTTTCACATGCAATGGAAGAAGTATTTCCATGATTTAAAGCTGATATTTCTTTCCTACAGCTATCACAACAGGATACAATTTGCAAATCCACTCTGTGATTTCCTTAATTTCTTTTTATCTCTGATATTATGATTTTTTAAGAGGATTACAAGACTGAACATTCACAAACGTGTATTGGTTTGACATCTTCAGTTTAACTAACGCTAGACACCTCTGACTTCAACTGTAGTAGACTGGACAGCAGCTGGAAAGGAGGAAGTGAACCTGACCCAAGTTGCAAAAAAAAAAAAAAAAATGCTTTATGTAAAATTGCTTTTCATTCATTTTATTCTATATAAATATTCACTAACACTATTTTAGCTGTTACTTATAGTAGTCTAATGTTAAAAAAATGTTATATGAGTAGTAGTATCAAATTTAATTGTTTTAAATTCTATTTACAACCTTATACTCGGTTCCTGTTGAGATTTTGTAAAATCCATTTAAAACCAAATTTCATTGAAATTATTTTTGTAATGAACCCATCATAGTGCCACCATCAAACTTAGCACATGATTTAACAATAGTATAACCTATTTCGTAATTTTTTAAACATTTTCAGAATGCGTTTTTTATTTCATTTCTTATTTTTGAATTTGTAAAAAAAAAATGTATTCACAAGCAATACTGTGCTGTATATCATATTAAATGGATTTTAAAATTCTACAAAATGATGCCCCTCTCATTATTCTAGCTCAATTAGTACAGGATCTATGATCGTAAAATGTTGCCCGTCATGCAATTTCGATCGATTTTTGAAAAATTTACCTAGCTGTATTTTGGAAACCGTTTAAAATAAAAATTTGAGATTTGGTATTTTTCTTAGTTTTAACACCTACTTTCTGGGTATAAAATTACATCAAAATCTGAGATGTTGAAGTAAAAGTTTTATTTTAAGTGCGTTATTTGACATGGAATGACCCTGTGGCAAGTTTTTGTCCATTCCTTTCGGTTTAGCAGTTATGCAAAATTCCGTAAAATTCATCCAGAATAAAGTAGTCTTCAGAGGCTATTCCCAGAAAGTTCAAGATATACATTTTATTTGTTAGGTAAATATCATTAATTTACGATATTTTAATCAAAATTGTTAGAGCCAATTTTGAGAAAATAAACTTTTTCGAAAAATGTTTCAGTAAAGGGTAATTTGGGGTCAGGGGGTGATCATATTGAGGGAAGCGGCCGATCTGCGCGATGTCACGTATCGAGACCCTACTTCAGACATCCCCACCAAAGCCCTATTATCCAACCTCTAGCGTGTCTGGCTCAAATTCAAAGGGTCTTTAGTTCGAATTTCGGTTAGGGTGAGTTATCAGAACAAGCTTTTTGCGGAGTTTTCCCTCATCCTTAACAGCTGAATGTCGAGTAACACTAAGGTTCTGTGGACCCCAAGCACATTTGAGAATCATTTTACCAATTCCATTCATCATAGGATATGACATTATATACGAGGGGCGTTCAATAAGCCCTTAGAAAATCCAAAAAACTACATTCATAGTATCAGAAAAGTTCGTAATTAGTAATTATCGTTTCTTACAAGATGGCAGTTAAACATTCAGTTATATGCCTTAGGCCATTGAATGAACAAGTTTGTGCTTCTTTAGAAAGATGAGGAAAAAAACGCGTTTCTCGCGGTGATTAAACACTTCTATTTAAAATACTTAACACTGAAAGAAAAAAGTCGAGTTGGATGAAGTTCATCTATTCCTGCCTTTGCAATAATTTACCAAATGGATAAATGAGTTTAAACGAGGTCATACATTCACTACTGAGGAACATTCTTCATTAAGTGACTTCCTCCAAAATGATTGACAAATTCCAGGATATGGCTTTGAATCAAAGTTTTTTAAATAGTAGAGGCCAAAGGCATATCAAAGGGTACAGTGCTCTCAATTTTGCACCAAATATACATCTGATAAAAGTTTCGGTAAAATGTGTTTGCTCTTAATGGAGAATTAACGCAATTGTGTGATTAATTCGGAAGTTGGTTTGATACTTTTCCGCCGGAGTCTCGACTAGTTTCTGCATCGATACATAACTGTGAATAAACATGCATAAACTACTTCTCTCAAGTGACAAAAGTACAGTGAAGACAGTGGGTGCCCCAAGAACGCAAATTTGGTTAAATCTGCAGGCAAGATGGTGACCTCGGTTTTTTGGAATGCACGCGGAATCATCTATATTGATTTCTTGCAGAAAGGAAAAACAACTGCCGAGTGATACACATCATTATTACAACAGTTGAACGGAGGACAAAACGCAAAGAAAAGGATTCTCTTCCATGAAGACAATGAAAGGGCTCAAACCTGCGCAGTTTCCATGGCGAAAATTGTAGAATTGGGGTTCGAATTACTACAGCATGACAGATTTTTTTAGGATGTTGCAAAATCCTACATTTTAGTAGACTTAAACAGATGAAGAAAAGCTAGTAAAAAAATCTTATGTGTACCATTCACATGACTTTCTCTACATTCCTGCAACAAATTATTCATAAAAACTTATACTTCTATTTACTTTATGCTAATCAGAAAAAATTAGCAGAAATAGTTTTATTACTTGCTTCCTTGTAAGTAGAAGCGAAATAAGGGACTACCATAGGTTAAACTAATAGTCAAAAGCTGGTTGATATGTCAATGAAGTCCCTTTGTTTATATGGATAGGAGTTGAAAATTTCCTGTATGAGAAAAGTATAAGTTTTTCATAGCAGAAACCAAAAACAAGGATTGTCTCAAAAACGACGAACTCCACGAAAAAAAATGTATATAACATAAATGGTGTGTTTTAACGTGCTCTACATTTTTTGTATAGTAAGTTTTTGTGCATCTCTTATGGTTTAGCAGTTATTCAAAGTTCAGTAAAATTCATCCAGAATAAATTACTCTTCAGAGGCTATTCCCAGAAAATTCCAGATATAGATTTTATTTTTCAGGTAAATATCTTTAATATACAACATTTTAATCGAAATCGTTAGAGTCATTTTTGAGAAAATAAAAAATTTCACACACACACACACACACACACACACACACGGACCTTTTTATGAAAATGCTTTTTTTTTTTGGATATTGGGGATCCTAAAACATATATTTCCGGTGAAATCACGGTATCGAATTTGTGGTACATAGTGCGTATAGAGAAAGTAAAAAGTATCGAAGTAAAGGGAGATTAAGTTCTAAAATAAAAGAAAATGTACGCATCAGAAATAATTTGTTTTCTATATTATATAAAGAATTATTGAACGCCTCTCATGTGTATGTGTGTTATATATATCTATATACATATATACCCCTTCAATTCCATAAACCCATAAACAACAACAAAGGTGCGTCGTTTCATTTAACTTAGACTCATACATGTTGGCTAAACTACTTGACCCATCTTGATTGTGTGACCTATAAGATATTGGGTTATGAGCTAAAACGCGGAGAGCGATGTATTATTTTGTGCGTAAAAATCCTTAGCATGTCTTCCTTCGTAAAAGAAGTAAAGCCCTTGGTACCCTATTGTATATTTACCTCACATAAAAGAACCTGATGATAAAGAGGAATCTTAGCAAAATTAAGAAGTGTTTTACGCCCAATGGAACGCTGAGAAGCACAATAGTGTAAGAATGTCCATACATCTCTGGTCCTAATGAAGGAGTAGTTCATCATGTTTACTTTCTCTACATATATGATGTACATAGTGTCTAGAGAATATAGGTACTGTATCCCACCAAAAAAGTTCAATACCGAGATTTCACCGCAAATACATATTTTGAGAATCTCTGCATTTCAGAAAAAGGTCAGTTTATGTGTGTATGTGACTGTGGACAGCATAGCTCAAAAACGAATAGTGTCTTAAATTTGAAATTTGGGATTTAGGTTTAGTACCAACCAAGGATACACCACGAGGATTTTCAAAAAAATACCCCATACACCATACTACCCTTTACATTATGTCAAAAGCTTTTTTTTTAAGTAGACCGTTTCTAAAATATTTCTCTTTACTGATTTCAGCTTTAAAATAGGTATTAATTATTTTCGCGTACGGAAATTTCACAACTCCTGGCCATTCAAATAATCGAATTTTCAATCACATAGCAACCAGTTTTTAAAAAATTTGACTGTTGCTTTAGTCTGGTATCCTTATTTCGCTGCTACTCACAAGGAAACAGGTAGTAAAACTAATTTCATTTCGATTAGCATGAAGTAGATAGAAGAATAAGCTTTAAACAGTACTTTGTTACAGTAACGTAGAGAAAGTCACGTCAATGGAACACATCAGACTCTTTTTCCAGCAGTCTACTCATAAGTATCCCTCGAATTTCTCCAGAGGTTGTTCCGAAAAGGGTTCCAGTTAGTTTTATTTTATTTTTTTATTTATGTTATTTATTAATTTATTTATTTGTTGCAAAACCTTTTATAATCTCGTTACCAAGTATTCTCATAAAAGTGGCTTTGCGTTATGTAGAATTTTAGGAAGTCATATCTTACACGAGTACCATGGTTCTCAAACAGTTATTTTCCGAATTGGGCTAACTAATCGGATGGAGATAAGCCTTTTAAGATGGGCAATGGACTGCCTACTAGGTAAAGGTCACGAGAAACACACTGATCATGTTTTACTAACTTCTATTTTCAGTGGAAGGAGTTTCCAAATGTAAGACAGTCATTTGTTTTTTTCTTTGTTGTAACATACATTATACCTTAGCAACATTGGGAATCTGAACACTTTTTAAACATTAACACGTAAATTTTTTTTGTTATGATTCTGAAGTTTAAACTTTTTCTAGCACTAAGTAATATAATTGTTATGTTCGAAGTTTGCATATAATAAGAAATAGGAGTTTATATGTGCTGTGAATTCTCATTCCAACAATGTCACTTTAAACTATTTAAATACCCAGTGCTGATCTGTCAACTTTGCGCGGTAAAATACAATTTGTCTTACATAATTTCATTTTCGTATGCGCTTATTTGATGAATTTTGTTCATTTTCTTAAGTTTCAATATGTAATCAAGTAAAATAGTGGAATTATTAATTTCAATGACTCAAGATGTGAAATTTAAAGGACGAGAATATAGAGTAATCCCCCCGCATAGTTTTACTACTACAAGTACTATGTACATGCTGTATACAGTATTGTATTACACTTAAAAGTTCAATACGAGATTACAACGGAAATACATGCCTTGAGCCCCCTGAATCTAAGAAAAAACATTTTCGGAAAAAGGTCTGAGTGTACGTGTGTGTGTCTGTGAACAAAAACGAAAACACCGTTACAAACCAAGTTGTATTTAGGTTTGGCATCTTCCAAAGATGTGAGAGGAAGATTTCAAGAAAATCCCAACCCCCAACTACCCTTTACATGGAAAAATTTTCCAAAATTTTGAATGGCTCTAACGATTTTGATTAAAATATCGTATATTAAAGATATTTACCTGACAAATAAAATGTATATCTTCAATTTTCTAGGAATATCTCGGTAGCTTACTTTATTCTGGAAGTAATTTCTGGAATTTTGCATAGCTCCTAAACCGTAAGAGATAGATAAAATCTTACTGCACAAAAAATATAGAACACGTTAAAATATACAATTTATGTTACATACATTTGTTCATGGAGTTGATCGTTCTCTAGATATTCCTTGTTCTTGGTTTCAGCGTTAACAAACAAAATTTGCTCATACAGGAATTTGTCAACTCCTGTCCACACACACAAAAGAACAACCAGACTTTGACTATCACTTTGATCTACGGTACTCCCTTATTTCGCTTCTACTTTTAAGGGGGCAAATTGTAACATGATTTCTGCTAATTTTTTCTCGATTAGCTGAGGTAAATAGGAGCATAAGCTTTATAACAATTATTTGTAGCAGAGATATAGAGAAAGACATGTGAATGGAACACATCGGATTTTTTTATTTATTTTATGTCACGATAACATGATTCGCAAGGGAAATGTTTCGTCATATTGCTGATGGCATGTGGTGGACATTAGTCTTCTAACGTCTCATCCCTGAAACACATTACTTTGGCTTCGCGGCAAGCAGATGATGTTCGAGGGCCGTCCAGTCTAGCTATTCATGCAGCTAGATTTAAGGTCTCATTTCCTCACAACCATAACTACCACTGTTCCACAGCGACTAGATGGGGTTAGGCTACATTCCACTCAATTCTGTCAGCCGTCCTCGGTCTCTGGTTAGAGTACAGCGCAATGTATTTTCAGCTTTGCTATTGTTTAAACTGAAGGTGGAATTTGGATCGTGGTATTAAATATCCAATTCGGCATTGGCCTTGGTAAATCAGGGAAGCCAACAAAAAGAAAGAAAAAATCTGATGTGTACCATTCACATGCCTTTATCTATATCCCTGCAACAAATTATTCTTAAAAAGCTTATACTTCTATTTACCTCATGCTAATTGAGAAAAAATTAGCAGAAACAGTCTAACTACTTGCTTTATTGTAAGTAGAAGCGAAATAAGGAAGTACCATAGGTTAAAGTGAAAGCCAAAAGCTGGTTGCTATCTGACTGATGTTCCTTTGTTTGTATGGACAGGAGTTGACAAATTCCTGTATGAGAAAAGTATAAGTTTTTCAAATCTGAAACCAAGAAAAAGGAACATTTCAAAAACGATCACTCCGAAAAAAATGTATATAACACAAATTGTGTGTTTTAACGTGCTCTACATTTATCGTGTGTTAAGTTTTTGTCTATCTCTTACGGTTTAGTAGTTATGCAAAATTCATCCATAATAAAGTAGTCTTCAGAGGCTATTCTCAGAAAATTGAAGATATACATTTTATTTGTCAGGTAAATATCTTTAATATACGATATTTTAATCAAAATCGTTAGAGCCATTTTTAAGAAAATAAAAATTTTCGAAAAATTTTGCATGTAAAGGGTAGTTTGGGGTAGGGGGATTTTTCTCAATATCTTCGTGATGCATCCCTGGAGGATACTAAACTTAAATAGCAAGTTTGGTACTTTACCGACTTTTCGTTTTTGAGTTATCGTGTTCACAGACACACGGACACACACACGGACCTTTTTCTGAAAATAGTTTTTTGGATACAGGGGACCCTAAAACATATATTCTCGATGAAATCTCGGTATCGAATGCAATACATTCTCTATACACTATGTACATAGTACGTATAGAGAAAGTAAAATGTACCGGCGAGATAGGTCGACGTAAGTGACATGTACCCAGGATCTTCAAATTCGGACCATATATGTTGCCGACTACACCATCCCGCTGAGTAAAAAAAAAGAAAATCTGATGTATTCCGTTCACATAACTTTCTCTACATCACTACAACAAATTATTGTTAATAAGCTTAAGCTTATTTTTACTTCATGCTAATCGAGAAAATAAGTAGTAGAAATAGTCTCGTTACTTTCTTCCTTGTAAGTAGAAGGAAAATATGGGAGTACAACAGGTTAAAGTGATAGTCAAAAGCTGGTTGCTATGTGACTGAGGTTTCTTTGTTTCTATGGACAGAAGTTGACAAATTCAAAGCTGAAACCAAAAACAAGGGACATCTATAAAACGATCACTCCACGAAAAAAAAGTATGCATCATAAAGTGTGTGTTTTAACGTGCTCTACATTTTGTGTGTGGTAAGTTTATGTTAATCTCTTACGGTTTAACAGCTATGCAAAATTCCGTAAAATTCTTCCAGAATAAAGTAGTCTTCAGAGGCTATTCCAAGAAAATTGAAGATATACATTTTATTTGTCAGTTAGGTCTGTTTATAATATGATATTTTAATACACAGTCTGGTTTGTGCGCCCGGTCCGAGCGGACGCTACCAGGAAGCTCTAGTGTTGTTTACAAGTGGTGGTGCAGTGACAGCGAGTGAGTGCAAGAGAGACTTACCGCGCTTTGTCTACAACCCTTTGTCAATACTTTTGTGTTATATTTGTGTGTTACAGAGTACTTTCTCTGTGAAAAATGGAAATATATGCCAGGAAGAATACAATTAGAGTTAAATTTGCGTTAAATGCAACGAGACCGACAGCTTATGAGGTACATGACTTTATTGCTGATACCTTACGGTTAAATGCGGAACAAGTGGACACCATTCAGTTAATCGCCAGTGAACGAGCAATTTACGTAAAACTGATATCAGCACTCCTGTTAGAGAAGACTTTAAATACCTTCTCGGACGAAACGAATTTCACCTACATGAATGGGGAAATAACTAAAGTAATACTTGACCACGCGACCGGTAATGCGCTATCTGTGCGTGTTTTTGACGTTCCACCTGAACTTCCGAATGAGGTGTTAAAGCAAACACTGCAACGTTATGGGACAGTGTATGATGTCCGAAAAGAACAATGGGGCCGTCATTATCGTGTTCCAGTGTTTAACGGTATACGTACGGTTAAAATGCAACTGAAGACGACTATTCCTAGCTTTCTTGTCATTGGCAGCTATAGATTATCCGTGTCTTATGCTGGACAGCCACGCTCATGTTATGTCTGTAATAGTGTGGAACATCTGAAGGAAGTCTGCCCTCACCACTCCACTAATGTGCGCCCGGTGACTGTTGGACATCGGAACGACTTGGCACCCGTTTCTCCGGTAACTGACCAGCAGAATGACAGTTTCCCACCTTTGAATGTCCGTGTACAGCCCTCCGTGTCAATTGAACCTCAGCAGCATGGTGCGACCCAGGATGAGTCTATGCATGAGCAGCATAGGGAGTATGCAACTGTGCTCCGCGAAGTCGCGGGTAAACGCGGTTTTCCGCCCACCTCCGAGGGGAGAGAGCAGGTCGGTTCTGATCCACTAGTTGTTGATGTAGCTGCAGGGGTAGAGAAACGGCCGACTGGACAACAGAGTGGTAAGCGCGCAAAGCTCCGCAAAACGAGTGGTGCAAAATTGTCCAGGAGCAGCCAGCTGGAAACTGAGCAAGACATGGAGGCAGAACAGCAGTACACTATTCCGGCAGAACAGCCTATACCACAGCTAATGACGCCAGTGGCATCGACTTTTTTGAGCGAGCCGCAGACAGCAGTGTCGTCCGCGTCGCTTAGCATGGAGGAAACAGCAAGCAGGTCGTCATGCGACTCCCGGGATGCTGGAAGGGACGCTGGGAGTTCTAACTGTGGTGATGGTGGAGGGCTGGCACCAGGGCAGAAAGCTGCGCAATTCCCAGAGGAGATTACTGTTGAGGCCCGCTCTGGGGCCAGTTGCTGATATCCGAGTCACAGTTTCACCTGTGGGACGGGGGTCTTGTTCTGCACGAGACCCTAGGCTAAAAGTACGCGAACTGCAACACAGCCACTCCGGGGATAGCCAGTCTACCCCCGCGGAGTACGCAGTTCTACATCCAGCAGTGGCGACCGGTGGGACCCAACCTTCTCGTTCCGCCCCGGTAAAGATAGATACGGACCCGTTACTTCTTCCTCCGCTTGGAGGGGAAGGAAGGAGTTCTTCTGATGAACCGAGGATTCGCGGACATATTGCAACACAGATCTCTTCAGATGGAGAAAGTGACACCAGCCAGTAATGTTCGTAGTATTGATAGCAGGTATTTGATGGTGCTGTTCTTGCTGGTACTGTCCTTGTGCTCGTGCCATCTTAGCATGATTTATCTGCATTCAATAGCGACTTTAAATGTGAACGGTTGTCGCAATCTTGTGACACAGAAACTGCTCAACACCTTCCTCGGAGTGAATAACGTTGATATCTGTTTTCTGCAAGAAGTAAACACTTATAATTTGGATACTCTTTATGGTTATAACTATAAAGTCAATCTGGGATCAGACGGAAGGGGCACGGCCATTGCCTATCGGGAAGGTCTTCAATTACAGAACTTTCAAATGGACCCCTCGGGGAGGATCATCTCTGCGACCTTAGATGATATTGCGTTAGTGAATATATACGCTCCTGCAGGTACCCAACATCGACAGGAACGAGAGCGGTTGTTTCAGAATGATTTAATTCCACATTTACAGCATGCTAAGGAATGCTTCCTCGCAGGTGATTTTAATTGTACGCTGCATGCTAAGGACCAAAAAGGTGCGCCCAACTTCAGCACTATATTACATCAACTAGTGACGCAGCTCCAGCTTCAGGATGCCTGGGAAATAAAGTATGGCGCTGCTGTAACATTTACCTTTCTTCGTCACAACTCTGCATCTCGATTAGATCGTATATATGTTTCTCCAGGGATATCTACTGCTGTACACCGCATTTGCGTTATTCCGTTGGCGTTTAGCGACCATCATGCCGTCATCTGTCAACTCCAGGTTCAGCAACTCAGCATTCGGAAGGCCGGGCGAGGTTACTGGAAGATTAATAACGCCATTTTAGAGGATACCGAAGTCCTGGAGCACTTTAAAGTTAAATGGAACCAGCTACAAACCTCCTTCAGAACCGCACCCCGGAAGAGTGTTTGGTGGACTGAAATTGCAAAACCGGCGATCCGCTCGTTTTTTAAATACTGGAGTAATTTGCGGGCACGGGCGAAAAAGGAATTGCTGCTTTTTTATAACGAGGCCCTGGGGGACCTGTGTGCGAAGCAACGAGAGGGCTGTGATGTGACGGCAGCGATCAAACGACTGAAAGAGATTATTAAGATGAAACAATTACAGCACCTAGATGGCCATAAAGTCCGAGCTAAGGCCCGGCACATACACGATGAAGAAAGGCATTCATTTTATTATTTTGCTAAAGAAAGGAAGGAGGGGCGTGCAAAATATCCAGAAGTCCTTCAGAATGTTGTCACTGGAGCCCCATGCTCTGGGACCAGAGCCATTCTTCAACTTATCGCGGATCATTTCCAAGCTTTGTTTCACGAGGAACCAGCACAAGGCACATCGCATATGTATGCTGATCGTCAGCTATTTAAAACTGACGTCTCGCAAGACACCTCAGAGATGCTAACCAGCCCTATCACCGAACGTGAAGTGTTAGATGTTCTTCTCCAGGCGAGTCAACACACGTCTCCGGGTCCTGATGGACTGTCCTATGAATTTTATAGGACGTGTTGGCCAATCATAAAGCACGCAATCATGCCAATCTTTGTGGAATTGTGGGATACACCTTCTTTTCCCGACACATTTGCTAATGGAATTATAGTATTACACCCAAAGGCAGCTCGGGCAACCACAATGAATGATTATCGTCCAATAACATTGCTCAATGCGGACTATAAATTATTCGCTAAAGTATTGGCTAACAGACTGAAAGGTGCTTATGCTGAAATATTAAATTACAATCAGGCGGCAATGTCACAGAAAAATATCATTGCAACGTTAGTGGAACTTCGGGATGTACTAATGCAGCTCCGAAAGGAACATAAGGTAGCAGCTTTGATCAGTCTCGATTTCCAAAAAGCTTTCGATAGAGTGCACCATCAATATTTATGGAAATGCTTGGAAGCAGCACATTTTCCTGTGCCGACGATTCAACTGATTCAAGGTCTCTACAGAACAGCGAAGTCTCGGGTGTTGTGGAACGGATGGCTCTCCATCCCGATTCAAATCAGCCGGTCAGTGCGTCAGGGGTGCCCTTTATCTTTGGGACTGTTTTGCCTGTCATTAAATCCTTTACTCCAGATTCTTCAAGACACCCTCCGAGGAGTTACTGTGTATAATGAGCGCTTCACTGTCACCGCCTATGCTGACGATGTGACAATTGCGGCTGCTGATAACCTAGATATGGCAGCATTACAGCATGGCCTGGAGGTGTATAAGGGATTGTCAGGTGCAGCGTTAAATGTGGCCAAATCGGAGATATTGGTAGTCGGGAACTGGCCGGAGCCGCTTAATCCGTTGGGCATGAAACTTGTTTCCACTACACGAATCCTGGGTGTCTCCTTCATGGAAAATGTGAACGACACCATTACTCTTAACTGGAGGGATAAAATCAACCACCTACGATATTCCTTATCCATTGAGCGGACTCGAAATTTGAATTTGCTGCAGCGCATCTGGTATATTCACACCTATGGTCTCAGTCAAATTTGGTATTTAGCACAGCTTCTGCCGATTACAAAATATGACGCACAGAGAATTGAACAACTTGTCGGTTATTTCTTATGGACTGGTAAAGCATACAGGGTGAACAGACCTCAACTACGCTTGCCACGTTCCCATGGTGGATGTGGATTAGTGGACGTCACAAAGAAATGTTTGGCATTATTGGGGAAAACTGCCATCCGATCACTCAGTGGTAATGGTTCAGCAATCGATAGAGCGTTCTGGGAGGTGCAATTGCAAGATCCTTATACGGTACGTTCCGGCTTTAAACCTTCGTCACACATTTGAAGCGCCTTCTGGACACATGCACGGAGATCACAGCATTTGAGCAAACCCGAAACCACTACCGTCTATTGACTGCCGCTCCGCTTGCTCCTAGGATTGAAGAAAAACATGCTCGGAGATGGAACATTATTTGGCAGAATGTCTTCTGTAAACATATTTCAACTGATTGGCAAGAGACGGCTTATGAAGTGTTAAATGAGACCATACCGACAGCAGAAAAACTCTGGCGACATGGGCGAGTACAATCTAACCTCTGTGCACTCTGCTCCAACGTTGATACTTTGGAGCATCGCCTTATATCGTGTCGGCAGGTTGCTGGCATTTGGTTGGTGCTTAATAGCTATCTAACCAAATGGTGCCAGCCAGAGACCCCGCCGTGCCTGGAGAAACTCTGGCGCCTGGAATTTCATTTCTCGAATACCTACCTTCAACGTAGTGTGATTTGGTTGGTAGCGGGAACACTCCATTGGATTTTGAAACTGAATATCGACACTGTGGCAAAGAGGGAAGACTGGTTTGGCTTCCTGAGACAAGAACGATGGAAAGTGATGAAGTCCGGATTTATCGGCGATATGCAGCCATTTATCACCATGTTTGAGGTTACCACCTAATATTGTTAGTCCCTCGGTGGACTATCACCTCCACACTAAGAAGCACTGACAATGTTGTTAGGTTCAGCTTCCCGCCTCTGTGATTAAAAAAGAAACTATTATGGTCAACTAGCATTAAAAAAAAAATTCCCAGAATTCAAAAAAAAAAAAAATGTAACTATTCGGGCTAAGGATTCATTAACCCGATATTATTTATGTTTATTTTTTGTGGTTTAGTTTTAGAAGATGATGGTTTATTTGCACTGATGTGTAGTTATTTAAAACGAGTGTTAGTAGAATTATGTTTTTGTGGGCATAGATTGCCCCATAATTAAAAGGAAAAAAAAAACCTGAAAAAAAAAGCAACGATTACAAAAAAAAATTCCACCTTCTGTCTAATCAGTTAAGTGGCGTGCAACGTTGGCAAACTTGCTATTTTTATGTTTGTCTGCACATCGTAGAGAAGCTATGAAAAAAAGAACAGTATCAGTATATTTATTAAAAAAAAAAAAAAAAAAAAAAAAAAAAAAAAAAAAAAAAAAAGTTTCAATACGAAAATTTCCAAGAAGCCCCCCCCCCGCCTCCACAAATTAGTCTTTACGTGTAAAAAAAAATTAAAAAAAAAAACTATGCCCATTATCATTTTACTCGGTTTTTATTTTCAACTTATAAAACTTCACAAACTTTCCATAGAAAATGGATCCAGCTACTTACAAGAATGAGAAGCCATAAATTATAAGTGATTATCCGAACATCAGAGTTTGATCGCAGAATATATAGATACGAACTTCGACTTATTACTTGAAAAAATTTTGGTTTATTTTGAAAAAAAATAAATAAAAATCGTTAGAGGAATTTTTGAGAAAATCAACTTCATATAAAGGGTAGAAGGAGGTGATGGAATTTTCTTGAAAATCTTCGAGTCGCATTCTTGGAAAATACCAAACTTAAATACCAAGTTTGGTATTCAACGGTCTTTCGTTTTTGAGTTATGCTGTCCACAGACACAGAAACACACTCACTGACCATTTCCAGAAATGTTTATTTGGATTCAAAACATGTATTTTCGGTCAAATCCCGGTATCGAATTTTCGGATGGAATGCAATACCTTCTCTATACACTATATGCATAGTACGTGTAGAGAAAGTAAAATACATAATTGGTACCTCATCTTTCATTTCGTACACTAAGCAGCAGCATTGCATAGAAAGATAAATCTGTATATATTACAAATGATGCCTGAAATTTAAAATATATATTTTATTTGTTCTGCAAAATATCTTTAATATACGGTAGTTTAATTAAAATCCTTAGAGCCAATTTTTGTAAATGTAACATTTTGAAAATACTTCAATATGAAATTTTGGGTAGTTTGTCTTGCAAGCCTTTGCTTTAAACTCTTCGTGTTGCATGCTTTGGTATTTAACAAACCTTCCGTTTTTGAGTTATAGTGTTCTCAGACGTATCATCTTGATTTTATGATGCATGGGACCTCAAAACATATTTCCGCTAAAATTTCGACACAGAAATTTTGGGCAGAATGTAGAGAAAGACTATCAAAGAGTCCGTTTTGGTTTTGGTTTAGTACCCTTTTAAAATACAACAAGATAGCCAACACCCTCCATTCCAAACTATCTACATTTTACATTGAAGATTTTTCGTAATGTGCGATCCGTCAAAAATGACATTAAGAATTTAAAATTCCTTCCTTGGATTAAAGATATTATACACGACAGAGTGCACAATTTTCATGGCTATACCAGGTACGTAGAAACCAATATAAATTTTGTCTTATTATATCGAATAAGGTGTTGATAAAGTATTTCAGTTATCTGTTTGAAACTTGAGGAAGTATAATAAATTCCGTGATTTCTCTTAAGTCCAACTTAGAATAAGTTGTTACTCCTCTTGTATTTGTTTTAATAATTTCTCAAAATTTAAAATATCTTTATATGTTTAAGGTGCATTTACTCTGAAATTCTATCTAATTTATAGCACGAGAAATAAATTTATGGTTTAATGCTTGCTTACATCTACAGATGTGCGGAAGACGTTCTTGTGACGCAGTTTTTCTTTTGGTAGACACAATAGTAAGTTTATTAACGCCCCAGTCGTATGAGGACATCACTTCCTCAACTGTTCTCAAGAACGGAGACACTTTTGACTTTATCATTGTAGGCGCTGGATCGGCAGGATGTGTTCTAGCAAATAGGTATGTATGTATATCTGCCAAGAACAGATCTGGTAATGGGTATTGCATAAGTCACGATGCATTTTCGATGGCGTCGGATTAATATAAAGTCACACCAATATTCTTACTGCTTCTACCAATTATCCTGTAAGTATAGGAGGCAATGCAATCCAGCCAAAAAGTGTTATCGAGATTTACTTGGGAATGCATACTTTGAGGATCGCTGAATCGAAAATAAACGTTTTAAGGCAAGAGCAATGTACTTTTTTTTTTTTTTTTTTTTGGTAGTGTTTAACGCCCGCTTTAACTACTAATGGCACCGCAGGCGGGCAATGTACTTGTATGTATGTATGTATGTATGTATGTATGTATGTATGTATGTATGTATGTATGTATGTATGTATGTATGTATGTATGTATGTATGTATGTATGTATGTATGTATGTATGTATGTGTGTGTGTGTATGTATGTATGTATGTATGTATGCATGCATGTATGTATGTATGTATGTATGTATGTATGTATGTATGTATGTATGTATGTGTGTGTGTATGTAGGTATTATGCATGTATACATGTATGTATCTCTGTATGTATATATGTATGTATATGTATGTGTCTGAGAACATAGCAAAATTTAAAAAATCTTATGTGTTACGCTCACATGACTTTCTCCACATCTCTGTAACAAATTAGTGTTAAATAGCTTATTCTTCTATCTAGTTCATGCTAACCGAGAAGAACATTAGCAGAAATTGTTCTTGTTACTCGGTTCCATGTAAGTAGAAGGGAAAAAATATAATGTGTTTCATTCATATGATGTGTACCAGCTGTTCGGTGAACAACCGTTAATTTAAAAGAGCAATCTGTTATCTACATCATGCTAATCAAGATTCACATAATCAGAATTAATCTTATTACTAGTTTCCTTTCAGTAGAAGGGAAATAACAAAATGCACAGACTAAAGTGACAGTCTCGTCCTTTAAAAGTCAGTCGCTATGTGAAACAATTGATGTTCGGTAAACAAATGAGAAAAGAGAAAAAAAAAATGTGTTCCCGTCTGAGAAAAGTTTAAGTGGCTTTACATTGAAACCAATAATCCAGAATATTTCGAAAACGCTTAACTCTACACACAAAAAAGAATGTGTATGACATGTGTGTTTTAATATGTACTTTTTTTTTTTTTTTTTTTTTTTTTTTTTTTTTTTTTTTTTTTTTTGTAATCTCGAATATCTCGAAAACGCTTAACTCTATAAAAAATGGATGTGACACAAACTGTTTTAATGAAATCTACATTTTGGTGCAGTAAATTTTTGTCTATCTCTTACGGTTTGACAATTATACAAAAGTCATCCAGAATGAAAATTCAAGATTCACGTTTTGCTTGATATAAAATATCTTAAACATACTGTTTTTTAATTTATTATTGTCGCTTTAACATTAGTCGCGACTTAAATAAAATGTAAAAACTGCAGTATGTCAATCAATTTGCAACCATACACTATACAATTTCTGGTATACAATTATACAAATATACACCTTTATTTCTTTTAGAAAATTTAGTATATTATGGCAGAGAGTTGGACCTTCAAGGCCATTGAGACATCAGCAGGAACTCCATATTGGAGCGTTGCACATCGTAGCAAGTGCGCTCTGTAACTATATGCTGAACTGTGAAAATGGCATGACAGGTCTTGCATGCAGGCTGAAATTCTTTGGCAAGGAGATATGAATGGGTAGTTGCAGTATGTCCAATGCTTAGCCTGCTGATAAGAATCTAGTCACGACGCATTAGATATTTTATCAAGTAACAGAAATTATTTTTGGAGACTGTAGTGCTTAGTTGCTATTAGATGTAGAACTTCAGTATAACTTCCATTGAGAGAACTCTGGAAGTCGTGTTGTGAAACTTTGAGGTCGCTCAGATTTGCAGAGTGATTTGTTGCTTCTTTAGCTGCCTCATCGGTTTCCTCTTTACAGGGTATACCTATGTTTTATTGCAGCCTATACGTGTATTGTACAGCAGTAAAATTTTATGTACTAAGGAATTTCTAGGCGACATCAGTTTAAGAACAAGAATTGCACTCATGGAGTCAGTGAACATTATGTAACAACTGCGTTCAGTTTTCATTATGTATTCCAGGGCAAAGCATATGGCAAAAAGCTCACAGGAGAATATAATGAGGTAACTTGGAAGGCTGTAAGACAATTTATGCTCGGGATATACCACAGTGCAGCTACACTTTCCAATCATTTAGGAACCATCATATATATATATGCATGGAGTTTTGATGCATGCCACAAATTTCGTGAAACATTCGCCGGTATGAGAAACATCTGTAACTTGTTTATTGTATTTGGCTAGCGCGGTGATGAATAGTACAGGCTTTTGGTTTCAAGAGCTACTCCTGAAACATTTCACAGTTATCATAGGGAAAAATTAAATTCATCTAATGTATATATTTTCAAATTTTATAGCAGAAGGAAGTGCCTTGGACTCATATTGTTGTTAGAAGGAAACGATTTGGGAAAACGGCAGAGTCTAGTAAGGCAGCTTGATATATACAACAAACACAGGGGTTTCCTCCTTATATGATGCAACCATAGTCAAGTTTAGGTCGTTTTATCATTCTATATGCTCGGAGCAATATACTAAAGTCTGCTCTGCAGGTTTTGGCAGATAACACTTTCAAAATATTAGTCATCTTAAGATGTGAGATCCAGGTTAACTTTCCGTCAAAATACAATCCAATTATACGAATGCTATTGATAAGTGATATGCGATGGTTGTTCATTAACAGTACAGGTTGTTGAATCGGTTTTCTAGATCTAGCGAAAACTATGCATTGACTTTTCAGGGATGCGAATCGAAGGCCAGTACTGCAACCCCAAGTACAGAGATTCTCGAGGGTCATTTGTGGTAATTCTAGAGTAGTCTTTATTTCTCGTCATTTACAAAAGATGGTAATATCGTCAGCGTAGAGATACTCCTTAACAGGTAGTCGAAGGCATGATACTATTTTATTGATTGCCACCAAAAACAGTGTCATACTTAAGATAGACCCTTGTGGTATGCCATTTTCTAAACCAACGGGTTGAGTTAGACAACCATTTACTCCTACTCACATCCGTCCATTTTCTAGAAAATTGTGGATGATATAGATCATGTTTCCATTCATAACTAATGCCATTAGAGACTGACTTATTCAGATGGTTTCGTATGCCTTTTGTAAGTCAAGACCGACTAAAATATGCTGCCGACTAATAAAAGCTTCAGCTACTTCTGATTCAAGCATGACCAGATTATCTGTTGTAGAATAATTTTGAAGAAAGGTTTATTGCTAAGCAGGTTATTAGTTTCTAAACACCAACGTAGTCTTTTTGTATTTTTTTCTAGTAGCTTGCACAAGGTACATGTTAAGGAAATCGGGCCATAGTTTATAGGTGAAGACTGGTCTTTATTTGACTTCGGAATAGGGTTCACTGACATATGTCATTGATCAGGCAAGCAATTGTTGAACCATATGTAGTTGTACATATTTTGTAGATACTGTAGTGCATTTTCCGGCATATGATTTATCACTTCATATGGAATGTTATCCGGGCCTTTGCTTTTGATATTGCAGGCTTGCAGAGCTTCCAATGTTTCATTAAGGCATACCTTTTCCTTGAATGATCTGTTTATGTCAACTACATTCAGGTCATCATCTTGCAGTATGGTTTTAATCTAAAGAACATCAGAATCATAATTACCACTTGAGATATCTGAGAAAGTCTTAACTAAAGTATCTGCGATCATTTGTGAATCCGTAATCGGTGTATCTGTATGTGGTATCAAAAGATGAGACATTCTACTTAAACCCATGGTAACATAAAAAAAATTGAATTTTACGAAGTTCTCAAATTGAATAGTGCTATTGTTAAAGGAAGACACGAAAGTCAACCAGACATTTTTTTTGCTAGGGGTCGATGCACAAACTCGCTTAAAAACAATTTTTTTGTGAGTAGTGGGGTGCGTTTATACATATAGTATGCTTTATTCTTTATTTTGATAGCTTCTCTGCATCCTTGGTTCCAACAAGGGACGTGTCTCTGCGTAGAAACATAGGAAATGATTGAAATGCAAAGTTCAGCCTGTCTTATAATAGCAGTAGAAAAAATCTCGACATATCGATAGGCATAATGGAATATTTTCTGGTTGAGGAAGTATATCTACAGCAACATGGAGAAGATCTTTAAATTGTAACCAGTTTGCTTTATGCAAATTCCAAGATCGATGACTTATATACGGGTTAGTCGTATAATCCACTGCAAAGGTGATTGGAAAATGGTCACTTCCATAAGATGTGGAGTACATCGATCAAGTGAACAACTAAAAAGGGTCTCCCTTCTGAAGAGCTCTCCCAAACACTTTTGCACAACTTTTTAAATTTTTTGAGTGCTATATCTGTGTATACATATCTGGGCTTCAAGCTCAAATTGTCTTGTCTGAAGAGGAGCATTATGTTTGTGTTATCTGAAAATAAGTGCTTAAGCAAATTGTAATGGGACTGTGCTGGATTTAAGGTGGTAAACTTCCTCTGTTTTTAATTATGGCGTCATCATATATAAACACTTAATTCTCCTTAGCTTTAGATCGGTGCAGAACACTTTCTCCACCTTCAAAAGTATCCACTTATATGCGTTCAATGTTTTCCAGCAGTTTAATGATCACATGATCATGCCGTGAGGATCACATCTTTGATCGTTTTCAAAATTTAAAACTTGTATCGAGAGAGAGCACTCTTGCTTGATAAGCTCCATCACATAAACTAAACTATAAATAGCTAATGATATGAATTCAGCTAAAAATCTGCCTGAATAAAAGGATGTCTCAATGAGAAATTATACTAATATACAATGAGAGATAGAACTGCTAAGGTCAAAAGAGTTTCGGGGATAATTAACAAACTCATTAATTTTCTGCCGTTTAAAGCACATTCGTCAGGTTATAGACACTGTTATACTGTTACAAAACTGGAAAAGCATCAAAAGTTGGACATCCAGGCATTAATCCTTTAGATGAACTCTGTAAACTTCACGAAGTAATTTACGTTGCTTCAAGAAACGTTGCACACAAGATATTGCCTGAGATTTGATTCGAGAATAGAAAAGAAGCTAGCTGCAAATCTTGAAACTAGTATTGTGAAAGGACAAGTTGCTCTTGGAACTGGCTATGAAAAAGGCGCGGAGCATATTCACCCTTCATCCCTATTATCGCTGCACTAGGTGCTGCTACAGGAGGTATAACCTAAATTGCATCTGCAGTGAACAAAATATCTGATGTGTTCTGTTCACACGATTTTCTCTTCATCATTATAACAAATTATTGTTAAAAAACATTCTCCTATTTACTTCCTTGAAAGTAGCTGGTAAATAAGGGAATACACTATGTTAAAATGACAGTCAAATCTTCTAAAATCTGGTTGTCATGTTGAAATCCGTTTCTATGCAGGGCCAGGAGTTTACATCTATCCGTGTTAGAAAATTATTTTAAATCGGAAACAAATAACTCAGAAATGCCCAATTGCCAGAAAAAACCCGTATATTATATAAATTGTGTCTTTTAACGTGATCTACATTTTTGTGTAGTAAGTTTTTGTCAACCTCTCAAGGTTTACCAGTGATGCAAAATTCTGCAAAATTTATTCAGAGTATAGAATTGTTTAGAGGCTATTCCCAGAAAATTCAAAATATATATTTTATTTGCCATACAAACATCTTTAATATATGGTACTTTAATCAAAATTGAAATTTGTCCAATGTAAGGGTTAGTTTAGTGTGGAGGATTTTTCTCAAAATCTTCGTGATGCGTCTTTGAAAGACACTAAACTTAAATACTAAGTTTGATATTTTACACTTTTCGTTTTTGAGTTATCCTGTTCACACACTCGGATCTTTTTCCAGAAATGCTTTCTTTGGATATAGGCGACCCCAAAACCAGTATATCCAGTGAAATCTCGGTATCTATTTTTGGTGGAATGCAATACCTTCTCTATACACGAATCCTGAAAGAATAAAGATATTTTTAGTTAGCATCCTTCACATTTCACTTACTTATGTTTCATCTGGCTTCTACGATGCACGCTGTAGTCGAGAATGCAATTATAATATGGCGTTATGCTTCATGTTCTGCACGGTTTGAGCATAACACTACATGTGTGTGGCCGTTGCATAACTCAGAATGCTGCTGAGTGTCATGTATGGTTCTGAAGACCTCCATTCATTTGCGTGCTCTCCATAACATTTTGATGTGAGCGGTTTCCTATAAATAATTGTTTTCAATAAGTTATTATTTATATATTTTACATAGGACTATTTTTTTAAAAAAATATATATTATACGAGTACTTACAAAATTGTTCTTTCGTAGACAGGACAGTTCTCCGTGCTAACATACCACGAAGACATTTGATTGTGCTTTTCTCAAAGGAGGAGATATATTTAGTTTGATTGTTTCACACAGCGACCAGCTTTTAAAGGACGACTATTGCTTTAGCCATCTTTTGAATCAAAAGTTTGCTTGCGGAATAGCTAAAGAAGGGCATGTGTGTGCAACACATCAGATTTTTTCTTGGGAGCTATCTCGTATACATCGCAGAACCCCCAGGTTGTAGTTCAAGTAAGTCTTACATTCTTTAGGGTGGATATCATATTGGAATTCTTGTTAGCGCGCATTGACGAACGGATGGTATCAACCTTCGCGTTTCCCCTTCTCCTTACCTGCAGATATCACATTGGAAGCACAAAGGGCCTACTTGAATGCTGCGTTATGCTCTCTGGAGGCATCTCTCTTTTACTAAGAATAAGTAAGTCCTATCATTTTCTGAAACTGGCTTTATCCCAAACGTGTACCGTGTATGCTGATACAATCGGTAATCGGTGCTGTCATTCAGAAATCACACACTGACGACAATGCAATCTTGCTTAAATTGATGTACTGCAAGGTTGATGAAGCTTCAGCAATCAATATTTCGCAGCTCACCAAATATAATATAAACAATTTTTTGAACATTTTTGCAGACTTTCCGAGAATCCGAAATGGAATGTGTTGCTACTGGAGGCAGGAGGTGAAATACCACCAGTAGCAAATATACCGGCCTTCTTTGAAATGTGCCAAGGCTCCAGAATTGACTGGTCTTATTATGCAGATCTTCAGCAAAGGCAAAGCGGAGTACATTTCATGGCATTCCATCGTGGAAAAGTTTTAGGAGGCACCAGCACATTAAATGCCATGATATACACTAGAGGCAATAGAAGGGACTATGATTATTGGGCAGAGTTAGGTAATTATATCAATTTATTTTTACACGCTACATATATGTAATAGATACCTGTAAAACTTCACTTCAAGGATTAAAACTGATGTTGGCATTAGTAAAAGTCCAATAAAAGTTCTTAATAAATGAAATAATAAATTTAGAAAACATAAAAAGTAATCAAATAAATCAAATTTTGCCCAAAATATAATTTCATCTATAGAAACTTAATTTTTCCCGTTATAAAAAGAAACCTGGCTGATGAGGGCTCAAACACTGAACAGAAGTCAGTTATCATTTTCAAATTTAGGTTTTTATAGACTGTATATTTGCGAAAGAGAAATACAATAAAAAGGGCAAACATTTTCCACAATTCATAAATCAGGATTTTAGTATCATTAAGAACTTATTTGAGTTATGCTTACACTCTATTTCTTTATAGCTGCATAACGTTTTAAGACATCATTATTGAAATGTCTGGAAATAATATAATGTGTTAGTTAAGGAGGTGATAATGTACACTCAGCGGCTATCGCAAGAAAGTGTAACTTAGCAAACACATTTTCGCAATACTCCTAATGCATGATAGATAAATATAGATAATCGGGTTTACAGATTCTTTCCTTAAATCTTCTTATTTAAAGTATCACTTCCTCAGTTCATTGTTTTTGTTTCGCTACAGCTATGTTAGAATTCTGCCCCAACAACCTATTACAAAAGGTCAGGAATTATTACAAATACAGCGGTCCCATAAAACGGTTCAAAACCCATTCATATAGTTTAAAAGTTAAATCGGTCAGGAACAGTCAACTTGGAAGAAAGCCGGAAAGGTAGCTAACACACAACAAATGGGGTTATATTGGAATAACATACACTCAGACTGATAGTGTAGGTAATGAGTTTCTGTGTGTGTGTGAGCTTTTTTTTTTTTTTGGTAGTGTTTAACGTCCGCATTAACTACTTCTGGCACCGCAGGCGGTGGCACTGATGATAGCACCGGTGGAAAGTGATGGCGGGGAAAACCGGAGTAAACCCGCACCACAAATCTCACATGCGGTCGCTTGGGATTGAACCTGGGCCGTCTCGGTGAGAGGCGAGCGGTCTACCCACTCGGCCGGAGGAGATTCTACACTGCAGTCATTGGTTTATTTTACGACAGACTCCAGGAGGTTAGGATGACATGAGAGTTCTTGTAGCCGGTGGCCAGAACCAGATGCTGGGTAGGGAGTCACTGAGGAAGGTCCCGACCAGTATCCAAATGATGATGGTTAGTGTTTAAGGGCGCTCCACTACAAGGTCATCAGCTCCCTTATCAAACAAGTCAGACAAAGGTCAGACATAAAGCTCAATAAGAAATATTATAAATAAGAACGAAAGATAAATCTAAAAATCAATGTATAAAAGTGATCATGGAAAAAGCCACAGATTGGTGATTTAAGAAAATAAAATTCAAAACTAATACAAAAACAAGGGTAAAACAACTAAATCCATAATTTGAAGGTTATCTTTGATAAAAATTTAAAAATCTTAGCTACCGCTGGACTATCGTCCACCAGGGCTACTGCAAGACTGACCGGCAGATGCAGTGATTCCCAAATATGTGTTAGATAAACACACTCTAGCAACACATGGTGGACAGACAAATCTTCTCCAAATAGTGGACACACAGGAGCAGATTCACTCTTAAGAAGGAAACTATGTATAACATTGCAGTGGCCAATACGCAAACGAGCCAAAATCACTCCCTCCCGTCGAGATTGACGTCAAGAAGTTACCCAGTTTATTGGAAGGTCCTTCACTACTCTAAGCTTATTTCCGCAGAGAGCTGACCACTCTTCGTGCCAGCACGAAAGTATCACACTGCGCACAACAAGTTTAAAGTTTTCCGATGTTACAGAAGACTTTTTTTACTGGGTTCGGTGGTTGCCGTCTTTGCTGCAAAATCTGTCAGTTCATTCCCCGGCAAGCCGATGCGACTAGGGATCCATGCACACTCCAAAATAAACCCGGAAGCATATAAAGCGTGGAGGGCATCCTGGATACGCTGCACGATAGGATAGAAGTTGTAGAGATCACTAAGGCTCTGAAGTGCACTCAGGGAATCACTCAATATAAAGTAGTCACTCAAATTTCGACGGCCAACATGCAGAATGGTTCCAAATATTGTGTACAGCTCCGCACTATAAATGGAGGTACCACTATGAAAACTGAATGTATATTGTTCGGTATCATAAACAAAGGCTCACCCAACACCAATGGTGCACTTACTTCCGTCAGTATATGTACAAGTTCGGTCATTGTAGTTTGACAAAATTCTAAAACAACATCTACGGATACTAGAAAAAGGCATTGTAGACTTGCTGTATGCCGATTTGCAGACGGCAGAATTAATAGAGCCGTTGTGCAGTACAAGCTTAGAGACTATTAAGTGATAAATCTACACATTTAATGAACTAAGAATTATCCTCTGTGTCATAGATTTATGAGAAATAATACATTTATAACAGATGATAGTTACATCCATTAAATCAAAGAAGAATTCACAGGGGGATTGTCACAACCTCTAGAGATTGTGCGGTACGGCCACATAGAAAAGCATGCATGTACAGCTATGTAATCCATAGAGAAAAGAAGCAAACTTCATCACCTTTGCACGCAACGCAAGTTTGCAAGCTCTTGCGTTGCATAGTATTGCGTTTCTATGTGTATGCTTACATTAAATAATAGGAGTCCAAAATGTTGCTCTTACATTGCGTCTGCGCTTGCATTTCGTTGTGAACGCAGCATAAGTACAAAGACGATTTCTGCTAACCGATTAGAATGAACTAGATACAAGAATTATATTTTTAACAGTAATTTCTTACAGGATGTACAGAAAGTCATTAAGATGGAGCACATGACATTTTTATTGGCATATTATGTCAAACCTATAAATGGATAAGAAAAAGAGCATATATATAATATGCATATATCAGTATTTATTGACACGCGGTACTGGTTTTTCAACGCAGATGATGTATTCCTTCACCGCTAAAGATCTGAGCCAAGATGCCACTGTCACTTTGAGGCCTTCATGGCTTGGAAATGTTTTCCATCAAAAAAACTTGTACGGTGTCCAAAGTGAAACAGCGGTTTTTCTTAATTTTTATCAACATTTGCTTTTAAATTCTCCATAACGATAGATGAACTTCCACACCGGTCTTTTTCGTACAGTATACGAAACATGGACGGTTGTATCCTTAACGAGGTGGTAGCGCAGCTGTGTACCACGGGAGACTTGGGTTCAATTCCCGTTACCGGTGTGATTTTTCCCCCACTGGGAGAACTGGCTCAGGGTGCACTAAACCTAGTGAGGTCCCTGGGGGAGCTAATTGAGGAGCTACTAGATGGAGATCATAAAGACCGGCTCCAGATCATAAAGACCGCATTAACCGGCAGGGGATTCAAGACACTGACAACGTTTCACTCTCCAATACTGACGTCCGGGAGGTAGGCCAAAAGGTTCCTTGTGGGCCGTAGTGTCATGGAATTATTATTTCTTATATACGAAGCATTGTTCATCCTTGATTATCCATAAATATTTTAATGAATAACAAAAAGGCTCGTTCAGTGCATCATCAATACTCCATGGCACGACAGCTCACGGGGAACCTTGGCCTACCGCCCGGCCGCTGCGTCCCCCATCTCGGTCCACTACAGACGTCATGGATGGGGTGCAGTATTGGAGGGTGAGACGTGGTCAGCGCCTCGAATCCCCCCGGCCGGTTAATGCGGTCCTCATGACCTGGAGCCGCTACTTCTCCATCAAGTAGCTCCTCAATTGGCCCCCCAGGGACCTTACGAGGCTGAGTGCACCCCGGGCCAGGTCTCCCAGCGGGGGAAAAATCCCCACGCCGGTACTGGGGATCGAACCCAGGTCTCCCGCTTGGTAAGTAGCAACGCTACCACCGCGCTAAGGAGACGACGTAATTTGCCTATAACATTCTATTGGCCGAACATTTTGTGCATCCAAAACAGAACAAGTTCTTTGGCAGTAGAAAGTATAGTATGAGCATTGAAAAACTGGTACCACGCTACAATAAATGACTTGACAGAATGGAGATTACGTTGACAAACAGAGTAAGGTGCTGTGGCTTTGCAAATAAAGTTTTATGTTAATATCTTTCGTTATTATTCAGTTAGGTCTAATCATCTGTCACTTTCTGTATGCCTGTCGTGTGTGTGTGTTTGTGTGTGTGTGTATTTTTCTTTTAAAAGGAATGTTAGTTATGCTCATTATGCACCCTTGGCACATAAAAGGTACTAAACTATAGAACTAAGTCTCAACTAAAAATGAGTTCAAATTTACTTTATTACTCCAAAAGGTAGAAGAGTTACCTTCTCTTCTGTGGTTTATTTTTCAGAACTCACATTACAAAATAGTAGATGCATACTTCATCATTGTCATAGATTCTTTTAAAATATAATTATTATACATATCACATTACAGACAAAGTTGGATTTATTGAAAGGGAATTATGGATACATATTTAAGTGGAACTTTAAGAATAAATAAACAAGAGAGCTCCACCACAACACAAAAAACTAAAAAAAAAAAAAAAAGTCAATATTTTTAAAATTTTCAAATTCATCTTCTCTAAACTGAAATCGTAAATTATAAATATAAAACATCGGCTAGGTAACGGTAGTAAAACTTGTTTTGTGTTTTTATAGGTAATAAAGGATGGAGCTTTGAAGAAGTTCTGCCGTACTTCAAAAAATCAGAAAACAATTTGGATCCAGATATTGCTAGAGACACCACTTATCATAGCACAGGCGGATATCAAGATGTTCAAAGATTCCCTTACACTGATAAAAATGCACTAGTGGTACTAAATGGATTTAAGGAAGTAGGTTTCCCAGAAACTGATATTAATGCAAAAAGCAGTCAAGGAGTGATGCTTGTGCAGGCAACACAAAGGAACGGAGTTCGCAAGAGTACCTATAGCGCCTTTGTTGAACCTATCAAAGAAAAACGTAAAAACCTCAAGGTAGTAACGAATGCAAGGTGCAGTAAAATAATATTTGATGAAAAGAACGAGACAGCCATTGGCATACAGTTCTTTTGGGAACAGAGCAAGACAATCGTCAAAACAATATATGCTAAGAAGGAGGTAATTATTTCTGGAGGAACCATAAATTCTCCTCAAATACTCATGCTCTCCGGCATCGGTCCCAAAGAGGAACTGGAATCAGTGGGTATACATGTTATTCGTAACCTCCCGGGGGTTGGTAAAAATCTCATGACTCAACTCGGAGCAACGAGTGTTATTTTTCTTACAGCTCCGGGCAAAAATAGGTTACCGAGGAGTTATCAAGACATAGAGCGAGACAATGTTACATACAGTTCGTCACCAAAGTGCAGTCCTTGGTCAGCGACAGGCCCAAACCAAGTGACAGCATTTACGTACTCCGGTCTTGGTGATTCATCCCCAAACTACCCAGATATTCAGTTCTTACCAATATCATTTATGCCACCTAGTTGTCCACTGAGGAACGCCAATATAAAGTCCATTTACGATCGTTTCGCGATTGCTTCACTCAACCTACATCCCAAAAGCCGTGGCAATGTAACTCTAAGTTCTGATGATCCCAATGATTATGCTCGGATAGCCCTGAATGAACTTACTGAAAACGATCATGATGTGTTGGTGCATGCTGATAAAAAAATTATGCTTATGTCAAAGACTGCTGCATTCAAGAACGCGGGGTATACAGTGGATGAAACTCCTATACCTGGTTGTGAAAACTATAACTTCGGTTCAGATAATTATTTCAGATGTTCGTTAAGATACCGACCCATTAGATCCTCTCACCCAGTGGGCACCTGTAAAATGGGCCCCTCCACTGATGACACCGCCGTTGTTGATACGGAATTGAAGGTTCACGGAATCAAACATTTAAGGGTGATAGATGCCTCCATTATGCCCTACATGGTAAGTTGCAACACAAATGCTCCCACTATTATGATCGCTGAAAAAGGTGCTGATTTTATAAAACAGAGCTTTAAGGGGAATCAAAAAACTCTATCTTGCCAATGTTAAACTTTGACCCATTATCTCAGAAGCTATTTAACATCATGAACTACACTTTTCATGGTGTACTCCGTAATACCTTTACTGTTGATTGATGAAAAATCTGATGTGTACCATTCACATGACACTCTCTATATCCCTGCAATAAATTATTCCTAAAAACTTATACCTCTATTTACTTTATGCTAATCAGAAAAAATGAGCAGAAATAGTCTTATTACTTGCTTCCTTGTAAGTAGAAGCAAAATAAGGGACTACCATAGGTTAAAATAATAGTCAGAAGCTGGTTGCTATGTCAATGAAGTTCCTTTGTTTATATGGATAGGAGTTGACGAGTTCCTGTATTAGAAAAGTATACGTTTTTCATAGCAGAAACCAAAAATAAGGAATGTCTCAAAAACGACGAACTCCACGAAAAAAATGTATATAACATAAATTGTGTGTTTTAACGTGCTCTACATTTTTTATGCAGTAAGTGTTTGTCCATCTCTTATGGTTTAGCAGTTATTCAAAATTCAGCAAAATTCATCCAGAATAAACTACTCTTCAGAGGCTATTCCTAGTAAATTCAAGATATACATTTCATTTGGCAGGTAAATAACTTTAATATACGAAATTTTAATCCAAATCGTTAAGAGCCCTTTTTGAGTAAATCAAAATTTTCGAAAAAAGTTCCATGTAAAGGGTAGTTGGGGGTGGGGGGATTTTTCTCAAAAATCTTCGTGTCGTATCCCTGGATGATACTAAACTTAAATACCAAGTTTGGTATTTTACCGGCTTTTCGTTTTTGAGTTACCGTGTTCACAGGCACACGGACACACGGACCTTTTTCTGAAAATACTTTTTTGGACACAGGGGACCCTAAAACATATATTTCCGGTGAAAATCTCGGTATCGAATTTTTTGGTGGAGTGCAATACCTTCCCTATACACTATGTACATAGTGCGTATAGAGAAAGTAAAAATACAACATTGCTGTTCATTAGAGAGAAAGGTATGATTTTTTAAATAAGGTCTTAAAATATTATTGAAACATGATAACTTTTAGACCTAAAAAATCTGATGTGTTCCATCACATGACTTTCTCTACATATCTACATCAAATTATTGTTAACAAACTTATGGTTCCCTTTACTTCATGCTAATCGAGAAGAAATTAGCATGAATAGCCTTATAAATTTCTTTCTTGCAAATAAAAATGAAATAAGGGAGTACAATAAGTTAAAGTGATTGTTAAAAGCTGGTGACTGAAATTGCTTTGTTTGTATGGACAGAAGTAGAGATGTTATGGAAATCTTCACAGATGGATCAGCAACAAATGATGGACGTCGTGGTTGTGCAGTTATATATCCTACACACACTATGCTCTACGCACTACCGAAATATTTTTCCATTTTCTCCTGTGAAGCTTTTGCAGTTAAGGAAGCATTGCAGCACATAATTCAAAATGCCAATCAGACAGAATATGTAATTTGCACTGATTCACTAAGCATAATTCTTGCCTCTCAGAATCTAAGTCCCACGCATTCTTTAATAAATGACATACTTCACCCATATTCTATCACTCAGCGCTCTGGAAAACAAGTAATCCTCACCTGGGTACCGTCACATGCAAATATCGATGGAAATGAAAACGCCGATAAAGCTGCAAAGGAAGCAACCCGACATCCTATCAGTGACCACGGAATAACTTCTACACATCAAGACGTCATTAGATACACCAAACAGCTGTTTATAGAAAACTGGAAAACGACGTGGTCAACATCCCACAGCAAACTGCATGATGCCCGAGCCGGATCTACCAATTTCTTTGAACCCCTCCGAAAATTAGAACGTCGTGAGCAAACAATAATTACCCACCTCAGAATTGGACACTGCAAACTGACACATTCCTTCATCATTAATAAAGACCCAGAATCAAAATGTGAGACCTGCAACACACCACTTACTGTCCTACATATCCTGCTGCACTGTCCGAGATACGCCAAACAGAGACTTCAGGCCGGCTTCAATAACTTACCAAGTGCTCTACATAACCACCAGACAATCAAAAAGGCAATAATATTTATAAGACAGTGTAAACTTTTTGAATTATTGTAAAGTATAAATGTAATCATTTGGTATTTTACCAATGTGAAAAAAACTATTTTATGTACAATTTGTAAGGTCGCGATATGACCATGCAGTTAAAGCGACCCAAAATAAATTATAAAAAAAAAGTTGACAAATTCCTGTATGAGAAACGTATAAGATTTTCAAAGCTGAAACTAAAAACAAGGAATATCTTAAAAACCATCAACTCCACAAAAAAGTATATACGTATAACATACATTTCTAATGTTTTAATGTTCTCTACACTTCCTGTAGTTTTGTCCATCTCTTACGGTTTAGCAATTATGCAAAATTCCGTACATTCATCCAGAATAAAATAGTTTTCAGAGGCTATTCCCAGAAAATTCAAGATATACGTTTTATTTGTCAGGTGAATATCTTTAGTATACGACAAATCTTTAATTAAAAGGATACAGCAATTTTTTATAAAATCACAGTTTTCAAAAAAAAAAGTTCCATGTAAAGGGTAGCTGGGGGTGAGGAGATTTTCTTCAAAATCTTCGTGTCGCATCCTTGGAAGATACCAAACTTAAATACTAAGTTTGGTATTTAACGGTACTTTTGTTTTTGAGCTGCTGTACAGACACACACACACACGGACCTTTTTCCAAAAATTCTTTTTTTTATTCAGGGGGACCCAAAGCATGTATTGACGGTGAAATCTCGGTATCGAATTATTGGGTTCATTACTTTCTCTGTACACTATGTACTATGTACGTGTAGATAAAGTAGAGAAATATCTATTCCATATACATAAACATTTTTGTCATATATTTACCTTCTGTAGCCCCATATGTACAATGTACATAGGGATAGAGAAGGTATTGTAATGCACCCAAAATTCGATACCGAGATTTCACCGGAAATACATGTTTGGGTCCCCCTGAATCCAAAAAAAAGCATTTTTGGAAAAAGGTCCGTGTGTGCGTATGTGTGTGTGTGTTTGTGTATTTGAGTTTGGTATCTTCCAAGGATGCGACACGAAGATTTCCAAGAAAATCCCCCCACTCCCAACTACCCTTTACATGGAACTTTTTTCGAAACATTTTATTTTCTCTAAAGTGGCTCTAACGATTTTGATTAAAGTATCGTATATTAAAGATATTTACCTGAAAAAAGTATGTATATCTTGAATTTACTGGGAATAGCCTCTGAAGATTACTTTATTCTGGAGGAATTTTGCATAACTGCTAAACCCTAAGAAAACCGTAACAAAAACTTACCACACAAAAAATGTAGAGCACATTAAAGCAAACAATTTATGCTACATACATTTTTTCGAGGAGTTGATCGTTTTTGAGATATTCCTTGTTTTTTGTTTCAGCTTCGAAAAACTTGTGCTTTTCTCATACAGGAATTTGTCAACTCGTGCCCATACAAACAAAGGAACTTCAGTCACGTAGTAATCAGCTTATGACTTCACTTTAACCTATGATACTCCCATATTTCGTTTCTTCTTACAAGGAAGCAAGTAATAAGACTATTTCTGCTAATTTTTTCTCGATTACCTTGAAGTAAATAGAAGAATAAGCTTATTAACAATAATTTGTTACACAGAAGTAGAGAAAGTCATATGAATAGGACACATCAGATTTTTTTTTAGATGTAAATGTATGGTATAAACTTCAGCCCTATCTGTCAACTAGTTTCTGAGATAACAGGGCATTTGTATAATAAATTTTACTTCTTCAAAAATTGCTTTCAAACATAACATTAAAAAAAATTGTAAACTAACTTTCCAAACACATCTTTTCATTCTTCAAAGCTTTCACATGAATGCAATATGAGCGAGATGTTAATGCTGCCAATAGCTAAAGTGAAACCTTTCGATCAAAATAAAAAAGAGATCACTTCTCCAACACAATTATTTACAAAGTTATTGAGTTTTGTCGAGTGAGAATAACAGAATGTTATAAAAGACTACTGAGCACAATTATTTTCAACAATATGTTTAAACTACTTAAAATTTAGTGTTTCTCAATGAAACTTATATAAAAAAACTAATGTGTTCCATTACATGACTTTCTCTACAACTTTGCAATAAATTATTGTTAAAAATCTTATGCTTCTATTTACTTCCTGCTACTCGAGAAAAAATTAGCAGAAATACTCTTATTACTTGCTTCCTTGTAAGTAGAAGCAAAGTAAGGGCGAACCATAGGTTAAAGCGATGGTCAAAAGCTGGTTGCAATGTGACTGAAGTTCCTTTGTTTGTATGGACACGAGTTCACAAAGTCCTATATGAGAAAATTGTGTTTTTTATAGGTGAAACCAAAAACAAGGAATATCTCAAAAACAATCAACTCCACGAAAAAAATGTAAATAACATGAATTGTGTGTTTTAACGTGCTCTACATTTTTGTTGAGTAAGTTTTTGTCCATCTCTTACGGTTTAGTAGTTATTCAAAATTCAGTAAAATTCATCCAGAGGCTATTCCCAGAAAATTCAAGATATACATTTTATTTGTCAGGTAAATAACTTTAATATGCGAAATTTTAATCAAAATCGTTAGAGCCATTTTTGAGAAAATACAAATTTTCGAAAAAAGTTCCATGTAAAGGGTAGTTGGGGGTGGGGGGATTTTTCTCAAAATATTCGTGTTGTATCCCTGGAAGATACTAAACTTAAATACCAAGTTTGGTATTTTACCGACTTTTCGTTTTTGAGTTATCGTGTTCACACACACACGGACCTTCTTCTGAAAATACTTTTTTTGGATACAGGGGACCCTAAAACATATATTTCCAGTGAAATGTCGGTATCGAATTTTTGGTGGAGTGCAATACATTCTGTATACACTATGTCCATAGTGAGTATAGAGAAAGTAAAAACATAAAAATGAAAAAAATTACGAAAATCCCATTTCGAATCCCCTAAAGAAGTAGAGTATAAATATATTTTGCAATCAGCTCCTGCATCTGTGAAATCCGAAACAGTCAAGACTGATTGACAAAACAATATCCTAGCGAATCAAACACAAATGTAATGCTTAACAGTATGCTAAAGGGGAAATTGTATATTTGTCTATGTATAACACAAATAAACCAATAAATGAATAGATTAGGATAATGAAAATTGAATACACGCTGCTTCAAACAATAAACTGTTTACCCCTGTACAATTTCCTAACTTTTAGAGTGTGTGGGGGTGTTCAATAGCACGTTTCCGAAGAAATTGGGAGAACTGGATAGATTTTTCCATTTCGGTATCTACACAACAGAATTAACCATAATTTTAAAAAAATCTGAAGTATTACACTCGTATGACTTTCTCTAGCTGCTCTAAAAACAAACTTCTTACAAAAGATTATTCTTCTTTCCACACAACGCTAATCGAGATAAACACAGCAGAATGTTATTACTTAGTTCCTTATAACTATAAGGAATGTGAATAGCTTGATATTTATGCACGCTCGTTAACTGCGTCCCATTCTAAATTGGAGTGAAAGACCGCTTAATTTTTCTCAGAGGCCTCTATATAAGGCTTGAGGTTTTTCTACGACACTGGACCCACGGCTTTACTTCCCTTCCGAAAGAAGCCTGCTAAGGATTTTTACACCCGAAAAAATCCATCGTCCTCCGCCGAGTTTGAACCCGCGACCTTGGGTATATGAAGTTAGAATGGTAACCATTACACCACGGAGGGCGACAAAATTATAACAGAAATAAAGGGAAACTTAATACTAAAGGAATAGTCAAATGTTTTAAAAAGCGCTTATTTACTTAGCCAGGAGTAGAACAAAAGAAAAACGGACACATCCTGTCTGAGAAGAATATAAGTATTTAAAAATGAAACCCATAACAGGGAATATCTGTGAAACGGTTACCTCCGCAACAAAAGGACATAAATTGTGTATTTTGACGACATTTAAATTCTTCGTGCAGTAAGTTTTTTTCTAACTCTTACGGTTTAGCAGTTAAGCAAAGTTCTGCAGAATTCATCCAAATAAAGAGGTCTTCAGGGTTATTCCTAGAAAGATCAAGATATGCATTTTATTTGGGATATAAATAGCTTTAATATGTGGTATTTTAATCAAAATCAATATAGACATTTTTAGAAATTCAAAATGTTCGACAATTTTTTCATATATAGAGTAGTTAGTGGTTGGGGAATTTTCTTGAAAATCGACGTGTCACATCCTTGGAAAATACCAACCTAAATACCAAGTTTGGCATTTAACGGTCTTTTCGTTTTGACCTATGCTCTCCACAGTCACACACACACTAACACACACACACAGAGACACGCGCGCGCGGATATTTTTGTAAAAAAAATTATTTTTTTTTGGATACAGGGGATCCTAAAACATGTATTTCCGGTGAAATCTCGGTATCGAATTTTTGGGTGGAATGCAACAGCTTCCCTATACACTATGTACATAGTGCGTGTAGAGAAAGTAAAAAACGGACAGCTCCTGTCTGAGAAAAGTATAAGTACTTTAGAATTGAAACTCGTAACAAGGAATATCTCGGAAACGGTTACACCTCCAAAACAAAAGGGATTAAATTGTGTTTTTTTACGAGATCTACATTTTTTAAGCAACAAGTTTTTATCTATCTCTTACGGTTTAGCTTTTAAACAAAATTTGGCACTATTCATCCGAATAAAGAAGTCTTCAGGGTTATTCCTAGAAAAATCAAGAAGTGCAATTTATTTCGAATATAAATAGCTTTAATATGCGGTATTTTAATCAAAATCAATAGAGACATTTTTAGAAATTCAAAATGTTTGAAAATATTTTCACGTAAGGAGTAATTTGTGGTTGGGGAATTATCTTAAAAATCGACGTGTCGCATCCTTGGAAAATACCAACCTAAATACCAAGTTTGGCATTTAACGGTCTTTTCGTTTTTGAGCTATGCTCTCCACAGTCACACACCACACACACACACACACACACGCGCGCGCGAGCGGATCTTTTTGCAAACATTTTTTTTTATACAGGGGTCCTAAAACATGTATTTCCTCTGAAATCTCAGTATCGAATTTTTGGGTGGAATACAAAACTTCCTGTATACACTATGTACATAGTAAGTATAGAGAAAGTAATAACCTTATCGTATAAACAAATGATTGCTTTAAACTCTACAATATACTTTATAGATACTACACACACACACACACACACACACATACACACACACACACACACACACACACATACACAATTTGCCAGGCTGAGAATCCTGATACAGTAGTATTGAATTAATCCGTGTTGGGTTAAACCGCTTGTAGAGAGACTGGGTCTAAGGGACGTCGGCTGAAAATAAGGCTGATAGGGTCAAAGTAAGTTTCAGAATTGCCCTTTTGCAGTCGATAGTGTTCCTGCACTGCTGATATAGGTATTTTCCAAAACGATTGTTAATTTTGTGGGTTATATTTTGCGAGGGCCGTTTCTTTTTTCAACCTCCGATAGGCTATAAATAAAAGAAAATTTCATAGAAAACAACTATTTTATTACCAAAAGTTGTGTACACTTACGGTTACTTTCAGCATAATCAAGTGTTGCCGCAGATGATTTCAAATGAGCATTGACGTTGTTTTGAAGATCTTCGTACTTTTTACGTTTGCGGAGAGGCATTCAAAAGAACCAAGAGGAATGCTGGCTTTAAGAATTGTGTTGATCCATTACAACGCTCGTCCACACACTGCTGGCACAACCCATGGGCTTCTTGAACAATTTCAATGGGACATTTTCGATCATCCGCAGTAGAGTCCTGACCTGGCACCCAGCGACTTTCACCTTTTCCATGAACTAAAGACGTGGCTAGGAGGGCAGCACTTTCAAACCAAAGAAGATCTTCAAAACAACGTTAATGTTCATTTGAAATAATTGCCGGCACTATTTTTTGAAGTGGTTTATGCAAAATTTGTGCACAGATATGATAACTGTTTCAATCTTTTCGGTGATTATGTTGAAAAGCAACCATTAGTGTAAAAAACTTTTAGTAATAATATAATTGTTTTATATAAGCTTGTCTTTTATTTATAGCCTATCGGAAGTTGAAAAAAACGGTCCTCGTAATTTGGTGACCAATTCAGCTCTTGAAAAGGTCGTTGGGGAACTCATTTTTCTGTTGAATGGGTTATCTTCTTTGGTAACAATAGATAAGCTCAACTTTTATTTTATATGTGCTAAGGCCCAATTTTCACCCGTCGAAGGCAGTAACTGGATATCCTCCAATTGTAATATTGGAAATAGATTACTCAGTTTCCACCATTAGAAGACAGAGTAGGAATACATAAAGGAGTGCCCATTAGTTAAAAACAGTATGTTACATAACATCAGTACACAATTGGATACACCACTAGAATGCCCCAAATATACTAAAAAAACGCAGGTTTAATAAAATCTTAGGAAACTCGAAACACATTACCATTCACCGTCAAACATTGCCACCTCTATTTCTGACGTGTAGCAGATTTTAGTAACATGCTCAGAAACATATTGCTCCTTAACTAAGGAAATTGGTCACTCGAATACAGTAATGCCAGGAAATGTAATCCTGCCCACACTGACTTGAGCGAATGTTTTATTTGATAATTGAGGAGAAATTATGAGTCACAAAATTGGAACATCAAGGTTCATTTGCAGTAGCTTTTGATGTAAAGTTCTGATCACACATCATCATCGTGAAATCTGAATTTCCCAAACATGGAACAGTAAAATACTCGATAATGTGTCTAAATTGTGCACGATAACAATGGTAGGAAGATGCCACAGAAGTTAGGGTAGACAGTTGCACCAGAGCACAGCCTACCACCCTACGTTTACTAAGCGTAGCCGCTAATCCTTTTAATTCAATAATGGATATCTGCTATTGCGGAAAAGCTTAATTTGAACCAACTCTGGGAGTGATACCTAACTAAACATATCTTGTTTTTAATCCGAAAATCTGGAATCCCTAAATCCCCACAAATACAAGCCAAATTGCTTGTCGTATCTTGAAAACAAAAATACTGATGCTTCGGTACAACACTTCTTTTACGGCGAGGTGTAAAATACTGTACAACCTGATTCTGAAACCAAAACACGGGCTCTAATATTTTCCCCAGTTACTGTAACGTTAATCGAACTAATTGTGATATTAGAACTTCAATAATGTATTTATGGAGCATCTGATGATTCCTAGCTTATTCTTGTGCAAAAACCAGAAGTGTCAAGGTGCGGCATTTACGAGGGTTGGAACTTTAATAGTGGAGACTATTTATTTGAAACTGATAAAGGTGAATTATATAAGCGAACTTTAGATATATAATTATATAATTCACCTCATATATAGGGACATTTGCGAATACCAGTTGCATACCTACCGAGTAGAGACCAACCTGCACTGGCGACTGTACGCGCCGCATGTAAACAACCTGTAGTAACGCGTTGGAGAACGTGGCTCGACGCAACAGTATACTATGTCGTATATTGCAATACTGTTTTACAGGCATTTAATGTCTTTGATGATTGTGCACACTCTTCATTCAAGATTGTAAAATCTCTTGCTTCAAATTGATCGCATGAAGTTTTGTAATTCATACAGAAGCTTTTTCCTCCTGCCCGGAAAGCTGTCGATCTTATGGAAGCACTATACAGAGACCGGTGACACCTGTTTTAGACAGTGTGAAAAAAAGTGAGGAGAGTGTTTGGAAGAATTTTCGATTTTAAATTATGCGTAAAATGCGAAATGTGCTACGAGGTGTTGCTATGAAATAATTGCTGATGGAGTACCTTGCCCAATAGTCAACGATGTGCTTTGTTTATGTTTTGCTCCAATTGCATCTTTTGAATTAGAGTGAAGTTTTTCACAATATAAAGCCTGTTTATGTGCCAATCGGAGACGATTCACATTTGAGTCGTTACGAATGTATGTTGTACATTTTAACCTATATATCTTGAGGGAAAATGAAAAGGATAGTGATTCTGATGGCTTGTTGCAATTGAATGTATGTAAATGCTAAAATTTATAGTTCCAGTAAATCGGTGGTACTTTGTATGTTTACCACCCACCCAACATCAACAGCCTTTAACTGAGAGTGAAAACGTCACGGTTCACCATGCAACCATTGTCCTCATATTAGTTCCATACGTTCACAATATATTGTGCATTTACCATGCTGCCCTGACTTCAATCCTGTCCCGCTATCGAACCCCAAGATGCTATCTCTAACCATGACGGTATCCTTATCTTCGGAATCAATTAAAAGTCACAAGGGCTTAAAGTCCAGGGGGTATGGTTAATGATGCAAAACTTCCCAGCTCCATCGACGAAAAAATCAGCCATGGTTTGGCCTGTATGTGGCTGAGCATTAACGTGCAAAATAAAGCGTGGACTTTTCAGAATGTTTCAGAGATAGGAAATTCTTCAGAACCCCAGAAATGTAAAAATTGTGCTACGTCTCGTGTACAACTGCGTTGGTGATATACTAACGCATTACTTCATTGCAAATCGGAAATGCGCAGTATGACGGTTCATTTTTGGGACACAATCTCCGGTCAGCTTTTATGAAAGCAGCAACGTCTCTGGATTTAAGTCCTTTTGACTTTTTACTTAATTCTGAAGGTGAAGCAATGACTTCATGGCATTTGTTTCAAAATGTTCCAGAGATTCGTTAGGCAGTAGATCACTCCATTCGAACTATCAACTAACGGCGCAGCTAAGGGTATCCTGCAAGTTGCACATCGCTAGAAAGAGGTTGTATTAATTGCTGATAACTACTTTGAAGGACAATGCCTTTGGTAACATAGTGAATAACTAGTTACCACTATTAAAGTTCATTAGGCCTGACAAAAGATGCTAAAAATTCCTTAAGTTGATGTTAGACGGTGTAAACTTTAATGATCTTAAAGCAAATATGCATGATACCTGACTTCTCGATCATCAAGACTATCTATTAATTAGAAAACTTGCAACAACGCAGAGATCTTTACGTCAGGAGACCTGGCCCGGGGTGCACTCAGCCTCGTAAGGTCCCTGGGGGGGCCAATTGAGGAGCTACTTGATGCAGAAGTAGCGGCTCCAGGTCATGGGGACCGCATTAACCGGCCGGGGGGCTCGAGGTGCTGACCACCCTCAATTACTGCACCCTATCCATGACGTCTGTAGTGGACGCAGCTGTCGTGCCATTGAGTTACATATTTTATCAAATATCCTACATGCTTAACATAATTTTGAACACCGCTCTAAAGGCACACCCATAAATTTCTTATAGATAGCCCATCTCGCTCATTAACACTAAAAGTGTCATTAAGGTCAGCCAAAGTTTCAGTACCCAATTAAAGCGAATTAGTGATTACATAATGGTCATCACAAATCATTATAAAATGTGTGCATATCACCATTATTGTAATGCCAGCAAAATGGTCGAGATACCTGCAGTAGCCCACAATTGAATGTATTTCATAGCAAGCTTGAATATCAATTTGGATTTCCGCACTTATTCACTCTTTATTAGATTAAATATATAGAAAAATGGGAGGAAACCAGTACATTGAAAAAAAGCTATCCTTAATTTTAAAATAACCACACCAATGTTATTAGTGTCGCTTGGTATGTGTTTTGTGTTTGTTACGTTGGTAGAAAACAACGTGAAAGGGATTTCCCAAAAAGCCACAAGGAAGGATCCACAAGGCTACTCGTAAATAAGTAGCTGTCCATACCACCGATGCAACTTTTCATACAGTTTTGAAAACAAGTTCACTTATTTGTTAAATCAGGCGCAGTATTAATTTATGTTGTCATATCTTTCTGAAAACTATTTTTAAATATATTTGACATACTTAAATTTTCAATCAATGAGATTACACACACACACTTTGCACACAATCAGTGTATTAGTACAAGCCGATATTAAAATAATTAATTGAATGTGTACCTATTCCTGAAATATTATAACTTAAATGCTATTATTTATTACTTAATCACCCTCCGTGGTGTAATGGTTACCATGCTAACTTCATATAAAAATCTGATGTGTTTCATTCATATGACTTTCTCTTCATCTCTAAAAAATTATTGTTAAAAAGCTTATGCTTCTATTTACTTCATGGAAAACGAGAAAAAAATTAACAGAAATAGTCTTATTACTTGCTTCCTTGTAAGGGAAATATGGGAGTAGTATAGGTTAAAGCGATAGTCAAAAGCTGGTTGCTATATGACTGAAATTCCTTTGTTTGTATGGACCGCAGTTGACAAATTCCTGTATGAGAAAAGTTAAGAAACAAAAACAAGGAATATCTAAAAAACGATCAACTCTACGAAAAAAATGTAAACAACATAAATTGTGTGTGTTTTAATGTGCTCTACATTTTTTGTGTGGTAAGTTTTTGTCTATCTCTGACGGTTTAGCATTTATGCAAAATTCCGTAAAGTTCACTCAGAAAAAAGTAGTCTTCAGAGGCTATTCCCAGAAAATTCAAAATAAACATTTTGTTTGGCAGGTAAATATCTTTAATATACGATATTTTAATCAAAATCGTTAGTCATTTTTTAGAAAATCAAAATTTTCGAAAAATGTTCTATGGAAAGAGTAGTTTGGGGTGGAAGGATTTTTCTCAAAACCTTCGTGTCACATCCCTGGAACATACTAAACTTAAATACTAAGTTTGGTATTTTACCGACTTTTCGTTTTTGAGTTATCGTGTTCACAGACACATGGACACACACACGTGGACCTTTTTCTGAAACTACTTTTTTTGGATACAGGGGACCCTAAAACATATATTCCCGGTGAAATCTCGGTATCGAATTTCTCTGTACACTATGTACATAGTACATGTAGAGAAAGTAAAAAACTTACAACACAAGAAACGTAGATTGCGCTAACATACATCATTTATGCCATATACGTGTTTTTCTTTGTAGAGTGGCACGTTTCGGAGACATTTCTTGTTATTGGTTTCAGATTTAAAATACTTATAGTTTTCGCATTCGAAAATATGACAACTCCTGGTGATGCAAAGAATAGAATTGTCAATCACATAGCAGCCTGTTTTTAAAATATTTTACCGTCGCTTTAGCATAGTATTCTTATTTCCCTTCTACTTACAAGGAAGCAGGTAATAAGACTAATTTTAACTGGATTAGGATGAAGTAATAGAAGAATAAGCTTTTTAACAATAATTAGTTACAGAGATGTAGAGAAAGTCATGTGAATGGAACACATAAGATTTTTTATATTTCAAAACTATTTACCCTTTCATTGTTATAAACTGACATCATAATGCCTTTGTATTGTGTACTGCTAGTTTCAGGAAAGTGCCAGGAAGGATAGCATCTAAGCCACTGTTCAGTCGAGTAACAATGATTGTAATTTCCTAATTGGGCTGACTTAAAGACTGAAGATAAGCTTTCTAGATGGGTAATGGCCTGCCGTGTTAAATAAAGGTCACATGGAACATACTGGCAATATTTTTACTACCTCTACGCATTTGCAGTGGATAGACGCTCGTAATGTAAGAGTAAAATAACTTTTTTTATTTTTACCACATAAGTTAGACGTTAACAACACAGCTTGGCAGAATATATTTTAAATATAATATTAAGAAATTAAGTTTATGATTCTGCAGTTTGAACTCTTCGTAGCCGTTGTATTAGGTATACATTTTATTCGTAGTGTAAATATCTTTAATATACAATATTTTAATCAAAATTGTTAGAGATTTTTGAGAACAAAAATTGTTGAGTCTTTCTCCGTAAATAGGAGAATTTATATTATGCTATTATTCTATTTGCTAATAGTTAGTTCATCAGTATCTAGAAACAGAAAGACATCATCTGTTGTTTTTAGGTTTAACAGGCTTGACAAAATATTCCAAATATTTGTCTGAAATTTGTAGAAATTCGGAATGTCAATGCCAAATACCGAGTACTACATGATTCATTATGCTATCTCGTAAATTATAGATTTAGAATCAGATGTTATTCAAATTTATATTTCTTTACAATATTTCCTAATATATAGAATAATATCGTATTTTTAATCTGCATATACCCTTACATTTGAGTGACTTTAGGAGTTAAAACAAACTTGTGATTCCATGTTTGTTTACTTCTACAGATGTGTGGAAAATATTCTTGTAACGCAGTTATTCTTTTGATAGAAACAATAGTAAGTTTATTAACGCCGCAGTCATATAAGGACATTACTTCCTCAAATGTTCTTAAGGATGGAGACACTTTTGACTTTATCATTGTAGGCGCTGGATCGGCAGGATGCGTTCTAGCAAACAGGTATGTATATCTACTCACCTCGTAACTAATGAGTATTTATAACTTCTCTTAATTAATGGGTATTTCAAGCGATTATTTTTCATTTTCCTACTTTTTTACTTTCACTATACGTACTATGTAATAGTGTATAGCGAAAGTATTGTATTACAAATAAAAATTCGATACCGAGATTTCACACGAAATACATGTCTTGGGTCCTCCTAAATCCCCCCCAAAAAAGCATTTTTGGAAAAAGGTCCGCGCGTGTGTGTATGTCTGTGGCAGCATAGCTCAAAAACGAAAAGATCTTTCAAGGATGCGAAGATTTTGAAATAAAGCTCCCCACCACAAAATATCCTTTACATGGAAAAATGTTCAAATGCTATGATTTTCTCAGCAACGGCTCTAACGATTTTGATTAAAATCCCGTATATAAAAGATATTAAAAGCCAAATAAAGTGTATATCTTGAATTTTGTGGGAATAGCCTCTGAAAAACTTTTTGTTCTGGATGAATTTGCCTGCATTTTGCATAACTGGTAAACCGTAAGAGACAGGCAAAAACTTACAGCACAGAAAATGTAGAGCACATTAAAACATACAATTTATATGATATACATTTTTTCGTGGAGTTGATCGTTTTTAAAATATTCCTTGTTTTTAGTTTGAGCTTTGAAAAACTTAAATTTATCTCATAGGGGAATTTGTCAACACCTGTCCATACAAACAAAGGAACTTCAGTCATATGGCAACCAGCTTTGACTACCACTTTAACCTATGGTACTCTCTTATTTCGCTTCTACTTTGGGGCGGATTTCGAAGGGAAGATAGATGCTCTGCTGTGCAGGTATTGTAGGAGTTCTCAGGACTGCTGTTTGCTGTGCTGAAGAAGTTGGTAGCTCTTGCTGTTGGTGAAACTCTAATTAGCTAGTTGCGCCAGACTTAATTGTTAAAGCAGTTTCAAGGCTGTTATCAGCAGCGAATTACTTATTGTGCACAGTTTAGCCACGTTTTCTATTTTCTGCTAGCTTCAGTCGGTGAGTACGAGAATCTTAACCTCTATGTTTGGATGGTAGGATGTGATAATAAAAAAATTAATTTAAAAGATTTTCTGATATATGTGAACTTTTATTTGTTAACTTTTCGAAACAATGTGATGAATTATGGCACGCTATTTGAACAGAATCTCTTTTCTATAAAACTGTGCCAAATATATATATACTTGTTAATTATTAGTACAATGCTTTATTTCTCACTGAATATCCGTATGAGGTCTCGATTTGCGACATTATCTCTTTGCGTCCTTATCCCTAGCGTCTCTCTCATTGACTGCGTCCCGGAAGCTTATTAAAATTTTCACATATATACAATAGTTGAAGATCAATGTTTTATACATTTTAATCTGTCCGTCTCCATGAGAAGGGCAGTTCTCCTTATTTACACTTTGTGAAATACAAATTTATAATACATTTTTATACATTCCTAATAATTTAAAATCAATGCATTTGTGTAATTTACATGTAAATGTCCTTATAAATAGCTAACAATTCATAGACAAATATTTGTGTAACTCTGTTCTTATGCTTTGTTACCGGTATAAACAATTTATGGCATCCGGTATTTCGTTCACTTTTATGAATCTTCTTCTTCTCTCATATTACTGTTATTAATTATGTTTTATAATAAATTTGCCTTTCTAAATACTATTCTTATCTATACATTATAAAATATAATGTGTTGTATTCGATACATAGCTTTGGCTATGTTATTTTTGTAAAGGCACGCCATTTAAGGCTATATTCGAGCATCGTGAGGCGATGACGCGTCCCGCTGCCATTTTTATACATATAATTCTTTGGCTTGCATTGCAAAACAGTATATTTTATTATTTTATAACATTCTTTAAGGGCAGTATTGTTCCATTTTCTGTTAATTTGATTTACTTAGCATTAAACCCTGCATTAAGTTACAAGGAAGCAAGTAATAAGACTGTTTGTGCTAATTTTTTCTCGTTTAGAATGAAGTAAATAGAAGCATAAGCTTTTTAATAATAATTTGTAGCAGAGAGGTAGAGAAAGTCATGTGAATGGAACACATCAGATTTTTCTGGTAGTGTTCAACGCCCACTTTTACTACTTGCGGTACCGCAGGCGATGACACTGATAATGATACTGGAATGAAGATGGAGTGCTGGTGCGCCGCTTTGTCCACCATAAATCTCACATGCGGTTGCTTGGTATCGAACCCGGGCCGTCTAGGTGAGAGGCAAGTTTTCTAACCACTAGGCCAAGGCGCGGCCTCATTTTCCTACCATTTACCCAGTAGGTATAGAAGGTTTTGTTTCCAACAATAAAATTGGTTATCGAGATTTCATTGGAAATGCATACTTTTGGGAGCCCTTTTCTTTATTTTATTTATTTATGGACGTTCTTTAACTACTGTGGTTCTCGAAGTCCCATTCTGTACTGCCCGTGAAAGAGGTTATCAGGCTTGAGGTTCTTTTACATGCCGTAAGTCTACAACATGGGACCCACGGCTTTACGAAGGAATCCATGCTAAGGACTTTTGCGGCCAAAAAAATCCATCGTCCTCCGCCGAGTTTGAACCCACAACCTTGGGTATATGAATTTGGGAGCCCTGAAATGGTATGTTTCTACTTCGTATAATAAGTAGGGGAAATATTGTATTTCACCCAAAAAGTGAATACAGTTCACCGGAAATACATATGTTAAATCCCCTGAATTAAAAATGAGATATGTTCTCTCCAGCTGTTCCATAATCAGAATATTCTTACAAAAGATTAATCTAATTTTGATCGAGATAAACACTAGCGGAATTGATTTTATTAATTGCTTCCTTGTGTGTAGAAGGCTTTTAAAAATGTTGACTATAATTTAGCCTGTTGTATTATATTTTTTCCCCACCTCCAGGAAAGTAAGCAATAAAAGAATTTGTAATAATGTTTATATCGATTAGCATTAAGCACACAAGAATAATAGCAAAAATAGCTTGTTGCAGAGCAGGTAGAGAAAGACAGTGAATGGAACATATCAGATTTACTTAACGTCTTTAAGATTCTGAGAAAACGAATTATTTATAACTTTAATGTCAGATACTTCAACTATAAATTGAGAAAAAAGAAACATCTGGAGCACCCAGACTTTAAGATACCTAACAGGAGTACCAATTTTCAGAGCAAAACTTACTTTAAAATATTTAATGTGTTCCATTCACATGACTTTCTCTACATCTCTATAAAATATTGTTAAAAAGCTTATTCTTCTATTTACTTCATGCTAATCGAGAAACAATTTGTACAAATGGTCTTATTACGTACTTCTTTGTAAGTAGATGAGAAATAAGGGTGTACCATAGGCTAAAGTGATAGTCAAATCTTTTACAAGCTGGTTGCTATGAGCGAAGTTCCTTTGTTTGTTGATCAGGAGTTAACATATTCCCGTATGAGAAAAGTGTGCATTTTTGACTAAAACCAATAACAAGGAATATCTAAAAAACATACACACATAGATATACTCACCTGGACCTGATTGAAAACTGCAAGAAAGAACTAACTTCACTAAATAAAATGCTTTGCAACCCTGGACATAGGTACCTTTAATGAAATAAGTGGAAATTATTAAAAACTATAATAAAATGAGTTAAATTATGCACAAACAAACACACACACATACATACACTCCTATCAGACCCTTCGTGAAACCACTGAAATTTATAAAAAATTAACTACTGAAAAATATATTCATTTACACATAAACTTTTACCTAACAGAGCTTAGTGAAATCGGTGTAATTTACTAAAAAATCAATTACACATAAATAAGTTTATTTACATACGCAAACACATCCATACACTATAACCTAAACACAAAAGGCCTTTGGCGAAACCAGTACAGTAAAAATTACTAAAAACTAGTAATCGTTTTATTGTTTTTGCACACAAGTCGTATGTAGAACAAGAGTTAGATATGTAGAGTCAGACTGAAAAATTCAATGGATTTGAACCACGGTTCTCCCAGTCTGGTAAAGCTTATACAGAGTATCATCATATAAATATATCCTTAAGAATTGAAACCAACCTTATAATCCACTTCAGAGCATCAAGGAGCTAATATGTTTTCATCTAGAATTGGAATATACCACGCTCCTACCCTGAAAATACTCTTTCTTAAATAGCAAAATTCACGAAAAGTATCATGGTGGGGGAAGATTTAACAGCTGTTGCTAGGCGGGAATTAAATGTTTATGGTCTAGAAACAACGTAGATAAAGTCACCAAACAAGAAAGAAAAAAAAAAAGTGAAGCTCAAAAGTCACCAACACTCAGACATTAACAATGGAGTGCTAAGGCTCAGTTAGTGAAACCGGTGGAAATTATAAACCAAAGTACAGGAAAGTCAGTTTATTGATACACACTAATCTAAACCTAACACACCTAATGCTTCTTTCGCTCGCATGTTTTGGTTGGAACAATGGAAATGATTAAAACCAATGTAGACGAAAAATAAGTAGTTTATTTAATACACTGACCTAAACCTAAGACAGCGCATGCTCGCTCCGCTCGCATGCTTTGATGTCACCAATAACAATTATTAAAACCAAAGTAGACGAAAACTAAGTAGTTTATTTAATACACTGATCTAAACCTAAGACAGCGCATGCTCGCTCCGCTTGCATGCTTTGACGACACCAGTGACAATTATTAAAACCACAGAACATGAAAATCAGTATATTTATACACATACTAACCTAAACCTAACACAGCGAACGCTCGCTTCGCTCGCATGCTTTGGTGAAACCAGTGGAAATTATTGAAATCAAAGTACAGGAAAAACAGTTTCTTTACACACTAACCTAAACCTATTACAACGCATGCTCACTTCGTTCGTATGCTTTGGTGATGCCACTGAAAACTACTAAAAACAAGTTGTACGAAAATCACGAATTTACACAACAATAATGGATTCAGAACTCTAAAAAGACAGAATCACTTTTAGAATCGGCAGGATGGCACATTGAGGTATTTTTTTTGTAAAAATGTTGTAAATAATCGTCATGATGTAAAAAAAGACAGCTCATGCCTTAAAATCAATTATAAAGCGACTATAGTGATCTAATAACAAACCACCAATGATGGTTCCACAACCTTTTAATGGCTAGTAATAAGCAGTTTTCAAATATTGGTAGTTCTAAATTTTGCAACATGAACGTCAACTATGAACGATTTAGACACCACTAGATAACTAGTGAAACAATAGAAATTGTAAAAAGTTAAGCAAACGAATACTTTTGGTATATTTTAATGTAAATTACGTACTTTGTTGAAATTTAAAGTCCAAAAATAAACAATATATGCTTTTAAAAGTTAGTAATACAATGTTAGGTTGAGTAAAAGTGAAAAAAACTAATACCTAAATAGCTTTAGTGGTAGTTTAAGCGGTGGAGCCAAGATATTATAATAATTATTTTGAGATGATAATCCCAAGGGCGACTTACAATGTTGTAAGTACTTAAGTCCTAGAATCATAGTCTGACTCTACTAAAATCTAGTTACACGAAAACAAATTTAATATAACAGACCTTTGGTGATCCAAATGGAAATTATTGAAAACAAGCTAAACGAAAATAAATGTATTTACTTACACACTAGATGTAACAGACACTTTGTAAAATATGTGTAAATTACTAAAAGCTAACTACACGAAAATTAATTTAATTCTCACACATTAACCTAAACATAATAGAGTTTAGAAAATAAGTGTAAATTACTGGAAAACTAACTACACAAAAATAAAGTTATTTACACATACAAATTTATTTTCACTAACCTAGACATATCAGACCCAGATGATTTACAAACGCGCTTCTTTCTCGGTATAAGAATTTGGCGATACCGCTTTAGAATCGCATATTTTCTCCATCCTTAAATTTGCAATAGTCTCAAAGAGTCAAAATAACAAAACAGCCAACAGTTCGTGATATCGCAGTATTTTTGTGTGAATGTTGGCAAATACCCTTATGATGTAGGTCGATAGTAATAAGCTCTAAGGATCTTGTAAATAACTACAAAGCGGCTCTAAATATCCAAAAAACAAACTAGCAAATCTAAGTGTGATAAGAAAGTTTATCGATTTTCTTGTATTCTCGTTCCAAACCAATTCTGAAATTCAACTTTTAGTTATTTTCCGAAATGCAACAAATGCACAATTGCAATTATATAGTGTAACCTTTCACTATGATTTTTCTTTTTTATTGCACAATTTCACGTTTCTGTATTAATGTTAAAACTTTAGTACACTTCATAATTCATCTTTATTAATTTACTTACACAAATACTTCTCTTCATAGTGCCACTAAACTTCGGCAAGCCCATACACAACAATACTTGAAATCTTTGATATTTACTCAGACTGTATCATAAGCTCCACTGTCACCAACATTATAAATCAACTCAAATACAATTCAGAGCCAATAGCGGAAACTCACAAGAAAATGGAGACCAGGAACACTAGCGATCCTGGCGCAGCGGTCTGTAATATTGATTGTATTTGCTGTATAGAAAACATGTTCGAAATAGGTGTTCAGATTTTCTTTTTCTTACTTTTAATCAACGAAAATCCTATGTATGTCTTCCTATTGTACAGTGTATGTGTGTGTGTTTGTGTGTGTGTGTCTATGGGTAATATAGCTCAGAAACTAAAAGTCCGTTAAATACCAAACTTAGTATTTAAGTTCAGTATGTTTCAAGGATGAGACACGAAGATTTTCAAGAAAATGCCCTATCCCAAACTACCCTTTACATGGAAAAAAATTCTAAAATTTTGATTTTCTCAAAAATGGCTCTCGTTAAAACACGCAGTTTGATACATTGTTTTCGTTGAGTTGATCATTTTTGAGATATTCCTTGTTACTAGTTTCAGCTTTAAAATACCTATACTTTTCTCACAAGGGAATTTGTTAACTCAATTTTGGCCATACAAACAAAGGAACCTCAGTCACATAGCAGCCAGCTTTCAGAACATTTCATTATCGCTTTAGCCTGTGGTCTTCCCTTATATCTCGTCTACTTACAATATAAAAATCTAACAATTCCCGGCTTCGATGTCAAAGAACTTGCCAGCAGCACATGTGTCTACTCGCGCATGTAACAATCACAGCACCGATTTCAAAAGAATTTACCGACGGTTTACGTGTACACTAACGCAGGTGTAACAATGAACGTAACAAACGGCTATGATTTCCGAAGTCAGTCGTTCATACACATATGGGATTACGATTCCTGTTGTTATATTTGGAATGTCTAACACTGTTCTCTAGCTCACGTGAAGTTTCTATTTCGCGCTTTTGCCACTATGTGCACATGGTAAGGAATATCTGTTCATCGCCCACAGGTGCCACTATAAAAGTAAATCAGGATTTGAGGACTTAGAAATGGTGGAATTTTCCCAGATACATTCTCTTTCAGGACATGAACTTATTTAAGGTGAAAATAAACATTAGATAGCTTTACAACTTTACGAAGATGTTAAGGATTTTTAGTGAGAAAAATTTTGTTGTTTTATATGTCCTCTACCTACAATGCTAACGGGTTTTCTCATTCAGAAATGGCAATGCAGTATCACACAATGAAATTACATGAATGGATTGCCAGAATGCGGAATTTATTATTTTATAGCAATGAATATTTCAAAGCTGGAGGGCTGTATAATAGCATCCTGAAAATGTTTGCAGACTCTCCGAGATTGAGAACTGGAAAGTACTGCTACTAGAGGCCGGAGGTGAAATACCACCAGAAGCAACAATACCAACATTCTTTCCGATGAACCAAGGAACCAGAATTGACTGGTTTTACCATTCAGAGCCGCAACCACAGTATAATGGAGGAAACCCGGTGATATGGCCACGCGGGAAAGTCTTAGGTGGCAGCAGCACGATAAATGCCATGATATATACCAGAGGCAGCAAAAGGGACTATGACCTTTGGGCAGAATTAGGTAATTACATCAATTTATTTTTACACACTACATATGCGTAATATGTCTTTAGAAAGTAGCTTCAAGGTTCAAGGCCTGTGAAAAACGGCAAAAATTTGCTTCGGTTTATATTTGCTTTTTAGTATCTTTAAGCACGCAAGCGTTATACTTCAGCTCTGTTGGCTATTACATGTCTGCAAGAATCTCTTTCATTATTATTGAATGGCTATTTCACTTAACATCGACAAGTCGGAAGCAAAAATGTTTGCTCTAAGACCTTGTCAAAACCTGGTTGCTATCTCAAACTTCAGTTAATATCTTGACATATGAAGAATTGCATTCCCAGAATGGCACCTGCACTGCACTGCAGCACCTTTCCCGCACAGCTCAACCAATATTCCAGGCATCAATCTTTTGGGTATCAGTATCCAAGTGCTCTCACGGCAGCTTAGAGGAAAAGAAGAATGTTTAGAACAGGCTTGAAGAAATAGCAGTACAGCAGTATCCAATTCCTACAAATAAAATCAAACAAGCCGAAATGTTTATGTAGATATTATATATGAAACAATAGAGCTGATATACACTGAACCCTGAATGCATAACTATACAATACACCCCAACAGACCAACAACGTGCTTAAATTTAAAATGAATTAATAACAGAATAACAATAGCCAAATGAATTGATTTATCAACTACCATATGCCAAGAATATTATATAATGTACACTCAACAAGAATGAAATTTTGAACTGAAATTGCTCTAAAATTACAAAAACACACCCTACACATCAGAAAGGTAAGGAAAGGAAAAAGGCAGAAGGGGCAGAACTTTAAGTAATAAGGCAATACACAACAATTTTCATTTAAGTTGTGAAATACGAGTACAAAAAATCTGATGTGTACCATTCACATGACTTTCTCTATATCCCTGCAACAAGTTATTCTTAAAAAGCGTATGCTTCTATTTACTTCACGCTTATCAGAAAATATTAGCAGAAATAGTCTTATTACTTGCTTCCTTGTAATTGGAAGCGAAATAACGGACTACCTACCATAGGTTAAAGTGATAGTCAAAAGCTAATTGCTATGTGACTGAAGTTCCTTTGTTTGTGGGGACACGAGTTCACAAACTCCTATATGATAAAAGTATGTGCTTTATAGCTGAAACCAAAAACAAGGAATATCTCAAAGGCAATCAACTCCACGAAAAAAATGTATACAACATAAATTGTATGTTTTAATATGCTCTACATTTTTTGTGTGGTAAGCTTTTGTCTCTATCTTACGGTTTAGCACTTATGCAAAATTCCGTAAAAGTCACTCAGAATAAAGTAGTCTTCAGAGGCTATTCCCGGAAAATTGAAGATATACATTTTATTTGTCAGGTAAATGTCTTTAATATACGATATTTTAATCAAAATCGTTAGAGCCATTTTTTAGAAGATAAAAATTTTCTAAAAAAGTTCCATGTAAAGGGTAGTTTGGGGTGGGGGGTTTTTCTCAAAACCTTTGTGTCGTATCCCTGGAAGATACTAAACTTAAATACCAAGTTTGGTATTTTACAGACTTTTCGTTTTTGAGTTATCGTGTTCACAGACACACGGACCTTTTTCTGAAAATACTTTTTTTTGGATACAGGGGACCCTAAAACCTATATTTCCGGTGAAATCTCGGTATCGAATTTTTGGTGGAGTGCAGTACCTTCTCTATACACTATGTACATAGTTCGTATAGAGTAGGTAAAAATTACAGTAGACGCCTTCAGACTTTCAAAAGCCACTTGCTGTGAAATGACTGTACTAATGAAACACTCTTACGACGTGTCTGATTTAAAGGGAGAAAAGTAAAAAATAAGATCGGTAAAAATGCATTTTTCCCACAAAAGAGAAATAACAATGAAATTTCTTGCAGTAGTAAATTTTCTAACAGCCCGAGTCAGAGTCTACAGTATTACCTAGGGATATTAACAGGTGATCCAAAAATGAAATCGGGAATTTCCAAATTTAGTGATAGTAATCAATTAGTTCTTCCACAAGAGCCCGTAACTAGAACATAAGTCGGAAAGGTGGAGCCAGACTGAAAAATTCAAGATTCAAAATTCAATGCGGTAGCATGGATATCGTGATCTCCGTGCAGTTGCTATAACCACTGAGCTACCATAGTAATATACCGACATGGCATTAAATTCTCCAATCAATTGGAGATTATATCAGTAGTGGCTTTAACTGTTAAGCCCACGGCTCAAAGACGGCTAGATACTTAACGAAAATGTTCAATATGAAATACAATCTGCCAAACAATGAAAAAATCACTAGGATAACTATGTAGAAAAAATCTGATCTGTTTCATTCACATGACTTTCTCTGCATCTCTGAAACAAATTATTTTTAAAAAGCTTATGCTTGTATTTACTACATGCTAATCAAGAAAAAATATAAGAATAGTCTTATTACTTGCTTCCTGGTAAGTAGAAGAGAAATAATGGAGTACCATAGGTTAAAGTGATAGTCAAAAGTTGGTTGCTATGTTACTGAAGTTCCTTTGTGTGTATGGACACGAGTTGACAAATTCCTGTACGAGAAAGGTGTAAGTTTTTCAAAGCTGAAACCAAAACCAAGGAATATCTCAAAAGCGACCAAATCCTCGAAAAAAATGTATATAATATAAATTGTGTGTTTTAATGTGCTCTACATTTTTTGTATGGTAAGTTTTTGTCTCTATCTTACGGTTTAGCACTTATGAAAAATTCCGTAAAATTCACTCACAATAAAGTAGTCTTCAGAGGCTATTCACAGGAAACTCAAGATATAAAATTTATTTGTCAGATAAATATCTTTAATATACGATATTTTAATCAAAATAGTTAGAGCCATTTTTGAAAAAAAAAATTCGAAAAAAGTTCCATGTAAAGGGTAGTTGGGGGTGGGGGGATTTTCTTGAAAATCTTCGTGTCGCATCCTTGGAAGATACCAAACTTAAATACCAAGTTTGGTAATTAACGGTCTTTTCGTTTTTGATCTATGCTGTCCACAGACACACACACAGACCTTTTTCCAAAAATGTTTTTTTTTTGTCTTCAGGGACCCAAAAAATGTATTTCCGGTGAAATCTTCTCTATACCTTCTCTATACACTATGTACATAGTGCGTGTAGAGAAAGTAAAAAATTAATATAAATATTATTGAGTAACAGCAAAAATTTGTGGTCTACTCCAGTCACATCATTGGAAGCTTTCGAAGTGATAGCAGTTGTGTGCTTATTAAGCCAACGATATTTGAAAATGGATACTATTCATATATAGCGTAGTAATCAAATACACATTTTAAAGATAATTTGTAGTCGTGTGGAGATTTTAATGGGTTCGTTTCTAGTTTTAAGTTTTTATTTAACTGCCAGTTAACGTCGGTTGACAGGACGAAAATTATCACCTTCCTTGGAATTAAAAATATGGGAACACTATAGTTAGGAGCTGATGGACAAATTATTCCTGTATTTTGCTTTTGTTGCAACTGCTATTGGAGACTTTGTCCTGAATATTATTTAAATAGTAAATGACAAAGTAGATCATGTGTGGGTCAGTTGGTCCGGTTAGGGTGGAACCTAGTGACATTTCCCTACATTTTGATGTTTTCGCTGCTCCGGTTTTAGCTCAGGTGGTTCCTCTTCATCGGCGAACATGAATTACTCGGTACAGGGCGTGGTACAGAAGGAAGTACAAAAAAATAGTAGTGAAGAAAAATAGCACTAATCACTGGTTCGTAAATATTATTGAATCAAACCCTATATAAACCCTAACCATTGACAACCAAGTGACACCTGCAAACATGTGGGTGATGATTACAAATCTGGGGAAAGCAAAACCATGAATTCTTTGTTTCAACCGTGGTGAGCAATGTGGCGCGATTTTGCTTCAGCGACCGACATAGTGTCGCCCTTGGAATCTGGCGTAGAACTGCCCAAAACGGTTGTGGTTTTAAACGTAGTTTCCCTTCTGTATAAATAGCGTCCCTTCTTGCTATTGGTTGCATGTACTTATGCCTCTATTCCCTAAAGTCACTCAACGCTGTACACATGGCAGAGCAATAACATTTTAAGAATGTTTCCTTTTGAAAGCTGAACTCACAATACATCAAGGTCTTGCTAACGGAAAACTGAGCATTTACAGTTAAAACCACGTTTCAAACCTTGTCGCCTCAGGGTTTAAAAATATTAACAAAATACAGATATTCACAAGTAAAATAATGGTTAAAGCAAAGCACATTAGTAGTGTGCGACCACTCAATTATATGCTATATTTTATTCAATTTAGCTCTTAATTAATTATTTATCTGATACTGATATCAAAGTTGTTCGGAAATGTTCCATATACATAACATATTTCTGAAAAACAAAGTCTGTTGAAAGGCATATGATGAAATCCGTTGTTAGCTTATAATGTTTATTTATAGTTACAAATTATATTTTACTTGATGGTGATGTTGCATAAGTGATATGTTATAAATATATCCCAAAAAGCATACGTGTTTTACATATCATGATGATTTTAGGCCTATAAATCATATATCTTATTATGAATCACATATAAAATTAAGATATAATTCTAATGTATACCACAACACAATAAACCAGTAATATGATTTTAATTATTGTAATTTTTATTATCTAACCTCCCTCAAACGAAACTGTAAATACTAATATCCACTCTTGTAATATTAGCCAAGAAAGGCAATGCTAAATATTACACTTGTTTTGTATTTTCTTAGGTAATAAAGGATGGAGCTATGAAGAAGTTCTTCCGTACTTCAAAAAATCAGAAAATAATTTGGATCCAGACATTGCTAGAAATACCACCTATCATGGCACAGGCGGATATCAAGATGTTCAAAGATACGCTTATACTGATAAAAATGCACTAAAGATACTTAGAGCATTTAAGGACTTAGGTTTCCCAGAGGTTGACCTTAATGCAGGAGGAGCGAGGCATGGAGTAATGCTTTTGCAGGGAACAGTGAGGGACGGAGTTCGCAGGAGCACCTACAACTCCTTTGTGGAGCCTATCAGAGAAAAACGCAAAAACCTCAAGGTGGTAACGAATGCAAGGTGTTCTAAGATCCTTTTTGACACCAAGAACAAGACGGCCATTGGCGTACAGTTCTTTTGGGAACAGAGCAAGACAATCTTTAAGACAGTCTATGCCAAGAAGGAAGTAATTATTTCCGCAGGAACCATAAACTCTCCTCAAATACTCATGCTCTCCGGCGTCGGTCCAAAAGAGCATCTGGAATCAATGGGTATTCCTGTTATTCTTGACTTACCAGGTGTTGGTAAAAATCTTATAGATCATACCGGAGCAGCGAACATCATTTACCGTACAGCTCCGGGCAGGGATACCTTACCGAGAAGTTATCAAGACATAGAACGAGACAATATTACATATAGATCATCTCCAGCAGACAGTCCTTGGTCTTCCATTGATCCATGCCAAGTGACAGCGTATACATACTCCGGACTTGGTGACTCATCTCCAGATTACCCTGATATTAAGTACTTTACGAGGGCATATTTTCCCCCTAGCTGTAAACTGAGAGCCTCCTATGTATTTTCTTATTATGACCGCTTCTCGGTTGCTCCTTATTGCATTCATCCAAAAAGTCGTGGTTATGTAGCTCTGAGGTCTCCTAATCCCAAAGACTACGTTAAGATAGTCTCGAATGCACTTCTTAAAGCACAGGATGTCAAAGTGTTAATACATGGTATTAAACTAACTCTGCGTCTGAAGGACACACGTACGTTCAAGAAAGCGGGGTATATTTTGGATAAAACACCGATACGCGGTTGCGAAAGCTATACATTTGGCACGGACGATTATATCAAATGCTCTATACGAAAACAAACTCTTACAGTTTACCATCCAGTGGGTACCTGTAAAATGGGACCGTGTAGTGATTTCACCGCCGTTGTTGATCCGGAATTAAAAGTATACGGCATCAAGCATTTAAGGGTGATTGATGCCTCCATTATGCCCTACACTATAAGTGGAAACACAAATGCTCCCACTATCATGATCGCTGAAAAAGGTGCAGATTTTGTAAAGCAGAATTTTAAGAAATGTATTTAAAGATTTTCCATAACTACAAGCATCTGTGAAGACTGAAATATTCAAGGCTGCTTGAAAGATGGTGTTCTAGAAAATAAAATACAGAATGAAAGTAGTGTGTATATAATAGGTAACACTAGACGTTGTATATTGTCATCTGCAATGCACAAATTAATAAATAAATAGCAAAAACTGTTACAAATCAAGGTGACAGACAAGGGTGTACTTCACCACTTGCACATTTTAGTATTTATATTGACGATCTGTTAGGAAATGAAAGCAATTAATGAATGTAGGCTTTAAAATTTCAAAGAACAACTTTTAAAATAAATTATTGCTTGCCAACGATTTGGTTCTTTTTCAAAATAACTAGTCTTCCCTCCTAAATCCATTTATAAATTTAATGAAATTTGTGAACAGTATAACATGAACATTTAGTTTATAAAAACAAAAAAGGTAATGGCATTCATAGGGAAGGAACCAACGGATCAGAACAAAAATAGTAGTAAATAACTATTGTAAAACAAGTAAGCATTTTAAGTACTTGATAAGTGGCGTTGGTCATGATAAAGAATAAAATATACAAAGTATGGCCACTAAAATATGCAATTTCAAAGAGTATATGGAACAATTAATAGAACATTTAAAAATAAAATTAAAGTTCCACGGAGGTGAGACTTGGACATTAACTAAAAAGCAACAGAGCAAAATATGGGCTTCAGAAATAAAATTCTTAAGAAGTGTGAAGGGATGTACAAATAGAGACCTAATACGTAACAAATTAACGTATAACAGAAGAGTTAGACATTTTTAATAAATTGAAAGGTTAAAGGATTTCAAACAAAAGTTGAAAGAACATGGTGGAAGAATGCCGGATAACAGTCTCACTAAACAAATAATGCAATATGATCCTGAAGGAAGGGGACGTGGGCAGACCCAGGAAACTATGGCTGGAGTACTTTGAATGCGGAACAGGCACTTGATAGCCTATGCCATGAACTGAAGAAGAAATAAATAAACAATCCATTGGGGTTGTCATCTCAAAATAATTTGAGATCACCTTGTGGTTTAACGGGAAACATGCGAGTCGGTTGAGAAATTCAATGCTGTGCCGGCATGTTGCCATGGAAGCTCAGTGCTAGAGCAACCGGATAGAGACCGGGAGATCCTTGGTTCAAATCCCGCCTTGAATTTTTCAGTCTGACTCTACCTATCCAATAAATAAGTAATTTAGCGGCCTGCAAAGCTACTGTAACATACTCTTATTTAATAAGTCATCAGCTTGCAGTTCTCAAGGTTCCTCGGGTTTAATCCCAATCCAGTATGATAACGTTTTTCGAGCGTAAAAATTCTAAACATGGTATCCTTCGGTAACTAAGCGCAGGCAGTGGTCTCGTATCATAGATTACGCTCCGCAAAGAATCTCAAGCCAGATAGTGGCCTCTGAGAAAACTTTCCAGTACTTCACGCCGAATATCCTATAGAACGTCAAAAAGCTCTGTAGTTAATGGCTTCCATAAATGAAAACTAATTTTTTCTCTGGCACATATGCACATACATTGTACTAGTAGCTAGAGAAGGTATTGTATTCTACCCCAAAATTCGAGATCTCACCGGAAATATGTTTTGAGGTCCCCTGAGTCCGAAAAATACATTTTTAGAAAAAGTCGTGTGGGTGTGTCTGGACAGCATAGTTCATAAACGAAAAGACTGCTAAAAACCAAACTTAGTATTCAGGTTTAGTATCTTCCAAGGATGTGACAGGAAGATTTAAAAAAAAATCCCTACTACTAACTACCTTTTACATGGAATATATTTAGGAAATATTATTTTTCTTAAAAATTATATAATACTTTTGATGAACATTCTACATTCGGGTGGCACAATTTTGCATAACGGTTAAACCGTAAAAAAAGAGACAAAAGCTTAATTCACAAAGAATATGCATATTGCTAAAACACATGTTATGTTATATGTGTTTTTTCTTGTAGAGTTGATCGTCTTTGAGATATTTCTTGTTATTGGTTTCAGTTTTAAACCACCTAACTTTTCTCAAAAGGGACCATGCAAAGCAAACCGAACCTCAATTGTTTCACAAAGCAACCAGCTTTTAAAAGATTTGACTATCGCTTTAGCATAATGTATTTCCTTATTTCCCTTCCACTTACAATAATATAAGAACTGAAGCTTTCCTGGCGACGTGTTAATTCAAAATCTTCTCGGGCTTCTAGCCAGGTAAAAACTTGGCTTGACACCAACGTTTCGAAGAAGTGCATCTTCCTCGTCTTCAGGGTGAACTGATGGTTTGAGCTTGCGGAGACTGGTATTTATAAGAGCTGGGATGAAGCTAACATCTGATTGGTTCGCGAGATAAAAAAAAAAGATATTATGGCTTTTTTTTTTTTATTGATGATGGGGGAAAAGGCAACTAACGCCCTAACCCCAGGCAAGCCTGGGAGTGTGAGACTCCCCACCCTGGACTCGAACCAGGGTGGCACTACTCACAAAAAAACCCCACCGGAAGTAGGAGGCCCATGCCTCTCTGTTGCAGTACCGCATTAAGCACCTGCGTATTTTTGGTGATACTGAATGCTGCCTGCCAGTGGCAGTAACAGCGAGTGATGGAGATATTAGCCAGTGGACACACATGACTTACGCCCTGAGTGCCCCGCTGGAGAAGTAATTGGTGTAAGTGATGGGTAGTTAGTGGTGATGTTTGTTAAGTTTAAGGTGATTCTTCCGGGTGTACCCTTGTTCGGAGTGGTATTCTCCGAGCAATTGCTGCGCTGTCTTAGGCTGCTGAGGGAATGGTCCTTCAGCTACCTGCTGTTGATAATTTTGGACGCTGGCTATCCGGTTGGACAGCTCAGCGGTGGAGGCCTGTAGAGTGGAGATGGCGGCGGTGTTGGCAGCTTGTAGGGCGTCGATCCTGGTGGACAGGTCGGCGGCTGTAGTCTGCTGGCTGGTGGCTGCTACGGCGTTGGAAGCTTGCAGTTCCTGCAGCTTTTGTGTGAGGAGGCTGCATGTCTCTTCCAGAGCAGCTAGTCGAGCGCCGACGTTCAGGATCTCCGCGTGGAGGTCCTGAATGGCTTCTCGCGTCGCTGCGTCTGTTGAGAGTGCAGGGGGTGAGGCCTCGGTGGTTGATGTCTGCGTTGGAGTGGTGCGGCGCGCAGGAGGTGGTGAGGAAGTGCTGCTCCTTGGGTAGAGAGGGCACTGCGCTTGCCCTGTGAAATGTCCTGTGCCACGGCAGGTGGCACAGAACCGGCGGCGACGGCATAGATTGTGCTCAGTGCACTCGGCGGTGGTGTTGGCGGAGCCACAGTAGTGGCACCGCGGCGACGAGGAGCAGGTGTCGGCTGTATGCCCGAAGGCACAACAGCGACGGCAGGGCCGGTGACGTTCCATCTTGCTGGCCTCGACGACCAGGAGTTGCCCTAACAAGGGCAACCCTGACGCCAAGGCAGCGTCGAGGTCCGAACGATCCTGAAGCTCCAGCCTCACAAGTGGTGTAGGTCCCCGGTTGCAAATTATCCTTGTGGCCCTCAAACAAGAAGGCCACTTAGATTTCGCTGCGGCGAGAAGGTGCCTGGTGGAAAGGTCCCTAGGGACCCCCCGTACCACTGCACTAAACCGGGGCGGCGGCGACGTAGAGCTGGGCGGCGGCGGTGCTGGAGATGGCGGCAACTGCGGCAGCAGTTGCGGCGAGGATGCGGTGGCGGCCGGCGGCGAAGCAGGGCTTGCCGGGACCGGTAGCAACGGAGGAGCTGCCTCCTCGGCGGCTGCCGAGGAGGAGGCGTCGGGTGCTGCCTTAGCAGCGGCGAGTCTGCGCTGTTTCTTCTTTGCCATCTTGACGATTTTTTTTTTTTTTTTTTTTTTTTTTTTAATATCTCGCGAACCAATCAGATGTTAGCTTCATCCCAGCTCTTATAAATACCAGTCTCCGCAAGCTCAAACCATCAGTTCACCCTGAAGACGAGGAAGATGCACTTCTTCGAAACGTTGGTGTCAAGCCAAGTTTTTACCTGGCTAGAAGCCCGAGAAGATTTTGAATTAAAGTAATAAGATCAATTCTGTTAATGTTTATCTCAATTAGCATGAGGTAGACAAAAGAATAATCTTTTGTAAGAATAGTTTGTATGCGGAACAGCTAGAGGAAGCTATGTAAATAGACCACATCATATTTTTATAACCGTCTGTTGTATCATTTCCTGTCTGTTGTATAAAATAGTTTTCAATACATAAACATTTTGATATATACTGAAAAATATAATCTGATGTTACATTAAACGACTTCCTCTAGCCAGATAGCTTATTACCTTTTCTACACGTGTGTGTACATAGTGAACAGATAAGGTATTACATTCCACAAAAAGTTGATACCAAGATTTCATAGTAAATACATGTTTTGACATCCCCTGAATAATAATATTTTAGAAAGATGTCCGCGTTTGTCTGTGTTGTGTGTATTTGTGTGTATTTGTGTGTGTGTGTGTGTTTAGGCAGTATAACTAAAAAATGGAACATATAGGGAACATTTTTTCAAGATTTTGATTTTCTAAAAAAGGGCTCTAACGATTTTTATTAAAATGTCCTATGTTTAAGATATGTTATGATAAAGAAATGTATATCTTGAATTTTCTGGGAATAGACTCTGAGACGACTTCATTGGATGACTTTTGTATATCCATTTTTTGTTTTGTTTTTGTGTAGTTTAACGTCCTTTAGTGCGGTTCGTCGTACATATCGCACGTTAAAATGATGCTCAAATGGTCTCGGGTTATATGGAGGTTAAAGTTACTCGACATACGTCTTCTCAGGATAAGGAAAAACCCCGAAAAAGAACCTTATCCGGGTAACTCACCCTAAGCGAGATTCGAACTTGCGATCTGTTGACACGCCGCCATCACACTGGGTGTATAAGTTTTATATAACTGGTAAACATTGAGAAATAGACAAAAACTTACTACACAAAAATGTAAAGCTCATTAAAACATAAATTCATGTCAGTTGCATTTCTTTTGTAGAGTTAACCGTTTTCGATATTTTCCGAATTATTGGTTTCATTGTTGAGGTATTTAAAGTTTTATTAAACGGGAGACATCTTTCTTTAACCTCTCTTTTGTTTATTCCTAGGAAGCAAAGACAGCCGAATTTCAATTCCTTCACTTAGCGACCGGCTTTTAAAAGATCTCACTATTGCTTTAGCCTCTACATTCACTTATTTCCCTTTAGCTTACAAGAAGAAAGTAATAAGACCACTTCTGCTAACGTTTATCATGATTAGAAGTATGCAGTTAAAAGAATAGTCTTTTAGTTTTATTTTGATTATTATTAAGAAAAAAACGGTTGTGAAGAGAAAGACATGCGAATGGAATACATGAGATTTTCATAACGTTAGGTTCACTGTCTCTTTTTACATTTCCTGAAATTTAGAAGTATACTGTGTTTAGTACAATATTTATTAAGAAATGAGAGAATTGCATAATATATTTGTATACTTATTTGTATTAATAATACATGAACAGTTTTATATATAATTCAAAAATAATCTGATGCTAAATTAGCTGATTATTGCTTTCTTTATACGAGCTATGTACATAGTGTACAGAGAAGGTATTGTATTGCACCCAAAAATTCAATACCGAGATTTCACCGGAAATACATGTTTAGAGACTCCCTGAATCAAAAAAAAAAAAAAAAAAAAAAAAGCATTTTTAGGTAAATATCCGTGTGTGTATGTCTATCTGTCTGTGTGTATATATGTGTGTGTGTGTGTGTGTGTGTGTGGTTGTGTGTGAGTCTGTGGGCAGCATAGCGCAAAAGCGAAAGGACTGTTAAAGCCCAAACTTGGTATTTAAATTTAGTATCTTGCAAGGATGTGACACGAAGATTTTCAAGAAAATTCCCCCACACCAAGCTACCCTATACATGGAAAAAAGTTCGAAATGTTTTATGTTCTTAAAAATGGCTCTAACGATTTTGATTAAAATATCGTATATCAAATACATTCACCTGACAAATAAAATGTATATCTTGAATTTTCTGGGAATATCCTCTGAAGACTATTTTATTCTGGATGAATTTTACTGAATTGTGCATAACTGCTAAACCGTAAGAGATGGACAAAAACTTACTACACAGAAAATGTAGCTCGCAATAAAACACAATTTATGTCTTATACATGTTTTTCGTGGAGTTGATTATTTTTAAGGTATTCTTGGTTTTCCGTTTCTGCTTTGAAAAACATACTTTTCTCATACAGGAATTTAACTCCTGTCCATATAAACAAAGCCACTTCAATTACATAGCAACCAGGTTTTGGCTATCATTTTAACCTATGGCACTCCCTCATTTCGCTTCTACTTACAAGGAAGCTATTTCTGCTATTGTATCTCGATTAGCATGAAGTAAATAGAAGCATAAGCAAAGTTATAGTTGTGGCTATATATTATCGACCCAGACTTAATAATGAACTTATGTAAGCAAAGGTTTCGAGTCCTCAGCGCTAACTTCATATCCAGTATTAGAGAAGCAATGTTTTTCCTTTTACCAACTTTTTCAACATTAAATGGAAGCTACAGACTTCTTTACTTCATATGAATGGAAGTTTCGAAATAACTTCAGTATATTTTGAAAACAAGGTAATCGCATATACTTATTATGGTGTACTTTCTTTTCCTGCTAATCGCGGAGTAAACATTTGCAGACTAATCGATTTTCGTATGGATCAGCTCCATGCTAAGCCATTGGAATCTTACTTTCTCTAGATGTACTATAAATATTGCGTATAGAGAAGGTATTGCATTCCAGCTAAAAATTTGATACCGAGATTTCACCGGAAATATACGTTTTAGGGTTCCTTGTATCCAAAAGGAAAAGGTCTGTGTGTGTGTGTGTCCGTGAACATTATAATTCAAAAACGAAAAGTCGGTAAAATACCAAACTTTGTATTCAAGTTTAATATCTTCCAAGCATGCGACACGAAAATCTTGAAAAAAATCCTCCCACCCCAAACTACCCTTTACATGGAAAAATTTTCGAAAATTTTGATTTTCTCAAAAATGGCTGAAGTGGTTTTGATTAAAATACCGTATATTGAAGATATTTACACGACAAATAATTGAATTTTGTGGGAATAGCCTCTGAGATATCTATTCCGAATTTAGTTGGATTTTGCATAACTAGTAAACCATAAGAGATATACAAAAAATTACTGCACAAAATAAGTAGATCTCGTTGAAACACACAATCATATCATGTACATTTTTTCTGCAGTTGACCTTTTTTGAGATGTTCCTTGTTATTGATTTCAGTTTTAAAACACTTTTCACATATAGGAATTTGTCAACTGCAAAGAAACGGATTTCATCCACATGGCAACCATATCTACATCCCTGCCAGTTATTTGGCGATCGTGTCATCTATAATGGCTTAAAACCCCCTAAAAGAATTTTGAAGCTCAGATATCAAACTTCGGACAGTTCATAAGTGTTGTTCAAAGCTTCAGAAGGTTTTTTTATCAAAATATTCCAGTACTTTTAAAAGCTTGAAAGCAAATGAGGCATACTATAAATTATCAAAAGATTTCACAATCATTAGGGAGCTTTGGCCTATGAAATGCGAGAATTTAAAAGTGCGTCACGAAATCTGCAAAGTTGAAAGCGGAAAATAAGCAAAACCGGCTACCTGGGCAAGGTATGCCATATAGGCTATTATTAACTATTAGTTACTATAAGTTTTACAAAAGTTGTCCATTGTGGCGGCAACGGGGTTACGGGTTCGTATCCCGGGTGCGGGTTTTGGATATTTGGAATGGTGTGGATTTGTGGGTGCCCTAGTTCAGGATTTTTACTAGCATGGAAACTCTTTAAGGGTGTGGTGAGACACAAGTGCTTTATTAATTTACTTCGGCCTTCTTCTGCCGTCGAACACACGCATTCCTCTGAGTTTTCTCCTGTAAAACTATACTTTATGCGACCGCAACTATTGGTACTTAATAATTTTGATGCAATGACATTCTCCATACTCTATTCTGTATTACAATAATTATTTCAATCGCCCCTAAAGGTAGCCTGAGCGGCTCCACCACGGACTCTAAATATCACATCTTAGTTGTGCGGAGGTTCTTCGCCAAATGCCGCAAACAATGTCGTCTGGCCGGCGGGACCATTGTTTTCTCTCCCGTTATGTTCCCCTTCGGTTCAATGCCCGACACTCTAACGATGTCTTTTGGGGTCGTTCACCAGCTCGTGACAACTCGACTACTTATGCGTGTTTGAAATCTTTCTTCTCTTCCAAATTTCAATGTGCATTTACATTTCCCTTCTTGATATAATTTATATTATTAGCTATGATGTATCTTTCCCTTCTGAATAACTCTTTGCCCCGTGACAAGACGTACTCTCTCAACATGAGCATTCCTTATGAGCTCCATGGATAATCACAAGATGACACAGCACCCAAAATTGATAGGCAGATTTCCAGAGTTCACAATGTCATTTAATATAGCACAGTTAACCTTTCAATTCATGTTATGTCCACTGTATTCATAATCTGATCTTATCTCCGAAACTACTATGTAATTAAAGAAAAAAAGTACATTGCAAATTGTTATACCATGACACTAATATGAGTAGGTATAGGTCTTGAGGTAAGACATGAACACATCTTGCACATAGGAGAAGTTGCTTTCCTTTCCTCTCTGCAACGGCTGAGAGGGGCAACAGAAATGTCAGCTTGTCGCGAATGACTAAACACAACCATAAAAACGTGCAGCACCAAAATATTGCAGTTCATTGCAAGTAATTGTTCACACATAGCATACTTATAGTGAAATCACTCTGTTCGATACAAAGCTAATTATATATATCTTTAGCAATATGTAAAGTGTGAGACGAAGAGTTACCTTAAGGAATGCCGATATGTTTTGGCTGCGATCAGCCTATCCCACAATGATTTGGCAGCCATGAGCATGTCGCCCTCCGTGGTGTAATGGTTATCATGCTGACTTCATATACCCAAGGTCGCGGGTTCAAACCCGGCGGAGGACGATGGATTTTTTCGGGCGTAAAATGGCTTCCTTCGGAAGGGAAGTAAAGCCGTTGGTCCCGTGTCGTAGATTTACTGCACGTAAAAGAACCTCAAGCCTGATAAGAGAGGCCTCTGAGCAAAATTAAGCGGTCTTTCACGCCCAGTATAGAATGGGACGCTGAGAACCAAAGCAGTTAAAGAGCGTCCATAAATAACACGCCATTTCCATATCATTTGCCATGAGCATAGTCAAAAAATAAGCAACATTAGTGTACTCACCACTTGCTTCTCAATCCCGCTCATTGCACCATAATGTAGTAAATTACTATGCGAAGTCATGGAGGCATTTATGTTGTCGTATCAAAATAGACAACTTGCGAAATATGAAAATTATAGAACGTATAACGAGCTCGGAAATGGTGAAAGACAAGACAAAAATAAATGAAAAATACGTAAATAAAAGAACACACACATATAAATACGCAGAAGTGTCTTTAAAAATTCTGATGCATTATAATCATAACCTTTTTCAAACCATGTCTACATACCTTCTATACCAAACACTAAAGAACGTCGTATTAAAGCTAGCGCTAGCGTCATAGACTGTCGCCCTCCGTGGTGTAATGGTTACCATGCTAACTTCATATACCCAAGGTCGCGGGTTCAAACCCGGCGGAGGACGATGGATTTTTTCGGGTAAAAATCCTTAGCATGGCTTCCCTGGGAAGGGAAGTAAAGTCGTTGGTCCCGTGTCGTAGATTTACGGCACGTAAAAGAACCTCAAGTCTGATAGAGAGGCCTCTTAGCAAAATTAAGCGATCTTTCACGCCCAGTATAGAATGGGACGCTGAGAACCACAGCAGTAACATAAATAATACGCCATTTCCATTTTCCTTCATAGACAGGAACTTAGACTTCTGCGCATACATGTTGGCGCAACTTCTCTCACGTTTAGCCTTTCAGGTGAAGAGTTGCCACTGCGCAACTTAGGGTTTTGCTGTTTTCCCGGCTCATGAGCTATTCTTTGCATGATATAAGTTATTATCAACGTGTCCTGAAGTGATTTAGCTTGACGAAATATTGTATAAGTACATTGTCAAATTTTGCTAGATATTGTCATACTTTATTCACTGATGTCCAATATGTTGAAACATTTGACAATTTTTGTTTTAAACTCCTAAAATTAAAAAAAAAGGTTTGATAGCATAGTTTTGATTGTTATATTCGTTCTATTTCATTTTGAAACAGCTGTATGTGACTGGAGGTGGCAACAGAAGACACCAGCTTTCCTCCCAAGCCAATTTTTAAACAACGCCTTTCCTCATCCTGATCTGCTTAAACTCTATGCTAAGTTTTGTGACCTGATATCTCTTGATGTAATGCCAAGAATGATATGCGGTTCCCATTTTATTGGCAGTATCGGCCAGAAGAAATGGATTGGACTAGAATACAGCTGTATCGTGGGACTTTTATGTTCATCGTTTCCATTTGTCATATCTTTCCTTTCTATTAGGTTTAGCTTTTAAGAAATAAATAGGAAAAAAGGAATATCCATCTATCTCTTCGAAAGAAACTATGCAAACATCTGCTTTGTCTAGGATAAATATATTGTTTATGAATCCAATTTGGGGTAGGACTGCCTTATATATCGGAAAGGTGTTCTAAAAGTTATCAAATACATACACACATACACATATATTGAATATATACACACACTCTCAAAATAATCCCCTTGAAAATAGTTAATTATGTCAAACGACTTTCCATTCAAAAATGGACCTATTTGGTTTTTAAACATTTTTACTTTCTCTACACGTACTATGAACAAAGTGCATAGAGAAGGCATTGCATTCCACACGAAAGTTCGATACCGAGATTTCACCGGAAATACATGTTTTGGGTCCCCCTGAATCCAAATAAATCATTTTCAGAGAAAGGTCCGCGTGTGAGAGTGTGTGTGTGTCTGTTGGTATTTAAGTTTGGTATCTTCCAAGGACAGGAAGATTTTCAAGAAAATCCCCCCACCCCTAACTACCCTTTACATGAAGAAAATTTTGATTTTCTTAAAAATTGCTTTAACGATTTTGATTAAAATATCGTATATTAAAGATATTTAACCTTGCAAATAATATGCATTATTTGAATTTTCTGGGAATTGCCTCTGAAGACTACTTTAATCTGGATGAATTTTACGGAACTTTGCATAAGTGCTAAACCGTATGAATTGGACGAAAATTTATCATACAAAAAATGTAGAGGACGTTAAAACTCAATTTATGTAATATACATTTTCTTCGTGGAGTTGATTGTTTTTCAGACATTCCTTGTTTTTGGTTTCATGTTTGAAAAAATTATACTTTTCTCATACAGGAGTTTGTCTATTCCTGTCCATACAAACAAAGAAACTTCATAGCAACCAGCTTTTGACTATCACTTAAACCTATGGTACTCCCTTTTTTCACTTCTACTTACAAGTTAGCAAGTAATAAGACTATTCCTGCTAATGTTTTTCTTGTTTAGCATGAAGTAAATAGAAGTATAAGTTTCTAACAATAATTTGTTGCAGAGATGTAGAGAAAGTCATGTAAATGGAACACTTGTAATATTCTCTAAGTAATATACCGTGATTACTTGAGTGTCCTGTCCTAAAGCTTGATTGGTCTGATAATAATTTCTAAGCTTGATTTCTTTGAGATGCGTGTAATTTTTACATTATGGTGTCACAAGTTTTTAACATAGGTAAATTTCTTTAGATTATTTAATATACGAGATAGCTTGATCGGTTTTCTAATTCACATAAGTTTATGAGCTTCTATATTATGCCAGACGGACGGAAGGAGGTGATTATCTGCAGTAATAGCTTGGTGAAATTGAAGACTTTATAGCGGTCGAAACTATATCGAAATTGACATGGCAATACCAAAACATGTTGGATAGATTCTGTGGCAATTTGTTTAGTTTACCAGGCATGCAGCTATTACCTGTCTGAAGAATGAATGCAGACGGTAACGAGTGGAAGCTTGCGTAAACAGAAACAGATGAGCGGTATTACGTCATCACTCCCGGTGCATGCCCTAAAACTGAAAGGCAGCGGTTGAGTCTCTTACAGTGGGCGGGTTCGAAATAAGTAAAAATGCAGACACCGCCGCACGAAGTCATACACTCACAAAATAGAATCTTAATATTCATTAGTGATAAAGAAAACAAGTGTAACCTGTTTGTGGATCGTTTAGTTTATTACTATTTACGTACGCTGTGTTGATGTTTTGATGGTCAGGTTGTACTGTACTATATTTCAGCTTCCTCTAACCGTACCATGCTAAACCAGCATCCTCCCCTAATAACTGCATTCTTTCGTCAGACAGGTAGTACAGGCTGGCCCACGAAAAACAGGCCATGGCTACTACATTGCCTATTGTCGCCCGCCAGTTGTCTTCTATTGTTGCGAAGCTGTTGCGACTACGTTTTGTATAGTCAGTACAAAAGGCGTTGTGACCTAAATATCTAAGATGTATCCTTTCAAGAAAGAATCGCAATGTCGGAGGCGTACGTGTCCACTGGTTTAAGAAAACGCGGGACATTTTGACAAATAAGTTTCCTGGTTTTTCCATACCGGCAAAGTGTGGTATGCAGAATTGTTATTCAACAAGTTGGTAAACAAGTATGGTATTTAATGGTATTTTAGTTTTTGAGCTAAGCTGTCCAGAAACACACACATGGACCTTTTAAAATAATGCCTCTTTTTTGGACTCGGATGCCCTCAAAACTTATATTTGGTGAAATCACAGTATCGAGTTTTAGTTGGAATATAATGCCTTCACTATACACCACCTACTATAGTACAAGTAGAAAAAGTAAAAAGAGCATTTAAGAAAAGTTCACGCGCGCGCTCTCGGTAAAATACCAAATTTGGTAAGTTTGGTATCTTCCAAAAATGCCACACGAAGGTTTTCGCGAAACTTCCGCGCCCAACTACCCTTCACATGGAAATGAAAATGCTGATGGAAAATTTTCAAAAATGCTGATTTTCTCAAACCTGACTAACGATTTTGGTTAAAGCATATATGTTTAAGATATGTTTATGGCAAAGGAAATGTATATCCTGAAATTGCTCTGATAGCCTCTGAAGAGCTCTTCATTTTGGATTACTCCTCTATAACTAGTAGACGGTAAGGGATACACAAAAGTAGATCTCTTCAAAATAGACAGTTAATGTCATTCAATATTTGTTCTGAAGGTAACCGTTTCCGATATATTCCTGGTTATTGGTTTCAATAATAAAATACTTTTCTGAAACAGAAGTCATCTGTATTTATTTTGTTGTACTCCTGACCATCAAAGAGAACCAAATTTCAAATGACAGTCGCATAATGGCAGCTTTTAAGGCATTTGACTATCGCTTTAAGCTTGTGTATTCCCTTAATTTTTGTCTACTATTAAAACTACTCTGTTAATGTTTATCTCGACTAGATGAAGTAGATACAGGAATAATTTTTGTAAAATGTTTATTTACAGAATAGCTAGAGAAAGTCATATAAACGGAGAAAATGAGATTTTTAGTTATTCTGTTCACAGACACACACATCTTTCTCTAAACATGTTTTTTTTTTTATTTAAACATATGTTTGAGTGAAATCCTGCTGCTAAATTTCTGGATAGTCTGAAAATACCTCCATTTAACTACTATATATATAATTTATTGCAAAGGTATTGAAAAAGTAATGTGATTTTTATTGTACCAAGTAGTGTGTATGTTTGTATAATACACAAATTACCTGGTATATCAACATCTCTGCAACAAATTATTGTTAAAAAGCATTTTCTTCTATTTACCTCATGCTGATAGAGAAAAAAGTTAGCAGAAATGGTGTTATTTACTTCCTTGTAAGTAGGAGGGAAATAAGGGACTACTATAGGCTAAAGCGATACTCAAATATTCTAAAAGTTGGTTGCAATGTGATCGAAGTTGCTTTGTTTGTATGGCCAGGAGTTGACAAATTCTCGTATGAGAAAAGTATAAGTTTTTTAAAGCTGAAACCAATAACAAAAGATATTTATAAAACGGTTAACTACAGGGAAAAATGTATATAACATAAATTGTGTATTTCTGCATTTTTTGTTTAGTAAGCTAAGCTTTTGTCTATCTCTTACGCTTTACCAGTTATACAAAATTCAGCAAAATTCATCCAGAATAAAGATGTCAGAGGCTAGATTTTATTTGTCATGTAAATATCTTTAATATTCAGAATTTTAATTAAAGTTGTTAGATTTAAGAAACTCAAAATTTTCGCAAAATGTTCCATGTAAAGGGTAGTTGGAGGTGGGGGGATTTTCTTGAAAATCTTCCGTGTCGCATTCTTGGAAGATATCAAATTTAAATACCAAGTTTGGTATTTAACGGTATTTTACTTTGTGAGCTAAGCTGTCCACAGATTCCACACACGGACCTTTTTCTAAAATTCTTTTTTGGATTCAGGGGGTCCCAATACATCCATTTCCGGTAAAATATCGGCATTGAATTTTGGGTGCATTACAATAGCTTCTTTATACTCTATGTACATAGTACGTGTAGATAGTCACCCTCCGTGGTGTAATGGATACCATACATATATCCAAGGTCGCGGGTTCAAACCCGGCGGAGGACGATGGAATTTTTCAGGTGTAAAAATCCTTAACATAGCTTCCTTCGGAAGGGAAGTTGGTCCCGTGTCGTAGATTTACGGCACGTAATAGAACCTCAATCCTGATAGACAGGCTTCTGAGCAAAATTAAGCGGTGTTTCACGCCTAATTGAGAATGGGACGCTGAGAATCAAAGTAGTTAAATAGCGTCCATAAACAACATGCCATTTACAGTTTTACGTGTAGAGAAAGTAAAAATTCTTTCTTGAACTCAGGGGATCACAAAACATATATTTCCGGCGCAATATTGACATCAAATTTTGGGCGGAATGCAATACCTTCTATAGCTACTATATAAATTGTAGCTAGAAAGTGTAAAACTACACTATAGAAGATCTGGATAATCTTTTTCATATACCTTTATCACTTCCGAGCAAAGCACGGTTCTGAAGTAACTCTTATTTCAGTTGAGTGCGTTCGGAAGTGAATCATTCCATACTCCACTGGCACCACTAACTCAATAACGTACAGCGCATTATTAAATTCGACCCCGTGTACAAGAACGGCAGTTGATGAAAGCGCTTATTATGGTAGGTAATGGAATATCTATAGAGGTGCCATCCTCTAGTAGACTAATTTCCGTTCCTGTCCCACCATTCTTTATGGATTACGTCATTATGACGCTTTCTTGTTTGTGTTAGAACCACCATTTCACGGACTTAATCGAGTTTCTGAAATAAATTTCTTTTATTATGTTTTGAAACTAAATTAGTGCAACGTGGGGTTCAATTTTCATTGTTCAATTTTGTTGGTCTGTCGGTTATTTCATTTTGGCAAACACAGTGGATAATTATATTAAATTTTAATGCAGTTTTTACCGGAAACTAAACCTGTTTACGCTTAAAAACACTATGCCTGGAAAAATTCATTGACTTTCTCCTCACCTGAACTTATCAAACGGTGTTTCTAAATCCCTTTTGTCGGATTTTAAGTAAATTTGGAGAGGAGTAACAATATAGAGATTTCTGAAATAAAGCTAAATTCTTTGTAAAGAAAAACGCATCTATTTCTGACTTTATAGGTTCTTCGATCCTGAAAACTTCTACCTAAATGTGGAATTTAAATTAATTTTGTTGACTTTCTGTATTCTATTAAATATTGCAATGCACCAATAAATTCGATACCGTGATTGGACCGAAGACACACTTTTGAAAGTCCCTGGTTGAATAAAAGGGAAAAGAACATTTTTAAGAAATATCATGACATAACTATTCTTACAAAAATATATTCTTTTGTCTACATCATGCTAATCAAGGTAAACATTAGTAGAGTTTGTTTTACTATATTGTAAGTAGAAAAAAAATAAGGAGATACATAAGGCTAAAGCGACAGTCACACCTTTTATGAACTCGTTTGAAAAAATGTAGGTACCTTAAAATTGAAACCAATAACAAGGAATATCTCGAAAACGGCCAACTCTACAAGAGAAACGCATATGACATAGATTATTTGTTATAATGAGATCTAAACTTTTGATAGTAAATTTTTGTCTATCTCTTACGGTTTAACCGTTATGGAAAACTATGCAAAACTCATCCAGAATAAAAAAAAAGGCTTTAGAGGCTATTCCCAGAATATTCAAAATATAAATTTTATTTGCCATGTAAATATCTCTAATATACAGTATTTTAATCAAAATTTTAGAACCATTTTTAAAAATTATTCCATATAAAGGGTAGTTTGTGGCGGGTGGATTTTCCTGAAATTCTTTGTGTCTCATCCTTGGAAGATACTCAAAATATATATCAAGTTTGATATTTTTGAGTTATGCGGTCCACACACACACACACGCATAGACACACACGGACCTTTTTGAAAAGTGATTTTTTCGGACTCAGAGGACACCAAAACATATTTTCGGTGAAATTTCGACATTGAATTGTTGGGTGGAATAAAATCTTCTCTAGCTATATTACAATGTATGTACATACGGCCAGTAAAAAGGTCATCTGTGTGTTTGTGTGTAGCTGAAGAACAAAAGTCAAAATGAAAGGTCATTAAATACCAAGCTTTGTAATTAGGTTCAGAATCTTTGAAACATGCGACACGAAGATTTTTAACGATACCCCGACCTCAAATTTCGCTCTACATGTAATTTTCTTTTAAAAACTGCGATTTTATAATGAGTGGTGTAACAATTTTGAGTATAATACAACATATTAAAGATATTTACATAACAAATAAAATGTATATCTCTTAAAGCACAAAACTTATGTATAATATATTTGTAATTGTGTTAAACGTTAAGCTGTTTCCGAGATATCCGTTTTTAAAGGGTCGATCGTTCAATTCTTGGCCACTTTTACAAAAACCTTAAGCTGTTCAGTTGTTTCTTGCGATCGCATGGAAGAGATTTTAAAATCAATATAAATAGCATAAATTTATTAAAACATTCACTCTGGCTATTCTCCTTGCATGTGTAACGAACTGAACTTTACATAACTAGTAAACCGTAAGAAATAGACAAAAACTTTCCACACAAAGTAGAGCTCGTTAAACCCAAATGTTATGTCATATGCATTTTTGCTGCACAGTTGGTCGTTTTCCAGGTATTCCTTGGAATTTTCAATTTTAAAATACTTATGCTTTTTTCAGACGGGAATGTCCGTTTTTCTTTTGTTCTACACCTGGCCAAGCAGGGAAGTGAATTTCAATGACAATTGCATTAGTGATAGCTTCTAAAGCATTTGACTATTGCTTTAGCATAGCGAATTCGTTTAGTTCTGTTTTATTTATAAGGAACTAAGCAATAAATACACTGTGCAAATGCTTATCTCGATTAGCATGATGCAGAAATAAAAATAATCTTTCATAAAACAGTTAGAGAAAGTTATGAGTTTGTAACATATCACATTTTTAGAAAAAATTCCGTGTGTCTGTCGGTCTCTGTGAACACAATAATTCAAAAACGAAAAGTCGGTAAAATACAAAACTTATAACTTAATTTTTCTATGTTCCAATGATGGGACACAAAGATTTTGAAAAAAAAATCCTCCCACCCCAAACCACTTTTACATGGGAAAACTTTAAAAAAATTGTATTTTTTCAAAAATAACACTAACGATTTTGATTAAAATAACGTACTTTAAAGATATTTACATGCTAGATAAAACGTGTATTTTGAACTTTCTGGAAATAGCCCCTGAAGAACTATTCATACTGGATGAAGTTTGCTAAATTTTGCATAACTGGTAAGCCATAAGAGATAGACAGAAACTCACTATATAAAATGTAGATCTCGTTAGAACGCAATTTATTTTACATACATGTTTTGTGTGGAGTAAACCATTCGTTGTTATTGTTTTATGTTCTAAAATGCTGAAACATTTCTGATACGGGAATTTGTCACTCCTGGCAATGCAAAGAAATGGATTCCAACCACATGGCAACCAGCTTTTAAAATATTTGATTATTGCTTTAGTCTAATGTATTCCCTTATTCCTCTTATACTTAAGTTATAAGAAAGCAAGTAATGCGGCCATTTCTGCTAATGTTTTATTTCGGTTGGCATGAAGTTGATAAAAGAATAAGCTTTTTAAGAATAATTGTTACAGAAATGTACAGAAAATAGTGTGAATAGAACACTTCAGGAATTTTACCTTTTCTACTACGCGTGCATTCTACCCAAAAATTCGATTTCGATATTGTTTCAGGGTCAAACTCCTGTTGAGGGGCAGAGGCTCTGGAACAGAGAGAAACCAGGTTGGGTGATCAACTATCATTTTGTTTACAATTTCTTCTTTTTCTTTCCTCACTTTTAACTTTAACCCTCTTTTATCTGGTGGGACATATCGGGTGAACGAAATGGATGAAATGATGCAATGAGCCTGGGGTCAATAGAGTTTAATTTACTCGACATTCGACATTCGTATTCTCAGAATAAGGGAAATACCAGGAAGAAACCTAAGATTCGAATTCAGGATATCTTGAAAGTGAGGCAGACACTCTTAACTCTTCTAGAATTTTTGCACTGCCTCTAAAAATACATTAAACAAAATACCATATACACTGTCGAAACAGTGCTCTAATTTTGAGAAATTACGTATTAAAGTTTGAAAAATCAAAAGTTTTATGGAGTATAGAACATAATAAAATATCTACAATAATTAAGAATTGATATTAAAAAACTGATAACAAAATATGTTTATAAACTTATTTACTGCAAGAATGGAATTCTTATATCAATGTTTTAAAATGTATCGGGTGGAGTATTTTTATTAGAACATGGGGTAGTTCCACAATTGATACTTATTAATTAATCATATTTCCATTGTTGTCGCCCTCGCGAGCAATGAGCACTCTTCAGCTTTTTCAGGGAGTGGGATATTACGAAAATACCACGTAGATACATCTTTTATTCTGTCGCTTATTAGTTTTAACCAATTCTCCTACCAGCGTCTATACCAACTACATTGCTGCATAAGGAAAGAACTCTTGGTAGCAACTGCATAGCGAATATCAATATAAATTGCTTGTTTATCGATAGAGTTTCTAATTTGTAGGACGCGAGTGCCTCGGATAATTTATTATTCGTGAAACAGAAATCACCCGGGATGACGCGATTACTGGGACTCTCGCAAATTCTATAAGTTCCGATGCCTCTTCGCGTGACACATAATCTGCTCCATATACGCAGCGTGCACGCTACTCTGGCGGCAAGTGTGGTTACTAACAAGAGGATAACAGAGGCAGTGGAGTAAGAATATTAGCGTATGTGCTATAAGATATGAAGTATCGAACCTCCTGAAAATGTAAATACTACAAGAAGGCGGAAAGGGAACAAACAATAACTGCTGTGTTGTAGGATGTAATAATACCTACAAGAATACTTCGCCAGCTATTGCCTTTTATTATTTTCCCACGCGGAAAACTGAAGCGCAAAGAAGAAATCTATGGACAAAACTGTACAGCGAAAGAAGTAAGTACACTAATTTTATATTGTACCTCAAAGCAGTAAACATATGCTTAAAAATTAACTGCAGCATGGATATTTTTTTTTGTAGTGTTTAATGCCCGCTTTAACTACTTATGGCGCCGCAGACGATGACACTGATGATACATGAATGAAGATGAAGCACCGGTGGAATGCGATGGCGGGGGAAACCGGAGAACTCGGAGAAAACCCGCCCCAGTGCCGCTTTGTCCACCACAAATCTCACATGCGGTCGCTTGGGATCAAACCCGGGCCGTAGCATGGATAGTGTTGTTTAGAAATTAATGATAACGTTTTTTAAGTTAATAAATATAAATTCTAAATACTGCAAGTATTAGTTATATTAAACGACACATTATGGAAATAGTCTGTCAATTATTATTATTATTATTATTATTGCTTTTTGTTTTTATTATTAATATTTATGTACGTATTGTTTGTTGTGTGTGGATTTACTATTCATATTTTATATTTTATTTACAGTCCTGAGGGATCATCGTGAGAACTAAAGCCCGCAACAAAAAGTTACAGCATTCAGGACATCCCCACAGTTCAGCACATGTTCCCAGTATATTTTCACATGAGAACAAAAAGATTTCCACCTTTTGAAACAGCACTTTCAGTCAAATATAAGCACTTTATAGGCAGAAAACAACAACCTACATCGCACATGGCTTCCGCTTGTAACTATCCACCTAATAAGTACAAAGCATGACACGGAGCGGCGCCACCAGTTAGATTTTCCTATAGCTTTCAACTTTGACTTCTAAACCTTACATCCGGAACCTGACTCCAGGATACTGAATACATATCTAAGGGGAACTGTTCTCTTGCTTTGCTCAGCCGGACCATATGTTCGACAATACCCTTAGGTGGACGGGTATGCATGTTTACGTTATATTCAAGATTGTACAATTTTACTGTTTGTGACAACTTGCTTGACAATTAGTGCGATTATACCATGATTAATTACCTCAGTCTCAAGCACTGTCTTTATTGCTAAAGTCTGATGTGATCCACGTGACTTTCTCTCGCTGTACTGCAAACAAACATTATTCTTTTGCTTACTTCATACTAATCGGGATAAATATTAGCAGAAATGAACTTATCAATTGCTTCTTTGAAAGTAAAGGAGATATAAGGGAATGACTAGTCTAAAGCAATAGTCAAACATTCTAAAAGTTGGTCACATATGAACAATTGAAGTTTGGTCCGCTTTGCATTGCCATAAAAAAATCTGATGTGTTCAATTCACATTACTCTCTCTACATCTCTGTAACAAATTATTGTTAAAAAGCTTATGCTTCTATTTACTTCATGCTAATCGAGAAAAAATAGCAGAAATTGCCTGATTACCTGCTTCCTTGTAAGTAGAAGCGAAATAAGAAAGTACCATAGGTTAAAGTGAGAGTCAAAAGTGGGTTGATATGTGACTGAAGTTCTTTTTTTTTATGAGAAAAATATAGTTTGTGCAAAGCTGAAACCAAAAACAAGGAATACCTAAAAACGATCAACTCCACGAAAAAAAAAGTATATTACATAAATTGTGTGTATTAACGTGCTCTACATTTTTGTGTGGTAAGTTTTTGTCATGTTTTACGGTTTAGCAGTTATGTCAAATTCCGTAAAATTTATCCATAATAAAGTAGTGTTCAGAGGCTATTCCCGGAAAAGTCAAGATAAACATTCTATTTGTCAGGTAAATATATTTAATATACGATATTTCAATCAAAATCGTTAGAGCCATTTTTAAGAAAATCGACATTTTCGAAAAAATTCCATGTAAAGGGTAGTTTGGGGTGGGGGGATTTTCTTGAAAATCTTCGTGTCGCATCTCTGGAAGATACTAAACTTAAATACCAAGTTTGGTATTCCACCGACTTTTCGTTTTTGAGTTATCGTGTTCACACACTCACACACACACTATGATGCGCCGTACTCCAGTGGTTAGACCACTCGCCTCTCACCAAGGAGGCGGACGGGTTCGTTTCCAGGTGACCACATGATTTTTGTACCGGACAAAGCTGCGCAGGGGTGGGTTTTCTCCAGGTTCTTTTGGTTTCCCTCACCATCGCATGCAACCGATCCTCCATCTTCATTCCATTTATCATCAGTGTAATCGCCTGCGGGGCCGACTGTAGTAAACGTGGACGTTAAACACTAAAATTAAAATACAAACATGGACTTTTTCCAAAAATGCAGATGAAATCTTGGTATCCAATTTTTGGCTGGAATGCGATACTTTTCTACCTACTATTTACATTGCACACATGAGCTAGAGGAAGTAAAAAGTTAGAAAACTCAATGCTAGTGTCCCTCAAAGTGACAAAAGTGTTGATTTGCTCAACACTCGTGTAAATTGCAAATTTTTCAGTTGGAAACTTAGGGAGTATATTACAAGATATACATAGGCATAATTAAATAAATGCATATCTCAACAGCCCCCTCAAGCAAAACATGCTATATTCCTAATGGAAGGTTGGTAATGTTAAATGGAGTGGTTGGCAACAGTGGAAAGAAAAACCTGTGGTAAAGGCAGAGAGAATACTGTCAGCTGCAGTCTCGTCCAACGCACTGGGAAATTGACCCTGCGCAATGTTTCAAGTTAAACCTGGTTGTAAACTTCAGATTCCGTCATTACAGAATCCAGGATACCAACTAGTAGATTAAATTTATCTCAGTCAGTGTGTGCCCATATCCGATATAAATAAAGCATTTTTTGCTGTTAAATGCCTGAAAATGAATTTGACATTAACTGCTTGCTCACTGCATATTATGGCAATGTACAACCAATTTTATTACTTTCTCTAAACGTAATATGTAAAAAGTGTATAGAAAAGGTATTGTAATGCACCCAAAAATTCGATACCGAGATTTCACCGCAAATATATGTTTTGAGACCCCCTGAATAAAAAAAAAAAGCATTTTTAGAAAAATGTCCGTGTGTGTATGTTTGTGGGTAGCATAGCACAAAAACGAAAAGTGCGCTAAGAACCATATTTGATATTTACATTTGGTATCTTCCAGGATGCGATACGAAGATTTTCAAGAAAATCCCCCACTCCAAACTATCCTTTATATGGAAGCAATTTCGAACATCTTGATTTTCTTAAAAATGGCTCTAACGATTTTGTTTAAAATCTCTTATACTTAAGATATTTTCCTGACAAATAAATTGTATATCTTGAATTTTCTGGGAATATGCTCTGCAGACTTTATTCTGGATGAATTTTACGGAATTTGGCATAACTGTTAAACCGTAAGAGATGGACAAAAACTTACCACACAAAATGTAGAGCACATTAAAACACGCAATTTATATTATATGCATTTTTTTCGTAGAGCTCATCGTTTTTGAGATATTCCTTGTTTTTGGCTTCACTTTAAAAAATCTTATGTCAACCATTCACATGACTTTCTCTACATCTCTGCAACAAATTATCCTTAAAAGCTTATACTTCTATTTACTTCATACTAATCAGTTAAAAAAATAGCAGAAATAGTCATATTACTTGCTTCCTTGCAAGTAGAAGCGAAAAAAGGGAGTACCATAGGTTAAAGTGATATTCAAAAGCTGGTTGCTATGTCACTGAAGTTCCTTTGTTTGTATGGGCCGTAGTTGACAAATTTCTGTATGAGAAAAGTATAAGTTTTTCATAGCAGAAACCAAAAATAAGGAATGTTTAAAAAATGACGAATTCCACGAAAAAATGTATATAACCTAAATTGTGTGTTTTAACGTGTTCTACATTTTTTGTGTAGTAAGTTTTTGTCCATCTCTTACGGTTTAGCAGTTATTCAAAATTCAGTAAAATTCATCCAGAATAAACTACTCTTCAGAGGCTATTCCCAGAAAATTCAAATATACATTTTATTTTTCAGGTAAATATCTTTAATATATGAGATTTTAATCGAAATCGCTAGAGCCATTTTTGAGAAAATTGAAATTTTCGAAAAAAGCTCCATGTAAAGGGTAGTTTGAGGTGGGGAATTTTTCTCAAAATCTTCGTATCGCATCCCTGGAAGATACTAAACTTAAATACAGAGTTTGATATTTTACCGATTTTTCGTTTTTGAGTTATCGTGTTCACAGACACACGGACACACGGACCTTTTTGTGAAAATGCTTTTTTTACATAAAGGGGACCCTAAATCATATATTTTATCGGGGAAATCTCGGTATCGAATTTTTGGGTGGAGTGCGTTTAGAGAAAGTAAAATTATAACCTCAACCTTCAGCTCATTTCTGTGGTTAAACCCTTACCAGGGTAGGCACACAGCAACAACACCTAGGCTCACCACAAGCCTACCAGACTCGCACGCACGCACGCTCATGGTGCATTTAATTCTGCGTTTGTATTCTGTGTCAGTGCGTCTATGGTTAATTTTCAATGTGAATGGCCCTTAAGGTACTGTAATTTTGTAAATAAAGTTTTGTATTGATATCTTTCGGTATTATTTAGCTACGCCAAATCGTCTATCACTTGCTGAATTGCCCTCGTGTTTTTGGCATCCCGTTATAGGCAACAATGAGGCGTATAAAAAGCCATCGAGCAAACATCAGTTCTCATTAACAAAATTAACCTGGAAAGTGAAAATGGTGCTTATGAAATAACGCCAGCTCTAATGATGAGAATATCTCGCTAGAGCACAAACCGGCGAGGATTTTAAGTTACGGGCTTTACACCGCGTCAAAGGCAGGATAATAGATACGCTTGAGAGCGTGAGGCGTTAGATTGACATCGGGCAGAAAGGCAACAATTGCCTTCTCTGTTTATATCCATGTGCCACGTATTACGTGATCTCCGAAACAGAATGTGTACACTATTTCGACTTTCACCTACAAGTAATATATACTTAAGGATATGTATGTATTTCACCCTAAAATTCAGTACCGAGATTTCGCTGAATTAAATAAAAAATCTGATGTGTCCATTCGCATGAATTTCTCTACATCTCAGCAACAAATTATTGTTAAATAGCTTATGATTTTATTTACTTCATTCTAATGGAGAAAAAATTAGCAGAAATAGTCTTATTACTTGCTTCCTTGTAAGTAGAAGCGAAATAAGGGAGTAGCAAGGCTAAAGTGATAGTCAAAAGCTGGTTGCTATGTGACTGCAGTTCCTTTGTTTGTATGGACAGGAGATTACAAATTTCTGTGTAGGAAAATTATGTTTTTCAAAGCAGAAACTAAAAACAAGGAATATCTCTAAAACGATCAACTCCACGAAAAAAGTATATTACATAAATTGTGTGTTTTAACGTGCTCTACATTTTTTGTGCGGTAAGTTTTTGTCCATCTCTTACGGTTTAGCAGTTATGCCAAATTCCGTAAAATTCATCCAGAATAAAGTAGTCTTCAGAGAAAATTACCAGAAAATTCAAGATATACATTTTATTTGTCAGGTAGATATCTTTAATATACGACATTTTAATCAAAATCGTTAGAGTCATTTTTAAGAAAATCAAAATTTTCGCAAAAAAGTTCCTTGTAAAGAGTAATTAGGGTTGGGGGGATTATCTTGAAAATCTTTGTGTCGTATCCTTGGAAGATACAAAACTTAAATACAAAGGTTGGTATTTAACGGTATTTTCGTTTTTGTTCTATGCTGCCACAGACATATACGGACATGATTCTGAAGGTGCTTTTTTGGTATCAGAGAGCCCCAAAACATGTATTTTCGGTGAAATCTCGTTATAGACCTTTTGGTTGCAATACAATACTTACTCTATGTACTATGTATATAGTATGTATAGAGAGTGTAAAAAGGTAGGAGAAGGGGGGGCAATACCGGGTAGTGAGGCACAACCGGGTAGATGGGTTTTTAAGCTGGAAGGTGCTACCATCTACCACTTCTTGACTGAACTCCATTCTCATATCGGCAGCAGTCAGAAGCAGGAGTTCGAAGAATATAGTCCCATTATTGTGTCAGTAATCTTTATGATTAGAAATTTCCACGTTTTGAAGTAATTTAACTGAAATTTGAAGTCGGAGTTTAAGAGGTAAGCATCTAGAGCAACACATTTTACTTTTACTACATTAAACTGCAAGTATTTAAGAAATGTTTACAATGTCGTTACAATTCGGGAATTAAGTCGTTTTGGAGGTATGCCTTAAGAAGGACAAAATGGCGTGTGGGGGCGGAAGCGGAGGGCATAACGGGTCCCACCAATCCTGTGTCCTAACAAGTTTAGTGATGTTGACTTCATGCCAGCTGAAACACTCCTCAGCCATCAGCATCAACATCTGAGGGGTCTACACTACATACCCAGCCTTGTGAGTCAGTCTCTCTTCTTCCCTCCAAAATTGCAGAGAAAATAACAATATCGGCTGAACCACAAACATTTGCAGTTTCACCAAAAGATGTTTTTCCAGTTCCCTGTGATAAAAGACTTCCCTCATCGTCAGGCAGACGCCGCGGGAAAACATCTGTCCTTACAGAGTCACCATATAAGGTTCAGCTTAAAAAAAAAAGCCAAATACTCAACCTAAGTCACCAGAAATTTGCAGAAAATCGCTTCAGTCTAAATTTGGTAAAACAACAAGGGCTAAGAAAGCCAAATATAGCGACGAAAATTCTAGCGATAGCCAGAATTGCAAGGAGAAATATAGTGACACAAAACGAAACGACGACTGGATTCAGTGTGTGAAGTGCAACAGATGGACCCATGAACTTTGCACAGGTTGGCCCCAAAAGGCATTGAAATATTTTGAATATAATGACTGTTAAGCACAGAAAAACTGTAGTACCCGGTTGTGCCCCACCGTTTTAACTAACGTTGTGCTCCTACCCTAGGGGCAAAGTCGTATTTTGCAAACAAAAAGTTTTTAATTTATATTACGTATCTGATAAAAGATGGCAACAAAGCACATGTTTTAAAATGTTCACAATTCATGATACAATAATTTACAATAAAGTGCATTTTTTAAAACATTATATGTTATGAACAATTATAATTTATTGTTAGATACATGATCCTGCTCCCCTTCCCCTATTTGGCGTATCAGATACAACACCGAAGTGTAGAATTTGTATAAGGACCCTAATATAATTAAAGCAATTAAGGCCAAGAGAGTGAAATGGTTAGGACCTCTGTAGAAAATGGATGACAATAGGTCATATAAAAAAGGTCACTTTTAATGATCCACTCTACGCAACTAGAAAAGTTGAAAGACCACCAATAAGATGGATTGATGATGTGGAAAGAGATTTTAAGACAATTAAAGGATGCCATTGGAAAAGGGAAGCACTGGATGGAACTAGAAGGAGGAGAATCATTGAAGCGGACTTGGACTAAGAAGGCTGTTGAATCAAGGAAGCAGAAAAAGTATACATACAGGGACACTGTTTCACCTGGAGTAGCGAGAAAGCATTTTATTTTTTTGCAGAGAGAAGAAATTGATGTACTGAAGAGGAAATAGTTTGGTAGAGTGAATTTCTAAAAGGCCCCTTGGTTAAACGACGGGAACTTTGAGAGCAACAGCTCCATCCATCCGTTCAGGGGGAAAACGTGTAGGAAGGTGAAGTATTTCAGGGTCGACAGTCAATATGTTGCTAACGGTTCCCGATCATTTGCTGAGACATACTTTCTAACATGTATTGACTTTCCCTCAGCGTTGTCTGGATGAATGAAATACCACTTCCTGCTCCAGAATTCCGTAGCTCAAGCACGCGGGAGAGCTCAGCCACGCACATTCTTTCAGCCGGGGGCAGCAGTGTATCAGAAATTTGATTTCATATTTGAGTATACTAAAAGCTACTGCCCAACAGGAATGAGTTAGAACGGTAGGAAAAAAAAAAATAATGTGTTCTATTCTCATATGCTAAGTTAAAGATATAGCCAATGTGAAACAATTGAATTTCCGTTCTCTTTGCCTAATAATACAAAAGAGATTAAAGTTTAAGTAGTTCAAAACTGAAAAACTCTGATGTGTTCCATTCACATGACTTTCCCTATATCTCTGCAATAAATTATTTTTAAAAAGCTCATACTTCTATTAACTTCATGCTAATCAGTAAAACATTAGGAGAAATAGCCATATTACTTGCTTCCTTGTAAGTAGAGGTGAAATAAAGGAGTACCATAGGTTAAAGTGATAATCAAAAGCTGGTTTCTATGTCACTAAAGTTCCTTTGTTTGTATGGACAGCAGTTGACAAATTCCTGTATGAGAAATGTATGTTTTTCATAGCAGAAACCAAAAATAAGGAATGTCACAAAAACGACGAACTCCATGAAAAAAATGTATATAACATAAATTGTGTGTTTTATCGTGCTCTACATTTTTTGTGTAGTAAGTTTTTGTCCATATCCTACGGTTTAGCAGTTATTAAAAATTTAGTAAAAATCGTCCAGAATAAACTACTCTTCAGAGGCTATTCCCAGAAAATTCAAGATATACATTTTATTTGTCAGATAAATATCTTTAATATACGAAATTTTAATCAAAATCGTTAGAGCCAGTTTTGAGAAAGTCAAAAGTTTCGAAAAAAGTTCCATGTAAAGGGTAGTTTGGGGTGGGGGTATTTTTCTCAGAATCTTTGTGTCACATCCCTGGAAGATACTAAACTTAAATACCAAGTTTGGTATTTTACCTACTTTTCGTTTTTGAGTTATCGTGTTCAAAGACACACGGACACACGGATACACAACTCACACACACACACACACCCCCACCATACACACGGACCTTTTTCCGAAAATGCTTTTTTTAGATAAAGGATACCCTAAAACATATATTTCCGGTGAAATCTCGGTATCGAATTTTTTGGTGGAGTGCAATACATTCTCTATACACTATGTACGTAGTGCCTATAGAGAAAGTAAAAATTAACAGAAATATTTCTTGCTTCCTTGTAAGTAGAAGCAAAATAAGGGAGTACCATAGGTTAAAGTGATAGTCAAAAGCTGCTTGCTATGTGAATGAAGTTTCTTTGTTTGTATGGACACGAGTTCACAAAGTCTTGTATGAGAAAAATATAAGTATTTATAGCTTATTCCAAAAACAAGGAATATCTCAAAAACAATCAACTGCACGAAAAAATGTATGTAACATAAATTGTGTGTTTTAATGTGCTCTACATTTTTGTGTGGTAAGTTTTTGTTTGTCTCTTACGGTTTAGTACTTATGCTAAATTCTGTGAAATTCACTCAGAATAAAGTAGTCTTCAGAAGCTATTCCCAGAAAATTCAGAATATACATTTTATTTCTCAGGTAAATAACTTTAATATACTATATTTTAATCAAAAGCGTTAGAGCCATGTTTTAGAAAATCAAAATTTTCGAAAAAAGTTCCATGTAAAGGGTAGTTTGGGGTGGGGGGATTTTTCTCAAAATCTTCGTGTCGCATCCCTGGAAGATACCAAACTTAAATACCAAGTTTGGTATATTACCGAGTTTTCGTTTTTGAGTTATCGTGTTCACAGTCACACGGACACAATGGCACACTGACACACACACACACACACACACACACGGACCTTTTTTTGAAAATACCTTTTTTGGATACAGGGGACCCTAAAACATATATTTCCGGTGAAATCACGGTATCGAATTTTTTGGTGGAGTGCAATACATTCTCTATACACTATGTACATAATAAGTATAGAGAAAGTAAAAAGACACTATTGAGGCTGTGGAGGTGAATTTAGTGACGTATAAAAGCAAGGGATATATGTTGCTCATCAAATGCGGTGTGTTTTACCTTTGCAAAAAACTGAACCTAAAATGTATTTGATTTTGTATGTATTTATTGTGGAGTGCTTATTTGACTTATTATTTGTTTCAGATGTATGATATGACGGAGCAGTGAACATTTTAGCGGAGAGAGGTAAGCTGAAAATACCTTGTATTTAATTTAAATCTGATGGCTTTGTATTTAGGCTACCGCATAGTTGGGTAAATTCGTCTATACTGTTTCTTCCGCTGTGGAATTTATAGATGTACACATAACATGCATTAGTGTGGAAGACATTTTAGCTACGCAAGGGTGTGTGTATATACAAGGTGGATTCAATAAATAACCGGAAATGTTGTATAAAAATACAAAACTTCGACAATGCTAGCGCCTCTTTATCATGTTTTGGTGGTTTCCTAAAGTTATTGTTATCAGATGGCTTGTAACCCCTGCCTTGCGGACGGAATGGTGGTATTCAGTGAAAACAATTTGCAGGTTTGTACCAGCGTGGAGCAGCGGCGGGTCATTAGATTTTTTTTAATCCGAAGGGTTGAAACCTATCGAAATTCACCGTCGGATGGCAGTGCACTATTTTGAAAGCTGTTTGAGTCGCACACAAGTGTATGAGCCGACAGGTATTCCAAAACAAAAGTTGATGCGAACTGAAAGAAGTGCTGGTAAGGATATGCTGGGACCATAAGGGAGTAATTCTTGAACATTATATGCTAATAAGTCAAAATATAAACAGTAAAACGTATGCAAACCTGATGTGTTTTTAATTTCTTTAGCACTCCTGTACAATGTACATAGTACATAGAGAAGGTATTGTATTCCACCCGAAACTTCGTTATAGAGATTTCACCGGATATATACAATTCAAGACCCAATGAATTAAACAAAACATTTTTAGAAAGAAGTCATTGTATATGTGTATCTGTCTGTGTGTTTCTATGGACAGTATAACTCAAAAACTAATAGTCCGTTAAATACCAAACTTGGTAGTTAAATTTAGTATCTAATAAGGATGCAACACACATTTTTTCAAGAAAATCCCATCACGTACTATCCGTTACGTGGAAATTTTTCTAATACTCTATTTTATCGAAATGTTTCTGACGATTTTGATTAAAATACCGCATATTAAAGACATGATAAATAAAATGTATATCTTGAACTTCCTGGGAATGACCTCTGAAGTCCTCTTTGTTATGAATGAAGTTAACATAACTAGTAAACGGAAAAAAGATACACAAAAATGTAATATAAAATACTGTAAATCTCGTCAAAACACACAATTTATGTCCTTCGCATTTTTTTGTTACTGGTTTGAATTTTAAAACATTTATACATTTCTCAAACTGAAAATCTGTGCTTCTTTTATTTTACTCCTGGTCATATAAAGAGGCAAATTTCAAAGACAATTGCATTGCTTCCAAAATATTTGTTTATCGCTTTAGCAAGGTGTATTTCCTCAGTCACGTTTTACTTGTAAGGAACTAAGTAATAAGTTCATTGTGCTAACGTTTATCTCGATTAGCATGGAGTAGAAAGAAGAATAATCTTTTGTAGTATTATTCGTTTGCAAGAAGGTTATTTGTAGATCAGATAGAAAACTTAATGTAAGTGGAATATATCATACCTTTACTTTCTCTAGCACGTATGTAAGTACAAAGTACACAATAGTTAGACACGGTATACTGTATCCCACTCAATCATACGAAATCGGAATTTCCCCGGAAATATATGTTTTGACGTCCCCTGAATCCAAAATATAGTTTTAGAAAAAGCTTAGTGTGTCTGTGTGTGTCTGTAGACGGCATAGCTCAAAAACGAAAAGACCTTAAATACCAAACTTGGTATTTATGTTTAGTACGTTTCAAGGATCTAACACCAAGATTTTCAGGAATAATCTTCCATCCTAAACTACCGTTTATATAGAAATAATTTTAAAAATATTGTTTTTCTCAAAAAGCGGTTTAACGATTTTGATTAAAATTGTCATGAATTAAAAATATTTACTTCGTAAAGTACATAATCTACTGATTTGAATTGTTTTGTTTTAGAACAGGAGTTGGATAAATACTCAGCCTGCAAAACTAAATGCCATAGCGGGAATTTGAACCACGGAACTCCCTGTCTCTAGCCGGTAATATGTTCCCCGGTAATACCAATTGACCATAATAATTGGCTACACTATGAATCCTGGGACTTAAAGCTTACAACAATGTAAGTCACCATTTTTGTTGTCATGTCAACATAATTTAAGATCACCTTGTGGTTTACCGGGAAACATGCGAAGCAGGTGAGAAATTCAATGCTATACCGGCGTGTTGCCATGGTAGCTCAGTGGTAGAGCAACCGGCTAAAGACCGGTAGACTGTGGTTCAAATCCCGGCTATGGCATTGAATTTTTCAGTCTGACTCTATTTATACATAATCTATACCATATACGTTTTTGTGTAAAGTTCACCTTTGAGACATTCCTTATTATTGCTTTAAATTTAAAAATATTAATACCTTTGTCAAACAAGTCGTCCGTGTTTCTTTAGTTTTACTCCTGACCATGTTAAGAATGTTTTTTATAGTGTTTAACGCCCGCTTTACTACTGGTGGCACCGCAGGTGATGACACTGCATGATACAGGAATGACGATGGACCTGTGGAATTCGATGGCGGGGGAAACCGGAGAAACCCAGAGAGAAACCCGCCCCTGCGGCACTTTGTCCACAACAAATCTCGCATGCAGTCGCTTGGGATCGAACCCCGGCCGTCTAGATGAGAGGCGAGTGGTCTAACCACTCGGTCACGTGGAGCCATATGCAGAGAAGTGAATTTCAATGTCAATCATATTGCTTTTAAAACATCTGACTATCGCTTCAGCACAGTGTATTTCCTAGTTCCCTTCTGCTTATAAGGAACTAGCTAATAAGACCATTCTGTTAATGCTTATTTAAATTATCTTGGAGTAAAGGGAAGAATTATCTTTTGTAAAAAGTTTGTTTGTAGATCAGATAGAGAAAGCCATGTGAATCGAACACATCAGACTTTTACTTTCTCCACATAGTATGTACATAATGTATAGAGAAAGTGTTGTATTGTACCCAAAAATTGGATACCGAGAGTTCACTAGAAATATATTATATATAACATTCGTGTGTGTGTGTGTGTGTGTGTGTGTGTGTGGGGGGGGGCAGCATAGCTCAAAAAGGAAAAGTCCGTTAAATACCACTTGGTATTTAGGTTCAGTATCTTCCAAGAGTGCGACACGAAGATTTTCAAGAAAATCCCCCACCCCGAACTACTCTTTACTGGAAAAGTTTTAGAAAATTATTATTTTCTCAAAACTGGCTCTAACGATTTTCATTAAAGTATCCTATATTAAGGATGATAAAATAAAATGTATACCTTGAATTTTCTGGGAACACCCTCTGAAGACATCTTTGATGAGTTTTTGCTGAATTTTGCATAACTGATATAGACAAAAAACTTACTACACAACAAATGTAGATCTCGTGAAACATATAATCTGTGTCATAAACGTTTTTGTGTAGAACTAACCGTTTTCAGATATTCCTTGTAATTAGTTTCAATTTTCAAATATTAATACTCTTCTCAAACAATAAATCGTCTGTGTTTATTTTGTTTTACTCCTGGAAATGCAAAGATGAGAATTTCAATATCAAGTATATAGCAGCTTTAAAAAAATTGACTATCGCTTTAGCTAGTGTATCCCCTGGTTCCCTTCTTGTTATAAAGCACTAGATAAGACCATTCTGCTAATGCTTGTCTCGGTTACCATGGAGTGAAAAGAAAATATTCTATTCTAAGAAGTTTGCTTATAGATCAGAAATTTTTATACGCCCATTACAGGTACTGCAAAACAAGACTCCTGAGAGTCGCTACCAGTGCTCCAGTGCACAAGTTTATACGCAAAATCACCTATCACTTCTTCCTAAACTTGCCTTATAAGTAGAAGGGCACTAAAGGAATGCTAAAGTGATTGTCAAATGTTTTAAGCTATCGTTATGCGACTGTCAATGCAAATCGCTTCTTTCCTTGGCCAGGAGTAGAACAAAAGAAAAACGGACGCTTCCTGTCTGAGAAAAATATGAGTACTTTACAATTGAAACCAATAACAAGGAATATCTAGCAAATAGTTGGTTACCTCCACAACAAAACTGTAACAGCATAAATTGTGTGCTTTGACGCAATCTACATATTTTGTGTAGTACGTTTTTGTCTATCTCTTACGGTTCAGCAGTTAAGCAAAATTAGGCATAATTCATCAGGAATAAAGAGGCTATTCCCAGAAAATGTAAAATATACATTTTATTTAGAATGTAAATATCTTTAATATACGGCATTTTAATCAAAATTGTAAGAGCCATTTTTGAGAAAATCAAAATTTTCGAAAATTTTTCCACGTAAAGGGTAGTTTGTGTTGGAGGATTTTTCTTGAAAATCTTCGTGCCGTATCCTTGGAAGATACAAAACCTAAATACCAAGTTTGGCATTTAAGGGCGTGTTCGTTTTTGAGCTATGCTTTCCTAGACACGCAAAGACCTTTCTCTAAAAACACTTTTTTTCTTTTTTCGGACTCAGGCGACACTAAAACATCTATTTCCTGTGAAATCTCGACATCCAATTTTTGGGTGGAATATAATACGTTCTTTATTCCTATATACGTTGCACTTACGAGGCTAGAGTAAATAAAAAATATATTTTAATTTTGTCAATGCATTATACTTGAAAAGAAAGCTTGTGTTTCATTGGCATTTCCAGAACATTGAGAGCACCTGAAAATGACCGATATTACAATAAGTCACCGACCCCATTTGGTGCGGAAATTGTTGATAACAACGGTTCTGGAAATCTGCAGCACAGCAGATGCTAAATGAACAAATGACAAACGCAGCCATTAATTCCACCAAATGCAAAAAAGCTGGAACATTGTACATATGCGAGCAAAATTTATAGGTAAGAAGTTCACCTCTAACGTCAGAAATTGTCCGCAGCATTGGGAAATGAGAGCAAATCCACAATAAATGCCCAACGCACTGGAATATTCCGCTTATCCTTCGCTGTAAACAGAAACAGAAACAAACCGACGGGATTACAAACGACTGTAATAAATCAGAAAAGATTTAAAGTGGGTCGGAATGTAGGATGAACCTGATTCAGCTATATCTCCCTTATTCCTTTTTTGTATAAGGCTCTAAAATTTTAATTAAAGGCTAATCACGTTGCCCTGGTTCGTACCTGTTCCACATTTTCCATTTAGTTAACTACATCAGACACTTTCTGGAGAAATGATAGAATGCATTTTCTATGCTTTACTCCCTAGAGGCAGGAACAATTGTGAAACTGTTATTTACGAGCATTTTAAGGATGAAGGTTCTCCACAAAATAAACACAACTCTAAATATACTGTCCTTCAGCTTTGCAATAACACGATTTTCTAAACCTTTATTTTCTCTACTGCATGTGTTGAAGTTAGAACTATTACTATAAATGAATGTACAAGTGCACAATGTACAAGTGTATAAACTGAGTTACATTAATTTAATCCTGGTTTTACTTTGACATTTGTCTTCCAAGTGGAAACCATGTGTTGCATATCGTGTTATGTCGAAGTTCATAGTTTGCTTCCATTTTCTGTTGCCATGGTTTCTGTTGAGTAGAAGTCGCTCCAGATATATTTTATTTTTACTTTCTCTACACGAACTAAGTACATAGTGTATATAGAAGATATTGTATTCCACCCAAAGGATGTAAGGGTAGTTCTCTATACGTACTATGTACATAGTGTATAGAGAAAGTATTGCACTCCACAAAAATTTCGATACCGAGATTTCACCGGAAATATATGTTTTAGGGTCTCCTGTATCAAAAAAAAAGGTATTTTCAGAAAAAGTTCCGTGTATGTGTGTGTGTCAGTGTGTCCATGTGTCTTGAACACGATAACTCAAAAACGAAAATTCGGTAAAATACCAAACTTCCAGGGATGCGACACGAAGATTTTGAGAAAAATCCCCCACCACAAACTACCCTTTACATGGAACTTTTTTCGAAAATTTTGATTTTCTCAAAAATGGCTCTAACGATTTTGATTAAAATATCGTATATTAAAGATATTTACCTGACTTATACTTTTCTCACACTGAAATTTGTCACCTCATGTACATACAAACAAAGGAACTTCAGTCACATAGCAACCAGCTTTTGACTATCATTTTAACCTATAGTGATCCCTTATTTCGCTTCTACTTACAAGGAATCAAGTAATAAGACTATTTATGCTATTTTTTTTCTCGATTAGCAATGAAGTAAACAAAAGCATATGCCTTTTAAAAGTAATTTTTGCAGAGATGTAGAGAAATTCATGTGAATGGAACACATCAGATTTTTTATAGTAATATTGTGGTTTCCATTTTAAACTACGTACATGTTCTCGAATGCTAAGTCAAGTTTCGTTTCATCTCTCTTTTATTTTACTGCAGGCATGCAAAGTAAAACTAACTTCAATTGTTTACACATTTATATCTCTAATTTGCATTCTGCTTAAGACAACTTCTGCTCATTTTTATCTCGACAAATGAATAATCTTTTGTTAAAACAGTTTTTTTTTTTTTTCACTAGAAAGGAATACATCAGATTTTTCTCCTGGATATGGAAAGAGAACGGAATGTCAATTGCATCACATACAAGCAAATTTTAAATGATTTGATTATCGATTAAGCCTAGATTCTCTTATTAGCTTGCACTTATAAGGAAGAGGGTAAGACAATCATTTCTACTAATGCTTATCTAGAAGAATAAACTTTTGTAAGTAAAGTTTGTTGCAGAATAAAAAGAGAAAGTTATTGGAGTGGAGAACATCGGATTTTGGCTTTGATTTAGGAATCGTCATAACCTGTATTTCCAGTGTCACCATGGTACCGAATTTTTGGGTGCTTTGCTATATTTGCTCTCCTTACTACACAGAGTAGAGAACGTAAATAGTTATTAATGATACAAAAGGTAAACATGGTGTTTTATGTTGTGAGTTGGATACACTATTTTTGGACACTTTTCAAACTTTATAGACCCATTATAATTATAAACAGATTGTTTTACCTGTTTCAGGGAGTTCATGCTTAATGGTATGCAATATTCAATAACAATTGACAACAGCCTTGCTTAGCATCACTGCTGACAACATGATGACTTACTCGTACAGAAGGAAAAGATTCTATACAACGCAGTGGTAATTTTGCTCTCTCCACTGCTTGCATAATTTTGTATGGTTCAGCAGATTCCATGTTCGTGACATTCAAATCGTCCACCATTTTATGGATCGATGCGAGCTTTCAGAGTCACAGTACTTGACTGAGCCATAAACAAAAGTTGGCTGCATTGGATTGTTATCATTTTATAATACTGAGTGACAGAATTTTCTAGTTTTAGCACTACTGATAATTGATAAAAGACCTACTTTTAGCATTAACTGTCTAAAAGAGATTTTTATTTTCTCTACACGTACTCACCCTGTTTTGTGACCCCCTGAATCCAGAAAAAGCATTTTTAGAAAATTGCCCGTGTGTATCTGACTGTGTGTGTGTCTGTGTGTGTGTCTGTGGGCAGCATAACTCAAAAACAAAAAGATCGTTAAATAACAAACTAGGTATTAATGTTCGGTATCTTCCAAGGATGCGACACGAAGATTTTCAATAAAATCCTCCCTCCCACAACTACCCTTTACGTGGAAAAAATTTCGAAAATTTTGATTTTCCCAGAAATTGCTCTAATGATTTTGATTAAAATCTCTTATATTAAAGATATTTTCATGACAAATAAAATCAATATCTCCAATTTTTTGGGAATAGCCTCTGAAGACATGTTTATTCTGGATGAATTTTGCGTAGTTTTCCATAACTGGCAAACCGTAAGATATAAACAAAAACTTACTTAACTAAAAATGTAGATCTCTTTAAAACACACAATTTATGAGATATACATTTTATTCGTGGAGTTGACCGTTTTTGAAATATTGCTTGTTATTAGTTTAGCTTTAAAGTACTTATGCTTTTTTCATACGGAAATTTGTCAACGCATGTGCATACAAACAAAGGTACTTCAATCCCATAGCAACTATCTTTTAAAATATTTGACTATCAGTTTGGTTTAGTGCACGCTCTTATTTCCCTTTTATTTACAAGGAAGCAAGTAATAAGACCCTTGCTGCTCATTTTTTCTCGACTAGTATTAAGTAAATAGAAGAATAAGCTTTTTAAAAATAATTTATTGTAGAGAAAGTCATGTGAATGGAGCTCATCAGATTTTTTTAATGGAGTACTAAAGTGATGCGTGTCTGTTTGTTTCATTGCCAAAGATAATAAGGAAATAAATTCCGCTGCTTCAAACAAACGATTCTGTCACAGGTTACCATGTTACACACTGGTTATGAGTCATGGGAGGTCATAAGTTTGGCCTTATTAAGGACTGACACATAAAACATTCTTTATTGGCAGAGGCGTTTTGCAACATATCGTGTCTGATAAATGCGGACAGGAAAATGTACGCCAAATATAAGCTTCTGATTGATGCTATTGTCTAAACATCCATGTTGTACTATGAGTGACAAATTTCACCGTGTTTACTAGGCGCATATCATTTCAAATGTTATTTGTATTCCTCATCACTCCAATTTTCCAAACTATCAAATGCCACACGGAGACCCGAAACAATATTCATTTCTCTACCGTTTAACAAAGTGTTACATTCGATGGCGAAATTCGAGTTCTCAATTTCATCGAAACAACACATCCTGAACTAAACTGTACACAATAAAGTCTTGTTTATTTACTTATTAGCTATAGAATGTGATATGCTAGGTCGTCTCCCGGTGGTAGCACGACTGCTTGCCAAGCGGGAGACCTGGGTTCGATTCCCCTACCGGCGTGGGTAATTTTCCCTCTCTGTGAGAACTGGTTCGGAATACACTCAGCCTCTTGAGGTCTCTGGGGGACAAATTGAGGAGCTACTTGATTGAGAAATAGTTGCTCTGGATCGAGAAGACCGTATCAACCGGTCGGGAGGGACTCGAGGCGCTGATCACGTCTCACCCTCCAGCACTGCACCACATTCATGTAGGCCAAGGTCCCACAGTCGTGCCATGGAGTTTATTTAATGCGATATGCCGATTTCACCAGAATCGAAAAACCCTAATGTGTTACATACATTCACATAACTTTCTCTACTATGCTATTCTGAAGGGTATGTATTTCATGAAGAAACACAAAAAAACAGATTTTTTTTATTTTGATACCATAAGTTAATTTACACATTCCTAAATACAAAAATATATAAATGGTGTCCAGACGCCTTAAGTTACTGGAGCTACAGCAAAGTATTAGAGATATTGGACTCGGCAAGAAAAACATCAGTTCAACGAGATCTAATTCGCATCATGGAAAGTAAAAACACGAAGTTATACAGAAGAAAAGCAGCAATGCAAGAAGAAAGGGACAAAAAAGGCAGCAGCAGAGGAGAGGAAAAGGAAAGCTGAGGGTCCAACTTACCAACCTGGTGGATTTTAATGTGAGCCATCCAGTCGAATCTTTTCTTCTTTTTCTCGCTTTCTATTTATACTTTAAGCATTTTCTTCTTTGCAGAGCAGTTTTTCTGTTACACAAATAAAAGTTGATGTACATATTCACAGAAGCACAATGAATAAAAATTGTCCTAGGTTTTACTGTCAGATATATTAACTATATGTTTTTCATTTTCCAACAGAAAAAATTATATTTTGATGACAAAAAAAAAATCAAATTCATAGCATACAATATTTTTGGAACCTAACCCGAAAGAGACACAGAGAAACCTAGGGTAATTTAAAAAAAATATAAACGTATTGGAAGCTTAGTGTTAAAATATTGGACCAAAAGTTTAATTTATTATCGCAAAGCATCTTTTAGTTACGTCACAAAAACGAACACAGTTTACCGTATCTCCCAAACCATTAGAGCAAAATGAATGATATTTATTAGTTTAAAATTTCAAACTGTAAGTAATAATGTCCTTAGAAAGGCTTATTCTTCTATCTGCCTCATGCTTGTCAACATAAACATTAATGGAAATAGTTTTATTGCGGATGTGAATTTATGTATGTGGATTTTTCAAATTTTACAGTTGTACGACGATCCAGAAAGTAGCTAACGTTTTGGCATATCTAAATAATGAAAGATATCTATGCAGAACTTTATTTACTTAGTTACAGTACCTTACTCTGTTTCTCAAAGTAATCGCTACTACTAAAAAGGTATTTATTGTCACGTGGTACCGGTGTTTCAGTGCCTTTGTTATACTCTTCCATCACTAGAGATCTGAGCCAACATTTGGAGGTTTTCACCGGTTACGAAATTGTTTCCAACCAAAATGTCACCAAAGTAAAATACTGTTTTTTCTGAATTCTTTCATCAACATTTGCTTTCCCGCCTGGGTAGTGTAGTGGTAGCGTGTCTGCCTCACATTCAACAGGTCACGAGTTCGAATCTCGCTCAGTGTGAGTTACCCGGATAGGGGTTTTTCGGAGAAGACAAATGTCGGGCAACTTTAAGCTCTGAGGACCCCGAGATCGTTTGAGCATCATTTTACCAATTTCATTCACCGTACTATAAGACTAACCAGGTTACAGAACGTTTACCTACAAAAAACATTTACTTTCAATTCTTTCATAGCGATTGATGAACTTCCACTCTGATCTTTGTCGTGCACACTGGTTTTGGTGGACAAAGCGGCGCAGGGGCGAGTTTTCTCCGGGTTCTCCGGTTTCCCCAGCCATCACATTCCACTGATGCTCCACCCTCATTCCATTATCATCAGTGTCATCGCCTGTTGTGCCACAAGAAGTAAAAGTAAAATAGTTAAACACTATCCCCCCCCAAAAAAAATCACTCTACACCTGCGTTATTTGCCTATAAAATTCGACTGGCCGAACAGTTTGTGCATTCAAAAAAATCTGATGTGTTCCATTCACATGTCTTTCTCTACATCTCTGCAAAAAATATTTTTAAAAAGCCATTGCTTCCAATTCCTTCATGCTGATCGAAAAAAAAGTTAGCAGATATAGTCTTATTACTTGCTTCCTTAAAAGTAGAAGCGAAATGAGGGATTATCATACGTTAAAGTGATAGTCAAAAGTAGTTGCTATGTGAAAGTTCCTTTGTTTGTATGGACAGGAGTTGATAAATTCCTGTATGAGAAAAGTTAAGTTTTTCATAGCTGAAATCAAAAACAAGGAATATCTCAAAAACAATCAACTCCACGAAAAAGATGTATGTAACATAAATAGTGTGTTTTAAAGTGCTCTACATTTGATGTGTGGTAAGCTGTTGTCCATCTCTTACGGTTTAGCAGTTATGCAAAATTCTGTAAAACTCACCCAGAATAAAGTAGTCTTCAGAGGCTATTCCTAGAAAATTCAAGATACACATTTTATTTGTCAGGTAAATATCTCTAACATTTGAAATTTTAATCAAAATTGTTAGAGCCATTTTTGAGAAAATCAAAATTTTCGAAAAAAGTTCCATGTAAAGGGTAGTTGGGGGTGGGGGATATTTCTTAAAATCTTCGTGTCGCATACCTGGAAGATACTAAACTTAAATACCAACTTTGGTATTTTACAGATTTTTCGTTTTTGAGTTATCGTGTTCACAGACACACGGACACACACACGGACGTTTTTCTGAAAATACTTTTTTTGGATACAGGGGACCCTAAAACATATACCTCCTGTGAAATCTCGATATTGAGTTTTTTGGTGGAGTGCAATACCTTCTCTTTACACTCTGTACATAGTGTGTATAGAGAAAGTAAAAAGAATAACTTCTTTGGCGGCAGCAAAGAATAACATCGGTATTGAAAAACTACTACCACGTGACAAATAAATATATTGACAGACTGGAGATTGCTTTGACAAATAGAGTAACGTACTGTAACTTTGTAAATAAAGTTTTATGTGGATATCTTTCGTTAGTATTTAGTTATAGCAAATCGCCTGTTACAGTTCTTGTGTACTATGTTAAAAGTTGTACTATGTTCCTTAGTAAGCATTATTACATTGTTTTACTGAAGAACAGAACTGTTCTCTGCTGCGGTTTGGGCGCTATATGAACTGTAGTGGATTAATGTAACAGTATATCATCCATGGACATAAACGGTTGTGTTAATTAAACCTGTGAAGGTATAAAACCCCATTTGCCACACGTTCTCACGTAGAGGGTTGCTGAAATAATGGATTCGCACCTGATACAGCTGTAGTGGGCCCACGACGTGCTAATCCGCTAATACAATTCGCTGTTCGCACCGACTACAATTACTTTCGTTCCATTTATATTCAACTCTGTAATTTACCAAATGAATAGAATTACGATTGTGGTTGACTCAACCTTCTGTATGGTCATTGAAAAGCCATTAACCTTTTCGTGGTTCGGTGCTTCATTCCGGGTTTGTGTTCGCCGATCTTCAAAGTTCTAGACTTGTGACGGACTGCTCGAGCAGAACTAAGAAAACCATCTGATCTTATAATTGATAAATACACCTTCTGATGTGCTATATTCACATTATTTTCTCTGCCTATTCTGTAACAAACTACTCTCACAAAAGCTAATTCTTCTATTTCATGGCAATCTAGATAAACATCTGGACATTTTTTTCTGATAGTGTTTAGCTCCCAATTTTACCACTATGACACCTAGGCGATGACACTGATAATGCATTGAGTGAAGATGAAGCACAAGTGGAATACAATGGTGGGGGAAACCGCAGAACCCTGAGATACCTCGCTCCTGCCCCTCTTTGTCCACCAGAGATCCCACATTTGGTCACCTGGGATCGAACCCGAGCCGCCTTGGTGAGAGGCGAGTCGTCTAACCACATGGCCACGGATTATAAGCAGCAATAGTTGTATTTGATTCTCAATTCTGTGAAGAGATAGTAAAATATTTTGACATTAGGTGCAATGTGATGTAATTTAAATAAAGATTTCCTATTTTACAAAAGTCTTACGTATCCGACATTTAAAATCAATTACAAACATGCCTCGAAAAAGGTTAACTTCTCCAAAAAATACATATGGCTTTAACGAGATATACATTTTTTGTAATAAACGTTTGCTCTTCTATTACGATTTATCATTTAGCAAAAATCTTTAAAAATGATTGGGACTCAGAAGCTATTACTACAAAAATCAAGAATTTTGTTGTCATAAAAATATCTTAATGATACAGCATTTTATTATACAGTTTTGAGAAAATCAAAACTTCCCATGCACAGGGTGCTTTGGAGCGAGAGACTTTCTTGAAAATCTATCTTGGAAGATGCTAAACTTAAATATCAAGTATCTAATTAATCTACTTTCATTTTTGAGTTATGCTGTCCACATATACATACATAGACATTTTTACGCAACTTTTCTATTTTTTTTTTTTGAGTTAGGGGCACTTAAAATACGTATTTCCGGGGAAATCTTGGTATCGAATTTTTGGGTGGAACACAATAACTTCTATCGGCAATATGTGCCGTATATAAATAATCTGTTTTTATTTTACGAGGCACTGGCCTCTACCAGACTTTGTAGCTGTACTTTTATTCCTCTAAGATGAAAGAGGTTAAATAAATAACTGATAATAACGAAAAATGACCTATTTTTACTTTCTCTATACTCACTATGTACATTGTGAATAGAGAATGTATTGCACTCCACCAAAAAATTCGATACCGAGATTTCACCGGAAATATATGTTTTAGGGTCCCCTGTATCCAAAAAAAGTATTTTCAGAAAAAGGTCTGTGTGTGTGTCTGTGTGTGTGTCCGTGTGTCCGTGTGTCAGTGTGTCCGTGTGTCCGTGTGTCTGTGAACACGATAACTCAAAAACGAAAAGTCGGTAAAATACCAAACTTGGTATTTAAGTTTAGTATCTTCCAGGGATGCGACACGAAGATTTTGAAAAAAAAAATCCCCCTGCCCCAAACTACCCCTTACATGGAACTATTTTCGAAAATTTTGATTTTCTCAAAAATTGCTCTAACGATTTTGATTAAAATATCGTACATTAAAGTTATTTACCTGACAAATAAAATGTATATCTTGAATTTTCTGGGAATAGCCTCTGAAGACTACTTTATTATGGATGAATTTTGCATAACTGCTAAACCGTAAGAGATGGATAAAAACTTAACACACAAAAAATGTAGAGCACGTTAAAACACATAATTTATGTTATACACATTTTTTTTCGTGGAGTTGATCGTTTTTGAGATAATCCTTTTTCTTAGTTTCAGCTTTGAAAAACTTATACTTTTCTCATACAGGAATTTGTCAACTCCTGTCCATACAAACAAAGGAACATCAGTCACATAGCAACCAGCTTTTGACCTTCACTTTAACTTATGGTACTCCCTTATTTCGCTTCTACTTACAATAAAGCAAGAAATAAGACTATTTCTGCTAATTTTATCGGTTAGCATGAAATAAATAAAAGATAAGCTTATTAACAATAATTTGTTACAGAGATGTAGAGAAAGTCATGTGAATGGAACACATCAGATTTATACTTTCTCTAGCCCTATATGTACTATGTACATAGTGTTTCATCCAAAAATTCGATACCGAGATTTCACCGGAAATAGACAACTTAGGGTCCCCTGTATCCAAAAAAAGTATTTTCAGAGAAAGGTTTGTGTGTGTGTCATTTCTGTGAACACGATACCTCAAAAACGAAAAGTCGGTAAAATACCAGACTTGGTATTTTAGTTTAGTATCTTCCAGAGATGCGACACGAAGATTTTGAAAAAAATTCCCCACCCCCAACTACCCTTTACATGGAAATTTTTTCGAAAATTTTGATTTTCTCAAAAATGGCTCTAACGATTTTCATTAAAATTTCGTATATTAAAGATATTTACCTGACAAATAAAATGTATATCTTGAATTTTATGGGAATAGCCTCTGAAGAGTAGTTTATTCTGGATGAATTTTACTGAATTTTGAATAACTGCTAAACCGTAACAGATGGACAAAAACTTACAGCACAATAAATGTAGAGCACGTTAAAACACACAATTTATATTATATACATTTTTTTCGTGGAGTTCGTCGTGTTTGTGACATTCCTTATTTTTGGTTTCTGCTATGAAAAACGTATACTCTTCTCATACAGGAAATTGTCAACTCCTATCCATATAGACAAAGGAACTTCTTTGACATAGCAACCATCTTTTGACTATCACTTTAACCTACAGTTGTCCCTTATTTCGCTTCTACTTACAAGGAAGCGAGTAATTAGACTATTTCTGCTATTTTTTCCGATTAGCATAAAGTAAATAAAAGTATAAGCTTTTTAAGAATAATTTGTTGCAGGGATATGGAGAAAGTCATGTGAATGGTACACATTTGAGTTTTTCGTGGAGTTGCCCGTTTTCGTGATGTTCCTTGCTATTGATTTTAGTTTTAAAATAGTTAATCTTTTCTCATACGGGAACATGCTTGGTCACGCAAAGAAGCGGATTTCAGTCACTTAGCAACCACATTTTGAAACATTTGACTGTCAATTTAGCATAATGTATTCCCTTATTTCCCTGCTACTTATAAAGGAATTAAGTCACATATTTCATCTAATGTTTTAGCATTAAATAGATAGAAGAATACGCTTATTAGCAATAATTTGTTAGGGAGATGTAGAAATAGTCAAGTGAATAAACACATCAGCTTTTTAGTTTAAAAATATTGACTACTATAATTAATCTGGATACTTCTTTATGTGTTGTATAACTTTGGACCTAAAAATAACTACATTTGTAGGTCTCATGGTTTACACATTTTAAAGTATTGTAATACACGAAGGCCGTTTTTTTCTTCAACGTCCGATAGCCTATAAATAATAGAAAAGTTCATAGAAAACAATTATTTTATGTCTAAAAGTTTTGTACACTTACTTTTCAACATAATCACCGAAAAGATTGAGACATTTATCGTACCTGCTTTGCAATACCCGATTCAAAGCTGTTGCCGCCAATGATTTCAAATGAGCATTAACGTTGTTTTGAAGATCTTCGTTTTTGTTTTACTTTCTCTACACGTGCTATGTATATAGTGTATACAGAAGTTATTGCACTCCACCAAAAAATTCGATACCAAGATTTCACCGCAAATATATGTTTTAGAGTCCCCTGTATCCAAAAAAAAACTGTTTTCAGAAAAAGGTCCATGTGTGTACGTGTGTCTGTGACCACGATAACTCTAAAACGAAAGGTCAGTAAAATACCAAACTTGGTATTTAAGTTTAGTATCTTCCAGGGATGCGACACAAAGATTTCGAGAAAAATCCCCCCACCCCAAATTACCCTTTACATCGAACTTTTTTTCGAAAATTTTGAGCTTCTCAAAAATGGCTCCGACGATTTTGATTAAAATATCGTATATTAAAGATATTTACATGACAAATAAAATGTATACTTTGAATTTTCTGGGAATAGCCTCTGAAGATTACTTTATTCTGGGTCAATTATACGGAATTTTGCCTAACTGCTAAATAGTAAGAGATGGTCAAAAACTTACCACACAGCAAATGTAGAGCACCTTAAAACACACGATTTATGTTGTATACATTTCTTCGTGGAGTTGAGTGTTTTTGAGATATTCCTTGTTTTTGGTTTCAGCTATAAAAACTGATACTTTTCTCATACAGGACTTTGTGAACTCGTGTCCATACAAACAAAGGAACTTCAGTTGCAGAGCGACCAGATTTTGACTATCACTTTAACCTATGGTACTCCCTTGTTTTGCTCGTACTAACAAGAAAGCAGGTAATAAGACTATTTCTGCTAATTTTTGCTCCATTAGATAAGGTAAATAGCATAATTTATGCAGTGATATAGAGAAAGTCATTTAAATGGAACACATCATATTTATTTTAAAGTGCTGCCCTCCTAGCCACTTCTTCAGTTCAGGGAAAAGGTGAAAGTCGCTGGGTGCCAAGTCAGGATTGAACGGCGGATGATCGAAAATGTCCCATTCAAATTGTTCAAGAAGCCTATGGGTTGTGCCAGCAGTGTGTGGAGGAGCGTTGTCATGGATCAACACAATTTCTGATGTCAGCTTTACTCTTAGTATGTTTTGAATGGCTCTCCGCAAACGTCGTAAAGTTTCTCAAAAAACAGCTGCATTGATAGTGGTTCCGGGCTGCATCATTGGAGGCAACATTTTCTGAAATTATTATTGCAAAGCTTGTGCACAGATACGATGAATGTCTCAATCTTTTCGGTGATTATATAGAAAAGTAACCATAAGTGTCCAAAACTTTTAGTAATAAAATAACTGTTTTCTATGAACTTGTCTTTTATTTATAGCCTATCGGAGGTTTTAAAAACAAGGCCCTTGTAATAAGACACACGCTAGCTCTACTATATCCTTGCTACGCTCTTATGGGAGTAAACATAGTCCCCTATTCTGAGGAATAGGTCCTAAGTTCTATTGAAAACGCTGAAACGCTTAAAGCTTAGTGAATTAATCTATGGCCAACCATAATATTGTATAACAAAGTAAATATGAATGAATAAATCGCTGCCAAAGCTTGTGTTTTATACTTTCCTCTGAGAGAGGAATAACGATGGTGAGAAAAAAAGAGGAATTAATTGATGTAAATTCCTGGTTTGAAATAATATGAGAATTTTACTACAACGTATACTGTGAGTAGCAAAACGCATTATGGGAATTTGAATAAGTGTATTTATTAATATAGCAATATCATACATAGAATTTCAACAGTCGCACGGGTCCACAGACCGTACGTGCTTTTGTAATACACATTACAAGCAATATTAAAACAACAACCACAACAAAGAATTAAAAGAATTATGGGAATTTAGAGAATGAAGTACTTAGGGAAAGGTCCACAAAAACTTATGGAAAAAAAATCTGATATGCTCCATGCACATGACTTTCTATACATTTGTGTAGCAATTATTGTTTATAAGCTTATTCTTCAATATAATTCATGCTAATCGAGATAAACGTTAACATATACGGTCTTATTACTTAGTTCCTTATAAGTATAAGGAAAATAAAGGAATAAATGAGGCTACACCGACAGTCAAATGTTTTAAAATGTGGTTGCTATGGGATAGGATTTTTTTTTTTTTTTTTTTTTTTGCGTAGCTTGGAGTTAAAAAAAAAACCAATAGCAAGAAATAACTCTAAAAGGGCCAAATCCACAATGAAATGCATATAACATACATTATGTATCTTAACGATCTTTTGTGGAGTAAGTTTTTGCCTATTCTTACAATTTGCCAGGTATGCAAAATGCCGCAAAATTTATCTCAAGAAAGATGTCTTCAGGGGTTATTCCCAGAAAATTCAAGATATAAATTTTATTTGTCATGTAAAGATCTTAAATATAAGATATTTTAATCAAAATCTATCTGGCCATTTTTGAGTAAAATCAAAATGTTTGGAAAGTTTTCCATTTAAAGGTTAGTTGTTGGGAGATTTGTTTGAAAATCTCCATGTCGCATCATTGGAAGATACTGAACTAAAATATCAAGTTTGGTACTTAGCAGACTTTTTGTTTTTTGAATTATGCTGCCCACAGACTTACAGGGATCTACATATAAGACACACACACAGGAAGATTTTTCTAAAGCTACTTTTCTTGGATTTAGGAGTCCGAAAATAAGTATTTCCGGTGAAATATTGGTGTAAATTTTAGGGTGCAATACAATACCTTCTTTATGCACTAAGTACATAGTACGTGTATAGAAAGTAATAATTCTTCCCCTTTTATCCACATGATTTTACCTATCTATTGTGCTATAAGCTTTTCTTGAACTACCTGCTTTTCTACCTGTATAATGTTAATCGAAGTAAACCTTCTCAAAAATGATCTTGTTACTTAAACCCTTGTGAGTAGAAGAGAATTTAAAGAATTATACAGGGCTAAATGATTGTCAAACCTTTTTAGAACTGGACGCTTTGTGATTGATTAACTTGGCATTTTGTTCAATTTACATATTCTTGATGAAAAAAAAAAATAGTATGACAACTTCTACTTTAAAAAAAGTACAAGCACTGGAAAATAAAAACAAAAACAAAAAATCTAATGTGTTCCATTCATATGACATCTCTGCAACAAACTATTGTTAAAAAGCTTATAATTCTATTTGCTTCATACTAACAGAAAAAAAAAATCGCAGAAATAGCCTTATTACTTGCTTCCTTGTAAGCAGAAGCGAAATAAGGGAGTACCATAGGTTAAAGTGATAGTCAAAAGCTGGTTGCTATGAGACTGAAGTTCCTTAGTTTGCATGGACACGGATTGACAAATTCCTTTATGAGAAAAATATAAGTTTTTCAAAACTGAAACCAAAAACATGGAATATCTCAAAAAGGATCAATCAACTCCACGAAAATAAATTGTATAACATAAATTGTGTTTCAATGTATTCTACATTTTTTGTGTGGTAAGTTTTTGTCCATCTCTTACTGTTTAGCAGTTATGCAACATTTGGCAAAATTCATCTAGATTAAAGTAGTCTTCAGAGGCTATTCCCAGAAAGTTCAAAATACATATTTTATTGGGCGAGCAAATATCTTAAATATTGGAGATTTTAACCAAAATCGTTAGAGCAAGTTTTAAGAAAATCAAAATTTTAGAAATTGTTTCCATGTAAAGGGTAGTTTGGTGTTGGGGATTTTCTTGAGAAACTTAGTGTCACATCCTTGGAAGAAACCAAATTTAAATACCAAGTTTGGTTTTTAACGGTCTTTTCGTTTTTGAGCTATGCTGCCCACAGACACACGCACATACACACTGATACACAGACAGATAGACACACATACGGACATTTTCCTAAAAATGTTTTTTTTTATTCAGGGGGTCTCAAAACATATATTTCCGGTGAAATCTCAGTATTGAATTTTTGGGTGGGGTGCAATAACTTATCTATACACTATGTACATAGTACGTATAGAAAAAGTAAAAATATGCTGGAACACAAAAAAAATGAATCGCATATAAAATGTGTGTTTTAATGAATTATACATTCGTGCCCAACAACATTTTGTCTAACTAGTTGGGTTTATCAGCTATGCAAAACTAATACAAGAGGACTTTTGGAGCTATTTAAGAAAATAATTTAAATTATACATTACATTTCTTATAAAAATATGTATAGACGTATGACATACTAATCATAATCAAAGGTATTTTGAGAACATATACATTTAAAAAAAAAATGTTTAATTTTGAATTAAACATTTTGTAAACCTAAGTCTACTTAATGAGTTAACCACTTGTTTAAACGCATAAAATGGCTCGATCCCAGCTTTGGGCTTAAATACTGAGGGGTGTAGTTCCTACATAGGAGGAGGGTAAACAGAGAAGAAAGAAGATAGTGTAATTTTTAAATCTGTAAGTATCGTTTCGGAATAAGCATGGTCCTTACAGAGGACATGTAAACAGAATTTCCCTTTGAAGCCGAACAAAGCTATTACTATAATTTCACTTTCGAAACCGATAGAAGCAATGAATGCTTGTTTACAAATTTAACTTCGTAATAAACGACGGGGAATTAATATGCCAGAGTGATTTAATTGCATGTAAACACAGCGTACAGAGATTCCATTAGTGTTATTAAATTCAATTTTAAATTCGTTATTGAACATACAATAGGCTATTGCATTCGCATGTGGAAAATACATTCAAAGAAGGTGGGATATTGATTTCTAGAAAACTTACACTCACAGCTTTTGTAACTTGTTATGATATCAAGTTAGGTAGCCCAGGCTTTTTGTCAGGAACTGGCATTTGGAAGGTCATGGGTAGTATTACCGCAGTCAAACTCTCCGTCTCATGTTGTTTTCTTTTGTTTTTTTTCGGATCACTAGCCGAATGATGGGAAGATTTCTTCATTTCCAAGTACACCTATCCATTTTATCCAATTATTCTGGGGTTATCTGTGTGGGTGAGAAGTGCGGTGGTGGCGACATTCCGTGGTGGTGAATCTGCTTTGGAAATACAACTCTGGGCTGCCCGGTAACGTTGGAATCGTGAGGCGTTCGGTCAGACCAGGAGCGTACTCCTAGCGCTCCCCGCGTCGAGATGAAGAACTACTTGGACTACGTTAGAAACCCTTTATTGGTTTCGGATGTCCATCGTTGCAGAATATACGAATTACGTCCAGAAAGTAAGTTCCGTTTCAATTTATTTCCGTTGCAGCGCTGCGATCGCAGTTCCGCACATGCACGGTAGACGCTCTGTATCAAACAGTAGAAACGTGCGCCATTTTGAGATCACAGTCATCCACATACGCTTTGTTGTGCTTGTTTACAATGTCGGTGTTGATTGAAAATCCCGCCGCTTGTGAAATCAGATCTGTGATTCGTTTTCTGAACGCTAGGAAAGTGAAACCAATTGAAATATAGCGGCAAAGTTGCGAAGTTTACGGACAAATTGCGATGAGTGATTCAATGGTGAGAAGATGGGTCCGACAGTTCAATGAAGGACGTAGTGAATTGCACAATTAAGAACGAAGTGGGCGTCCATCTTTGGTTCACGCGATTGATGACAAGATCCAGGAAAACCGCAAGTTTACAATTAGTGCGCTCGCTATGGAATTTCCCCAAAGCTCACGATCACTGATTCATAAAATTGTTACCGAAAAACTGAAATTTCGTAAACTTTGCTCACGTTGGGTATCAAAGATTCTTACTGAGCAACATAAAACAAAACGGATTGGCAGTGCACTTCAACGCACGACCACAAACTGCAAATGTGACGAAAAACCTCCTACAGGGATTTGGCTGGGACGTGTTTGACCATCCTCTGTACAGCCCTGACCTCGCTCCTAGCGACTTTCATCTGTTCTTACATCTGAAGTCTTTCCTTGGCGGTCAACACTTCAACAATGACGAAGAGCTGAAAGTAAATGTTTCCAACTTTTTGAAGACACATACAAACTTCTATGAAGAATGTATACAAAAACTGTGCCACGCTATGACAAATGCCTGCAAAATTTCGGCAGTTATGTGGAAAATTAGCTTAAGAGTTGTAGAATTTTGTGCTATAAATAATCATTCTGTATCTGTGCACAACTTAATTTTATTACCAAACGGAACTTACTTTCTGGACGTACCTCGTAAATATAAAATGTAGAGATATAAAGTGTAACTGTTTGTATAAATGTATTTATTTCCCTTCCCTAACCGAAAATACACATTTTTAAAGAAAACGGAATGACAAGGGAGGAGATATAATGATGGGGGTGGAAGCCAGTTGAACTCTGAACACTTCAGACTAAACGGATTCTTGTGCCTTTCTTCTTGTGTTATGGACTTAGTTCAAACTATGCATTAAGCCGAGTTATTTGCTTTACAAGTTGAGTCACTTCTCCGGGATTCTAGCTATTTCGAGGATTCTCCATCTTTCTAGAGCTTCACACTCCAGAAGAAGATAACTACTGTTTCATCAGTCTGACTCAACTTGTAAGGCAAATAAATCGGCTTAATGTATGGTTTGAACTAAGGCTATAACAAGCTAAGGAAAGAAACACACAAGAAGCCGTTTAGTCTGAAGTGTTCAGAGTTCAACTGGATTCCATTCTTATCATTATTTCTCCTCCTTTATCACTACGTTCTCTTAAAAAAAATCTGTATTTGTGGTTAGGGGACTGACACTTGAGTCAAAGGCAACATTTCTTTAAACAAGGGAAATAAATATTGTTATACAAACAGTTATACTTTATATCTCAACCAGCGTGAGATGTGTGTGTGTGTGTGTGTGTGTGTATGTCTTTCTAGAAGAAGATCCACACTACAGCCACCATGGTCTTATTCTGCAACGATGGGCGGCCAAAACCGGATGTAAACGGTCTCTAACGTAGTTCAAGCAGTACTTCCTCTCGACGCTGGGAGCGCTAGGAGTACGCTCCAGGTCTGACCGAACACATCACGATTCCAACGTTACCGGGCAGCCCAGAGTTGTATTTCCAAAGTAGATTCACCACCATGGCATGTCGCCACCACCGCACTTCTCGCCCACTAATGGAATACGCCTGTCGCCCTAGGAAGTTTTCTGAAGACACTTTTACACTTTCCTTAGGAGTTGCCAATTTAATGAGGCAATCACTTAGATCTTATTAAGTTTTTAAGATCCCATAAGCTTTGTTCTTAGAGATTTGGAATCATCTTTGAAGGATTGCCCTCTTCATCCAATTGCCGACTGTGGTTATAGCAGATCTAAGACTTGATCCGCAAAATGGTTCTGGACCAATGAATGGAGCAAAGGCACTTTCTTAGCCGTAGAATAAGCTTCCTCCATCTTGAATATATGACAGGTATCCATCATGGTATACCTCGTTGGTGGATGGGAGGTTAAGTTAACTTTTGGTATGTTTTCCAGATCAGTTTTACTTTCTCTTTTTAGCACATAGTACATAAGTAGAGAAAATATTGCACTCCACCCAAAAATTCTATTTCGAGATTTCACCAGAAATACAAGCTTTTATGTCCCCTGTATCCGAAAACAGCATTTTAAAAAAGGGTCCTGTGTGTCCATGTGTCAGTATGGATTTTGTTTAAGATGGCTCTAACATTTTTGATTAAAATAAGGTATAATAAAAATATTTACATGACAAATGAAAGGTTTATCTTGCATTTTCTGGGACTAGCCTCTGAAAAATGTTTCATTCTGAATGAATTTTGCACAACTGGCAAACCTGAAGTGATAGATAAAAACTTACTCGTTAGCTCAAAAATAAAAATTTAGTTGAATTACAAACTTCATATTTCAGTTCAATATCTTCCAAGGATGCAACACGAAGATTATAAAAAGAAAATTCCCCCACAGTCAACTACACTTTACTTGGACAAATTTAAAACATTTTGATTTTCTCAAAATTAGCTCTAATAATTTTAATTAAAAACTCTTATGTTTGAGATATTTTCATGACAAACAAAATGTATATCTTGCATGTTCTGGAAATAGCCTCTGAAGACCCTTTTACTCTGGGTGAATTTGGCATAACTGGTAAACCAAAAATGGCAAACTACATAAAAATTTAGATGTCCTTAAAACACATGATTTATGCCATATACATATTTTGTTTTCGTGAAGTTGTTGAGATATCCTTTGTTATTGCTTTCAGTTGTAAAATACTTAAACTTTTCTCAAACAGGAAATTTGTCAACTGCTAGTCACGCAAAGAAAACATTTAAAATGTCGGTTTAGACTAATGTACTCCTTTTTTCCCATCCACCGATAAAGAACTAAGCCAAAGGACAATTTCTTCTGTTTATCTTGATTAGCATGAAGTAGATAGAAGAATAAGTTTATTAACAATAATTTGTTACAGAGATGTAGAGAAAGCCGTGTGAATGACACACATCATATGCTTATTTCTTTCTCTGGACCTATAATTCAATAGAAATTCGTTGCTCCAAACGAATGATTGCACCCATCATCTTCCTTAAATGCCAAAGATGAAGCTATTACAAGAATTAACTGCTATAAAGAAAACTTTGTCGCATTAAACATTTATGAAATTAATTACTAACTGCGTTATATGTTTGAAGTTCTGCCATATTAAAACAAAATCTTTTGTTTGAAACAACATTTCGTTAGTCAGATAGCGGATTTCCTCTTTCACAATGCTACCAACCAAAGACATTAAAGTCGTTTGGGAAACTGCGGCGCCAGAGCGCACTCTTTCCCCCAAACAGTCGCAATAAATTCTAACGGCAGCCTCTTGTATTATTCAGCATTTTCCATAAGCCTCCCACTTCCCATAGCTGCAGATAGCTGAGAAATGCTACTGAAGCGCTCTTAGGGAATATTATTGAGAGCATAGTAGGTACAGGAAGCATACAAGACTTTTTATTACTTTCTCTATACGTACTATGTACATAGCGTAAAGGTGAAGTATTGTATTCCACCCAAAATTTCGATACCGAGATTTCACCGGAAATACATGTTTTAGGACCTCCTGAAACCAAAAAAGGCATTTTCAAAAAAAGGTCTGTGTGTATGTGTGTGTGTCTGTGGACAGTATACCTCAAAGACGAAAAGACCGTTAAATATCAAACTTGATATTTAAGTTTGGTATGTTCCAAGGATGCCACACGAAGATTTAAAAAAAATCCTTCCACCCTAACTACCCTTTACATGAAACTTTTTTTAAAAATTAGGATTTTCTCAAAAATGGCTGTAACGATTTTGATCAAAATATCGTATATTAAAGACCTGACAAATAATATGTATATCTTGAATTTTCTGGGAATAGCCTCTGAACACTCCTTCATTCTGGATAAATTTTACAAAATTTTGCATAACTGCTAAACCGTAAGAAATGGACAAAAATTGTATAGCATATGAAGACACACAATTTATTTCATGTAATTTTTTTGGGGTTGATCGTTTTTTTAGGTATTCCTAGTTTTTGGTTTCAGCTTTGAAAAACTTGTACTTTTCTCATACAGGTATTTGTCAACTCGTGTCCATGCAAACAAAGGAACTTCAATCACCTAGTAACCAACTTTTTACTTCACTTTAACCTATGATACTCCTATATTTCGCTTCTACTTACAAAGAAGCAAGTACTAAGACTATTTCTGCTAATTTTTTCTCGATTAGCATGAAGTAAATAGAAGAATAAGCTTAGTAACAATAATTTGTTACACAGAAGTAGAGAAAGTCATGTGAATGGAACACATCATGTTTTTTTTTCAATCTACATTACATTACCGTGCTAACTTCATATACCCAAGGTCGTGGGTTTAAATCCGGCGGAGGATGATAGACTTTTTCGGGCCCAAAAATCCTTAGCAAGGCTTTCTTCGGAAGGGAAGTAAAGCCGTTGGTCCCGTGTCCTAGATTTACGGCATGTAAAATAACCTTAAGCCTGATAGATAGACTTCTGAGCAAAATTAAGCGTTCTTTCATGCCCAATATAGAATGGGATGCTGAGAACCACAGCAGTTATAGATCGTCCATAAATAAAACGCCATTTGATTTCAATCTATATCATGCTAAATGAGCTAAACATTAACACAGTCTTATTATTTAATGCCTTATGAGCAGAAAGTAAATAAGTGAATGTACCATGTAAAAGTATGGCAGCGCCATGGGTGAGGGGTTAGACCGCTTGCCTCTCATCTAGGCGGCCCGAAGATTTTCAAGAAAATTCCCTCACTTCCAACTACCCTTCACATGGAAACATTTTCGAAAATTTTGATTTTCTAAAAACTGGCTATAATAATTTTTATTAAAATATCATATATTAAAGATATACACTTGACAAATAATATGTATATCTTGAACGTTGTGGGAATAGTCTCTGAAGACTACTTTATTCTGGATGAATTTTACTGAATTTTTTGTAACTGGTAAACCGTAAGGGATAGACAAAAACTTACCACACCAAAAATGTAGAGCACATTAAAACACACAATTTATGTGATATACATTTTTTTCTTGGAGTCATCATTTTTGAGACATTCCTTGTTTTTGGTTTCTGCTATGAAAACTTATACTTTTCTCATATAGGAATTTGTCAACAGCTTCCATACAAACAAAGGAACTTCAGTCACATAGCAACCATCTTTTGCTATCACTTTAACCTATGTTACTCCCTTATTTCACTTCTACTTACAGGGAAGCAAGTAATAAGACTATTTCTGCTAATGTTTTCTCACTTAGCATGAAGTAAATAAAAGCATAAACTGCTTAACAAAATTTTGTTGCAGAGATATAGAGAAAATGCTGTGAATGGATTACATCAGATATTTTCCCCTTATTTCGATCCAGTTCACTTACACATCTAACCTAACGTAGCCTAATCTCGACGAACTCTTGAAAACAATCGTCTCCGTAACCAACAGGAAAGTCTCAGTCTAAAACTGAACTAGAATCTGTAATCCGGCCACCGAAGAGGGTAGGTAGGAAGGTAGTTCTAAGATTTTCCACTAGGTCACAGCTGAAGCTCATATACGTCGCTCTAAAGACGGTGGGATGTTAGTGGTTCCAAAATTGTGGAGGGAGACAAGCAAACAGCTACAGGGCAACCAGTTGGTGACCTCTGGGTGATATTTGCAGCGACCTGTACATCTCACCGTTTTTCCGAAGCGGTATATTTATTTAAGCGTGCGTAGTATATGTCCATAGCTGTGAACATCTTTTCCCTTCCCGTCATCGGTTTTCCGTCGCAATCTACCTCCACTGACAAGCAGGTGTACAGAAATAAAATACATATACCGGCGCTTTCACTGCATCCACGTCACAGTCCAACAGCGTCCGCGATGTGGCGCGTCTCTGTCTCTTGGTATTAAATTTAGGTTTTCATTTGTCATGTTCTTGCAGCATTTTGTGTTGCGGAATTGGTTCGTTGCGGATGTAACGTTCCATGTGACAGCGTAAATAACTTTCCTTTCATTTTCCGGTGTCATGGTTCCCATCGCGGCGACACATAAAATTAAGTGACAACATTCTGACAGGGACTCCCTCTCCCGCACTCAAGCTAAAACAATAAGTCTCAACTTTATAGTACCACCTACTTAGAGAATTTTTAATTAAAACACGGCTTGCAAAAATGTTTTCGAAGAAAGTTGTTACAATTATAATTTGCATACGATTGTCTTTTTGGTTTCTTACATAAACTTATTATTTGTATCTTTAATTACGTTAAATATAAGAAAATTGAAACTTTTATAAGCTTTTGCATTGTTTCTAAAGATTCCGACCAAGCGAGGTGGCGGAAGCGGTAGCGCGAGTGCCTTACATTTGGGAGGTTGTGGATTCGGACCCCTGAAGCCTTTCTTCGCAGCTTACTTCAGGGGGAGAGATGCTTAACTGTTTGTTTAACGCCTTCCTCGAATTTGGAACCAGATGTGTCCCCTGACGTTAAGTATTATGAGATAAACAAGGCCTCCCACTATCTGCGATTCAGCTGTGAACTGGTAACAAATATTAGAGGTACCCTTCCTCCGCTCATTGGTGTGCCGTCGTGGGACAGAGGAATTCAGTCTTCTGGAATATCGCAGAGGGACAGATCGTCTTTAAGAGCACAGCGAAGTTCTCTGCGTAGCCCCAAGTGTACGCAAAAGTCGGTTTTCTTTCAACTTGGGCAAAATTCGGGAGATAAATATATTTCGCTGAGTCTAAATTATTCTTCTGACACACTGAAGTGAAAACATAGTAAAATAACAGTCATCAACATATTTGTACCTTTGCCACAAACACTTCTATATGAAAATTATTTACATAAAACATCTTATATATTCCACTCACATTACTTTTTTACCTATCCTGCAAATAAACCATTATTACGAAAGATTATATATTGTTTACATCATACTAATCGATATAAATATGATCAGAAAACGTCTGTTTACTTGTTTATTTTAAGCACAAAGAAAATAGGAAAATACACTAGGCCAATTCGAAAGTCAAGTTATCGCTAAATGAAACAGTTTGAAATTCGTTCTCTTTGTGTGTCTAGAACTAAAATAAAAGAGGTATGAAACTAAAGATAACTTCTCGTTTAAGAGAAGCTTGAAACCAATAACAAGGAATATCTTGGAAAAGGTTAACGCTACAAAAATATGTGTATGAGCTAACTTCTATCTTTTGACGAGATGTATAATTTTTGTGTAGTAAGTTTTTGTCTATCCCTTATAATTTACCAGTTACACAAAAACCATCCGCAATGGAGAGGACTACAGATGCTATTTTCATAAAATTCCAGATGTATATTTCATTGCTCACTAAAATATCATATATATATGGTATTTGAACCAAAAGAATAACAGTTATTTTTCAAAAAAATAAAAATGTTCTAAAATTGTCCCATGTATATGGTAATTGTGATGGGAGTTTTCTTGAAAATCTTCGTGTCGCATTCTAGAACACCAAGATTGGTTTTTAATCGCCTTTTCGTTTTTGAGTCATACTGTTACAGACACACACACATGTTTGTAAAACACTTTTTCGAAACATATATTTCCAGTGAAATTTTGGTACCAAATTATAGGTAGAATGCAGTACTTTCTTTATCTAATATATACATTGTACAAACATACTAAAGGAGGTAAAAATGATGTCTTGTTTTTTAATTTTCGCTGCATGTAATTGTTCAATGGTAAATAACAGAAAAAAAACGTACTTGGCAAAAAACACCTTTTTTATAGCACAGCATTTATTTTAAACAACTTGTTTGTACCGTAATCATTTATAAGCAAAATGCAAAGATCTCTTTAAAGTACACATTCATTTTAAATACATCTTTTTTAGTGCCATTTCCGACGTATCTATTGTTTATAGTTGGAAAAATTGATTAATTGATACTTCATTCAAAGTCCTTTAAATACTCAGTTATTATTTTTGATTGCGTGGAAATATGAAATTCCAAGGCTATACAAATATCCTCCAGTTGATAAATATTTGTACTATAGCTGCTCTGTTTGTATGTATAATACAACCATTTCTGCAAAAGTTCATCTGAATTAAGGTTAGGTATATATACATATATATGACTTTCTGTATCCCTATTACACCACACTGTTCTTATAAAAGCTTATTATTTTCTCTAGCACGTTTACAATGTGCATAGTAGGCATAGAACGATTTGTATTCCATTAAAAAATATGATACTCAGATTTCTCATCTTTTAGGCTCCCCTGAATTTAAAAAAAAAAAAAAAACAGAATTTTTAGAAAAACTCCCTGCGTGTGTATCGGTGCGTGTATGAGTGTGTGTGTGTGTGTTTATGTGTGTGTGGACAATATAACAAAAATACGAAAGGTCGGACAAATATAAACTTGGTGTTTAAGCCAAGCACCTTCCAAGGATGCGACACAAAGATTTTCAGAAAATCTTCACTACTCTTTATGTGGAACATTTTTTGTACCTTAAAAATGGCTCTAAAGATTATATTATTAAGACACCATATATTTAAGAAAACAATAAATATTAGATTCAAATAAAATATAAATAAATTCAAAACAGAACCAAGAAAAATAACAACTTATCACCCGGAGGTTTCGGGTTCGATTCCCGGCTGGGGCGGGGAATTTTTCTTTAACTGGAATTATTCCGTATCCCCACATAGAGTCTGGAAGTATGAATGTGAGAGTGAATGTGCATGTGTTCAGTAATATAAAGTTTAACCTAATGTTCTGAACCTACAGTTTCACAAGTGAAAGCCCCGATATGACCATTGATGTTAAAGGGGGCTTTACAAATGAAGCAATAAAAAAAAATAACACATATTAATATACTTATAAATAACATACTAGAATGCTGTCTTAAAAAAATTAATGCAAATCCTCCTCTGCCATATTCAACATAGGTTTATGAAAAACGAAATGCATATTTTGAATTTTCTGGGAATATCTTCTGATAAACGGTTAATTTTGAATGTCTTTTGTCTGGTAAACCGCAAAAGACAGACAAATACGTAATCCACCACATCTATGAAAAACCATTTATTTTTACTTTTGGTATTGTTTTAGACATAAGGAGACATTTTTATTCGTGGTATTAAATTTACAATCCGGTATTTACCTTGGTGACTGGGGTATCCCAATGAAAAAATCTAATGTGCTCTATTCCCTTGACTTTCTCTACATCTCTGTAAAAATTTGTTGTTAAATAGTTTAAGCTTATATCTACTTCACACCAATCGAGTTAAATATTAGCACAAATGCTTTCTTGGAAGTAGAAAGGAAATAAGGGTACACCGACATTAAAAGCTAGTTACCATAGGGGTGAAGTCTGTTTCTATGCGTCAGGAATTCACACATTTGCATATATGAAAAGCTTTTAAGTATTTTAAAACTGAAAAAAATAGCCAGAAATATCTTAAAAATGGTTAGCTCTGCGAAAAAAATTATGTAAAATAAATTGTGATCTAAGGAAATATACATTTGTTGTATAGTAAGCTTTTATTTATCTCTTACGGTTAAGTACCTATGCAATTATGAAAACTTCATCCAGAATAAGAGGTATTCATAGGCTGTTCCCAGAAAATTCAAGATATACGTTTTATTTGCTGTGTACATGTCTTTAATATATGGCATTTAATCAAAAGCGTTAGAGCCATTTTTGAGAAAATTAAATTTTTCGAAAAAATTCCCCTGTAAAGGGTAGTCTGGGGTGGAGAGTTTCCCTCAAAATCTTCATGTCGTATACTTCGAAGATACTAAACTTAAATACAAAGTTTGGTATTTTACAGAATTTTCATTTTTGAGATATCGTGTTCACAGACACACGGACACATACACCCACCCACACACACGCACATGAACCTTCTTCTAAAAATGTTTTTACTTTCTCTATAGGCACTATGTACATAGTGTATAGAGAATGTATTGCACTCCACCAAAAAATTCGATACCGAGATTTCACCGGAAATATATGTTTTAGGGTCTCCTTTATCTAAAAAAAGCATTTTCAAAAAAAGGTCCGTGTGTGTGTGTGTGTGTGTGTGTGTGTGTGTGTGTCCGTGTGTCCGTGTGTCTGTGAACACGATAACTCAAAAACGAAAAGTCGGTAAAATACCAAACTTGGTATTTAAGTTTAGTATCTTCCAGGGATGCGACACGAAGAGTTTGAGAAAAAACCCCCCGCCCCAACTACCCTTTACATGGAACTTTTTTAGAAAATTTTGATTTTCTCAAAAATGGCTCTACCGATTTTGATTAAAATTTCGTATATTAAAGATATTTACCCGGCAAATAAAATGTATATCTTGAATTTTCTGGTAATAGCCTCTGAAGAGTAGTTTATTCTAAATGAATTTTACTAAATTTTGAATAACCGCTAAACCGTAAGAGATGGACAAAAACTTACTACACAAAAAATGTAGAGTACGTTAAAACACACAATTTATGTTATATACATTTTTTTCGTGGAGTTCGTCGTTTTTGAGACATTCCTTATTTTTGGCTTCTGCTATGAAAAACATACTTTTCTCACACAAGGAACTTGTCAACTCCAATCCATATAAACAAAGGAACTTCATTGACATAGCAACCAGCTTTTGACTGTCGTTTTAACCTATGGTAGTCCCTTATTTCGCTTCTACTTACAAGGAAGCAAGTAATAAGACTATTTCTGCTCATTTTTTCTGATTAGCATAAAGTAAATAGAAGTATAAGCTTTTTAAGAATTATTTGTTGCAGGGATATAGAGAAAGCCATGTGAATGGTACACATCAGATTTTTTTTTAATACAGGGGATCCTATATCGTCTATTTCCGGTGAAATCTTGGTATCGAAATTTTAAGTATCTTTTCTATACATTAAGTACATGGTACGTGTAGAGAAAGTAATAGTCGGATGTGTTCCGTTAACATGATTATGTTTACAGGCTATTGTTACAAAATATTATTGATTTATCTACTTCATGGTAATCCAGTTAAAGATTTGCACAAATGGCTGTATTAGTTCTATTTAGCAGGAGGGAAATAAGACAATACCCCAAGCTAGAGCGGTTCATTTTCCACGACCAGGAGTAAAACAAAAGAGGAATCAAGCGAAAGATGATTTTTGTCTCAAACTTTCCGTCTGAGAAAAATTTAAATATCTTAAAGTTGAAGCCAATAAAAAGGAATATCTCTGAAACGGTTAACTCCATAAAAGAAAGTACCATATGACTTAAATTACGTATTATAACAAGATCTACATTTTAATTAGCAGGTAAGTTTCACTCTTTCTCTGCGGTTTAATAATTATGCAAACTTCATTCAGAATGAAGAGGTCTTCAGAGGCTATTCCCAATAAATCAAAATACACATATTATTTGTCATGTATATGCTTAATATAGGCACTTTAATCAAACTCGCTATCCATTTTGAAAAAAAAAAAAACGTTAAAAATTGTCCAAAAATGTAGACACACACACGGACCTTTTTCTGAAAATCCTTTTGTTTGGATACAGGGGACTCTAAAACATATATTTCCGGTGAAATCTCGGTATCGAATTTTTTGGTGGAGTGCAATACCTTCTCTATGCATTATGTACATAGTACGTAGAGAGAAAGTAAAACGCTAGTCAGATTGGTCAGTCTACGGGATTTGAACTCAACACCTCCCGAATACGGTCTACAGGAGTTTCCTTTGTGCTTGTGTCAAATTTTTAGTCTGAGTGACTTACTTCATTCTTCCAGTATGGTCTTCATTTTATTGATATAAATCCTGGCACAAATGCTTGAAGTATACGGTATGCCTGTTTGCTCCTGTGCAAACACAGTGTATGTGAATAAACGCTAAAGTGCTCACAAACGTTCATTGTTCAAGTGTGCAACTGAGGTAGACAGTCCTCCGGCGTGTTTCCTTTGATAGGTGGAAACGAATATGGGATTGAAACATAACAAACAGATACAATACTCGACTATGCTTTCCCTCGTAAAAGGCCGAAAATGCGCTACGGTGCACAACTGCGAGGTAATCTCGTTACCCTGCTTGTTTTAGAACTTGGTTCTCTATTCAGAAACGCTCTGTCATTCAGAGAAAAGCTGAATGAACTGTAAAGGTACCCTTGCTCATAAATGAACCTATTCATCTCTTAAAGTGAAGGTGTTAGTCAGGAAATGTTTTAATTAGCTATGAATTCACAAACATCACATTTACTGACAGTTAGAGGTTCTCTCATTAGTAAACGGAAGTGGAATAGGGTGAATTGCAAACCTCTGAATAACTGACATTTCCATGGATTCCGGGTATAAATGAAAACAGATGGACTTGTGTCTCAAATATCGGAAAAGTAAACACGTTTTGTGAATTCAGATGTCAGCGTAACTTTCAGAAATACTACGCTCAAATATAGAAATATATTAACACAAAACTTTATTTACAAATTAACGGTACTTACTCTATTTATAAACGTAATCTCTGTTCTGTCCAAATATTTATTGTCACATAGTACACCGGTTTTCAATGCTGATGTTACTCTTCCATCTACAAAAGATCTGAGCCAAGATGTTACTGCCATTTTGAGAAATCTTTTCCACCCAAAAACTCATTTCAGTGACCAATGAAACACAAACACTGGTTTTTCTGATTTTTACTTTCTCTATACTCACTATGTACATTGTGTATAGAGAATGTATTGCACTCCACCAACAAATTCGATACCGAGATTTCACCGGAAATATATGTTTTAGGGTCCCCTATATCCAAAAAAAGTATTTTCAGAAAAAGGTCCGTGTGTGTGTTCGTGTGTCTGTGAACACGATAACTCAAAAACGAAAAGTCGGTAAAATACCAAATTTGGTATTTAAGTTTAGTATCTTCCAGGGATGCGACACGAAGATTTTGAGAAAAATCCCCCCACCCCAAACTACCCTTTACAGGGAACTTTTTTCCAAAATTTAGATTTTCTAAAAAATGGCTCTAACGATTTTGATTAAAATATCGTATATGAAAGTTATTTATCTCACAAATAAAATGTATATTTTGAATTTTCTGGGAATAGCCTCTGAAGACTACTTTATTCTGGGTGAATTTTTCATAACTACTAAACCATAAGAGATGGACAAAAACTTAACCCACAAAAATGTAGAGCACGTTAAAACACACAATTTATGTTATATAGATTTTTTTCGTGGGTTTTGACCGTTTTTGAGATATTCCTTTTTTTTGGTTTCAGCTTTGAAGAACTTATGCTTTTTTAATACAGAAATTTGTCAACTTAGACTGCCTCCGTGGTCGAGTGGTCAGCGAGCTGACTTCTCACCCGGATGTCCCGGGTTCGATTCCCGGGGCGGGGAATTTTTCTTTAACCGGAATTATTCCCTATCCCCCACAGAGTCTGGAAGTATGAATGTGAGAGTGAATGTGCGTGTGTTTAGTAATATAAAGTTTAACCTAATGTTCTGGACCTACAGTTTCACAAGTGAAAGCCCCCGATATGACCTTTGATGTTAAAGGGGGCTATACAAATGAAGAAAAAAAAATTGTCAACTCCTGTCCATACAAACAAAGGTCACTTAGTAATCAGTCACATAGTAACCAGCTTTTGGCTTTCACTTTAACGTATGGCACTCCCTTATTGCGCTCCTATTTACAATACAGCAAGAAATAAGACTATTTCTGCTAATTTTTCTCGATTAGCATGAAATAGAATAAAGATAAGCTTATTAGCAATAATAATTTACAGAGATATAGAGAAAGTCATATGAATGGAACATATCATATTTTTTTTTCAACATTTGTATTCAACTCCTCACGCAAGATTGTTGCTGCAAACCTTGTGGAGGGTGATGGATTTGTTTTGGACTTAGAAATCCTTACCATGGCTTCCTTCGGAAGGGATGTAAAGCTGTTTTTATTTGCACGTAAAAAATCCCATGCCTTGAAAGAACAAAGTTTCTGGGCAAAAGTTTCCATTTCAAGTCCGCAAGAAGTAATTTCCTCCTATAGTGCCATCTGTGCATGGCGAGCTGATCCTTCGTTACCATGGAGCATACTGGCAAACTCGAGAACTAGAAACTCAAATCCGATCATGGAAACTTCGCAACGATATCCTTTTATTTAACTAAGGAGTCACAGAAAATACCATTACCCTAGTTTCAACTACCCCATCACGATTGATGAACTTCTGGTCTTTGTCGTGCTTAATTACTCGTAAATTATGAGCCATTTCCTCGGTCATTCCATTATTAATTTACACTTGCGTTACTTTCCTATAAAATTCGATTGACCAATATTTTGTGCATCCAAACAAATGAATGTTCTTTGGCGGTAGAAAGAAACATCGATATTGAAAATCTTGTGCCACGTGACAAGACCACGTGGTTTTGAGAGAATAGAGATTTTGTTAAGAAATAAAATAAGGTACGATATGATTATCCGAATAAAGATGTTTTTAGAGGCTATTTCCTGACAATTCAAGATATAAATATAAATTTTATTTGACATGTAAATATCTTTTAATATTTTAATCCAAATCGTTACAGCCATTTTTGAGAAACCCAAAATTTTCGAATTTTTTTCCTTGTAAAGGGTAGTTTGGGTTGGAAGAATTTTCTTGAACATTTTTTGTTGCATCCTTGGGAGATATTAAACATAAATACTTAGTTTGGTGTTTAATGGCCTTTTCGTTTTTGAGCTATGCTGCTCTTATACATAAAAATATACGCACATTTTTCTAAAAATACCTTTTTTGGATTCAGGGGACCTCAAAACATATTTTATATGAAATTTTTATATTCGATTTTTGGGTGGAATACAGTTCTCTCTATAGCCACTATGTACATTGTACATACGGGCAGAAAGTTCATAGGAAGAAGAGGATGAATAAATAATGCAAGCTAATTCTAAATGGAGACTGGAGACTAATGGAAGATGAAGGAGAGCCGAGCATAGTAGAAGGACGCCAAGAAGAAGGAGCCGGTGTAGACTAGAGTGATAAGAGGGATTCAGAGGGCGTATGAGAGCAGGAATGGTGGATTATGGGCTTCTGGCGGTGGACAGTACGAGGCAAGGGGATTTGACGTTGAGGAGGAAGTGTTAGTGAAGTGCTAAATAGTGTTAAAAAGTTAAATACAGTGAGTTTAGTGCAATGATGATGTAAAAGATTAGGTATAATTAGTAACAGATATTAGCCAAAGGAAGTAAAAGACAATTTACTATAGTTTATAACAATGTAAAGAAATTATTGTATAATATAATTATTTAATTGCGCTGGTAACCAGAGCATATTCTGCTGGATACCAGTAGTATAGGATTCGTTTTTCATTTATTTTAATAATCTAGAGCATAGTTTTATGGTTAAATAGAGCATAGTTTTATGGTTACCAGTTATTTGTGTTACTGGATTCCAGTAATTAATAATTTGTGATTTAGTGTTAGTGAAAGTTGCTTTATGGTTGGAATTTATTTTATTTCAGTTTATATTAATTTGTTTTTGTTTTAAATTAAATTTTGAGTTATTAGTATATAAATATTATCTGTAAAATAATGATGTATAACAATAATTTCAAAGTGGGAAATAAATTATAAAGTTTGCAATATACGTCCTGGTATAGAGAACAAGATGCCAGGATGTTGTATTACAGATTTGATTTTATTTTATTTTTGTACATACGGGCTAAAGAAAGTAAAAATGTTGAGATTTTAATGGACATTACCTGCGCCATTTAAGGTAGTGGTGTTTCACTTTCTACCAACGCACACGGTGCTATTTGCAAGCCTCTTTTATTACATCGCTCCATTAGTTAATTGCCATCCCAATTTTCAGAATGGGAGTGAGTATTAAGGCTCCAGTCCAATAAGGATATTCTAAAAGCAGTTCCTCGGTTTTAAAATGAAATATCTGAGTATTCACTTAATGAGGCGCACTGATGTTCTCACAGGATCCGTTACTGCTATTGTTGTTCTTGAATTTAGTACTACTTGAATACACAGAATTCAGAAAAGCATAAATCTTAACTTTATATTCTAAATATACAAAACGTTCTTCGGGTAAACACAGTCTTTTCACACCTCCAAAAAGAGATACTTTTTATAAACATACATTTCCTTTATCAATTGTTATACTCTCATTTGCATTAGTGGAAACTTTTATGGGTGTTAGATGCTAACATCATATTTTGTTTTCAGAGAATGTTTTAATATTATCCAATGTACTTTTGAAGGCACCTTTGTGCTAACCACAGCAAATTCTGCAATTAAGCTTGAATTATCCCATACTTCTCATTTTTACCTTCTTTATACGTGCTATGTGAATAGAGAAGGTATTGCACTCCACCAAAAAATTCGATACCGAGATATCACCGGAAATATATGTTTAGAGTCCCCTGTATCCAAAAAAAGTATTTTCAGAAAAAGGTCCGTGTGTGTCCGTGTGTCTGTGAACACGATAACTAAAAAACGAAAAGTCGCTAAAATACCAAACTTGGTATTTAAGTTTAGTATCTTCCAGCAATGCGACACGAAGCTTTTGAGAAAAATCACCCACCCCAAACTACCCTTTATATGGAACTTGTTTCTAAATTTTTGATTTTCTTAAAAATGGCTCTAACGATTTTCATCAAAATACCGCACATTAAAGATTTTTACCTGACAAATAAGATGTATATCCTGAATTTTCTGGGAATAGCCTCTGAAGAGTACTTTATTCTGGATGAATTTTACGGAATTTTGAATAACTGCTAAACCGTAAGAGATGGACAAAAACTTACTTCACAAAAATATAGAGCACGTTAAAACACACAATTTATGTTATATACACTTTTATCGTGGAGTTAATCATTTTGAGACATTCCTTCTTTTTGGTTTCTGCTATGAAAAACTCATACTTTTCTCATACAGGAATTCGTCAACTGCTGTCCATACAAACAAAGGAACTTCAGTCACATAGCAACCAGTTTTGACTGTCACTTTAACCTATGGTGCTCCCTTATTTCCCTTCTACTTACAAGGAAGCAAGTATTAAGACTATATCTGCTAATTTTTTCACGATTAGCAGGAAGTAAATAGAAGCATAAGCTTTTTAAACAATTTTTGCTGCACAGATGCAGAGAAAATCTTGTGAAGAGAACACAACAGATTTTTACAATACACATTGCATAGCTTTGTTTAGTACTGATTTGGTAGCAGTAAGGAGTGTTATCCCTTATCATGGGGAGATATTTTATTTCTCGAGTTGGGAAAAGAGCGTAAGAAGCCATACGAAGACCAGACCAAAGTTTAAAGTGTTCGACTGTCGCCTTAGCCTAGTGTATTCCCTTATTTCCCTTTTATTTGTAAGGAACTAAGTAATAAGACAGTTTATGCAAGTGTTTATCTCGATTAGCATGAAGTAGATAGAAAGAGAAGTAGAGAAAGTGATGTGAATGCAGCCTATCAGCTTTTTACAACTCTAAGGTATAATGGGAGGGAATACCATAAAAATATTCTAGGGCATTGCAAACATTTTGAAAAAGAACATGGGATGAGAAGTAAAACTAATTAAATTCTCATCCAGGTATAAACGCCGGACATATTTCTGGTGTATTTGATAATTTTTACCAAAAATATTAACAAAATAAACAGAGGGGATTTAGTTTTTGACTTGGCTATAGACAAATGACAGATTTTAACTGCGAAGCGGCAATTTATGGATACTGTGTATGTTAATCCTCATATATACAGCCGAATTCGCTAATTGCGCGAACGAGAATGTATGGAAAATAAATTACTAGTAGCTATGGCTCGCCTTTGCAATGATGGAATTATTAGATCGGATATAAAATGGATGCGGACATCAAAACTGTTTATTTAGGTAGGAATGTTCGTGTACTATGTGTACAGTCGGTATTACCGTCGGCAATGGAAGCTTTTCCCATCCGCAAACATTCCGGATTTAGGAGGAAGAGTGGGGAAAGACAGGACAGAAAACAGAGTAAAAAAAAAACTTTGTTGTGGTAGTTTAATCACTTTAAAGCGAACATTTTGTAAACATGGAATGATGAAAATCTCTGACACAGGACGAACCACATGCGTGAGTAAACACATTGGTGTTTTCCTTCAAAAGAAGGAAATGGTGGAAAAATTTCTAATTCTTTCACTGTTTTAACTAGGAATGGGGAATGAGAAAAATCTGCCTGTCATATTCTTGGCAATATAGTTGAGAGTAATAGAAAATAACATACAAAGTAAGTGCTTTCTTATAGAGTTGAAGCAGAATTCGAAACGAAATTTAATATATCTTTCAGATTTCCAAGCTGTTTTTATGCATTTCACACACACTCACACACAAATACATACGAGCGTACAAACATGTAGCTTACTATATTTTCCATCTATAAGAAATTTATCTTAGGTTGTGATATATTGTCGTTATGTTTTATTATAATTTTATTGCTACTTATGTCTTTACTAAGATTAATTTAATTATTCAGTTATGCTTTACTAATGAAATATTTTTTTCTAAAATATTTAAACGCATTTTTAAAATCTGTGTATTATTATAATTAGAGCTCGGTCCGCGCATGATTTAATCGTCCTGGAGTAGCATCAGCTTTTTCTCCAATACTAGGAATTGTTCATAAATGGATTACATCTTGAGATGTAATTAGAATTTGTATTAATACCGTTATTGGTAAAGTTATTCGATTATCAACTTCGAGTAATCGAATAGAAATTGTCAGATTGTGACGTGATGGACTAGGCGTGGTCTCAACAGCCCGTTTCGAAACGTGTTACCTGCACTATCTACTATTTCTCACTGGCTGACCTCGTTCACTTCCTGCTAGTAGATAAACCAGTGAATACTGAAAGAGAGCGCAGTTTGAAAAATCTGATGTGTTCCATTCACATGACTTTCTTTATATCACTGCAACAAATTATTAGCAGAAATAGTCTTATTACTTGCTTCCTTGTTAGTAGAAGCGAAATAAGGGGTACCATAGGTTAAAGTGATGGTCAAAAGCTGGTTGCTCTGCGACTGCAGTTCCTTTGTTTGTATGGACACGAGTTTACAAAGTCCTGTATGAGAAAAGTATGTCTTTATAGCTGAAAAAAAAAAAACAACGAATATCTCAAAAATAATCAACTCCACGAAAAAAATGTATATAACATAATTTGTGTGTTTTAAGGTGCTCTACATTTGTTGTGTGGTAAGTTTTTGTCCATTTCTTACAGTTTAGCAGTTATGCAAAATTCCGTAAAATTGACCGAGAGTAAAGTAGTCTTCCGAGGCTATTTCCAGAAAATCCAAAATATAAATTTTATTTGTCATGTAAATATCTTTAATATACGATATTTTAATCAAAATCGTTAGATCCATCTTTGAAAAAATAAAAATTTTCGAAAAAAGTTCCATGTAAAGGGTAGTTTGGGGTGGGGGGATTTTTCTCAAAATCTTCATGTCGCATCCCTGGAAGATACTAAACTTAAATACCAAGTTTGGTATTTTACCGACTTTTCGTTTTTTAGTTATCGTGTTCACAGACACACGGACACACACACGGACCTTTTTCTGAAAATTCTTTTTTTTTGGATACGAGAGACCCTAAAACATATATTTCCGGTGAAATCTCGGTATCAGATTTTTTGGTGGAGTGCAATACTTTCTCTATACACTATATACATAGCACGTATAAAGAAAGTAAAGATGTCAAAAATATTAAAGAGGAGGCGTTCGACACTGAACAACTTAAGGGTGATTCAAACATATTTTGTGTGATAGGAGGAGAGTCTTTTCCTTCATTACAGTAAAACTGTATCTTGTAATTCACTGCAATAATTTCTGAGCAAGTTTGGTTGATTTAAGTTGATTGTCTTTTCAAAGCTCTGCACATTATTATCTTGAATTTTTGTATCCAGTTTTATACTTTTATTTGTAAAAGTACAAGGCGTTTTTATCTACTAATCATATTATGAAATAATTGTTCTATTGTGCTACTTTATGGATTAGAACAATGCATATAATGCTAGTACATGTAACGAGCTACTTCAACGTGTGCATGTTTACCCTACAAACCCTTCTCTATCTTAGCCCGCCTAGGTAGTATGGTGGTAGCGTGTCTCCTCACATTCAACAGATCGCGAGTTCGAATCTCGCTTAAGGTGAGTTACCCGGGTAAGGCTATTTCGAGGTTTCCCTTATCCTGAGGAAATGTCTATAATTTTAAGTTTAAGCTGATTTCCGTTTTCTGAGAAAATGTCTAGTAGCTTTAAAGCTCCATGGACCCCGAGTTCATTTGAGCATCATTTCACTAAAATTCTTCATCGTCCGATATGACTAAGCAATAAAAGGACGTTAAGCTATCCTCCCCACTACCCATGTTTATGCTGCTAAATAATCGCCCTCCGTGGTGTAATGGTTACCATGCTGACTTCATATACCCAAGGTCGTGGGTTCAAACCCGGCGAAGGACGATGGATTTTTTCAGGTGTAAAATCCTTAGCATTGCCTCCTTCGGAAGGGAAGTAAAGCCGTTGGTCCCGTGTCGTAGATTTACGACACGTAAAAAAACCTCAAGCCTGATAGAGAGGCCTCTGAGCAAAATTAAGCGGTCTTTCACGTCCAGTATAGAATGGGACGCTGAGAACCACAGCAGTTAAAGAACATCCATAAAAAACACGCCATTTACATTTTTTTTGCAGGTGTGTTCGGAACTGTGAGCGTTTCGGAACCTATAAAAGAGATCTAATTTTATCTCTATCACTACTTTGTACGCAGAACATAGCAGAACAGTATTGCATTCCACTCAAATAAATAAGACACGCTTCAGGCTCCCCGGAATAAAAAAAAAGTTGTGTCTGTCAGGGAACAGGATAACTCAAAAACAAAAAAGTCAGTTTTATACAAAACTTAATGTTTAATTTCAGAGAAACCTCCAACCCAAACCACACTATATAGATATTTTTATTTACTGAAAAACGGTGTGACGATTTTGATTAAAATACCATATACTAAAGACATTTTCATGCCAAATAAAATTCTATATATTGAACTTCCTGGGAATAGTCCTTAGAGTCCTCTCTATTCAAAGTGCCTTTTGCATAACCTGTACACCGTAAAGGATAGACAAAATCTTACTACTCAAAAAGGTAGATATCATCAAAGCACACAACTTATGTAAGCCATATTTCCAAAGCATTCCTTGTTACACGTTTCATTTTCCAATACTTACTCTATACTTGTACTTTTCTCAAACAGAAATTCGTGTTCAACTTTTTTCATCCTGATCGGACAAAGAGAACGGAATTTCACATAGCGACTTGCTTTTAAAAAAAATGGCTGTCGCTTTAGTTTATTGTATTTCCTTATTCCTTGTGTACGAGGAAATAATATCGTAATAAACCAATTTCTGTTAATGTTTGCGTGAAGCAGATAGAGGAATAACCTTTTGTAAGAACAGCTTGTTGTAGCACAGGTAGAGAAAATAATGTGAATGTAGGAACAGCAGATTTTTTTTCAGAATAAAGATAATGTTTGGCTTGTTGCAATGAATCGGAAGTTGACATTCCCGTGAGAGTTTTAGATGCTATGAAAATAAAATCTATATCAGTGCTGAAAGAAATGACCAAATATTAGTGCGCTAAGTAAAACACTCCAATGCAAATATTTACAACCAAGGTGAACAAAATATATGGAATATTTGGTCACAGCTTTTAAATACACAAATAAAGATAAGAGGTGATTTTTTTATTCTCATAGACACTCCAGGTGATATAAGGGCCAGCGCAAAGTGGGGTTAGAGGGTGTGCTTCAGAATTTTAAATACCCGGTGGTGTATTTGATATGTTTAAGTGTCCCTTCTTGTATCAAAGAAGTTGCAGATCTCAATGGGACTATTTCAATTTAAAAAGCGATATTGGGAGACTGGGGTGAGCGATCGTTTTAACCCTCTTGCTTATCAGTGGAGACGGTAAGCGAGTGGCACTCAATGAGAAGGGTAAGCCGCAGATGTCAACCGGTTTTAACTTGAAATAGCTCGTTTGAGTTTTGCACGAAGATATATCTGCATATTGTGACGTCTGTACTTTAGGGGTGTCCAAAGACAACACGGATTGCAGGAAGCATAGATGTTAGAACAACTTGCATTAATTATACCATTCAACAAAGATGATAGATTTAATATAATAATAAAATTAATAATAATAAAATTAATAATAATAATAATAATAATAATAATAATAATAATGTGTAATCAAGAGAAAGAAACATGAGATCAAACTAGCAACTGGGTTTACAAAGGTTATAAGCTACAATTATTATTACCTGGAGCTTCCATATTCTCCACTGCAATTTCCATTCCGGTTTTCATGTCCGTTTGCACACTCTCTAATGAGCAATTCACTGTCGTTATTTTATTTCTCATTTTCTCCTTATCGGATTCCATCGTCCCGTGCTGGATTCTCATTTGTTGACTATTTTCTCCACTACGGTTTCTATTTCGGTTTTCAGATACACTTCCATTATCTCCTTCTTCTTGTTTTCATTTCTTTCATTTTGACCAACAAAATTTTCATCGTCTTCTCCGTCTCGGCATAAATATTCCACTTCTGAAACCAGCATAACAAATTTCTTTATGAACCCAAAAAAACGTGTACAAATAAGGTCTTAGGTTTTCGGCTGTAAATAGTTCACTCGACGTTTTGACTCGTAGACACAGGAGGCTGCACGTCGTCCAGGGCTGGCGCACCACTCCACTCCTCACTCCAGTCATCACAACACATAAGAACAATGCCCTGCATTGCAATTTTTCTTCCCTTTGTAGCTAGAAAATGACGTCACAAACTTCTGGAAACGTGTCGCCGATACTGGCAGCCAAAGCTTGGAGAAGAATCGACAGTCTTGTTCCCGAGGTTCCAATTACCATCGTATCCCTCTTCTTTTTGTTTACGCATCCAGCTGCAATGTCTCACATCCCAGCTCCACTGCCGCATAGCAGAGTAAACGTCAGAATAGTCACATACACGGACGGCATTGTCGCAGTATAATAGTAGTAATTGAGAATCTATTATGAAACGTGCAGAGCGAGTAATAATTTTCATACAATCATCTTAATTCACATTATACCAGTTTGTCCAACTAACTCGTGTGCAGATATACTTTGCTTGTGTTAAAAGAGTTGCAGAACACATTTGGGCTATTTCAAATTAAAACCGGCCAATGAAGTACTGATAAGAACAGCCTTCGCTTTACACGTCTTGGTATCAACGGAAACTGAGAGGGTCATGCTCATTGCGAGGAGTAAAACGAGGGTCTCTCTCGGCCAGTGACAGGTTATAACTTGAAATAGCCCCGTTGAGTTCTTCAACTATTTTAACGCATCACCTGATATTTGCACACCAAAATACGGGGCAGTTGGGTCACCTTATAGTCAGGTTTCAGACGACTATTTTATGTTCGTCCAAGTTTACAATGTTTATAAATTATTTTTAATTTTCTACGCAAACTTGAGTCAATAAGTACACTGACATTATGTTACATTTTCCGAAGAGATTATGCATTTTTATTTTCTCCAATCTATGAATTAAGCATAGAATTTTTGTACATGTTTCTCATTTTTTGTGGAAGTAAGATATTAGCCACATTGCACTGTCACTCGTGCTTGACATTTATGGTTTTTGTAAACTTGCACTAGTTGTTCTTCGATTATACTATATATATATATATATATATATATATATACGAAAAAGCGCTTTCAATAGGTGGTGCCTAGTAGCGTTATAAGAGGTGCGCAGACGCGAATGTATTGACTTTGGATTTTGTTTTTGATGAAAATCTGTGCTTTAATGAGGTCCATTCAAGAGCAGCTACCAGACGTGTAATTACAACATTTAGCACGGTGGAGCATAAAGCCTATATAATGTACAAATCTACCTAGGGACCTGATGTATGTGGACGTGAATGGTTGAAAAGCTAAAGATACTCAAATAAATTAACAAAAGGTATGGGTTATCAAGAAGCCATTAATGTAATATTAATTATCTTGGTCGTGCTCTTATTACTGTGATTTACACATTGTATGTTTGTTAATACAAACCTCTACGATAACGCACTGATTATTCTGAGAAGTCGCCGACGTTTAGCAGTGCACCAATAAGCGCGTCACTTCAGTCAATAGAAATCATTAATTACAGAAAGACGTGGAGTAAGCATGGAGTAAAACACAATATCCTATCACAGGCTTTGAAGCCATTATGTTAATATTTTGATGTAGTGCAACCTTTGACGCCGATATATTAACCTTTTGAGTAGCACGGTAATAAAAGTAGCAGCTGCAGGTCAAGTGGACCGCATCAACTGACGGCGAAGGACTCTACAGTACTGTACCCCACTCATGACGCCTGTAACGGTGTTCAAACTTTTGGGGAGCACATCAAGGAATTGAAGTATCGGGGTACTGGGACTGCGGCCTCCTTGAACCCGATGCTGAAATCCCCAATACCGATTTTCTTAATTTTCAGCTATTGAGGGCTCTTATAGTCCCCATGTTAACTACTCCTGCGAGATATGGGGCATGGCAGCGGACTTCAGTCTGCTACCGCTTCAACTATTTATTCTGTCCCCTTCTCTTTCTCCACGAGACTCCTGCACTAAGCCTCTGGGCTGTCATGCATACAGGACGGGATTAGGCGCCGCGCAGTTAAACTTAACGACGGTTTTCCCTTCCATCGGAGCGCACTCGTTAAGATGTGTAATCAAGGAGCAACTCCAACAACTGCTACGGCTAAGTTCTTACGCATTCCTTCCAAGAATTGCTTGGAATTTAAAAATAGAACCCTAAAATAAACAAATGTTGTAACATACGAGAGAGACCCTCGTTTTACTCCTCGCAATGAACATGACCCTCTCAGTTTCCGTTGATACCAAGACGTGTAAAGCGAAGGCTGTTCTTATCAGTACTTCATTGGCCGGTTTTAATTTGAAATAGCCCAAATGTGTTCTGCAACTCTTTTAACACATGCGAGGAAGCCACTATCGCTTGAAGCAGCGGTTTTTGGAACTATAAGCCACAAGAGACTCTCTTTTCGCTCCCCAAACTCATTTACACCCGTCATCTTGCAAAACTCACATTCCCGTCAGAACGTGGTTAAGATCTAACAAGAATGGATACACGTCTAACATACCTACGGGCTGCGCTCGGCCCGCCAACTGCTCGCATGGACAGAGGTGGGGACGCAGTGGTCGGGCGTTAAATGTTTGCTCTACTTCGGGCTGCGGTGTCGTGGAGTTTTATTACGTTATTCAGGGTGTTTTGTGGCTCAATAATGGATAAATAACGTACGACTCATCAGTTAACATGTGACGCAGGATTTAATGCTAAATAAATCAAATCAAGAGAAAATGGAACAACACCTAAAATAATGTTATAAATTAATAAAACCTATTGTTTCGCAATATAAGCCAAAGAATAGTACGTATAAAATGGCAGTGTGACGTCATCACCTCACGATATGCACGAATATAGCCTAAAATAACGTGCTTTTAGGAAAATAACATAGCTAAGGCTATGTAACGAATACAGCACATTATATTGTATAATGTATAGATAAGAAATGGTGCTTAGAAAAGCATATTTTAATAAAACATAAAAGCAGTAATATGAGAGAAGAAGAATCATAAAGGTGAACAATATACCGGATGCTATAAATTGTTTATACGAGTAATAAAACATAAAAACAGAGTTACACAAATATTTGTTTAAGAAATGTTAGCTATTTATAAGAGCATTTTCATGTCAATTATACAAATGCATTGATTTTAATTATTATGAATGTATAAAAATGTATTATAAATTTGTACTTCACGAAATGTGAATAAGGAAATCTATCGTTCTCATGAAGACGAACAAATTACAATGTATAAAACGTTGGTCTTCAACTATTGTGAATATATAAACATTTTGGATTATTTAGAGAACCAATCTCGTAGAAATAATATTGTGGTATATGGTGTGACGGAAGAAGCGGGAGAGAGTTGGGAGATGACGGAGGAAATAGTGAAGAGGGTCATCTGACAAATAGGAATCGAACTCCGCGAGTTTGATGTGGAGAGAGCCCATCGTGTAGGTCGACGTGGCAATGTAAGGCGACCTATTGTGTGTAAACTGGCCCATTATAAACTCAAAGTGGCCATCCTTCGAGATGCTCGTTATTTACGGGGAACGGGAATAAGCATTAGCGAGGACTTTAGCCAGCGTGTAAGAGAAGAGAGAGAATTTTTAAAGGGACACATGTTCGAGGCCAGGAGGCAGGGCTGTCATGCCGTATTGCGCTATGACAAGCTCTTCATTAACGGACGAGTCTGGAACCGACAGGAGCTGGAGCGTATGGAACAGCCTAGAAGTAGTGCGGAAACCGAACCCAGGAATAAACTTCCGGGACGCAGTCAGTGAGATAGACGCCAGGGATACGGACAACAAGAGATAATCTTGACAAATCGAGACCTCTTATACGGATATTCAGTGTGAAATATAGTATTGTATTGTTTATCAATAAGTGATTAAAGTAAGTACACATTACAATGTATGTATTTGACACAGTTTTCTAAAAAAGTAGATTCTGTTCAAATAGTGCGCTTTAATTCAGCACATTACGAGGTACGTCCAGAAAGTAAGTTCCGTTTGGTAATAAAATTAGATTGTGTACAGATACAGAATAATTATTTAGGTACGTCCAGAAAGTAAGTTCCGTTTGGTAAAAAAATTAAATTGTGTACAGATACAGAATGATTATTTATAGCACAAAATTCTACAACTCTTAAACTACTTTTCCACATAACTGCCGAAATTTTGCAGGCATTTGTCATAGCGTGGCACAAGTTTTTGTATACTTTCTTCATAGAAGTTTGCCGCCTGTGTCTTCAAAAAGTTGGAAACATTTTCTTTCAGCTCTTTGTCATTGTTGAAGTATTGACCACCAAGGAAAGACTTGAGATGTAAGAACAGATGAAAGTCGCTAGGAGCGAGGTCAGGGCTGTACGGAGAATGGTCAAACACGTCCCAGCCAAATCCCTGTAGGAGGTTTTTCGTCCTTCATTGAACTGTTGGACCCATCTTCTCACCATTGAATCAGTCATCGCATTTTGTCCGTAAACTTCGCAAATTTGCCGATAAATTTCAATTGGTTTCACTCTCCTAGTATTTAGAAAACGAATCACAGATCTGATTTCACAAGCGGCGGGATTTTCAATCAACACCGACATTGTAAACAAGCACAACAAAGCGTATGTGGAGATAAATTGAAACGGAACTTACTTCCTAGACGTACCTCGTATTTCGACAAGTTAAGACATAAAAGTTCATAAATAACCAGAAATCCTCGAAATTAATTTTATTTATTATTACATCCTACCATCCAAACATGGATGTTAAGATTCTCGAACTACCGACTGAAGCTAGCAGAATTAACAGAAAACTTGGCTAAGCTGTGCACAATAAGTAAGTCGCTGCCAATAATAACCTTACAACTGCTCCAACGATTAAGTCTGGCGCAAATGGTCAGTACCAGTTTCACCAACAGCAAGAGTTACCAACTTCATATACAGCGGCAAATTCAAACGCGTAAAAATGTTTAAAATACCACAGCACAGCAACCAGCAGCCCTGAGAACCACCACAACCCCGCAGAGGACCCACCTTTTCAAATCCGCCCCAGGTGCCATTTTTGTAACCATATATATATACGTACTACTTTGAATAATCATATAACATTTATGTATCATATATAAACATAAAATGGTTTACTTTGGCACCTATCAGTGTCTTCTGGAAATTCACAAGCCTCCAGTGACGTTACCAAATAAGCCAGAATTATTAATCTTCTCTCTCAGAGAAGCGCAACATCAAATTCACGATAGCAGACGTAGATAGGACAAACAAGAGACAGTCATTACTGTTCACCGTATCCTCTTAAAACGTTAAGATAAGAGGGCAACGGCTCTAAGCGCTGCAATCATCATTTTGGGGCGGCTGATTGGGGAGATAGCCTCATAAATGCAGCTGCTTTGGATATTGCATTCAGCGCACAGTGCATTAATAATTAACACTAAACGCACTAAATTATTATTTAGGTACAGGTCTTTCAAAAGGTCCTTCAAGCTTTACACCGTTATAAATATTATAATGCCCGCCTCGGTAGTGTGGAGATAGCGCGTCTTCTCATTTAAGAGGCCGCGAGATAGAATCTCCTTTAGGATGACTTACCCAGATGAAGAATTTCTTAAGGGTTTTAAAGTTCTTATTGGGGGTTTTCGCTTATATTCAGAAGACGAACGCTGGGTAACATTAAATCCCATGAAGCCCGGGACTATTTGAGCATCATTTCAACGATCTCATTTATCAAATAGGTTAAAGGAAGTCGTCTTCCAATTAAAAGTAAGGCATAGATAAATCAACATTTCGAAGATGAATTTTGCCCAAAATTTGAGTTTCTTTAAAAAAAAAAAAGACACAACATTGGTCTTCTAAACAATACTTTTATTATATTTTTATACTTACAGATTCTATTTCTTTTCCTTTACAAAAATGGAATCTCTGCTTTCCAAGGTCACGGGTTCAAATTCAGCGGAGAGCGATCCACGTTTTTTTTTAGTAAAAATCTTTAGTCTGGCCTCCTTCGGAAGGGAAGTGAAGCCGTTGGTCCTGTGTCGTGAATTTACGGCACGTTAAAGAACCTTTATCTTAATAAAGAGTACTGTGTGCAAATTAAGCGATCTTTCACGCCAAATATAGAATGGTACGCTGGCAGTTAAATAGCATCCATAAATAACACACAACTTAATTTAGGTTAAACAACTTATAATTATTATAATATATATTAAAGTAATTGTGATAGGAAAAAAAAGTCATATTGGCCAAACAATAGGATTTTATAAAACTTTGGAAAGATGTCCTGTTCAATGTACACCATTTTTTTCTGCAACTTATTGCACAACATTTTGCAGATTATGTCATGCAAGAACATCGTCTTTCAGTTGCTGCCTGGTTGTTGGATGCGTCAGAAAATCTCGTACTAAGGTAACTCCATAACCAAACATCAATTGGTTTCAAATCTGGATATCGCGGCGGCCACTAATGACACGATCGCCAAAGATCTGCGTAATTAATTGTTTTGCAGGGTATGGCAATGAGGCATCTCAGCAACAGTGATATCAGTGACACCTTGGCCCTTCTATGTTTCTTCTTATCAGCAGCAGAACCGGTTTCCTCAATATTCTGACTAAATCCCTATAATTACCAGTAGAACATGGACCTGATTTTAAACTGTTAAGAGTTCTAAATTCTCTGAATCTTGAGAAAAGCTCCTCGTATTTTATCATTTAGTGATACAGCCATGATCTATAACTTACAAAGTATTATAGTAGTTTGTTTAAAATTGTTAATGTTTTATTCACAAAGCTGTACACATAGTAACGGTGAACTGAAAAAAAACCAACGGTTATAGCTTGCTTAAAGTGTGACTGCTTTTAGTTTTTTTCCATCCTGTCTCAGAATATATATATATATATATATATATATATATATATATATATATATATATATATATATAGCGGTTTAAAGTCTTAAATTACTTTTGAATGACAGGACGTATTAAAAAAGAAGCAGCGACAAAACAATATTTGCATTAGGGTACACACAATTTGTCAATATATTAAGGCAAATCAACTATGGAAATAGATAAAAAACTGTTAAAAGTTAAATAATTAAATGTATTGTTAACAAAGTATAACGAATTTCAAGATTTAAGAAAACAAATCATTTCTTCTACTTTACATAAGTATACTTCAATTAATTGCAACTATAAGTAAAAAGATATACATTCCATTTGAAACTCTGATTTTCGTAATTTTTTCACAACTTTTCAAAACTCTAAACGCACCATGGCGCAATGTCTTTTGCTAATTTGTTTTAAAATTATTAACTGCCTATCAAAACAAGCTGAAATAAAATTAATTTAAGATATATTTTTTAAAAAATATATATGATTACATTTTTAAGTATGAAAAATTAACTTTTCAATACTTATATCAAACATTTTGAAATACTTTTTCTACAATAATTAGGGGTTAGTATAAACCTATGTATAAAAGATTAAGCCGGTTTACTTCAAAACTGAATTTTTAGTTGAATAACTTTAAATACGCATCGTGTGAGCATTTTATTTACACAATTAATTTATACAAAAAAAATCGAATGTGTTCTATTCACATGACTTACTCTACGTTTCTGTAACAAACTATTATTAAAGCGCTTGTGTTTCTTTTTACTTCATGCTAATCAAGAAGAAAGCAGCATGGATAGTCTTGTTACTTGCTTCGGTACAAATAGCGAAATAAGGAAGTACCATAGGCTAAAGTATTAGCCACAAGCTGGTTGCTATGTGACTGAAGTTCCTTTGTTTGTATGGATACGAGTTGACAAATTCCCGTATAAGAGAAGTATAAGTTTTCAAAAGCTGAAACCAATTACAAGAAATATCCAAAAAACGGTCGACTCCACGAAAAAATGTATTTAAATTGTGTGTGTTTTAACGAACCCTACATTTTCTCTTACGTAAGGTTTTTTCCAGTGATACGTTTTGACGTTATGCAAAATTCCATAAATTTCATCCAGAATTAAGTATTCTTCAAGGCTCTTTTCAGAAAATTAGAGATATACAATCTATTTATCATGTAAATATCTTTAATATACGATATTTCAATCAAAATAGAGCCGTTTTTGAGAAAATCAAAAATTTCGAAAATTTTTCCAGGTAAAGGGTAGTTGGGGTGGGAGAGTTTGTTTTTGGAAAACCTTCGTGTCGCAACCTAGTTTGATATTTAACGGAATTTCAGTTTGTGAGCTATGCTGTCCACAGACACATACATACACGGATCTTTATCCAAAAAGCTTATGTGTTCCATTTACATGACATCTCTTACAAATTATTGTTAGGAACCTTATGCTTCTATTTGCTTCATGCTAATCCAGAAAAACTTAGCAGAAATAGTCTTATTGCTTGCTTTCTTGTAAGTAGAAGCGAAATAAGGGAGTACCATACGTTAAAGTGATAATTAAATGCTGATTGCAATGTGACTGAAGTTTCTTTATTTGTATGGACAGGAGTTGAGAAATTCCTGTAAGAGAAAAGAATACGTTTTTTAAAGCTGAAACCAAAAACAAGGAATATCTCAAAAACGATCAATCCAAGAAAAAGATGTATCTAACATAAATTGTGTATTTTAAGGTGCCCTAAATTTTTTGTGTAGTAAGTTTTTGTCCATTTCTTACAGCTTAGCAGTTATGAACAGTTTCGTAAAATTCATCCATAATAAAGTAGTGTTTTGAGGATATTCCCAGAAAATTCAAGATATACATTTTATTTGTCAGGTAAATATTTTTAATATATGCTACTTTAATAAAGTCGTTACAGCCATTTTTGAAAAATTAAAAGTTTCAAATTTTTTCCCATATAATGGTTAGTTTGGCGTGGGGGACTTTTCTCAATTTCTTCGTGTCGCATCTCTGAAAGATACAATACTGAAATACCAAGTTTGGTATTTTACCGACTTTTCTTTTTTGAGGTATCGTGTTCACAGAAATACGGACACACACAGACCTTTCTCTGAATTTTTTTTTTTTTTTTTTTTTTTTTTTTGGATACAGGGGACCCTAAGTTGTCTATTTTCGGTGAAATCTCGGTATCGAATTTTTGGGTGAAATACAATAGGTACGTTCTCTATCACTATGTACATAGTACTTATGGGGCTAGAGAAAGTAAAAATGAATTCTCGATGTGAATAAATTAAAGGCTACATCTAAATTATATGGACAAAGCCTTCTTTTTGTTGGTTTTCTCTCTTGTTTTTTTGTTTTTTTTGTTTTTTGTGATGACTTAACGTCCTTTAAACTGTTTGGTCATGAATGAAATTGGCGAAATGATGCTCAAATAATATTGGGGTCCATGGGGCTTAAAGTCGCTAGACATTCATCTTCTCAGTATAAGAGGAAACCCCGAAAAAACCTTATCCGGGTAACTCACCCTAGGTGAGATTCGAACTCAGGACCTGTTAAATGTGAGGTACACACGCTACGACCACACTACCCAGGCGGGTTGAAGCCTTCTTATACAATCTTTTGTTAATGAATTTTGCAATACATTCTTTCCTTGAAGTAGCACATGTCTTGAGTGTTATGTCATTTCCTAATTTACTTTAAGTATTAATGATCTCTCAAAACCTTACTGTTAGTACTTACAGTGCTTGTTGGCATGGCAATTATTAGATGAATAGCAAATTTAGTTTACAGTGCCAAAAATGTGTTCAGAATGATTAACTTACGTATCAAGTATTTGAAAAGCATTATTTAAGATCGTTCTGATACAGTTTATACACTCAAGAGAACTGTTAAGAAAGGGCAGGGGTCTTGTTCACCCTTCACCTTTAAGAACATAAAGTTCGATGTCGGTTTGTTCCACAGGGATAATCTCCCTTACGTTATTAAGGAACACGGCTGACCTAGCACGCCATGTAGCGGACAATCGACTGCTTCCCATGTCTAACAGCATCCCCAAGGCTCCTCGAGTCCAGGAATTTCTTTTGGAAAGTCAAGGACAGTTGCGCCATTCATCGCATCTCCTCCTACACTTTTCTTCCGAGATTTATGAGCTTCAGAACCTTGTACTTCTATATACTTTTGTTTTGTTTAAACAAAGTTATCTTTTCTTTTCTCTACTATATATGTACATAGTAGGAAGAGAAAATGCTGTATTCCGCTCAAAATTTTATACCTTGGTTTCACTAGAAATATATTTTTTAGACACCTGAATCCAAAAAGAAAAAAAAAATCTGATGTGTTCTATTCACATAACTTTCTCTACATCTCTGCAACAAATTATTGTTATTTATTTACTTCATACTAATCGAATAAAAGTAGGAGCGAAATAAGGGAGCACCATAGGCTAAAGTGATAGTCAAAAGCTGGTTGCTATGTGACTGAAGTTCCTCTGTTTGTATGGTACGAGTTGAAAAATTCCTGTATGAGAAAAGTATACGTTTTTAAAGCTGAAACCAAAAACAAGGAATATCTCAAAAACGATCTGGTCCACGACAGAAATTTATAACATAAATTGTGTAATTTAATGTGCTGTACATTTTTTGTGTGGTACGTTTTTGTGTATCTCATACGGTTAAACAGTTATGCAAAATTCCGTAAAATTCATCCAGAATAAATTCATCAAACGCTATTCTCTGAAAATTCAAGATATTCATATTATTTGTCAGATAAATATCTTTAATATACGATATTTTAATCAAAATCGTTAGAGCCATTTTTGAGAAAATCAAAATGTTCGAAAAATGTTCTATGTAAGGTGTAGTTGGGGGTGGGGGAATTTTCTTGAGAATCTTCGTGACGCATGCCTGGAGGAAACAAACTTATGGACACAAATTTATCCACACTTTTATGATAAAGTCAGTTATAAAAAGAACCTTGTGTTAAAAGTTGCTCAGTAGGTTTAAGCAATTTAATTTTCACATTACATTGTTCTAGTTAATGCTCTAAAGCTTACATTTTGAAGGTAGATAACCCAATTAAATACCAAGTTTGATATTCAACGTTTTTTCGTTTCTGAGCTATGCTGTCCACAGACACACACACACGGACCTTTTGTATTTTTTTTTTTTTGGAATCAGGGGGACCCAAAACATGTATTTCCGGTGAAATCTCGATATCGAATTTTTGGGTGGAATGCAATACTTTCTCTATATACGTGTAGAGAAAGTAAAAAGACAAAGTTTTCTGTGTGTGTCTATCTCAGTGTATGTCTGTATGTGTGTCTATAGGTATCAGTACTAATAAACAAAAATCCGTTAAGTACCAAACTTGAAGTTCATTTTTCAAGTTTTTTTTCTTATTTTATTAAACATTCATGTGAATGTCCCGTTACAATGATAACATCACATGCATTCGTACGTTAATACATGCTATCAACACAATAGTTTTAACATATATTTATGACTATACAATAGTGATAATTACTATAATAAATAATAATTATAATATACACTTAATTTTTGTTTTAGAAATAAACTCATTGCAGTCAAATGTCATTAAAATCATTTTATATTACATTTGCCTGTTTAGATTATTTTTAGTGAATCAGTACATATTAATTATACAATTTATTTGTACATCTATTTAGTTTAGATATCCATGGCTTTAGTATATTTATAAAAACTTCGTAAATGTCGGAATATTTCAAGGGTGTGGCATTAATATTTGCAATAAATTCTCCCTTCATTTTCTTATAATGGATTCAATCATTTGGATTATAAAAGATGCATTTTCATGAAAATGAAATGTTTATCTGAAATTTACGGAATAGGCTCTGAAGTCCTTTTCACTCTGAATAATTTTACATAATTTGTAAACCGTAAGAGATAGACAAAATCTTACTGCACAAAAAATGTAGATTCCTCAAATCACACAATTGATTAAAAACACACTTTTATATAGAGTTAGTGATTTCCGAAATATCCATTGTTATTAGCTCCAATGTTTGAATACCTAGATATACTTTTTTCACATAGAAAATCTTCTTTCGCTTTTCTTTTGTTTTACTCCTATCCATTGAAAGAGACCTAAATATTAATGTCAGTCACATAGCAACAGCTTTTAAAAGATTTGACTCGGTTTATCCTAGTATATTATCTTATTACCCTGCTATTTAGAAGCAACTAATGCTTAATGTCATCTCTATGTTTTTAGTACAGTTAAGCGTTTCCGAGATATTCCACTTTCTTAAACGGGAGATCATCTTTCGTTTCATCTCTCTTTTCGCCTGCCGTGCAACCCAATTTCAGTTGTTTCACATAGCGTCCTGCACTTTTAAAAACAGGATTGACTGTCGCTTTAGCCTAGTGTATTACTTTATTCCCATTGCACTTTAAAGGAACTGCTACATATTTCTGCTAATGGCTATCTTCATTACCACAATGTAGGAATATTCTTTTGTAACAATAGTTTATACAGAAAGTCGTAACAGTGCAACACATCAGATTTTTCATTTCGCTTTTATCTTTCAGGTTGACTGCAGGGTCGGGTAGATGGCGGGGATGCTTACGATTGAAACTTTTTGCGATATCAGCGGGAAGCCTGTCGAAGTTCTCTTGCTGGATCATGTTCCCCGTTCACGCTAGAGGGACTTCATAATGTGTCCCTTGGTTGCCGGGTGCTTAGCCTGGAACTGTTAGAAAACTGATCCTGTTCTGTGTTTGTAGTTCATTCGTCTCTTGCAGTTGTCACCTCTCATCCGTTCCTCTTGGGGATGTAGCTACAAAACATCCTTGATGTTCGATGTGCTGGGTGTTCTTTCCGTAAACTACTTATTGACATCGTCATATATCGCTTCAAAAATCGACTCTTACAAATATCTATTTATGACACAAATGGATAAGGACAATTTTATTTGGTGAGCAGGAATGCTTGCAGAACGAACGTGGCCGCGCCGTGGCCGAGTCGTTAAGACTACTCGTCTCTCACCTAGACGGTGCGGGTTCGATCCAAAGTGACCGTTTGTGAGATTTTGTGGTGGACAAAGAGGCGCAGGGGCGGATTTTCTCCTGGTTCTCCGGTTTCCCCCGTCATCGCATTCCATCGGTGTTCCAGCTTCATTTCATGTATCATCGGTGTCAGCACCTGCGGTTCTACAAGTAGTAAAAGTGGGCGTTTAACATTAAAAAAAATAAGAACGTAGAAATTCTGAGAATACAATAAGATTGCTTTGAACACGCATGGCATACACTATTTTTAGACAGTCTTAAATATTTATAAATATAACATATATAGTAAATAGTTTGTTTTACCCATTTCACGGACTTAAAACTCAATATTGTTCAACGGCGTTGCTTAGCAACTTTATGAGTTACAGAACTACAAAATCTTACAAAACGGAGGCAGTTAAAATAATAAAACAATGAATATAATGTAACAATATTTTAATTTATTTATAGCTTACATCTTTCTCTTAAAAAGTTTTAATTTATTAAGGACTTACAAGTTTCACTAAATTTACTAACATTTTGATGAAATTGTAATGTATTTTGCACAATTACCTCAATTTGAAAGAGCTATTTTTTGGGCAGGGGAAGTGGGAACTGAAGTACTGGTTATATGAATTATTATAGATTCATTATGTCACATTGATTTCTTGACTTTTTTAGTAACAATAATTTTTATTATTTTATATTAGACATTATAAACAGTTTGTTGTTACCTATTTCACGAACCGCTCAACCGTTCAATTGTTATGTTGGTTAGCAACATCATGGTTTACAGAATCACATAATTCTATATCACGAAGACAGTGAACATAATAGAACAATGAAAACAATGCAACAACATTTTAATGTTTTAATAGTTTACTACTTTCGCTAATAATGTTTTGATTTTTATTATGAGGTTAAAAGTTGAACTAAACCGACTAATCTTTGGACGAAACTTTTATTGTTTATTGTACAATTATTGCAATTTTAAGTAGTTATTTTTGGGCACAGGAACTGGGAATTGAAGTAATGTTTATATGATTTATTATAAGCTCATTATGTCTCATTAATTTCTTGACTTGCTTGGTAACAATTGTAATTTTGCTCTGTCCGCTGCTTGTTTTGTGTGGTTCTACACATTTCATATTGACGACATTCATATGAATTATGAATTGTAAAATCATTCTGTAAGTTAAATTCACAGCTTATTTGAATGCGGTGCTGCTCACATTGCGCAAGAAGCCAAAGTTGGCTAAATTGAAGAATCTTAATTTTATAACACTAAGTGACAGAATTTTCTACTTTTAATACCATTGACATCTGGTAAAATCTCTACTTTTACCAGCAAATTTCTAGAAAATTATTTTCATTTCCATTTAAGCAGACACTATGAATGTTTGTAGGTAAAATAAACATACAGGAAACCGATGTAATATACAAATGTTTACAAATATGTAGTTATGTTTTTTTTTTTTTTGTATAGTGTTTAACGCCCGCTTTTACTGTTTTTCGCACCGCAGGCGATGACACAGATGATACATGGGATGAAGATGGAACACCGGTGGAATGCCATGGCGGGGGAAACAGGAGAACCCGGAGGAACCTCACCCCTGCGCCGTTTTGTGCACCACAAATCTCACATGCGGTCGCTTGAGATCGAACCCAGGCCGTCTAGGTGAGAGGCGAGTGGTCTAACCACCCGGTCACGGCGCGGCCTTCTTATAATTCGATACTCTTTCCAAGACAAACTGAGACACATCTGAATATGACAGCGCTTCAAAGAACGACAGAGTATTCCCAAATAGAAATCAATAACAAAGGATATCTCCGAAAGCCAGAAAATGTTATTCTAATAGAAGCTATGTTTAAAGAGGCATCATTTATTGTACAGCAAGTAGCTGTCTGGTCGTCTCCTTAGCGCGGTGGTAGCGCAGCTGCCTACCAAGCTGGAGACCTGGGTTCGATCCCAAGTACCGGCGTGGGGATTTTTCCCCCGCTGGGAGACCTGGACCGGGGTGCACTCAGCCTCGTGAGGTCCCTGGGGGGCCAATTGAGGAGCTACTTGATGGAGAAGTAGCGGCTCCAGGTCGTGAGGACCGCATTAACCGGCCGGGAGGGGCTCGAGGCGCTGACCACGTCTCACCCTCCAATACTGCACCCCATCCATGACGTCTGTAGTGGACCGAGATGGGGGACGCAGCGGCTGGGCGGTAGGCCAAGGCTCTCCGTGAGCTGTCGTGCCATGGAGTTAAGTAAGTAGCTGTCTATCTGCTATGATTTACTAGATTCACAGGATGTCACGATCATGTATATATATATTTTGATTAATGGTACCTTAATGTTTATCCACTTCGGGGTGTTTGTGCAATGTACAAAGTAGATAAAGAGAACATTGCATCGTCCCCAAAATGCGATACCGAGATTTCAACGTAAATACAAAACAAAACATTTTTAGAAAAAATATCCATGTGTTTGTGTATGAGTATGTGGAGACAGATTAGCTAAAAACTAAAAATCAGTTCAGTATCTTCCAATGATCCAATACGAATGTTTTCAGGAATATTCCTCATCCCCAAATATCCTCTCCATGGAACATTTTTGGAAAATTTTGATTTCCTCAAAAATTGATCCCATCCTTTTGAATACAATATGTGTTTAAAGTATTTTTGTGGCAAAAAAAAGCCATATATCTTGAATTTTCTAGGAATAGCCTCTGTGGATCTCATCATTCTGGATGACTTTTGTATAACTAGTAAACTGTAAGAGACAGTCTTAATCCATAAAAATGTATGTCTGGTTAAAGTATACAATTTATGTCAATACATTTTTTGGAGAGTTAATGGTTTCCTAGATATTCTTTGTTATTGGTTTAAACTTTACACTACTTAAATGTTTCTCAAACGAAAAGTCATATTTCATTTCACATCTCTTTTGTTTTACTCATGGTCATGCAAATGTAATCAAACTCAATTGTTTCGCGACAAGCTTTAAAATCCTAGCGTATTCCTGTATTCCCCTTCTACTTAAAAGGAGCTAAGTAATTGAGCTAGATATTCTGCTAATGTTTATCTCGATTATAATGATATAAACCAAAGAATAATATTTTGTAAGAATAGTTTGTTGTTGGAACAGGTAGAGAAAGGCATGTGAATGTGAAACAGCAGTTCTTTTTTATTTGACTAACAGGTTTTTAACCAACGAAACACATAATTTAATAGCTAATTGTTTCGCATGGCTGTAACAGAGCAGCGAAATGAAAAACGCCTGTCAGTATAGACAATTCGTTTTGCTTACACGCTTTCACACCTGAGTACGTGACCTTCTGGCCTCGGTATTGTGCGTCATTGGCTCTCTAGAAAAATTTAAACTCATTTCCGATAGACCATTCGTTATAGGGAGGTTCGCGCACTCAAGATTAAGCATTTCGACTCGTGGTCTCAGGGAAAATAAACACATATATCTTGTGCGAGCCACGCCTATTTAGAAGTACTAATCAGCTTATCTTATACTACCCTTAATAAGTAAAATTATAAGTCGGCAATAAAGCAACAGTCCCAACAGTCTATATAAAATTATCAGATAGTAAAGATTTTACAGGTTATTCCCACAAAAAGCAAAATATATAGTTAATCTCCCTTGTAAACGTCTCAAATATATATGGAATTTTAATTAAAATGTTTATAGTAATTTTGGGGAAAATAAAAGTGCAAAATGATTTTCTCTGTAAACAGTAACTTTAAGTGAAAAAACTTTGTTAAAAATCTTCTAATCGTATTTTGGGAAGATAAGGACAATAAATGTTAATTTCTTATTTATCTAGCATATGATATACGAATTGTGTCGTTCATGGACACAAGCATGTACCATATTTGGATTCGGGTTTCAAACGTGTATCTGGATTATTAGATTAACATCGGAATTTTTGGGGTAGAATGTAACACTTCCTCTACTTACTAGGGTCTTGGTGGAGAATTATTTGTTCCTGTATTCACTTGTGTTTCTCTATATTGTTTCTTTTTGTATGTCTTCTAAAATGCAAAATGTTTTCATTACATATATTGTTGAAGGTACATGAGAGATGCAGGAAACGTAAGTGAAAGTGAAACGTATAAAGTGGTTCACCACATCTTGGCTTTGAAATATCCTATCTTTCAATGAAATAGCTGCATGTGACAGCACAACAAACATGAGAAAGTGCTGGTAAATTCCAGCACTGACTAAGCATATCTTTAATACTTCTGAAGCCATAACAATTATTTCCAATAAAATGCGCTTTTAAACAGGTGTGTATTACTTTCTCTAACCCATATGCACAATGTACATAATAGCTAGAGAAGGTACTGTATTTCACCTAAAAGTTTGATTTCCAGATTTTTCCGTAAATATATATTTGAAGTCCCCGAGTCCAAAAAAGTTTTAGAAAAAGGTCCTTGTGTGGGTGTGTCTGTGGAAAGCATATATCATAAACGAAAGCACCGTTAAATACCAAACTTGGTATTTGTGTTCAGTGTTTTCGAAGGATATGACACGAAGATTTTCAAGAAAATTCCCCAACCACAATCTTCCACTGCAAGAATTTTTTTTTTAAAATTTTGTTTTTCTCAAAAATGGCTGTAACGATTTTCCTTAAAATACCCTGTATTAAACATATTTACATCACAAATAATTTATTTTTTTAATTTTCTGGAAATAGCCTGTGAAGACATTTTTATTCTGGATGATTTTTACAAAATTGCGCATTACGGTTAAATCATTAGAGATAGATAAAAACTTAGCACACAGAAAATATGCCATATACATTTTTCTTGTAGTGTTAACCACTTTCGAGATATTACATGCTATTGGTTTCAATTTTAAACAACTCAACTTTTCTCAAACGGGACCATGCAAAGCGAACCGAAACTCAGTTGTTTCAGAAATCGATGAGCTTTTAAATTATTTTACTATCTCTTTAGCTTATCTATTTCCTTGTTTCCTACTTACAAGACAGCAAGTAATAAGACCAATTCTGCTAATGTTTATCTTGATTAGCATGATGGAGACAAAAGAATAATCTGTTGTAAGAATAGCTTGTATATGGCAGAGCTAGAGAGTGTTATGTGAATGAAACACATCAGCTGTTTTTTTGTGCAGTAAGTTAATGTCTAGTTTTATGATTTAGCACTTACACAAAATTATAGGAAACCTCTTCTGGATGTAGAGAACTTCGTAGTTTATTCCCTAAACTCAATATGTGCATTTCATTTCCATGTAAATGGCAAATGATATTTAATAAATTTTTATATGAATATTTTTGATAAAATCGAAAATGTTTGCAAAATAATGTGTGTAAAGCGTAGTCAGGAAAATGATGTTCATAAATGTTGAACCTAAACAAAACAAAGTTCGATATTTCAAAGCAATTACATGGCAACCTATTTTTTTAAAAAAATTATTGCTTAAACTTAATAATTCTAATAGATGTAATGTAATATTTAAACTGTGGTGAAATTTTATTTCGACTAAGGGAACCAACGTGTGAAATTTTCAAACTCAATATATTCTAAGCAATTATGCTCATTTTTTACCACATACCCATATTGTTATGTGTAACTTATTCTGAAATTTTGAGACAAATGTATCAAGCAGCTTTTGAAAAAAATATTCTTGTTTTTTTAACTACTCCACCAAAAAAAGCTTCTTGCGCTTCAGCCTTTTGTAACATAATTTCACATTTACATTCCGAGAATATCACTTTGAAATGATTGGATGAATTTAAATTTAATTAAATATTACTACCGGAAAAAGCGCGATAAATTATTTGTATGGTTTAATTACTTTTTTAATAAAAGCGTATAATTTATTTTACTTACTTAGAAAACGAATTCAATACTTTGTATTCATTATAGTATTAAGGTTCTCTGGTAGAAAAATCAAACTGATTGCTAGAAATGTGCACCACAAGGAGTATTTTGAACATTTATATGTGTTGAAAAATGAAATTAGAGAAACACGTCTTTTAATATTTGAAGTGTCATGTGTTACCATTAACACTTCAGGCATCAACTGTTTAATTTACAGTTCGCTGAAAATAATTAAAATCTAAAAATGAACATTTTAAAAAAAAGTTTGGTCCGCTTAACAGTAAGTAGATAGAAGATTTAAAATTCTGTAAGAAGAATGTTGAGGGAATGTAATGCATAGGATTCTTTTAGTGTTTAAATAAAATTTAACAAATTTGAGGTGGTTTATTCTCTATGAATTTTTCATTCACAATTGCATATCTGGAAGTTAATGGTTCTTCTTCTGCCCTCCTCGTATGGAGGATTTAACAGTCAACATATGTGGTCAGATACCTGTTGAACAGACGGACTATGGATCAGATAAAGTTTCCAGAAATAGAGTATCAGCCCAATGTCTTGTATGAACATAAAGAAGATGCTATGAAATGTACACGAAAACACGTTTAATAAGTCCTTAGAAAAATATAGAAAAACTAATTATTTTTCGTAGATTTTTTTGTTATTTTCCACATAAGCTCATTTTAGCTCGATACACTTTTTCCCAGCGATTCTCCAACTGTATTAAGCCTTCCAAAACGTAGGATATCGTATGGTCCTCAAAATAGGCATCTTTTTGGAAGATGACCTATTCGTTAGACGTGAATTCTTTTCCGCTGAACCACTTTTAAGTTTGAAAATAAAAAAAAAATGTATCTGGGGCCCAATCTGGTGAATATGTGGATGTTGCAGCAATTCGAGCTTTATTTCTACAATTTTTGCTACCAAAATTGCCCAGTTGGGCACCCTTGCATTGTCTTGATGGAAGATAATATCTTTTCTTTGCCAGATAAGGGCGTTTTTTTCTTGATTTCTCTGTTCAAACGTGCAATAATTATGCATAATACTCGCCATTTATGGTTCTTCCTTTCTTTAAGCAATCAATGTAGAAGATCCCGCGTGCTTCCCAAAAAGCTAAGACCATCACCTTGCATTCTTCGGAGCCGGTTCGCCTTAAAAAACCCACTGTTTCTACTGTACTATTGTCTCTGTAGTGTAGTAGTGTATCTATGTTTCATCCACAATTATATATCGACATAAAAATCGTCAGAATTGCGACGGAAAAGTGCCAAACCAGCTTCCGATTGATTGCGTTTATTCTCCATTGAGCGCAAACGCAAAACCCATCTTGCGAATCCTTTGTCAGACTTTATTTTTGGTGCAAACTTGAGAACACTATACCTTGTGTATGCCTGTGGCCTCTATTATTTCGTCGATCACGCAAAACCACATCCTGGATTTTGTCAACCGTTTCGGAGGAAGCCACTTCTACTGAACTTCCTGAACGATGTTCATCTTTTGTGGATGTACGGCGATGTTTAAATTCATTTATCCAATTGTAAGTTGTTGCAAACACAGGAGCAGATGTGCCATGAACTTCATCCAACTCGGCTGTTGTTCCTTTCGGTGTTAAATCTTTTAAATAAACCTCTATAATCACCGCACAAAACTCGTTGTTGTTTCCATCTTTCTAAAGAAGCACAAGATTGTTGATTTAATCGCCTATGGCAACGAAACCTCGTGACGGATATAGCTGAAACTTTAACTGCCATCTAGTAAGAGACGAGGTTACTAAATACAGTATTGTTTTTAACGGTGCGCGTGTAATTTCTTGGATTTTCTAAAGAATTTTTGAACGCCTCTAGTAGAAAACGGATAATGGGGCGTGAGAAGCCGGAATACGCGGAAGAAACCCGCCGAATGCCGCTTGGTCTCCCACAAATCATACATCCGGTCCCCTGCCCACCTATGTGAGAGACAAGCGGCCTAACCACTCTGCCGCGGCGCCTTCCTGTGCTCGCACTTATAAAACTGCGAGTATATTACAAGATATTCATCTGAATTAAAAAATATCATCTTTTAACAAGGAGGGGGTTCCAATAACGTCGAGACAACAAGCTTTCATTGTAAAGAGGAACTTCAATCCTATAATACAAAAACAGTTTTGTTTATAACAGCAGTGTCTGTCGCAATAAAATACAAACACCTTGTGATCTCATATCTTTTCTTGAAACTGACCAAAAAAATAGGTTCTTGAGAATGATACTAATAAAACCGTACTTCAGGCATTTTAGGACGCAATTTCTTAAAGTAACCGTATTTCTCAGACGGAAAAGCTATTACGTCACAGAATGCTGTGACGTATAGGAGATATTATGGGTACTATAGTTTGAGAGAAAGGTAGCGAGAAACGAGGTGGGTTGAGAGGGTGTAACTGAAGGGAAATCTCGTTAAGGGTGCCGCAAAGAAAAGCTGGGGGAGAGGTGCTCAAAGACATTGGCCTTCGTCCTCTGTTACGTCTCTAAAACGCATCACAAGAGGCTTTGTCCAAGAAAGGGTCTGAGAGAGAAATGGCCTTGGTCAAAGTTACTACAGATTTCAGAAACATGGCAAAACACATTTTAGATATTAAAGTTGACAACTGTTTAAAATGGGCAGAACATATAGAGTATATATGTTATTAGCAAATCATTATATCTACTGAGGTGTTTTCAAAATTATGGTGATGCTCAAATTTTAATTAGTCATAGTTAATACAGAGTTCACAAACATAGAAAACTTTTAAAATGGACAGAACATATAGACTATATATGCGGTGTTGTTACAAAATAAATATATTTATCCTATCCTATAGACTTCAGGTATACATTTAATATTTCCTAGGGAACAACACAAATGAGTATTTAATTTGGGATGCTAAAACGTGTATTTCTGGTGAAAACTCGGCATCGAATTTCTCTACCTATGTACTAAGTAGAGAAAATAAATAGGATATCCAACAGTTTAAGAGCATAAGCTGTAATAATAGTTTTTTAAGATTTTCTTAAAACCTAACCTAAAAGTTAACCTCAATAAAACAATTTCTTAAAGAAGTTAATGACTACTGCATGTATGGATATTAATGCAAAAATAGTAATCAAGGGTTGTAATACTAATTTTTAGCCTATCCTATATACTTCATGTATACATTACATGTATCCTAGGAAACAACAAAAATGAATTTTTGTTTCCTTGTAAATTATTTTAACTTCTTTAGCAGCTCGCCAATTTTAAATAACGAAAATTCTTTGTCGTTTATGTCCTTCGATTTGCTGGGTAAAAACTAAGTACGGCTTTTTTTGGCATAATCTAAAAATTCTTCCTGAATATCCATTTTCATGTATTTATTTATTTGGTGCAGTCTAAATAACCAGAATTGAAACTGTTTATTCCGGCGGGTTTATGCAGCAACGAACGCGACTAAAATTCAATTCCATTTCTCGTAATGACAATTCTAATGATATTAATGAATATAAGAATATTTCAGTTAATATTACGATAGGATAAAATGTTGTATATTACACGTGGCTTATTGGACTATTATTTGCTCACGAAAAATTAGAACACTCTTGCTTACTGAAAATTCCACTCACAAATAATAGTTTATTTAAGCCACTTAAAATATAAATAACTATTACTGAGATATTTCCAAAATTATGTTGATATTAAAATTTTAAAATTAATATACTTTGGATGCATCTATGCTCATATAATATATGTGTGGAAGTGGCGCTAAAACAAAGATGAATAAAATTCTAATTTTGCAAAAGAAAAACATTAGACAGGATCTTAATGAACCATACCGCAATATTTTCACAGAACATTTTGATTATTTAAATAAGTAATTTGAGATGGGAGACTTATGGCCTGTTTATTGAAATGTCGAAATAAAGGCTATAAGTTTCTGAAGTGCCACTTCCTAATTTATCAACCATTCGAGAGCATAACACGAAAAACGAAGGGACATATTACAGCGTACCTCTCTAGCGTAGTGGTTATAAGTTCTGCTTTCAGGTACCTGGAATGACTGTCTTAATCCTTAATTGCATGAATTATTTTACTACATATGCCATTCTTCCTCTAATTCGCAAACCCTTTTAGACTTGAACAGCCGTGATCATTAGCGATGTAAAATGGACTAGCCATTCAGTCAAAGCAAGTTCGATTCCCAGCGACTGCAGCCAAATATGCCTGCGTTAAAGGACGGGAAGGGCCCAAGTAAATTAAGCGGTGAGATGGCACGCTTGGATGCTGACGGGATTACATCTGACTACAGTTGCACTGAAGTTTTATAGCAAAAACATTAGACAGCTATAACTAGCCTAATTATATTGTTGAATGTTAGTGTAATACAAATTATTGGAAATACTAATGACTAATCATCTTTGTTGCATATATCCATCACCATGCAATCTTTAAGTCTGTTAAGGATAGTACTTGATCAGGAGTCGAACTAGGTGGCACTCAAGGAGAGGTGGAGGAGGTTTGGCTGTTTTTGAGACTAAATCTAATAATGAAAAAAGAAGTATTTATTGAACAAACGGAAGTAATATCCTACAGATCTTTCTGGATGCAGAGTGAACATGCAATTTTGAGGGAAATCTATACACTTATTATAATTATACAGCAACAAGAGTTGCATAAGTGCACACCATTCAGAGTGTTCCAGAATAAGTTACAAAATATTTACTCATAAGGAAACATCATGTGCATCACATGCGCAGTTACAGCTCTATATCCTAGATTAGATTAGGTTAGATTAGAAAGCATTCTGTAGGTTCGTTTAAGCCAGAAAGCCACTGAACATAGAACTTGTCAAGGCATATATATGTATACATATGTTTATATACTATATACTATGAAAAAAAATGTATAATACTCTAGTGCTAAAAGCATAGGTTACAAAAACAACAGAATACTTTTTTTTTTCTTTTTTTGCATGCATATAAAAACAAAGAGTATCAAAATATAGTGTTAAAATGTATAAATAAATATAATTTCATTATATGTAAAACTAGTGTTATGTCAGATGATAGTTTTCAAATTATCGATATAATAGTTACTAGTAGTAATTATATAAACTAAAACATGATTATTCTATTATTATCCCTTCATAAATGTCAACAAATTGCAATACATATTTACAAATATGTTATAGAATTTCCAATGCAAAGCAATTGACTTCCAATATGATAGTTCAGTGGGCAAGAGACTACTGAATGTATCCTTGTACAATTTTGTGACATTCATCTTATTATTATATTATTTTCACACTTACATGTTACAAATCATACAGGTGTTATCACACCACAATACACATTACAATGGTGATACATATGTGATGTAGTTTTAATTTGAACCTCTAGCAATTCAGTTCAGCTGACGTGAGCAATGAAAGAGCAGATGAAGCTGCTAAGGGTAGTTTAAAATTAAAACAAAATACAATGAATATCTCGGAGGCAGTTAATGTTACAAAACAAATGTAAGGATATCTATTGTTTTTTAACAAGATCTATACTTTTTGTGTACTAAGCTTCAGTCTATCTCTTGCAATTTGCCAGTTATACAAAAGTCATCTTAATTGAAGAGGTTTTCTGAGGTTACTCCCAGAATATTCAAGATATTCAACTTGCTGAAAAAGTTAAATTCAAATTAAAGATTTTATTTGAAATGTAAAATCTATCTTTAATATAGAGCATGCTAATCAAAATAATTAAAGCCATTTTTGAGAAAATAAAAAATTGGGAAAAAAAATATTTCCTCTGAAAGGTATCCTGGGATTTTTCTCGAATTTTTGTGTATCATCCTTACGATCAACTAAACTCAAATACGAACTTTTTATTGAACTCCTTGAGTCATACTGTTCACTGAGACACCAAAAACACACACACACAAATGCTCACATGAACCTTCTTCTGAAAATCTGAAGTCTTCCATTCATTGATTTACACTACAACTCTGTAATAAAGTATTCAAAAAACTTACCCTTCTATTCTACTCCAGGTCAGCATTAGCAGAAATGGACTTATTTACTTATTTCCTGATAAGTAGAAGGGAAATAAGCGATTACATAAGGCTAAAATGAGTCAGTTCTTTCAAAAACTCGTTGCAATGTGGTTCAAATCCGTTCCTTTGCGTTGGCAGGAGTTGGCAAATTCCCGTATAAGAAAAGTTTTAAGTATTTTAAAACTAAAAGCTATAACAAGAAATATCTCGAGAAAAAATGTACACGACATGAATTGTGGGTTTTAACGAGATCTACATTTTTGGTAAGCTAAGTGTTTGTTTATCTGTTATGATTTACTAGTTAGGCAAAATTCGCTTCAGAGGCTACTTCTAGAAAACTCAAGATATAAATTATTGTTCATCTACTTAACGTTGATATGCGGTATTTTAATCAAAATCGTTAAGTCATTTTTCAGAAAATCAAAATTTTCGAAAATGCTCAAAATCTTCGTGTCCTAAATACCAAGTTTGGTTCATATCGCCTTTTCGTTTTTGAGATATCTGGTTCACAGATACACGGACACACACACACTCACATTTTTCTAAAAATATGTTTTTTCTTTTTACTTTCTCTATACACACTATGTACATAGTGTATAGAGAAGGTGTTGCACTCCACCCAAAAATTCGATACCGAGATTTCACCGGAAATATATGTTTTAGGGTCCCCAATATCCAAAAAATAGCATTTTCACAAAAAGGTCCGTGTGTGTGTGTGTGTGTGTGTGTGTCCATGTGTCCGTGTGTCAGTGTGTCCGTGTGCCTGTGAACACGATATCTCAAAAACGAAAAATAGGTAAAATACCAAACTTGGTATTTAAATTTAGTATCTTACAGGGATGCGACACGAAGATTTTGAGAAAAATTCCCCACCCCCAACTAACCTTTATATGGAATTTTTTTCGAAAATTTTTATTTTCTCAAAAATGGCTCTAACAATTTTGATTAAAATTTCGTATATTGAAAATATTTACCTGACAAATAAAATGTATATCTTGAATTTTCTGGGAATAGCCTCTGAAGAATAGTTAATTCTGAATGAATTTTAATAGATTTTTTCGTGGAGTTCGTCGTTTTTTGAGACATTCCTTATTTTTGGCTTCTGCTCTGAAAAACTTATAATTTTCTCATACAGGAGCTTGTCAACTCCCATCCATATAAACAAAGGAACTTTATTGACATAGCAACCAGCTTCTGACTATCACGTTAACCTATGGTAGTCCCTTATTTCGCTTCTACTTACAAGGAAGCAAGTAATAAGACTATTTCTGCTAATTTTTTCTGATTAGCATAAAGTAAATAGAAGCTTTTTAAAAATAATTTGTTGCAGGGATATAGAGAAAATCGTGTGAATGGTACACATCTGATTTTTTAGTATATAGATACACTAAAATGTGTATTTCCAATGAAATATCGATATAGAATTTTTGGGTGGTATACAATATATCTTCTACCTGCTGTACATATTATGTGTAGATAAAATAAAAACGAAATGTACGTTACGCATTTTCCATTATTTTGTTTCATAAGCCGCCGGACTTCTTTGAGAATTTAATGTCACGCTTCACTTCTTCACTTTAATTAAAATGTTTCGCATGAGAAAACTCAAGTGAAGGGAGAAACGATTCCTGTTCCTCTTCAGGTGGACTGTCTGAACTACCAAGGTTGTGAGCTGACCAAAATTGGAAGTTCACTTATTCCGACCGATCCTAATTAAACATTTGGTTCGTTTTGTAATTACAGAATGCCTTTATGCTCTATAATAAAGAATTGAAGAGAAAGGTTCAGGAAGCGCTTGGGGCGTTTTCTGCTTGGGGCATCGACCAGACAAAGTTACATCTAGTTGGTCAGGTTAACTTCGACCTTCCAGAAATGTGGAACTCTCTTCCTCTCTGGTGAGCACTGAGATGTAGAGAGGAAATGGCTTCATATCAGTTCATTAGAATGAGTGTGGGTTCATCACTCATGAGTAGAGACATTTTGTTCCTAGGTTTAGATTCGAGAGTAAATGTTAGTAAAAGCATGGATGAGTGGATTTTATGGTTATTATTTTCCTTGTCGTACACACGGTGGAATAATTTGATATTGTAACAAATTTAATTGTTGACTCAAAATATAGTTACAAATAAAGCTTTAAATTCACTGTTGCAAATAATTCATATGACATTTCGACTAGTAGACAGTTTACACCACTGCACACTAACAGTCTCGACTCAATAAAATTCACAACACAATAGCCCTCCTGCACTGAAATTTTCCCGCTTTTTATAGCTAGAAAAGTGACGTTGCAGAAGTGACGTTCATCTAGAAACCAAACATTCCATAAGGACCGAGAGTCGCGTTCCAGAAAGTTTCAGTTACAACCACGGTGCACTACCTGGTCTTGTTTACCCAAGGTTTAGTTTTCCAAAGATCTCCAATTGCGATATCTTGCATTCTAACTTCGCTGCCGCATACCAGAGCGAGCGCGAGAATGGTCACAAACACGGGCGGCATTGTCACAATATTTAGTAGAGAGCAATGAGTATAAAACATAAGTTTCATTTTGTCCGCTAATAGAATTGTCACAAATGAAACACCTTTCTGGATCTAAAGGGTTTATAATATATTCTTTATTTTTTGTTTCAATGTTGAACTATTTAAACTTTTCTTTAACGGGAAGTCAACTTTCGTTAAACTTTTTTTACTTCCAAGAATAATAAGAAAACGGAATTTCAATTGTTTCATATAGTAATAGATTTATAAATAATTGCGTGTCGCCTTGTTCTCTTATTTGCCTTCTATTTACAAGGAAGCAAGAAATAGGACCATTTCTGCTGATGTTTATATTGAATACAATGACGCATATAAAAGAGTAATCTTTTGTAAGGAAAGTTCATTTATGGAACAGATAGAGAAAGGAATGTGAATGGAACACATAAGATTTTTTCTACTATTCAGTTTCTCAAAAATATATATCTAATATTTAAATGACCGCTGTGAAAAATAGCTATTGTCTCCTGCAAAATGGAAGAAACGTAAAAGTAAGACGCGGTAACGAATATCAAATCACACGCCGTGAACAGGATGAACATGGAAGAAAATCAAATGGATAGCGATAAGAACAGGGGTTCAAACGATTGAATACATTCAGGAAGAAGAAAGATGGCCAAAACAACTGAACGAACGACTATCGAACATCGATAGAAAGCGAGAAACAGCATGAAAAGTATGATGATCACAACAAATGACGCTTAAAGCATTACAAGATCGATGACATACTGTATTTGGCAGGGAATATGCCAACAGTTTCACAAATCCAAGGTTTTTATACTTTCGGAATGAGGGATGTAGAAGCACCAACTTCTGGAGCTGATGTGTGAGGGTAGGATAATATTGAGAAAATATTTCCCAGTATCAACGTTGTCGAAGTAATTTGAGGTTATCTCGTTTTACAAAGAAATACGCTGATTCGTGAAACATCCAATTACGTTTAGGGACATGTATGATCAAAAGCATGAAATTCCAAACTAATAATTATAACAATTAAATACATGTGCCACATGTGTAATATAATGCAAATACGTTACAGTGCATATTTCATCCATTTTGCTGTAATGGTTTGGAGGTTATGGTCATGGTCAAATTTGCCCGTATTTTTGTCACAACATTCAAAAAGTACCTTGTGACAAAAAATTACAATTTTGGTCCAATATTTTAACCTTAGGTTCACAATATATTTGCTTTTTGAAAGTTCTCTAGATTTCTATATGTCTCCAATGGTTTAGGGTCCAAAGATTTTTAAACTTATAAATGAGCTTTTTTGTCATAAAAATATAATTTTTATTTTTAAAATTGAAAACATGTGCCTAAATACATCTGATGGTAAAACCTAGAGCAATTCTTATTCATTGTACCACTGTGAACATGTACAGCAAATTTTATTTGTGTAACACAAAAACTATTCTGCAAGGAGCAGTTTACGGAAGAACAATCTGAAAATATCAATAGCGAGAAAACAAGGAACGATTTGAATCATGGCACACATTAAAATCTACCAGGGTGGTAGGTTGAGTTCCCACCTTTCCTTTTCCTCAACTCTGCTACTGCCTTTTCTTCTTGCATTGCTGTTTTTCTTCTGCACAATTTCGTTTTTTACTTTGCATAATGCGAGTGAGGTCGCCTCCTTAGCGCGGTGGTAGCGTTGCTGCTTACTAAGCGGGAGACCTGGGTTCGATCCCCAGTACCGGCGTGGGGATTTTTCCCCCGCTGGGAGACCTGGCCCGGGATGCACTCAGCCTCGTAAGGTCCCTGGGGGGCCAATTGAGGAGCTACTTGATTAAGAAGTAGCGGCTCCAGGTCATGAGGACCGCATTAACCGGCCGGGGGGCCTCGAGGCGCTGACTACGTCTCACCCTCCAATACTGCACCCCATCCATGACGTCTGTAGTAGACCGAGATGAGGGAGAGATGGGGGACGCAGCGGCCGGGCGGTAGGCCAAGTTTCCCGTGAGCTGTCGTGCCATGGAGTTAATGATGCGAGTGAGATTTCATCGAACGGACATTTTTCTTGTCGAGTCCAGGACAGTTAAGGCTTTTAAAATGGCACATGGTGGCCAACTATAACTTTTCATATAAATTTAATTATTTAATGGTATTAAAATAAAAAAGTCGGATTCTTCATGAAATTTCAATGACACATATCCTTAAATTCTTCATACAAGTCTATCCAGAAGCTAAAAACTAGAAAAAAGGCATAAAACATTTGTTTTCACAACATTTATTTATACATGAAACAGTATCCTTTATTCTAGTTTTCGACATAGTTACCACCATTGTTCAACATTTGTCTTAACAGGAAATAAAACTTTTTATGCGCTCTTTAAAGCAGGCTGCCGTCAGTGAGCACAGTCACTGCTAAACACAGTGTTTTGTGGAAGCACATCGTCTGTTTTCACAATGGTCTCACTCAATTGTTCAACCAAACCATTACTGACAACAACAGGCCGCCCACTCCGTGCTTCTCATGAACATTGGATCGTCCATCATTGTATTGCTTAACCCATTTTCTCACCATTCCATCTGCGTTGTATTTTCACCGTATGTCTCTTACAAGTAGAAAATGAACTTGGCTGGCTTAACATTCTTTGCACTCAAAAACCGTATTACAGAACTCACTTGACAGTCGGCGGGATCAGAAATGGTCTTAAAACACTTTGAACGATCATTAACAACTGCAAAACATACAATATGGCTAAAATGGCGGGCTCAGAAAATGTCTTAAATATTTTGAACGATCACTAACAACCGTAAAGCACAAAATCCAGCAATAATGGCGTTAGTCGGCGGGCTCAGTAATTGTCTTAAATATTTTGAACGACCACTAACAGCTATAAAACACACAATCCGGCTGTAATGACGTCTGTTGCCAGACAATGAATCAGAGAGACTAGTGCGCATGCGTGGAACTGCGACACTGGCGTTGCGGTGGCGACAGAACGAAATGGTACTTACTTTCCGGACATACCTCGTACATTTAGGATAAATGTAATAAATTCATAAACTTTCGGGAGAGAAGGAAAAATCTAAAAGGATCAATGGTGGCAGTTCATGGAATCATTTTGGCATTTAATTGAAGTGGCAAGTTTAATACACATCTCAACCCTTTTAATTTCAATGTTTAGTATTACTTTTTCTACACGAACTATGTCCTTAATGTATACAGAAGGTACTATAATGCACCCAAAATTCGATACCAAGATTTCGCCGGAAATACATTTTTGACACCCCCTGAATCGAAAAAAAAAACATTTGTAGAAAAATGTCCGTGTATGTGTGTGTCTGTCCGTCTATGTGTGTCTGTATGTGTGTGTGTGTGTGTGTGTGTAAGAGAGAGAGAGAGTATCTGCGGGCAGCATAGCTCAAAAACGAAATGACTGTTAACTACAAAACTTGGTATTTAGATTTAGTATCTTCCAAGGATGCGACACGAAGATTTTCAAGAAAGTCTCCCCACCACAAAATACCCTTTACATGGAAAAATTTTCGAAAAACTTTATTTTCTCAAAAATGGGTGTAACAATTTTGGTTAAAATTCCGTATGTTAAAGATATTTACATTGTAAATAAAACGTATATCTTGAATTTTCTGGGAATAGATTCTGTAGATCTCTTTATTCGGATGAATATGGTCAAATGTTGCTTAACTGCTTAACCGCAAGAGATAGAAAAAAATGTAGATCTCATCAAAACACACAATTTATGTCCTTTACATTTTTGTTTTCGGGGTAACCGTTTCCTAAATTCCTTGATATTGGCTTCAGTTATAAAGTATTATACTTTTCTGAGACAGGAAGTCTCCGTTTTTTTGGGTTTTTTTTTGTTTTACTACTGGCCAAGCAAAAAAAAACTATTTGCAATGATAATCGCATAACGATAGTTCTTGAACTATTTGACTATCGGTTTAGCCTAGAGTATACCCTTAGTTCCTTTCTACTCACAATGAACTAAGTAATAAGAACATTCTGCTATCATTTTCTTGATTAGCATGATGCAGAAAGAAGCATAAGGTTACGTAAGAAGTTTGTAGCACAGATAGAGATAGTCATGTGAGTGTAACACATCAGATTTTTAATTATGAAATTTATACTATTGATGGTAATAGAATGTTTCCTTTTAGGACAAAGTCCTAAACAAGTAGGCAGTAGAATGTTTAAATGCGTCAACAAAAAGCGACCTAGATATATGTTCGTACGTGGAAAGGGCTTGGGTGTGATTTGTGTGTGGATCTTAAGGCCCCTTTGTTAAAGTTTTAAGAAGCTTAGGCAGAATTTTTCAACGGGCTGTTGTGGGTGGTTGTGTGTGTATATATGTGTGTCATTCCGGAGGGGGTTCTACACAGCAGCTACCATGGGCTTATTGTCCGACAGACTCCAAAAGGATAGGATGATATGAGAGTATTATCGACGGGCGGACGAAACCGGACAGCGGGAAAACAGCCACTGTGAAGAGTCCTTGACATTCTCCAAGCAGTTCATCATCTCGAAGCATGACCTCTAGGAGTCCGCCTCACAGTCTGACCGAACCTCATGAGTCCAATAGACGACTGCAACGCCGTTATGCCGAGAACTGTATTTCCACAGCGCATTCTCCACCACGCAAGAACACCACCGCAGTTCTCGCCAACACTTACGACTCTGAAAAACTGGATGGAATAGAGATGAAATAAAGAGACAGGAAGTTCGGGGGAATAAACACATTTCTCCAGCATTCACTGGGTAATAGCGGTCGGCCGTGAGAAATGGCAGTCACAGACGAAACGCCGAGTCACCTGGGTTAGTTGTAGCGGGTGGTCGAGGCCAGGAACTGCGAATAAGATTTAAAAGTCTCATACAGTAGACAATGGTAACATCCATTATATGAGTCAACAATACTTATTAGTATAGGCGGTAAAATCTGATGTGTACCATTCACATGACTTTCTCTATATCCCTGCAACAAATTATTCTTAAAAAGCATATACTTCTATTTACTTCATGCTAATCAGAAAAAAAATAGCAGAAATAGTTTTATTACTTGCTTCCTTGTAAGCAGAAGCGAAATAAATAGGTTAAAGTGATACTCAAAAACTGGTTGATGTGTGACTGAAGTGCCTTTGTATGGACTAAAATTGAAAATTCTTGTATGAGAAAAGTATAAGTTCTTCAAAGCAGAAATCAAAAAGAATGAATGTCTCAAAAATGATGAATTCCACGAAAAAATGTATGTAACATAAATTGTGTGTTTTAAAGTGCTCTACATTTTTTGTGTAGTAAATGTTTGTCCATCTCTTACGGTTTAGTAGTTATTCAAAATTACGTAAAATTCATCCAGAATAAAGTACTCTTCAGAGGCTATTCCCAGAAAATTCGAAATATACATTTTATTTGTCAGGTAAATGGCTTTAATATACGATGTTTTAATGAAAATCGTTAGGGCCATTTTTGAAAAAATCAAAATTTTCAAAAAAAGTTCCATGTAAGGGGTAGTTTGAGGTGAGGGGATTCTACTCAAAATCTTCGTGTCACATCCCTGGAAGATATTTAACATAAATACCAAGTTTGGTATTTTACGGACTTTTCGTTTTTGAGTTATCGTGTTCACAGATATACGGACACACACACAACGACCTTTTTCCGAAAATGCTTCTTTTAGTTAAAGGAGACCCTAAAACATGTATTTCCGGTGAAATTTCGGTATCAATGTGGAGTGCAATTACCTTCTCTATACATGTACATAGTGCGTATAGAGAAAGTAAAAATCTAATGTTTTCTATCCACAAGTCTTTCTGTACTAGTTCTCAAAATATTCTTATAGAATATTATTATTTCATAAACACCATTCTAATGGTGATAAACATTAGCAGAATGATCTCATTAACTAGTTCCTTATAGGTAAATAAATAAGAGAATTTGTTATGGTAAAGTGATACTCAAATGTTTTAAAAGCTGTCGTTATGCAATTGTGATTGAAATTCGTTTCTTTGCTTGTCTAGGAAGGAGTAAAACAAAAGAAACGCGGATGATTTCTTGTTTGAGAAAAGTATGAATATTTTAAAATTGAAAGAAATTACAAGGGATATTTATTAGTTACAGGCATCGAAGATTTCCTGTATGCCGTCATCCCGAGATGTACATGGGATGTAGCACGTGACCAAAGATGGGTGGGCGGAGATGGAACAGAACAGATTACAAACAGCAGTGCAGGGCAAACAATTGTCAATAATACAGCCACCCATACAACTGAAGGATCAGTATATTCCACAGGACCATATTTACTGGTTTTCCATTTTAGACATGTTTCACAAGATACTAGTATAGCAAGTTTCCAACTGAACCTTGCCACGGCCCGACACTGCTTGAAAAGGCTACAACATACATAGACAATAATTTATCACATACACCGAAATTCCGCAACATTTACTATCGTATGCGGGAAGGTCGAGAACTAGATGGATGAAGGGATGGATGGATGGATGGATGTGTATGTCAGTGTGACACTGGAGGGGATTTCACGGCAGCCATTGGCTTGTTGTACGCCAGACTCCAGGAGATAGGATGAATGAAAATAATTACAGCAAATGGCAGAAACCGAACGGCGGGGATGTAGCCACCCTGGAGGGACCCTAACAGTTTCCAATCAGTTTTTCATCACGACACGGGGAGCGCTAGGAACCCGCGTCCCAGATCTGACCAAACTATCTGGGTCCACAGACTACTTCCTACGCTATCCCGCCGCCGAGAGCTGTATTTCAAGCGCAGTCACCACCATCGGAGGGCGCCATAACCATAGCCGAAATTTAGAACCCCGAAAGAGACCGGCTGGTTGAAATGAAGGGAGAGGAAGTTCGGGTGGATGAAGTAACCTTCCTAACATTCGCATAGTGACTCGGGAAAAGCCATGAAAAAACACATGGGTCAGAGAGTCGGCTGTGGGGAACCAACTCTATGACCTCCCAAATGCTGTCGGTCCCCGTGGTCACGCTCGCTAAGTGTCTAGCTTTGGTGCTTTGTGGCCAAGGGTATCATAGGTTCGAGACTTGCCTTGGGCATGGTGTTTGTGTGTTTTTATATGTAGATGTATACTTGTAAGTGAAAAGAAAACAGTAAACAAATAGGCCAAAAAAGGAAATATAGGAACAATGGAAAAAAAAGGAAAAAATAAGAAAAAAAATAAAGGAATAAATCGCCGGATTACCGACAAGACACCGGAACTGTACATAAAAAAAATGCTGGTGTGATATGAAATGTGTAAGCACCTGGCTCGGAAGAAGCAGATGTGGTTCCTGAACCTGTAGACCCTTGCCAGTACTAAGGTAAAGGCGTGGCAGCCTGACAGCTTACCCCTACACGCACTGTAATCGAACTGTCCTCCGCCTACAGGCCTTGGTTACCAGGCAAACGTTGCCGAGTGTTGTCACAATAAACAAACGCGTAGAACGAGAGAAATCTCTCTGTCGGAGAGAGAAAAAACGACATCCTGCTAGGGTAATTCTTCACACGTCGCATTTCCTGCCAGCCGATTTATATCCCTACGCATCTCGATGTAGGTCGCAAAATTCACATTCTATTGTTTTGTTTAACTTACAAATGTTGCCATTAAACAAACAATATTGCTGAGCACAGTTTTAATTCTGGAATTTTACGAACTTCTAAATGTTTACCTTTGTCCGTCAGCATTCCTCTCAAAAAATGTAATTTTGAAGTTTTAGGGAAATTTATTCATAAAAACTTAAAATTGTTCCAAATATAAATTATTCTTATAAAATAGTATTCTTTTATCTATATCCTGCTAATCGAGATTAGCAGAATTAGTATTATTACTTGGTCCATTGTTAAGTAGAAGAGAAATAAGGGAAAATAATAAATTATAAGTGGCGTATTATTTACGTATGCTCTTTAACTACTACGCTTCTCAGCCTGCCACTCTAAATTGGGCGTGAAAACCCGCTTAATTTTCCTCAGAGGCCTTTCTATCAGGCTTGAGTTTCTTTTACAAGGAATACATTAGGCTAAAGTGATAGTCCAATCTTTTAAACGAGTCGCTATGTGAAATAATTGAGGTACGGTTTGCTTTGCATATTCCCGATTGAATAATTAATATATATATATATATATATATACATATTTTGTCTGGTTCCTACGGTTTAACCGCTATCCAAACTTCTGCAAAACTCAGAAGAAAGAGGTTTTTAGAGGCTATTCCCATATAATAATTGAAAATATACATCTTATTTATGATGTAAAATATCTTTAATATACGGTATTTTAATCAAAATCGTTAGAAACATTTTTGAGAAAAACAAAATTATCAAATGTTCCGTGTAAAGGGTAGTTTGTGGTGGGGGAATTCTTTTTTAAAAATCTTCGTGTTGTATCTTTTGAAGACACTAAACATAAATACCAAGTTTGATTTTTAGCTTTTCTTTTCTGAGCTATGCTGTGTAAAGATATACACACGGTGAGAGGGAGAGGGAGAGGGAGAGGGGGGAGAGAGACAGAAACAGAGACACAGACACAAACCCCCCCCCCCCACACACATACACACACACGGTAAATTGGCTTGGTTCGTGAGGGGTAAATTAAGTAAAATTAAACAAAGTCCCTTTTGCCCAAAGAAAAGAATTTCAGCCCAAAATTCAACTTTTAAGAACAAAACATTAGATCTATTAACAATACTTTTGGCATAATTTTATATTCATAGATTCCATTTTTTTTTTCACCTTTACCTAAAATACCTTTTACTTTGTCTATTAGGATGTATTTACATACAATGTGCATTGTAGCCAGAGAATGTATTGAATTTCACCCAAAAATTAGATGTTGAGATTTCATCGGGATAATATGTTTCGAAGTCCCGTGAATCCGAAAAAAATTAGAAAAAGGTCCAGGTGTGTATGTGTGTGTTTCTGAGCAGCATATCTTTTTTTTACATAATTAATGTTATACACATTTTTCTTGTATATTAGACTGTTTTCAAGATCATCTTTGTTATTGGTTTAAATTTTAAGTTACCCAACTTTTCTCAAAAGGGACCATGCAAAGTGAACCGAACGTCAATTGTTTGACATGGCGACCAGCTTTTAAAACATTTGATTTCCGTTTTAAAAAATGTATTCCCTTATTTCCCTTCTGCTTACAATGAAGCAAGTATAATAACAATAATTTTTACATAGAAGAGATATAGAAAGTTAGTTAATGGTACACACTAGATTTTTTTTCGTTCTCAGGAGACCTCAAAGCATATATTTCTGGAGTAATTTTGACTTAGAATTTTTGGGTGTAATACAACACCTTCTCTAGCTACCATGTACCTTTATGTACATTCGTGCTAGAGAAAGTAAAAACAAAACTGTATCCAATACTCACAGATATTCTGTTCTCTCGTTTGTTAGTGGTTATAAAAACTATTATCAACATCATTTATTACTTTCTCTACTCGTACGTTGTACTTAGGCACACAAGGTATTGCTTGCATCTAAAAACTTGATCCCATGATTTCACCGGAAATGCACCTTTAGGTTATCTGTTACAATATTAGAGAAAGTTATGTGAATGGAACACATAAGAATTTTTCTAATTCAATTTAATTGAGAATCCCTTGCAGATATAGCTGCATTATACATTTCGTGTATTTAATCAAAATTGTTACAGTCTTCTCAGAGAATTGCAGGAATTGTTGAATTGTAGGAATTTCTAGAATTCGTCGTTTTACATTTTTGGAAGATTACTAAACATAAATATGAAGTTTGATAACTATCCGACTTTTCGTTTTTTACTAACGTTGTTTACACTCTCACGCTCAAACACACACAGAGATTGATAGGTAAACTTATTTGTTTTTACAGTGTTTTATTTAGGGGTCTTCAAAACATGTATTTTAACTGAAATCTTGGTATCTAGTGTTTGTTTATCTGTTTTCATCTCTAGGTAAGTGGAACAGAAAGCCAAAACTGTATATTTTTACTTCTGAAACTTGTAATATGATATTTTATATATGTAATATTCTCTTCTAATGAGCTCTTCTATTAAAAGCCTATAACTGCGATACCGAAATGGGATATAAATACCTAGTAACAAATATTGAATTCTTTTAAGAGCTATTCGCAATGTATTGGTTTTGAAATTCCTATGTCTTTGCAAAAAGGAGTGAGAGAGGGAGAAAGGGAGAGAGGGTGAAGAATAATAACATCAAATTTCTAAAGATTGTAAGCGCTTTAAAATGTATACCAATAAAGAGGAAATTCTTGGAAGTGCATAAATCAGCAAAAAAGAGAGCATTTCTGATAAATAGTGTGCTTTAATTAGATGTATATTTTTGTTTGCTAATATTATGTCTATCTTATAGGTTTTAACAGTTGTGCAAAATCGTTCAGAATAAAGAGGACTTCAACGGTCGTTTCAAAAAAAATATACAAAGGAGGAAAGAAATCAGAATATTTCGTATGTCATGAAAGGATTTTTACATACGGCATTTTAATCAAAATCGTTAGTCCTATTAACACTTTTTTTATTTGAAACATTACATTAAAGTGTAGTCTGGGGTGGCGTAATTTTCTTGAAAGTTTTCATTTCGCGTTCTTGTTCAACTTAAATACCAAGTTTGCTATTTAGCCCATTTTATTTCCAATCAAAAAGTCTAATATTTTAGTCTTTCATATCTATACTTGTATTAACAATTTCTTTTATCGTAATATTATCTAAAGTTCGCCAATACCTCCAATAAATACGTAAAAAAATTATACAAATAATTTATCTTTCGTTTATGAATCCTGCCGTATACCGACACACACATACCTTTTTCTAAAATTCTAATGAAATCTCAACATTTAATTTTTAGATGGAATACAATTCTGTAAAATACCTTCCTTACTAATTATAGAAGAGAACTTCAAACATTACAAAATTTATCTGTGAAGTATGAGTAGAATTATAAATAAGATAAGTCCTGCATTATCTTTATGGTACGTTCCTTCTCTTTTATTGTTTCATTTATATAAACCCTTTTAACATTTAAGGCCATATCGAGGGCTTTGAATTAGAAACAACTCGTGGTCTAGAGGTTGTTTACGTTGAGTTTAAATCATTTTATTTCCTCAAACACGCTCACATACATACTTCCAGACTCTGTGGGGGATAGGGAATAATTCTCGTTAAAGAAAAAGTACCCGTCTCAGCCGGGAATCGAACCCGGGACCGCCAGGTGAGAAGTCAGCTCGCTGACCACTTAACCAAGGAGGCAGTTTTGTATGTTTTGTTTCCCGTAAACTATAGCAATTTAAAAACATGGCTGGTCTGCTAAAATAAGCATGAACACACGTTATTTTGTTGTTGTAGGGTTTCCTACCGTTTTCTTTATTGTTTATTACAGTCGCGATAAGTGCAACCTCGTGAAGTATTGTAGGGGGTTAACATGTCGAGAGGCAGTCTCGCAATTATATACGATAAACACTTTCTATTTAGATTGAATCATACATTCCATTAAAGTGCACTTAAAATTTTGCTGCACAGATGCTTTTAGAAATACACTTTCGTGGTACTTAAACTATTTCCATCACTTATTACAATTTCAGAGTATCTCCGCCTGTCATTAGCCAGGAAAAACATTATTTTCTTTCACAATAAATACTTATTTACCAAAATTATAGCAGCTTCCAAAATGTTGGAGTAAAATAATGGTAATAAATTAATACAATCTACTTGTGATTAAATCACTATAGTGTGTTTTTTTTTTTTTTTTTTTTTTTTTTTTTTTTTTTTTTTGTGGTAGCCTACCGTCCTTTAACCCGATTGGACGATGAATGAAATTGGTAAAATGACGCTCAAATGATCTCGAGGTCCATGGAGCTTAAAGTTACTCGACATTCGTCTTCTCAGGATAAGGGAAAACCCCGAAAAAACCTTATCCGGGTAACTCACCCTAAGCAAAATTCGAACTCACGACCTGTAGAATGTGAGATAGACACGCTACCACCACACTACCCAGGCGGGCCACTAAAGTGGTGCCCACATTTTAAAATAGAGGTGTTTTCACTTTTTCTTCACGTTCTATGCACATAGTTTATAGACAAAGTATTGTATTCCACACAAAAATTCGACACTGAGATTTCACCGGAAATACATGTTATATACACAAGGGCGCGGGTACAAACCCGGCGGAAGACGATAGCTTTTTAGGGCGTAAAAATCTTTAGTATGGCTTCCTTCGGAAGGGAAGTAAAGCCGTTGGTGCCGTGCAGTACATCTACGACACGTAAAAGCCTGATAAATAGGCCTCTAAGTAAAATTACGCGGTCTTTTACGCTCAATATAGAATGCCGAGAGCCACAGTAATTAAGGAACGTCCATAAATAAAATTTCATTTCCATTTTGAGATACCCTGAATCTAAAAAAAAATACATTTTTGGAAAAAGGTTTGTGTGTGTGCGTCTGTGGACAGCATAGTCCCTGTAATTCGATGATTTTTCCATAATGGTAACTGTTTTTACGTTCTTTAAACATATTATGTATTGTATTCCACTCAAAAATTTGATTTCACCTAAAATAAATATTCTTAGACCCCCTGCATCCAAAATAGGCATTTTTAGAAAAAGATCAATGTGTATGTGTGCCTGTGGACAGCATAAACCCAAAAACGAAAATACCACCATATACCAAATTTAGTATTTAAGTTCAGTATCTGCCAAGGATGTGAGACGAAGTTTTTGAAGAAAATACCCCAACTCCAAACTATCTTCGACATGGAAAAAAATTCAAAAATTTTGACTTTCTCAAAAATGGCTCTAACGACTTTGATTAAAATGCCATATATTAAATATATTAACATGACGAAAAGAATGTATATAATAAAATGTATATCTTGAAATTTCTGGGAATAGCCTCTGAAGAGATCTTTGTTTTCAGTGACTTTTGCATAGCTGGCAAACCAAAAGAGATAGGCAAAAACTTACAGCACAACTGTAGATCTGATTAAAACACACAATTTATGTCATATAGTTTTTAATTTCTCTACACGTACTATGTACATAGTGTATAGAGAAGGTATTGTATTGCACCCAAAAATTCGATATAGAAATTTCACCGGAAATACAACTTTTTGGGTCCCTATGAATCCAAAAAGTCATTTTTGGAAAAAGGTTAGTGTGCGTGCGTGTGTGTTCTTGTGCGTGTGTGTTTTGTGTGCGTGTCTGTGGACAGCATAGCTCAAAAACGAAAAGACTGTTGAAATACCAAACTTGGTATTTAAGTTTGGTAACGTGTAAGCATGCGACACAAAGATTTTCAAGAAAATCCCCCCGCACCCAGCTACCCTTGACATGGAACTTTTTTCGAAAATTTCAATTTTCTCAAAAATGGCTCTAACGATTTTGATTAAAATATCGTATATTAAGTATATTTACCTGAAAAATAATATGTATATCTTGAATTTTCTGGGAATAGTCTCTGAAGACTACTTTATTCTGTATGAATTTTACGGAATTTTGCGAAACTGCTAAACCGTAAGAGATGGACAAAAACTTACCACACAAAAAATTTAGAACACAAGAATCTGTCAACTCGTGTCCATACAAACAAAGGAACTTCAGTCACATAGCAACCAGCTTTTGACTATCACTTTAACGTATGGTACGCCCTTATTTCGCTTCTACCTACAAGGATTAGCATGAAATAAACAGAAGCATAAAGTTTTTAACAATAATTTATTGCAAAGATGTAGAGTAAGTCATGTGAATGGAACACATGAGATTATTTTACATTCTGTTAGCAATATTTCATTAAACGCTGAACATAAAAGACCCATTTCTCTTCACATCGTTACAAGGGCTACTAAAAACACTTGCCATGAAGTCTGAATGTAATACATTTTCAGCACTGGCTTCTATATATGCGTGCCCTTGGTATCATTGAACCGCAGGGTTGTCGCTTGGGAGTGATTGAATTCGTGGTTTGAAAATTGATCAAGCACCGACATGAAAAATTCATGAGAAGGGCGTGTGAGCCGCCCCCATGTTTTGTTAGGAGACACGCAGCTTTGGGAAAAGCCCATCGGGATCTTTAGTTAGATGTTGCTTATCGTTTGTTTTTCTTTCGTTCTACTTTCCAACAGCTGAATATTCGCTAAGACTAGGTTTTGCACCTAAGGGCCATTAGGGGACATTTCCCTACTGAACACGAAGTTTCAAAACCTTTATAGCTAACATTTGAAGAAAAGAAACTATTATAAGGAAGATATTGGTGCAATATTCTAAAATGTGAACATTTTACATTCGCTGTTCTTCAAATTTTCATCCCACTTATAATCTTGAATGTATATTTGTTATTTGGAATTCTAAGGCCACATTCATGTGAACTTAATAGGAACATTTAAAAACAATTTATTATATAAGATTATGGTTTTTACTTTCTCTATACGTACTATGTACATAGTGTATAGAGAAGATATTCGCTACCGATATTTCACCGAAAATACATCTTTTGAGACCCCCTGAATCCAAATAAACGTTTTTAGAAAAATGTCCTTGTGGGTCTGTCTTGTGTGTATATGAATGTGTAGCTGTCTGTGGGCAGCATAGCTCAAAAACGAAAAGTCCTTTACCTAATTGGTATTTAAGTATGGTATCTTGCAATCCAAACTACCCTTTACATGGAATAATTTTCAAAAATTTTATTTTATTAAAAATGGCTGTAACGATTTTGATTAATATTTCGTATATTAAACATATTTACCTGATAAATAAAATGTATATCTTGAATTTTCTGGGAATAGTCTCTGAAGACTACTGTATTCTGAATGAATTTTATGGTATTTTGCATAACTGCTAAACTATAAGAGATAGACAAAAACTTACCGCACAAAAAATGTAGAGCACATTAAAACACAAACTTATGTTATGTACAATTTTTTCGTGCAATTGATCGTTTTTAAGATATTCCTTGTTTTTTCTTCAGCTTTGAAAAATTGTACTTTTCTCAAGCAGGAATTTGTCAACACTTGTCCATGCAAAGAAGCTTCAGCCCTATAGCGATCAGCCTTTGACTATCAGTTTAACCTATGGTACTCCCTTATTCCGCTTATACTTACAAAGAAACAGTAATAAGACTATTTCTGCTAATTGTTTCTCGACTAGAATGAAGTAAATAGAAGCTTAAGCTTTTTAACAATAATTTGTTGCAGAGATGTAGACAAAGGCATGTGAATGGGACACATAAGATTTTCTTTCGTTCTACTTCCAAACAGCTGATTATTCGCTAAGACTAGGTTTGGCACCTAAGGACCACTTTGGGGCATTTCCATGCTGAAAAGAAACTTTCAAAACACTTTAAAGCTAACATTTGAAGCAAAGAAACTATTTTAAGGAAGACATTGCTGCATGTGAACCCTTTACATACGCTGTACTTCACATTTTAATTCCACTTTAAATCTTGAATGTACATTTGTTATTTGGAATTCTAAGGCGACAAAGCTTAATAGAGATATTTAAGAAACAACTTCTTACATGAGATTACCCTCTTTTTACTTTCTCTAACCCCATATGTACAATGTACATAGGGATAGAAAATTATTGTATTCCACCCAAAAATTCGATACGAGATTTCATGTTTTAGGACCCCCTGTATCCAAAAAAAGCATTTTGAGAAACAAGTCCGTGTTTGTGTGTCCATGTGTCCGTGTATCTGTGAATACGATAACTCAAAAACGAAAAGTAGCTAAAATACCAAACTTGATATTTAAGTTTAGTATTTTCCAGGGATGCGACACGAAGATTTTGAGATTACATGGAACTTTTTTCGAAAATTTTGATTTTAATATCATATATTAAAGATACTTACCTAACAAACAAAATGTATATCTTGAATTTTCTGGGAATAGCTTCTGAATACCTGTTTATTCTGAATGAATTTTGCTTAATTTGGCATAACTAGTAAACCGTGAGGGATAGACAAAAATTACTACACAAAAAATTTAGGTCTTGTTAAAATACACAAGTTATGTCATATACATTTTTCTCGTGGATCTTACCGTTTTCGAGGTATTCATTGTTATTAGTTTCAGTTGTGAAGTACTTATACTTTTCTCAGACGGGAGTACCCGTTTTTCTTTTATTTTACTCCTGGCCAAGAAAAGAAGCGATTTGTAATGACAATCGCAATACGACAGTTTTTAAAACATTTGACTATCGATTTGGCTTAGTGTATTCCCTTATTTTCTTCCTACTTATACGGAACTAAATAATAAGAACATTGTGCTAATGAGTACCACGATTAACAAGGTGCAGAAAGAAGAAGAATCTTGTGCATGAGGTTTGTAGAACAGCTAGAGAAAGTCATTTGAGAGTAACACATCAGCTTTTTTACTTCAGGCGAATCGAAATAAACATAAGCAGAATGGTCTTATTGTTTAGTTCTTTGTAAGTTCCATCCTAAACTACGCTTAACATGCAACGCTTTTTGAAAATTTCAATTTTCTCTAAAGTAGTTCTAACGATTTTAATTAAAATACCGCACATTAAGTATATTTATATGACAAATAATATATATATTTTGAGTTTTCTGGGAATAGCCTCTGTATACCGGTTCATTTTGGATGAATTCTTCATAAACCGTTACGATAGACAAAAGTTCACTTTCCAAAAAATGTACAGCTTATTAAAAGACACAATTTGTCAGTTATTTATTGAGTTAACCATTATCGAGATGCCTTTTTAATGGTTCAATTTTAAACTACTTAAACTTTTTTTCAAACGGGAGGCCATCTTTCGGTTTTTCTCTGTTGTTTTACTTCACTTTACTTTCTTTTACTAAGTAGGAAATAATAACATTATTTTTGCTAATGTTTGTCTCGATTAACAAAATGTAATATTTAAAACAATTTCATGTTAGCATACGTACAAAAATTATAAACATTAATATTAGAGTTTTTAACATCAGAGTAGAATTTGCGGGTTTAATATTAAGTATTGCTATTACTCCTCTTCTCTTTCACGGGTTGGGTCGTTTTATTCTGTTAAAATCCCAAATCTTGTTGAGCCTCTACTTACAGATATATAAATTATTTCATCTTTTCAAGTTACTGTCCCGGAGTTGCTGAATTTGATATCGCATACAGATAACACCCTGGTTATTTTTGTATATGCATCTTTCTCATTATTTGTACATTTTATACCGTACTAACTTAATCTGTTTATCTGTTTTATAAGTTTCAACCTCATGAGCTTTATTATTAAGAATCTCTCTCTCTTTGGCAATGTTCCTCCCCAATTTCTTTCTTACATTCTCTATATAATTACCTAGTTGTTTCAGAAATTCTTTCTAATTGTTTGCAAAAGTTTTAACTCTGGCTGTAACTTTTTCCAGGTTTATTCATTATTTCCTCTCTCACATTTTAGTTTCCTCGCTCTCAATTAGACAGTGTAAGTTGTTATCGACATTGCCAAATAGTATCTATACTTAGAATACGTAGTAGAAATGTTAGATTAGAAACTAAAATATTTCGATTTACTGGTTGTATAAGGACTAAAACACACGCCTCGACTTGGTTTGCTCTCTCGTATTCGAGTGATGCATGGCACTGTGCACTATGGATGGCTTCTTCAGACACTCCAGTGTGAATATGAGCTTAGAATAGAGAGCAGAGGAAGTGGAGGGAAGAGGGAAAAGGATCCTTTCCTTCTGGAATGAAATTACTTTCTCTTTGACCACCAAGCTAGGACGAATCCGTTTTCCGTGGCCGTGAAGCGGAAAAAACGTCTCTGGGTATTTGCATAATAAAGTGAATACTTAGAGATGTTAGCTTTCCGTCTTCACCAGCAGTTGAAGTCCCTTTCTCTGAGCTTCAAGGGACGCCTTCATGTGTTAGTTACTTGTGAAGCAAACCGGTGGTCAAAAGAAACCCGGTCTAATAACTTCAACTCGGAGCGTGTAAGATTGGTTTTCAGTTTGGTTAAAACATACCTGTAATTAATACTGAAAATGTCTAATGTGATACATTTATACACATTTTAATGCCATCATTACAAATCAGTCCGGGGTCACGAAACTGTCGGATTGATTATTTTTTACTTTCTCTATACGTACTATGTACATAGTGTATAGAGAAGGTATTGCACTCTACCAAAAAATTCGATACCGAGATTTCACCGGAAATATATGTTTTAGGGTTCTCTGTATCCAAAAAAAGAAGTATTTTCAGAAAAAGGTCGTGTGTCCGTGTGTCTGTGAACACGATAACTCAAAAACGAAAAGTCGGTAAAATACCACACTTGGTATTTAAGTTTAGTATCTCACAGGGATGCGACATTGAGAAAAATCCACCCACCCCAAACCTTTTTTGAAAATTTTGATTTTATAAAAAATGGCTCTAATGATTTTGATTAAAATATCGTATGTTACAGATATTTACCTGACAAATAAAAGTTATATCTTGAATTTTCTGGGAATAACCTCTGAAGACTATTTTGTTCTTGTTCAATTTTACGGAATTTTGCATAACTGTTATACCGTAAAAGATGGACAAAAACTTACCACACAACAAATGTAGATCACTTTAAAACACAATTTATGTTATATACATTTTTTTTTTCTCGTGGAGGTGAATGTTTTTGAGATATTCCTTGTTTTTGGATTCAGCTATAAAGCTATACTTTTCTCATATAGGACTTTGTAATTCGTGTCCATACAAACAAAGGAAGTTCAGTCACATAGCAACCAACCTTTGACTATCACTTTAACTTATGGTAGGTACTTCATTATGTCGCCTCTACTTACAAGGGAGCAAGTAATAAGTCTATTTCTGCTATTTTTTTCTCGATGAGCAGGAAGTAAATAGAAGCATGAGCTTTTTAAAAATAATTTATTGCAGAGATATAGAAAAAGTCATGTGAATGTAACATATAATTTTTTGGGATAGTGTTTAACGCCCGCTTTTACTACAAAATGACCGCGCAGCGATGATATTGATGATACTTATGAAAATGGCTCTCGGGAAACCCGAGAACCCGGGAAAAACTCGATCCTGCACCGCTTTATTCCACATGCGGTCGCTTGGGATCGAACCCGTGAGCGGCTTAGCCTTGCCGGATTGAAGTTCGGTGAATATAGAGTATAACAATGACGTGATGTAGTAGACGGTGTCTACAGCCCGTGTTACACTATCTAGAATTGCTCACTCCCTGGTCACGTTCAATTCCCGCTAGTAGGTAAGTGAACACTGAAAGAAAGTGCAGATTGAAAAATGTCGGAAATGCGAAGGTGTAACCATTTGACACTTTACAAACTGGATAATCAAAACCTATTTTGAGTGACAGAGGAGCGTCTTTTCTTTCGATACAATGAATATGTATCTTGCAATTTACTATACTGAATTCTGAGCGAGTTTGGTTGATTTATGTTCATTGTCTTTCCTAAACTCTGCACATTATTATTCTGAATTTTTTGTATCAAGCTTTATACTAATCATTTTATTTACTAATCATATTATGAAATATTTATTTTATTGACTTACTTTATGAATTAGAAAGATGTATATAATGTCAATATGTGTAACGAGCTACTTTTGGAAGAGATTATGCCTCAACGTGTGCATGTTTACGCTACAAACCCCTTTCCACTATCCTCTCTTTATACAGCTGACTGCTATGTGTGTTTTCTTTAACTGTGTGCGTTTCGGAACCCAAAACCAAGCTCTAGTTATCATATTATCGTTTAAATAGTTATTTTACTACATAAGTAAAATATCTTTTACAACAGTTATGTTTGTATTACCTAGTTTCCATTCATGCTGCACGACATTTTCTGCATTCAGTCTGGTAGCCGAAATTATGTATGTTTTTTCCCCTATTTTACTCCTATTTTATACCTAAATTGAGCCATTTTAAAATTTGATTTTTGAAATCGACTATTTAAATCTTACCTGGGATTTTGCTATCTAACTATTTCTCAATATTTATTTATGCTTTAACTCATGCAGCATCTATGTATGGCTCTATTATGTAATATGTCATCTTCCCTGGTAGTGGTTACCATGCAGCCTCTAAAATCCAAGATTGCAGGTTCATACCTGGCAGAGGGTGATGGGACCTTTTTCGGACGCTAAAATATTTAGCATACCTTACCTCGGAAGAGAAGTATAGCCAGTGGTCCCGTGTAATATTTATTTGCACATAAAAGAACCATTTTGCATCCGCAAGTCGTGATTTCGTTATACAGTGCCATCTGTTGCCAATGACGCATAGTGGCGAACTCACGAACTAGAAATTCAAATCCGTTCATAGAAACATCGTAACGATGCACTTTGTTCCACTTAAGAGATAAAGGAAATACTAATAAATAATACTAATAAGTAAATATATACATATTTTTATTGAAGTAGTGGCTTGTAACTGCCTTTAAGTTTGTTAATTATTGTGACAAAGTTCTTCTTTGTGAGGTGATGCAAATGCTGCCCTCTAACTGCTGCTGCTGCTGTCTGTGAGTAGCTGGTTCTTGCCTCGACTGCTGCCGTCGTGTAGAGGAAATTTGACTAATCAGGGCTGATATGAATGAATGTGAAAAAAAAAAAAAAAAACTCTGCTTTTCCTACTCTTATACCTCAATATCATTTATGATTTTAATAGCCGAGGATAAAATGTTACCACTGACTTTACAACCACAAATTCACAAAGTAGGTATACATATCAATTAAAATGGCGTGACTTCAGAACGCAAATCAGTGAGAACTTAACAACAATATTACATCGCAAGAGAGAGAGAGAGAGAGAGAGAGAGAGAGAGAGAGAGCTGTAATCCATATTCCATCCTTTTATATATCTAAAGCTGACAATAGTCAATGTCCTGATTTCTTATTGGCTATATTTTTGCGCCAATATTGTCGTCATAGCGTTATACATTTGCACCATATTGGTTATCATCACACTTGTGACATGGGATTTAATATTTACTAAAGTTTAGGCAACGTAGCTGGCCTTGCAGTGACTTTGTTGCACGCAACCCAATTCAATGGGAGCCAAAATCGCCAGCCTTTGCTTGCTTGGTCTTACTTGTTTTCATCAGAAATGCGTATCTCTGTAGCCCTGCAAACCTTCCCACACTTTGTTTAACAAAATATACAACAAATCTACTATTTACATTGCAATATTAATAATATGATAATGAATTAATTAACGCCTCAATATTTAAACTTAACAGTTAGGGGATTTTTATTAAAAATCTTCGTCCCGCATCCTAGGAAGATTTATTTATTTATTTATTTATTTATTTATTTACTCATTCATAATCAGCTTACCCTCCCCATATATAGGATGACAACTCCTAGGATTTACAAGAGGATACCTAGGGGATACCTAGGGGCCAGAAGCCTGTCGGGGAGCTAGCAACACCTAACCACAGAATGGAGAATTTGGAAGGAGTGGTCGACCTGTAGCCAGGCATAAGCGTGAGGAAGTGGATAATATGAAATGCAAGCGAGATGAATGATAGAAAAGGTGATGATGGAGCAATAGGTGGAATAAGTGGTGGGGGAAAACGGAGGATTCGGAGAAATCCGGCCCAGACGCCGTTTTGTCCCCCACTAATCCCACATCGGGCGCTTGGGATCAAACCCGAACCGCCTAAGTGGGAGGTGAGTGGGTTAACCACTAGGCCACGACGCTGACATCCTGAAAGTTTGCTGTCCGAAGATATATACACACGAACCTTTTTCTGAACGTACTTTTTATAATGGATTCAAGGGATGTCAATACATGTATTTCCCGATGTCAGTTTATTTGGTACAATACTATCTTCTTTACCTACTATGTACATTTACATATGTGCTAGAGAAAGTAAATATGTGGTTTTTGATTCATGTGAATGGACCACATGTGAATAACATATAACACACATTTATAGTGAAATCATGTCATCGAATTTTTGCATACTTTTACTTTCTCTATACGAACTATGTACATAGTGTATAGAGAAGTTATTGTGTTGCACCCAAAAATTCGATACCGAGATTTCACCGGAAATACATGTTTTGAGACCCCTGAATCCAAAATAAAAGCATTTATAGAAAAAATGTCCCTGTGTGTGAGTGTGTGTGTGTGTGTCTGTGGGCAGCATAGCTCAAAAACGAAAAGACCGTTAAAAACCATACTTGGTATTTAAGTTTGGTATCTCCCAAGGATGCGACACGAAGATTTTGAGAAAAATCCCCCCACTCCAAACTACCCTTTACATTTTTCGAATTTTTTTATTTTCTTAAACGATTTTGATTACAGTAGCGTATATTAAAGATATTTACCTGGAAAATAAAATGTATATGCTGAATTTTCCGGGAATAGCCTCTAAAGACTACTTTATTCTGGATGAAATTTACGGAATTTTGCATAACTGCTAAACCGTAAGAGTTAGAAAAAACCTATTACACAAAAAATGTAGAGCATCTTAAGACATACAATTTATGTTATATATATTTTTCTAGACATTCCTTGTTTTTTTGTTTCAGTGTTAATAAACAAAGTTTTATCATACTGGAATTTGTCAACTCCTGTCCATACAAACAAAGGGACTTCAATCACATAGTAACCAGCTTTTGAGTATTAATTTAACGTATGGTACTCCTTTATTTCTCTCCTACGTACATGGAAGCAAGTAATAAGACTATTTCTGCTAACATTTTTAATGATTAGCATGAAATAAATAGAAGCATAAGCTTTTTAACAATAATTTGTTGCAGAGATGTAGAGAAAGTCTTGTGAATGGAACACATGAGATTTTGTATGTAGTAGAGAAAATAATAGAAACACAACCAATGTTCAACTGGCTAATAGGTTTATTTCCTCTGGCTGTTATTCTACAGGCGGATTCCCAAACTAATGCTGTTTTGCCACTGACGGACGGGATAGATGGGTAATTGCGACTCATCACACGACCCAATGATTTTCGTGTTAGTGTTCCAATGTCACCGTCCTGGTTGCCACGTAATATGACACTTCCTGTATCTCCTTGTTAGTATGGGATATCTGCTAGAATAGCCAGTCCACGTAACGTCTGCAACATAATTCCACTGCATATTGACACTAATGCCTCAGAATTATAGCTTAGATTTACTAGGCCTTGTGGCTCAAATCCTTCCTTAACTAGACTAAAATATTAACTAGTTCCAAAAATCTGATGTGTTACACTCACATCACTTTCTCCAGCCGTTCTACAAACTTCTTACATAAGATTATTCTCCTTTCTGCACCCTGTTAATCGAGGTATTCATCACAATGTTTTTATTACTTAGTTCCTTATAAGTAGGAAGAAAATAAGGGAATACACTAGGCTAAATCGATAGTCAAATGTTTTAAAAACTGTCGTACTGCGATTGTCATTACAAATCGCTTCTTTTCTTGGCCAGGAGTAGAACAAAAGAAAAACGGGCACTCCCGTCTGAGAAAATATAAGTACTTCACAACTGAAACTAACAACAATGAATACCTCGAAAACGGTAAGCTCCACGTAAAAACGTATATGGCATGCATTGTGTATTTTAACAAGCCCTACATTTTTTGTATAGTAAGTTTTTGTCTATCTCTTACGGTTTATTAGTTATGCCAAATTAAGCAAAATTCATCCAGAATAAACAGGACTTTAGCAGCTATTACCAGAAAATTCAAGATATACATTTTAATTGTCAGGTAAATATATTTAATATACGACATTTTAATCAAATTCCTTAGCGCCATTTTTAAGAAAAACAAAATTATCGAAAAAAGTTCCATGTAAAGGATAGTTTGGAGTGCGGGGATTTTCTCAAAATCTTCGTGTCGCATCCCTGGAAGATACTGAACTTAAATACCAAGTTTGGTATTTTAGCTACTTTTGGTTTTTGAGTTCTCGTGTTCACAGACACACGGACACTCACACACGCGCGGACCTTTTTCTGGAAATGTTTTTTTTTTTGGATTCAGGGGGTCTTAAAACATATATTTCCGGTGAAATCTCCACATCGAATTTTTGAGCGGAATGCAATATTTCTCTATCCCTATGCACATTGTACATACGAGGCTAGAGAAAGTAAAAATCGGATGTGTTCCATTCACATGACTTTCTCTACTTATGGGTAGCAAATTATTGTTAGTAAGCTTATTCTTCTATTTACTTCATGCTAATCGAGAAAAAATTAGCAGAAGGTCTCATTGCTTGCTTCCTTGTGAGTAGAAGCGAAATATGGGAGTATCATCGGTTAAAGTGAAGTCAAAAGCTGGTTGCTAGGTGACTGAAGTTCCTTTGTTTGTAGGGACACGAGTTGACAAATTCCTGTATGAGAAATGTACAACTACCCTTTACATGGAACATTTTTCGAACATTTTGATTTTCTAAAAAGTGGCTCCAACGATAAATATTGTATATTAAAGATATTTACCTGACAAATAAAATGTATATTTTGAATTTTGTAGGAATAGCCTCTGAAGACTACTTTATTCTGAGTGAATTTTACGGACTTTTGCATAACTGCTAAACCGTAAGAGATGCACAAAAACTTACCACTTAAAAATGTAGATCATATTAAAACACACAATTTATGTTATACACATTTTTTTCGTGGAGTTGATCGTTTTTTAGATATTCCTTATTTTTGGTTTCAGCTTTGACAAACTTATACTTTTCTCATACAGGAATTTTCAACTCGTGTCCATACAAAGAAAGAAACTTCAATCACACAGCAACCAGCTTTTGACTATGGTTTTACCCTATGGTATTCCCTTATGTCGCTCCTACTTACAAGGAAGCAAGTAATAAGACTATTTCTGCTGTTTTTTTCTGGATTAGCATGAAGTAAATAGAAACATTAGATTTTTAACAATAATTTGTTGCAGAGATAGAGAAAGTCATGTGAATGGAACACCAGATTGTTTTTACTAGGGAACCATCATGTTTCCACCCCATACTTACCTGCTCTGTTTCAGGCGCGTATTGGTATGCCCACGATTCATCACCAGTGAAGATTACTTTCAGAAAATCATGCCCTTCTGCGGTATATCGCGTTAAGTGATCCAAGGTTGCCATCATTCGCTGGCCTTTGTGATTGTCTGTTAGGTTCTTAAGCCCTCAGCGGGCACTAACTTTACGAAATGTCAACATGTCCTGAACAATAAAGTATACTCACTATAGAAAATGTTGAACTCTTGCGACAAGGTTCGCAGTTGCACATGACGGCCGTTCAAAATTTCCACCTTTGACATTCTGCGGGGTTGCAGCTGTTACCGCCAGCCGGAGCGTGGCGAATCACTAAGGTTCACACTAAGGTTTGGAAGAATGAACACCAACTGGAGACATTGCTACGGTCTATAAAATCACCCCCATACACGCCGCGCATGTTCCTGTGAATTTCACTCGGTTTATGCCCTTTGGCTCACAAATATCAAACCACGCCTCTCTGCTTTTCAACCGTGGACGACAGCAGCATGTGCGCCATTTTTGTTGCTTAATTCAGGCTTCTCTCGCTAAAGCTGCCCGTGAAACAAGACATACACTATGTAGTGAAAACTATCAGTGTGAAATTGCAACATTCGAGCTGCGAATACTAAGGCAGAAAAATGAGTGTGCGTTACTTTTCGATCCAACCTCGTAGATGAGAAACCGCACCAGAAAATAGCCTGGTGACCCCGGAAATAACAACAAAAAAAGTATGGGTTAAATGGGGGGTGGCTACCGGTTATCGAACGCCATCTTGATGGTAATATTCTATATATATACAGAATTCGAAGTATCCATTAATACACACATAATACTACGACCGATAACGAATACAGATGTTTTCCCAAGATATGTTCTGCTGCTTTCCTTTTTAATTAATTGTGCAACAGATTACAAATATTTTAACGTGTTATATTATAAGAGTTAGAAAAAACAAAGGAATAAATTGAGTGTAAGCTTAAAAAATAAGAACATTGTAACAAAGAGCTGAAAGATTTGAAATTCGAGGAAAAGATAAACGTTGTAAAGGCTCTCTGTTTTCACAGGAAACATCTAAGTACATTTTCATGGAAAAAGTATTATTTTTGCGCAATGTTTGAATACAACAGAAAAATAGATATGCATCCTTTGAAGTATGAAGAGTTGTCAATTAGGATAATATAAAACTACAACGTCGTAAGATCCTTTAATGGAGATGCATGAGATAAGGTATCAGGCTCCTCCTTAGTCTACCTCTCTATCCCGAGAATCTGGACCAATTTCCTTTTGTTTTCGCCTTCTGTTAAGCATTTATCTAACATGTATATGTGCAAATTAAATGCATAAAATATCTATATTAATACATATTGTATTTTTACTTTCTCTACAGTACTATTTACATTGCGTAGAGAGGTCTTGCATTGCATCCAAAAATTCACCGGAAATATATGTTTTGAAACCCCTTGAATCCAAAAGATTTTAGGAAAATATCTGTGTGTGTCTGCGCGTCTTTTTTTTTTTTTTTTTTTTTTTTTTGGTAGTGTTTAACGCCCACTTTAACTACTTATAGCACCGCAGGCGGTGACACTGATGATCCATGAATAAATATGGAGCACCGATGGAATAGGATGGCGGGGGAAGCCAGAGAACCCGGAGAAAACCCGCCCAGAGCCGCTTTGTCCACCACAAATCTCACATGCAATCGCTTGGGATCGAACCCGGGCCGTCTAGGTAAGAGGCGAGTGGTCTAACCACTCGGCCACGGCGCGTGTGTATGTGTGTGTCTATGGCAGTAGAGTTCAACAACAAAAGTCCCTCCCAAGGATGCGACACGAAAATATTCAAGAAAATCTTCTAAACCCCAACTATCCTTTATATAATTTTTTTATTTTAAACTTTGAAACATTTGTTTCCGTGAAATATCGGTATCGGACTTTTAGGTGGAATGCAATACCTTGTCTATCTTCTATGCACATTGTACGTGGTCGAGAAAATAAACAGTACCCCTTCTTCGCCGGGAGCAAAATGTTATTTAGAATCATATTTTAACAATGTTACATAATAAATGTTATGTTTACATAACTATTGGCATTTGTATGTATTATTTGATTTATGTTGGAGTTAACAGAAACGCTCAAAGTAACCAAAAAAATCGGATGTGCTCCATTCGCATGACTTTGTAATATATTATTGTAAGCTTATACTTCTATTTCGTGCTAAAGCATAAGCAGAAACGGCCTTATTGCTTAGTTGCTTATAAATAGAAGGGAAGTAAGGGAATACACTAAGCTAAACTGATAGTCAAATGTTTTAAGGCTATAGGATTGAAATCCGTTTCTTATGAGAAAAGGTTTAAGCTACTGAAATCAATAACAAGGAATGTCTCGAAAACAGCCAACTCTACGAAAAAATGTTTATGTCATAAATTCTGTTTTATCAAATGGTATGTTTTTTGGCTCTTCTCTCTCTCTCTCTCTCTCTCTCATATTCCAGAATAAAGAGATATTCAGAGGCTATTCCCAGAAAATTCAAGACATGTATTTTATTTGTCGTGTAAACACCTTTAATATAATTATTTTATTCAAAGCCGTCAGAACGATTTTTGAGAAACTAAACACTTTCGAAAATGTTTCCACGTAAAATGTAGTTTGGTGTGCGAAGGTTTTTTTGAAAAACTTCGTGTCACATCCTCGTAAGATACTGAACTTAAATATATGTTTGATATTTAACGAACTTTTCGCTTTTGAGCTCTGCTGCCCCCCCCCCACACACACGGACAGTTTTCTAAAAATGCTTTTCTTTTATTCAGAGGGTCGCTAAACATATATTTCCGGTGAAATCTCGGTATCGAATTTTTGGGTGCAATACAATACCTGTCTATGCACTATGTAATTGTTTGTGAAGAGAAAGTAAAAAATCTGATGTGTTTCATTCAATGACTTTCTTTACATCTGTGTAACAAATTATTGTTAATACGCTTATTTTTCTATTTCATGCTAATCGAGATAAATATTATTTTAAATGGTTTTTTTTTTTTTTTTTTTTTTGGTAAGTAGAAGACAAATAGAGGAATGCACTAAAACAATAGTCAAATCTTTTAAACGCTTTTTGCCATGTGGATGAAACCCGTTGCTTTGTATTGCCAGAAGTTGACAAATTTCCGTATATGAAAAGTGAGTATTTTAAAACTGAAATCAATATCAAGGAATATCTCTAAAACTGTCAACTCCACGAAAAAAAACGTATATGACATAAATTGTGTTTTATCATGATCTATCTCTTACTGTTTACCAGTTACGCAAAATTCATCCAGAATAAAGAAGTTTTAGAGGCTATTCCCAGGAAAATTCAAGGTATATATTTTATTTGTGTGTAAATAACTTTAATGTACTGTATTTCAATCAAAATCGTTAGAGCCATTTTTAAGAAAGTAAAAATGTTCGAAATGTTTTCCAGCTAAAGGGTAGTTTAGTGTGGAGGAATTTTCTTGAAAATCTTCGTGTCTCATCCTTGGGAGATACTGATTTAAATGTCAGGTTTGGTATTTAACGACTTTACATTTTTGCCCAGAGTCTCAAACACACACACACACGGACATGTTTCAAAAAAGTGATTTCTTTAGTTTATTTTTTTTTTTTTTTTGTAGCTTAATCTGGTTGGTCATATCGGTGAAATGATACTCAAATGATCTCGGGGTCCATGGAACTTAAAGTTACTCGTCATTCGTCTTCTCAGGTTAAGGGAAAACCCCGAAAAAAACCTTATCCAGGCAACTCACCCTAAGCGAGATTCGACCTTACGACCTTCCGAATGTGAAGCTGACGCGCTATCACCACACTACCCAGGCGGGCCATTTAGTTTATTGAAGATGTATTGGCTTAAACTAAGGCAGCTAAAACCAGCATGTAAAAATATTTCGTTCATAATTCATAAAAGCCACTCGGTTGGCGATTCTCGGACCGACTAGAGGTTTACAGCCACTCGATTACCCCGTTCCTCTAGTCTAAGACGGAAATCTGCGCTTACCGGTTTACCGCTGCACGAAAGGCAATTTTCTTACAACGAAGTTAACCCAATTCTCAGCGCCAACGCAACCCCCTGATGACTACATAGTACAAAGTCCCTAAGGGTAGTTTCCGTGCAGGAATCTATTTTATCAAGGGCCTTTTCTGCGGCGTGGGTGATTGAATTCCTGGCGCCAAGCTCTTACGTGCCAGACAATATATGTAGACCATCTATTTTACATACCTTCCGTATTCAAATACAACGCCTGTTCTTTGCCATCATAAATTCCTATAACTGCACTATTTGTCATCTTACCTAGGAGAAAAAATTGTTGTATGGAACCATATTTATGTAACTAGATATGTATAATCTGACTGATTGTGATAGAGTATTGGCTCACGTACTAACTACTTTCTCTACACGTACCATCTGCATAGTATAGAGAAGGTATTGCACTCCACCCAAAAATTCGATACCGAGATTTCACTGGAAATGTACATTTTAGGGCCCCTTATATCAAAAAAGCATTTTCACAAAAAGGTTCGTGTGTGTATGTGTGTGTGCGTTGTGTGTCCGTGTGTCTGATAACACGATAACTCAAAAACGAAAAGTCGGTTAAATACGAAACTTGGTATTTGAGTTTAGTATCTTCCAGGTATGCGACACGAAGATTTTGAAAAACTTATCCCCACCCCAAACTACCCTTTACATGGAAAAATTTTCGAAAATTTTGATTTCCTTAAAAATGGCTCTAATGATTTTGAATAAAATATCGTATATTAAAGATATTTACCTGACAAATAAATTGTATATTTTGAATTTTCTGTCAATAACCTCTGAAGACTACTTTATTCTGGATGCATTTTACGAAATTTTCCATAACTACTAAACCGCAAGAGCTGGAAGAAAACTTAAAACACAAGTGTAGACCACATTAAAACGCACAATTTGTGTTATATACATGTTTTTCTTAGAGCTGATCGTTCTTGAGATATTCCTTGTTTTAAGTTTCAGCTTTGAAAAACATACATTTCTCATACAGGAATTTCTCAACACCTGTCCATATAAAGAAACTTCAGTCACATAGCAACCAGCTTTTGACTATCACTTTAACGTATGGTACTCCCTTATTTCACTTCTACTAACAAGAAAGCAAGTAATTTGACTATTTCTGCTAATTTTTTTCTCGATTAGATGAAATAAATAGAATATTTTTTTGCAGAGATGTAGAGAAAGTCATGTGAATGGAACAGTTCAGAGTTTTTTACGAGTATTACAGTAAGATTATAAACGTGTTACATACATCACCAGGACGGCCTGGGTTCGATCCCAGGAGACCGCATGAGGGCCGGCGGAGGGGCCGGTTTTCTCCGGCTTTCCTGGTTTCCCCCGCTATTGCATTCCACCGGTGCTCCTTCTTCATTCTATATATCATCAGTGTCATCACCCGCGGTGCCATAGTAGTAAAAGCCGTAATTAAACATGTATGACGCAATATGGTTGCTAAGCAGATGTTTCATCTGTTTCAACACTTAGAGGAAAATGGAAGATTACGATAAAACTATTGAAAATATGGCTTGTATCTCCGGAGGAAGTAGTTTCCTTTGAAAGAACAATACCCCCACAGAGGAAGGTTAGTTGTCAATCTATCAGAGAACTATTACAATTTTCTCATCCAGAAGATATATTAAGTTTCAGGAGAATTATTTTTTTCCAATTTTCAAATTTCAATAACTGATTGACGTTTTGGAAAATACTTCCTGTTAAAATAGTTATATTATAACCTCATTATAATCATTAAACCTCTAAGTTTGCTTAAATATCCCACTGAGAAAGGTCACCAAAATAGTCACTTTTAATTTTTACTTTCTCAAGCCCCATATGTACAATGTACATAGGGATAGAGAAGGTATTGTAATGCATCCAAAAATTCGATTCCGAGATTTCACCGGAAATATATGTTTTGGGTCCCCTGAGTCCGAAAACAGCATTTTTAAAAAAATATCTGTGTGTGTGTGTGTCTGTCTGTGTGTGTGTGTGTGTGTCTGTGGACAGCATAGCCCCAAAACAAAAAGACCGTTAAAAATCAAACTTGGTATTTAGGTTTAGTATCTTCCAAGGATGTGACACGAAGATTTTCAAACAAATCTCCCCACCACAAACTACTCTTTACATGTAAAAAAAATCGAATGTTTTGATTTTCTTAAAAATGGCTCTAACGATTTTGTTTAAAATCCCATATATTAAAGCTATTTATGTCCGAAATAAAATGTATATCTCGAATCTTTTGGGAATAGCCTCTGAAGACCTCTTTATTCTAGATGAATTTTGCTGAATTTTGTTTAACTGCTAAACCGTAAGAGATAGAAAAAAAAAACGTACTACACAAAAAAAGTACCTCGCGATAAAACACACAATTTTTGTCCTTTACGCTTTTGTTGTGAAGGTAACCGTTTTAGAGATATTCGTAGTTATTGGTTTCAATTGTGAAGTACTTAAACTTTTCTCACATAGGAAGTGTCTGTTTTTCTTTTGTTCTACTCCTGACCAAGCAAAGAAGTGATTTGCAATGACAATCGCATAACGATAGGTTTAAAAACATTTGACAATCACTTTAGCATAGTGCATTCCCTTATTCCCTTCTACTTATAAGAAACTAAGTAATAACATTCTGCTAACATTTATCTTGATCAGCATAGAATAATCTTTTGTAGGAGTTTCGTAGAGCAGCTAGAGAAACTCATGTGAGTGTATCACATCAGATTTTTATTTTCTCTAGTCCCATATGTAGAATGTACATACGGATAGAGAAGCTATAGTAATACACCCAAAAATTGGATACCGAAATTTCACCGGAAATATATGTTTTGGTGTACCCTGAGTCAAAAAAAAAAAAAACACTTTTAAAAAATCTGATGTGTTTCATTCATATGACTTTCTCTACACCTCTGCAACAAATTATTTTTTAAAAGTTTATGCTAATATTTACTTCATCCAATCGAGAAAAAATTAGCAGAAATAGTCTTATTACTTGCTTCCTTGTAAATAGAAGCAAAATAAGGGAGTACCATAGGTTAAAGTGACAGTCAAAAGCTGGTTGCTATGTGACTGAAGTTCCTTTGTTTGTATGGGAGGACTTGGCAAATTCCTGTGAGAAAACTAAGTTTTTCAAGGCTGAAACCAAAAACAAGGAATATCTCAAAAACGATCAACTGCACGAAAAAAATGTGCATAACATAAAGTGTGTGTTTTAATATACTTTACATTTTTTGTGTGAGAAATTTTTGTTTATCTCTTACGGTTTAGCAGTTATACAAAATTCCTCAAGAATAAAGTAGTCTTCATCTTTAATATACGATATTTTAATCAAAATCGTTAGAGCCATTTTTTGGAAAATCAAAATTTTCCAAAAAAGTTCCATATAATGGGTAGTTAGGGGTGGAGAATTTTTCTCAAAATCTTCGTGTCGCATCCCTGGAAGATGCTAAACTTAAATACCGGGTTTGGTATTTTACCGACTTTTCGTTTTTCAATTATCGTGTTCACAGACACACGGGCACAGGGACACAAGACACGCTGACACACACACACACACACACACACACACACCGACCTTAGTCTGAAAATACTTTTTTGGGATACAGGGAACCCTAAAACATATATTTCCCGTGAAATCTCGGTATCGAATTTTTTGGTGGAGTGCAATACCTTCTCTATACACTAAGTATATAGCACGTATAGAGAAAGTAAAAAGGTCCGTGTGTGTGTTTGTCTGTGTGTGTGTCTTTGGACTGTATAGCCCCAAAACGAAAAGACCGTTAAAAACCAAACTTGGTATTAAGGTTTAGTATCTTCTAAGGATGCGACGCGAAGATTTTAAAAAGTTTCCCCCCACCACAACATGGAAAACATTTCGAAAATTTTTGTTTTCTTAAAAATGGCTCTAACGATTTTGAATAAGATCCCGTATATTAAAACTATTTATGTCCGAAATAAAATGTATATCTCGATTTTTTTAGGAGTAGTCCCTGAAGACCTCTTTATTCTGGTTGAATTTTGTTTAACAGCTAAACCGTAAGAGATAGAAAAAACTCACTACACAAAATATGTACATCACGACAAAACACACAATTTATGTCCTTTATGTTTCTGTTGTGGAGGTAACCGTTTCCGAGATATTCCTTGTTATTGGTTTCAATTGTGAAGTACTAAAGCTTTTCTCAGACTTTTCTCCGTTTTTCTTTTGTTCTACTCCTGGCCAAGCAAAGAAGTGATTTGCAATGACAATCGCATAACGATAGCTTTTAAAACATTTGACAGTCACTTTAGCATAGCGCATTCCCTTATTCCCTTCTACTTATAAGTAACTACCTAATAAGAACATGCTGCTAATATTTATCTCGAATAGCATTGTGTACAAAGAAGAATAATCTTTTGTAGGAGGTTTGTAGGGCAGCTAGAGAAAGTCATGTGAGTGTAACACATCAGATTTTGTATTTATTTTGAAGTGAAAATACATCAGCTTAAACACTACCCAACTCCTGAATAACAAATAATAATTCCCAGCGGGTGTCTGATGCAACTATACCAAGGTAAGCACCACTAGTTGGCAATTTTAAATTACTTGAAATCTTAAAGGAATGCTTTCCTTGGCTAAATTCCTATGTTCCATAATATTTCAATTACAAGCAAAAGTGCCTTCCTTGCATGTCCTAAAACTTGGTTTAAATGAATAAATATATCTCAAAATCTAAATTTCTTCCCTCATAAACGCAAGAGAGAACAAACGCTTTCTAAATATATTTATTTGAAAGTCATACTTTAATCACGAAGAAAAGGCACTTCATCTGCCAAAACTCTTAACCTTCAGTGACCATAGATAATTATTTAATATAAATTTCGGGTAAAATTAAAATAGGGAAGCTACTTCTAAATAGTAACACGAAGCAACTTCGTTCCAAAACAAAGCGGTTTCCTAACCAAGCTATTATCCATTATTAACTCACAGGCAGTAATTTATACCTCAGCTACTCAGTGAAAAATTACCAAGGAATCCTACTTTTAAACAACAGTTCAAAATTAAGTTGGCAGCTGAGTTACCTCTCTCGCGAAAGATTTAAATTACTCAATGGAATCATAAATTTAGTTTATATACACTAAAATCCGGAAAACGTACAGTAAAAATATCACTTGCAGCACAAAGTAACAAAACAATGTGAATAAGGGGAGCGAGCACTTTTCTTATTAAAGTTATTGTCTAACTTTCCGGTAATGAGTCACTACTGATCCAGTTTTTCTAGTGAAAGATACCTTAGCTCACCAGTGACAGACAATAACTCAAGTTGATTTTCCTATTTAACAGAAATTTATATTTAGATACCCAAACACAATCTACTCGTTCACTCTAGATTGTGTATTAACTTGTTTTTAAATCTTTCATTTCTTATTAAAGTAATTACTTATGCATGTCAGCGAAAAATTATCTCAATTTGCTGGGTAAAGTGTTTTCCTTCCAAAACAACGGATTTCACCGGAAAGAGGTTGAATAGGGCACAACGGACACACCAAACAAAACCTCATTATCTCTCTCTCTCTGTTTACCCAAATTAATTGCATTAGCAACATTTATGGTACCCACAGTATGCCTTTATGCTAAAATGCAACAACCCCCTACATCAAAAGATTAATTAACAAAATAACCTTTGCAGCTCGCAAACATCAAAAATTTGCACTTTTAATTCTTATAACAGAACAACCGAACTGCAATTTATAAAAATGTACACCCCCCAAACAATTACAACATTACAAAGGGCAAATTATTCTTAAGTAATCCTCAGTTGCCACAAAGCTCGAAGCACGTACAGCGTTTCAAGCAGGAAAAATCCCACACGACAAGTAATAAGAACTCGCCCATTCTAACACAACATTGCCGAATGAAATTTATACCCAAGGAGGTAGCACACACACATACACACACACGCACGGACCTATTTGTGTATTTTTTTTTTTTTTTTTTGGATACAGGGGACCCTAAAACGTACCCGTGAAACCTTGGTATCGAATTTTTGGGTGGAGCGTAATATCTTCTCTATACACTATGCACGTAGTAAGTGGAGTAGTTTTATTTGAGGAAATAATTTAGACAGTAAAATTATTATTTATATAACAAAATAATGCAGCATTTTGAAATACTGCAAAAATATTGCTGATATTTCTTGTAATAACCATTATAAATTTCAGTATGTTTTTTTGTTTTTTTTTTGTTTTCTTAAATACAGTTCCGGATTCTGATCGGGATTCCGACGCTGTATACCCTACTTTTTATTTACCTAATTTGTTTACTGTGATTACTATATGATTACTGAATTTCTGTTTTACTTTTTACACACACATATACAAACATATAACACCCATGCCCAAGGCGGGACTCGAACCCACGATCCCCTGCGCTGCAAAACACCAAAGCGAGACGCTTTGGCGAGCGCGGCCATGGAGACCTGGCGCAAGTTGGGCTATATTTCATGGATTTTTCAACTCCATAGATCCAACTTAAATATTTTAATTTTTCGCATTGAACTTTCATTGCCAATAAAACACATATCTGATCACGCAAGCTAATTCTTGACTGTATCAACTTCTAGAAACCTATTTTCGAGATGCAGGTTGAATTCTAGAAGCTTTCCGTGTAATGTGACAGTTTACAGCCTCATGCTTTCTGTTACCTGTCAAGTTATCACAGCCTACTGCTATTATAAATTATTTACCTACTCTGTTTTAGTTAGCGCACAAATGTGTGGGAGTTGGGGATTATGTGTTATTGAAGTACGCAGTTTTCTTAAGAAAGCAGTAAGGGCGTACGGAAGGTTTATTTTAATTTTTTTTAAACAAAATACAGTTGTATTCTTTCTTTTTTTCCCGTTTTTTTTTCTTTTTTCGCTTTTCTACGTTGACCTATTTGTTTATCGGTTTATTTTTCTTTCACATACACAGACATCTATACAATTACAAACACACAATAGCCACCCACCTTGGTGTAATGGTTACCATGCTAACTTCATATACCAAGGTCGCGGGTTCAAACTTTTTCGGGTGCAAAAATCCTTAGAATGGCTTCCCTCGGCCCCTTGGTCCCGTGTCGTAGATTTACGGCACGTAAAAGAACCTCAAGCCTGATAGAGAGGCCTCTGAGCAAAATTAAGCGGTCTTTCACGCCCAATTTAGAATGGAACGCTGAGAATCACAGTAGTTAAAGAGCGTCCATAAATAACCCGTCATTTACATTCTACATTTGCAAACACACAAACACCCGTTCCTAAGGCGGGACTAAAACCCACGATCCCGTGCGTTTCAAAGCACCAAAGCTGAACACTTTAGTAAGCGTGGCCATGGGGACCGGCAAAATGTAAAAATCCCATTGGGGCATTTTTACTTTCTCTACACTTACTATGTACGTAGGGTATAGAGAAGGTATTGTACTCCACCCAAAAATTCGATACCGATATTTCACCGGAAATATATGTTTTAGGGTCCCCTTTATCAAAAAATAAAACATTTTTGGAAAAAGGTCCATGTGTGTGTGTGTTTCCGTGTGTCCGCGTGTCCATGTGTCCGTGTGTCTGTGAACACGAAACACGATAACTCAAAAATGATAAGTCGGTAAAATACGAAACTTGGTATTTATGTTTAGTATCTTCCAGGAATGCGACACGAAAGGTTTTGAGAAAAATCCCCCCATACCCAACTACGCTTTACATGGAACTTTTTTCGAAAATTTTGATTTTCTTGAAAATGGCTCTAACGATTTTGATTAAAATAGCATATATAAAAGATATTTACATGGAAAACAAAATGTATATTTTGAATTTTCTGGGAATATCCCCTGAAGACTTTATTCTGGATTAATTTCACGAAATTTTGCATAACTACTAATCCGTAAGAGATGGACAAAAACTAACTGCACGAAAAATGTAGATCACGTTCAAACTCACAATTTATGATATATACATTTTTTTCCGCTAAGTTCTTCGTTTTTGAGACATTCCTTGTTTTTGCTTTTTGCTTTGAAAAACTTATACTTTTCTCATACAGGAATTTGTCTACTGCTGTCCATACAAACAAAGGAACTTCAGTGACATAGCAACCAGCTTTGACTATCACTTTAACCTATGGTACTCCCTTATTTCGCTCCTACTTACAAGAAAGCAAGTAATAAGACTATTTCTGCTAATTTTTTCTGATTAGCATGAAGTAAATAGAAGTATAAGCTTTTTAAGAAATATTTGTTGCAGGGTTATAGAGAAATTGATGTGAATGGTAAACATCCGTTTTTGGATAGTGGTTTAAAGCCCGCTTTTACCGTAATCGCACCACAGATGATGCCACATGATACACGAAATGAAGATGGAGCACCGGTGAAATGCAATAGCATGGGAAATCGCACCACAAATCTCACATGCGCTCACTTGGGATCTAGTCCGGGCCGTCTAGGAGAGAGGCGAGTGATCCAACCACTCGATCACACCACGTTAGTGTGTGTGTGTGTGTGTGTGTGTGAGAGAGAGAGAGAGAGAGAGAGAGAGCGTCATAAGTCACACGCGAAAAGTCCCAAATTTGATATTTAAGAACGCGAAGCAAAGACTTTCAGGAAGATCCTCCAATATCCTTTATATGAGATATTTTTAAAAAAATTTGATTTTTTCAAAATGACTCTCGGGATTTTTACTCAAATATCATGTGTTTAAGATATTTTTATATAGAAAATGTGTATCTTGAATTTTCCGGAAATTTTCTCTGAAGATCTCTTCGTTCTGGATGCATTTTGCATAACTGGGAAACCATAAAAAAATAGACAAAAGCAAAACACAAAATTATAGACTTCGTTAAAACGCACAATTTATATCATATAATATTTTATGGAGATAATCAGTTCAGAGATATTCCTTGTAATTGGTGTCAATTTTAAAATAATCAAGCTCTTCTCAAGTGAAATGTATAATGTCTGTTTTTTTTATTTTATATACTCCTGCACGAGCAAAGAAACCCGAATTTCAATCACGCAGCAAAATTTACATCGCTTTAGATTGTGTAATCCCTCATTTCTCTGCTATTTGCAAGGTAATAAGTAATAAACCATTTCTGCTAATGGTTATCTCGATTAGCATAAAGTAGATAGAAGAATAAGCTTTTGTAGCAATTGTTTGTAATAGAATGGGTAGATAAACTATGTGAATGGAACACACCACAGTTTTACTTTCTCTGTACGTACTATGTACATAGTGTACAGAGGAAGTATTGTATTCCACCCAAATATTCGATACCGAGATTTCACCGAAAATACATGTTTTAGGACTCCCTGAATCCAAAAAAAGCATTTTCCGGAAAAGGTCCGTGTGTATATGTGTGTGTGTGTGCCTTTGGTCAGCATAGCTCAAAAACGAAAAGACCGTTAAATACTAAACTTGGTATTTAGTTTTGGTATCTTCCAAGAATGCGACACGAAGATTTTCAAGAAAATCCCCCACCCCTAACTACCCTTAACATGGAAAAATTTTCGAAAATTTTGATTTTCTAAAAAATGGCTCTAACGATTTTGATTAAAATCCCGTATATTAAAGGCATTTGCATACCAAAGAAAATGTATATCTTGAATTTTCTGGGAATAGCCTCTGAAGAGCTCTTTATTCTGGATGAATTTTGCTAAACGATTAGGGATAGATAAAAACTTACTACACAGAAAATGTTGATCTGATCAAAACAGGCAGTATATTTCTTTTACAGTTTTGTTGTGGAGGTAACCATTTCTGAGATATTCCTTGTTTTTGGTTTTAGTTGTGAGTACTTATACTTTTCTCAGATAGGAAGTGTCCGTTTTTCTTTTGTTCCACTTCTGGCCAAGCAAAGAAGCGACTCGCAATGACAATCGCATAACGACAGCTTTTAAAACATTTGACTATCGGTTTAGCCTAGTGTATTCCCTTATTTTCTTCCTACTTATAAGGAACTAAGTAGTAAGAACGTGATAATCTCGATTATAAAGGTGAGGAAAAAGAATAATCTTAAGTAAGAAGTTTGTAGAAGAGCTAGAGAAAGACATGTGAGTGTAACACATCAGATTTTTAATAGCTGGAGCAGACGTTCTTATCATACGTATATTCACCGACTTGCTTTTAAACAATCTGAGTTCCATTCACACGAGCTTTTCTAAATCAGGAAGAGGATGGAATTGGAGGTCACAGAAAATGACAGAAGTTGCCCGTTTTGTACTTTAGATGAAGACCCGGTACACATTTTGGTAAAATGTCAGCGAACAATTAAAATTTTAAGCGAAAATGTTTGTCTTGCTAGAAAGGAATTGTTTTTTTTTGGGGGGGGGGATTTACTAGGTAATCAGAGGAACTTGCAAAACGTGGACAATTTTCTGGCTAAAGTTCGCGTAGCAAGATCAACATTTTTCAGTTTGAGTAATTCCTTTCTTTGTTTTTCTCTTTTGTTTATTGTTGCTTGTATCTGAAATATGCAGGCAGGTCCAATGACCCAGCATTAAGGATTTGTGTTAGCTCCATGGCACGACAGCTCACTCCCCTTGGCCTACCGCCCGGCCGCTGCGTCCCCCATCTCGGTCCACTACAGACGTCATGGATGGGGTGCAGTATTGGAGGGTGAGACGTGGTCAGCGCCTCGAGCCCCTCCCGGCCGGTTAATGCGGTCCTCACGACCTGGACCCGCTACTTCTTCATCAAGTAGCTCCTCAATTGGCCCCCCAGGGACCTCACGAGGCTGAGTGCACCCCGGTCCAGGTCTCCCAGCGGGGGAAAAATCCCCACGCCGGTACTGGGGATCGAACCCAGGTCTCCCGCTTGGTAGGCAGCTGCGCTAAGGAGACGACCAAGTATTTGTGTACTAACTTTAATAACTTGACCTATCTAATCTATTCTGGCGTCTGTTCCAAAATAGTTTGCCCCGAATATTTTAACTGTCACGTGAATAGTCACATTTCTCTGGCTGGAGTGCGGTACTGAAGCCTTCCGCGGTCGGAAAAATATCCCCGAAGCCTCTCGGACCCTTAAAAGGTTCCTAATTACATAGCCCCCAAGCCTCCCCAAAGCAGGTAGTCTCCCGGTCGAAATAGGTAATAGTTGCAGTTGGTGTTTATAATATTTTATTGTTATATTAGTTTTGATGGTATTTTACATATAGTTCCGTAGCTTTTCTCTTCAGATCACAAAGTACTTTCTGTCTCTGAATTTTGTCACTAGGTAGTGCTGCATGGTTATGGTCCTCTTGAATATCCAGGACATCTATTTCTTCAATGAAAAAGGTTTTAATAAAACTTTTGCAACTTTTAACATTGCACGTCCATCGCGTTACCCCACCCTTTAAACACTTCTGTAATCCGAAAGTGTAACCGTTCCGAAGTAGACTTTTCCTTACTGTCCTGCTCACAGTCTCGTCGGAAAACATGTTAACTGTGAACTAATTTGCGTACACTGAAAGAAATCAAGGACAAAATTAGGTTTACCCATTCCACCCCACCTGTTGGCTAATTATACCGGTTTCGCGGGAGGCGAAAGCTTACCTGGGTTCGGGAGGCTTCGGTCCTGCGCCCTCTGGCTGACGTGGTAAAATAGGCGAGTACCCTGCCTCTCTGATAACGAAGGCACGTATGTACTATCACTTTTTTATAGTGTTTAACGCCCACTTTTTCTACAAGTGACACCACAGCCGATGACACATGGAATGAAGATGGAGCACCGATCAAATGCGATGGCGGGGGACACCGGATAACCCGGGAAAACTCGCTTTGTCCACCAGAAATCTCACAAGCGTTCACTTGGGATCGCACCCGGACTGCCTTGGTGAGAAACGGGTGGTCTAACCACTCGGCCATGTACTTTGATGACAGAGTGTTTATATCGTTTTTATCACCTGACCTTGCTCTGAATAGGGAGTGTACATCGTATTCAACAGATTACTTAGCCAATCAGGGGAAAAGGTACGCGAGAGATTATATATCAACGGGGGCAGCTTATAAGTAACAAGGGTTATAAACTCGTAAAACTTAAAAGCATATGGAAGCTGGCTAATGCTCGTGCAAAACGTAGTGGGCGGTGGTAACTGTGTACGCGAGAGTATGTTTTACTAGCCACTTATGGTGCCGTCCATGGTTTCCATAGCTAAACAATACATTAAACATCCCTTAACATTAAAATCTTACCGTGACTGTTTTATCCCATAGATTAATGGAATAGCTAGCAGTTTGGGGATATCTGTTTCTTCTTCAAAAATACCTAATTCCCTTAAGTTAATAGCAATTTACTCCACAGTGCGTCCCTGGAAATTTCTTAAAGCCGTTCTGCATACCTGGCTCGTGAACCCAATCGTCTTGAGGTACACGTGTGTATTGCCTCGTGCATAAGTTTTACTACATCTGCTAATTCGAACAAAATATGCTATTCATGTTTGTCAATAGAAAGCGCTCAGATAACCACTGTTATTCTGGGAAGTCGCCAACGTTTTGCAGTACACAAATGAGCGCGTCCCTTCAGCCAATAAATTCGTAGAAATTACAAATGAAAGGCATTAACTACAGTGGAGTAAAACACAGCATTGTCTTCGCTGTTTTTATCTCATTCAGGTCCAACCGTGTCACGTGTGTTTACTTGGAGAAACAGTGACAACGTTGCTTTCTGCGTCACTGGATACCTGCAATCTTATCGCAGCCTTTGATTCAGCATATATTAGCCTTTTCAGCAGCACTATTATAACGAGATTTCAGCTCGAGTTTGAAACGCTACATACCCGTACACTTTAATAATAAAGTGACACACCACTACTGTGAAAACAAAAACAACTTTAACTCCTTTCTTCTAAAAGTATGTGGTTTATGCATCACACTGCATTTTATTTGATAATTTTGATAAAATCGTTGCGAGGAAGATTTTTGTGTTATTTTTCAGCCTATCAATGTTTTTTTTTTTTTTTTTACAATGTTTTTCGAAGTTATAAGGTGCATGAGTATTGTAGAAACAGGATTTTGACGGCCATGATCAGAAAGTAAACTTTTGTTGATTATAATATTGGCATCTATTGCTAATATTTTTCCAAGCGTAATTGATGAAGATAACGTTCTCAGTCCAGACACGTAAGATATGTGTAATGGAAGTGGCAACCTGGTAGGAGGGGTAAGTATATGATTCGCTGGAGTCATCCGTATGACCCGCCTCCATATGTCTTTAAGTTTTGTGAACACTATACTCACGTGACCGTTAAGAGAAACCTGGAAAGCCTATGTGGAACACAGCTTAATTAAGCGAAGAGAAGGTAAAAATTAGATATACCTATATGAAAAATTGAAGGTTTTTGCACCAATACTTAGAAGATATTTCGAGGAGTACAACCCCCCTTATTTTAATGTTGTATACGTTAATATTTTGTCTTATTTTCTCTTTCTCTAAAATATTATCGTCATGAAATGTTATTATTCCCAAAGGAGGATGTTTTACATTTGTAGTTACCATTCGTAACACCTCGTACATGAATCCCGAGAAACAAACATCCATCAGATAGCAGTTAATTAATCAGCCTTTGGTGTTTTGTGTACACATTTGCAGTGAATATTATGTTACTGTAATTAAATCCGTTATCAATCTGATACCTTTCAGTCATATTCGATTATAACACCAGCGTCAGTCGTCCTTCTTCCACGTTTTCAGTTAAAACTAAAGGTTAACAGTGTTGCCAACAGCGACACGTGAACTCGTGTTAAAACTTATTCAAAACAACCAGAAACTACTAGATTTTTATTGTTATTGATCAACAAAACCATAAGATTGCTATTCTTTAGTGTTGAGAATATGGAGTAATCATTAAATATAAGCCAATTCAATTTATCGCTATAGTGAATGCTATAGTACAAAGCTAGGACGGTATTGTGAAATGTGTCAGGACAAACCCACCCACCAAACCAAAGAAAAAATCATCACTCAGGATCTTCAACGTCTTCTTTGACAGAAGGTTCAGCAAGTATTAGCATTTACTATAGGTCGTGAGGTGAGGCATGAGCAAATCTTGGTAATGAAGAAACTGTTTACCTTTAAGAGAGGAAATGGAGGTTCCAGGTTGCGGTGAATGACTAAACACAACCACACAGCCCGCAGCCCGAAACAATTGCAGTGCATATGAAATTAATTTTTGGCATATAGCCATAGTTATAGCAAAAGCAATTTCTTCGTTATAAAGCCAGCTCTTATACATGCGAGGGGTGTTCAATAAGTCCTTAAAACGATAGAAAAACAACTCTTTTTGGTAGATTTTATTTTATTTTTCAACATAGGATTCTTTTAGCTCGATACCTTTTCCCAGCGTTCTGCAACTGTTTTAAGCCTTCTAAAAAGTAAGATTTCGGAAAGTCCTCAAAGTAGTCATCTGTATGGAAGGTGACCTCATCGTTAGACATAAATCGTTTTCCGCTCAGCCACTTTTCTAAGTTTGGAAATAAAAATAGTCACTGCGGCCATATATATAATTTGTCCATCGAAACTGCGAAGATGTGCATCCTTGCATTGCCTTGATGGAAGAGAATATTTTTCTTTGCCAGTTAAGGGAGTTGTTTCTTTTTATTTCTCCATTCAACCGGTGCTACAACCTCTCTGCAAGCAATCAATGTAGATGATTCCACGTACATCCCCCCCCCCAAAAAAAAAACCCCGAGGACATCACCTTGTCTGCAGATTTCGCTACCTTTGCCCACTTCGGACCCGGTTCGCCTTTACAATCCTACTATTTCGACTGTACTTTTGTCTCTGAAGTGTAGTAGTGAATCCATGTTTCATCCAAAGCTATGTATTTTGATAAGAAAAACGGCTCCCATTTTGCCGAGATCTTTGTCAGGCCTAATTTTTGGTGCAAATTTGAGAACATTGTACCCTATAGTATAACTGTGGTCTCTATTATTTTGCGAACTTTGATCCGTCGAACACTTAAAACCATAACATTGTCAATCATTTCGGAGGAAGTCAGTTTTAATGGACGACCGCGACGATGTTCATCATTTGTGGATGTATGGCCAAGTTTAAATTTATTTATCCAATTGTAAATTGTTGCATATTCAGGAACAGATGTGCCATGAACTTCATCCAACTCGGCTTTTATCTGTTTAGGCGTTAAGCCTTTTAAACATAAGTGTTTAATCAATGTAGGAAAGTTTTATTTTTTCCATCTTTCTAAAGAAGCACAAGATTTTGATTCAATCGCCAATGGCAACGAAACTACGTGTTCGATATAGCTGAAACTTTAACTGCTATCTAGCAAGAACCGACTGTTACTAACTACGAACTTTTTTCGTAGCTACAAGAGTATTTTTTTTTTTTTTTTTTTATAAGGACGTATTGAACGCCTCTCGTATATAATATCTCAATAGCAAATGTAGAGCGGAGTATTTTGCTTGAAGGAATTCAATATGTTTATAGTAGCAATCAAGCTTATTACCCAATGAGTTGACAACTATGAACATAGTTAAGCAATATGACTGTACTCATTACATGTTTCTATAGCTCTTCGAGCCCACTCATTGCATCATCTCCGTCCTCATAACCAGCATCGCTATTGATGTCGTCGGTATTACAAAGTTGGTTATTTTGTATACACTAAAACCCCTACAAAAGCTAGCATATTTCACCTCTTCGTGGAAAATAACGTTGACGTCTGCGCATACATGTTGGCGCAACTTCCACCACGATCATCCCTTCAGGTGAAGCGTTGCCGCGAAGAAACTTGCTCTGTCTCCCTCCGAGCTATATAGGTGATATTAGAGCACTTGCCGCAGCACGCCACTTTTGTCAGCAATGAGTAGTATAAAGTACCCTTATAGTGTGCTGATGTATGGTGATAAGCACTTCTAAACATTTAAAATCCTTAGACATTAGAATAAAAATTGTTTTCGCAGTTTACTGAATCCGAACATATAACGAGTCAAAGTTTGTGGGATGGAATACGATCTTTGATGCCTCAACTGTTTTAAAAACCTGCCTAAGAAAACATAACAGACCATAACAAAGTGAGCAAAGAGTTCACTATCACATATCAAATAAAATTGAGTTGAGTTTTATTTATGGACGCTCTTTAGCTACTACGGTTCTCAGTGTTCAATTCTATACTGACGTGAAAGGCAGCTTAATTTTACTCAGAGGTGTCTTTATCAGGCTTGAGGTTCTTTTACGTACCGTAAATCTACGACACGGGGCAACGGCTGTACATCCCTTCCAAAGGAAGCCATGCTAAGGACTTTTAGTCTGAAAAAAAACCATCGCCACCGCTAGGTTTGAACCCGCGACCTACCTGATTGTGTCTGAGGTACCGTGTAAAGGAGCGAAGGTGGTAGCAAACGGGAGACAAAGTCGATCGAGCGTAGCTTACCTCTTCTCTAAGACGCAAATTCGGTAGTGGCTAAAGTGAATCGAATATAGTGTTTTCCATGGCTTCAGTCTAAGTGTTTCCAGATCGAACCATCAATCGCCGACCGAGCTCACCCATGTACCTCATCTTCAGAGCAATCTTTTAGAGGGCGGTCCCAACTAAGCAGTTATGAATGATACCAGCAAAAGTTCCTTGACAAACACCGTCCAGGCGCACCCAGCAGAACACTCGAGGGTTCTATAATATGACAGAGAGAGACCATGTCGCAGAACTGTCAGCTGATGTTGCAGCACTAAAAGCATGTGTTATGTATTTCTGTAAAAGTGACTAATTTTGGTCATATTTATGTAATATATAACTTCTTTTTTGATTAATGTAAAGATTTAATTACTGTGAGTGAATTTTCTGTAAGTGAATTTGGCGGTGCATAACGACCACTCGCAGTGTTGCTGATGAAGGTTGCATGGTAATTATATCACTTATTAGTGAAGTATTTAATGTGATTGGTATTATAAAATATTTGAGTGATTTATAAGCTCTTCGTGTAAACTGTTTAAAATAGCCTTAATAACAAGCATTCACTCTTAACATAATCTAACACAACCTCAACCCGACCCCATAGATGGATTGGATGAATCGGATTGAAGGATTATTTTTGATAGTGTTTAAACGCCCGCTTTTACTACATATCACACTGATGATATATGGAATGAAGATGACGCACCAGTGGAATGCGATGGCGGGAAAAACCGGAGAACCCGGAGGAAACCCGCCTCTGCACCACGTTGTTCACCACAAATCCCACATGCGGTCGCCCGGAATCGAACCCGCCTTGGTGAGAGGCGAGTGGTGTAATCACTCGGCTACGGAGCGATCTCGGATGGATGGATGGATGGATGGATGGATGGATGGATGAATGGATGGATGGATGGATGGATGGATGGATGGATGGATGGATGGATGGATGGATGGATGGATGGATAGATGGATGGATGGATGGATGGATGGATGGATGGATGGATGGATGGATGGATGGATGGATGGATGGATGGATGGATGGATGGATAGATGGATGGATGGATGGATGGATGCAAAGCCTAAACCATGCCATTTCAAATTCTTCCTTTCTCTATTCTTTCTCTTTACTATAATTCAATTTTATTTCGTTTGCTAGAGCTAGAGAGGTTCTAGTTTTACAACTCGATTCAGTTTGCTATCGGCTGCTGTCTGTTAATCCTTTTGACACCTTTCAACATGTTCTTGACATCTGTTTCGCCTCTTTGCCTTGCTGACCCCATTCCTATTCTTCTCAAACTTCTTTCTTGGGAGACAAGTTTTCCCGCTAGTAAAATAAAAGTAAAGGCAGTGGAAGAAGATATGAAACTAACGGAGATAAACAGGATGGGATACTTATGGTTAAATGCAGATAAGAGAATTCTGGAGTACCCACAGTAAAGAACAATATGGAAGATATACAAAAGTAAGTAATTGGGAATATATAACTGTATACAATTATTTAAAGAAAAAAGGTCATCTAAAATATATAAATATATGCATTAAACATGAGAGGGATGGGTTAACATACTTAAAAACAGAACATATTCTTAAAAGGGAAAATCAGAAATAGGTGTTATGTTTAAAGAAAAATCTGATGTGTTCAATTCACATGACTTTCTCTACATCTCTACAACAAATTATTGTTAAAAAGTTTATTCTCCTATTTACTTCATGCTAATCGAGAAACAATTAGCAGAAATGGTCTTATTACCTGCTTCCTTGTAAGTAGAAGGGAAATTAGGGAAGAAAATAGGCTAAATAGATAGTCAAATATTTTAAAAGCCGGTTGCTATCTGATTGAAGTACCTTTGTTTGTGTGGACAGGAGTTAACAAATTCCCGTATGAGAAAAGTATGAGTATTATAAAGCTAAAACTAATAACAATAAGTATCTAAAAAACCGCCAAGTCCACGAAAAAAAAGTATACAACATAAACAGTGTGCTTTGACAATATCTACATTGTTTGTTAAGTAAGTTTTAGCCTATGTCTAACGGTTTACCGATTATGCAAAATCTCGCAAAATTCATCCAGAATAAACGTCTTCAGAGGCTATTTCCAGAAAATTCATGTTATACATTTTATTTATCAGGTAAATATATTTAATATACGATATTTTAATCAAAATCGTTTGACACATTTTTGAGAAAATCAAAATTTTCGAAAAAATGCCATGTAAAGGATAGTTGGGGTGGAGGGATGTTCTTGAAAATCTTCGTGTCGCATTCTTGAAAGATACTAAACTTAAATACCAAGTTTGGTATTTAACGGTCTTTTCGTTTTTGAGCTATGCTGCGCACAGACACACACACACATAAACACACACGGACATTTTTTTATAAAAATGCTCTTTTTTGGATTCTTCGGGTCTCGTATTTCCGGTGAAATCTCGTTATCGAATTTTTGGGTGCATTACAATACCTTCTATTTAATATGTACATAGTTCGTGGAGAGAACATAAAAATGAATGAAGGACATTATTTATTAAAGTGTAAATTTGGGCAAGAATATAACAATAAGTGAAAATCCTAAACATTAAACTGGAAAATGAATTTATGAAATAGTTAAATTTTTAAGTAAAATAAAAGGAAATGGTTCAGGATAGTTAAATATTAAAAAGCTGATGTGTTCCATTCACATGACTTTCTGTACATCGCTATAACAATTTATTGTTAAAAGGCATATTCTTCTATCTACTTTATCTTAATCCAGATAAACATTCCCAGAAATTGCCTTAATTACTTGCTTCTTTGTAAGTAGAAGGGAAAAAATGGAATAAACTAGTCTAAAACGATAATAAAATCTTTTAAAATCTGATTGCAATGTGGTTAAAATCTATTTCTATGCAGTGCCAGGAGTTTAAAACTTTCCGGGTGAGAATCGTTTAGGTATATTAACTCTGAAATAAATAACAAGGAACACCTCAGAAATGGTCAATTGGACGAAAAAACGCATATGAGATAAATTGTGTCTTTTAATGTGATCTACATTTTTTGTGTTGTTAAGTTTTTGCCTAGCTCTTACGGTTTACCAGTTACGCAAAATTCATTCAGAATAAACAGGTCTTTTGAGACTATTTTCGGAATATTCAACATATACATTTAATTTGCAATTTAAATATCTTTAATATTCGGAATTTTTATTAAAATTGTTAGAGCTATTTTTGATAAAATAAACAATTTCGATTTTTCCATGTAAAGTGTAATTTTGTGAAGCGGGATTTTTCTCAAAATCTTCATGTCGCACCCCTGGACGATACTGAACTTTAATACCAAGTTTGCTATTTTACTGACTTTTCGACTTTTAGTTATCGTGTTCATGGACACACTGACATGCTGACACACGGACACACCAATGGAGCTTTTTCTGAAAGTTTTTTTTTTTTTTTAATCAGGGAATCCTAAAACATCTATTTCTGGTGAAATCTCGGTACTGACTTTTGGATGGAATGCAATGCCTTCTCTATTCACTATGTACGTAGTACGTGAGGGGAAAGTAAAAGTAGGAGAAATGCTAAGTTAAGAGGAACAGGAATGAGAAAAGAGGAGGAGAAAGCGGGGTTACAACCAAAAGGCCACAGCACCTTACCTTAAAGTAGATGTCGCAAACGGAAAGGTATATGAGAATGTTCAATGTAAACTATATGTACTGTAATACATAGACAAGTGAATTCAAACTGAAACATGTGATATTTTAATCAAAGTCATCACTAACTTTGAATAAATTAAAATGTTCGAACAAATTTTCCATGTAAAGTGCAGTTTAGAATGTTGACATTTTCTAGAAAATCTTTGCTTGGGATGTTGGATTTAAATGCCAGTTTTAGTATTTGGACTTTTACTTTTGAGTTATGCTGTTCACGCATAAACACAACCGGTATTTAAGATGTTTGTATTCAGGGACTTCGATATAAAACTCTTGGGTGGAGTAACAACCATCACCATAGAGAAAGGAAAAATAAATATTCTATGCTCTATTTGCACGGCTTTCTCCACCTGTTCTGTAAACAAACGATTGTTACAAATGATTTTTCTCATATCTATATCATGCTATTCAAGATAAATATAACCAAAAATTATCTGTTTGCTTAGTTACTTTTAAGTATAAGGGGAAAGCGATATTAATCCTTTTGAAAATCTGTCGCTATGCAATTGGTATTGAAATTCGGTTAATTATTAATGGCCAGAAGTAAAACAAATTCGAGACAAAAAATATTTATTTTAATACACTCTGATAAAGAAGATACAATTAATAAAATTGCCTTTAATTAATTATACACATTCCATTAAAATTTAAAGAACAATTAAACTGAGAGACTTGCCATTTGAGAACATTTTAAGTATATTAAAATTGAAATCAATAGCAGGGAATATCTCTGTAATGGTTAACTCTACAGAAAAAAAAAAGGATTTTAAGGGTTATTTTCAAGAAACTTAGAATATAAATTTTATTTTCATGTGAATATTTTCAATATATGCTATTTTAATCAAAATCGTTTGAGTCAGTGTTTAGAATAACGACAATTTTGATAAATGTTACATGTAAAGGGCAGTTAATGGTAGTGGATTTTCCTGAAAATTATGTTATAGTATCTCTGAGAGATATTGGGCTTAAATACAAAGTACTCTCTCTTTCTCTTTCTTTTTCTCACATACATACATGCACGCACAAGTACAGACACACACTTTTTTTTGTTTTTTTGTTTTTTTTTGTTTCTCTGGTTACCCTCCTCGTATGTAAAGGCAACCCCAGGAGTTCGTTAGATGCTTGTAGAAGATCAGAGACTCAGGGTCGGAGAGAATGGCCAGATGGGTGAGCAGTCTGATGCCTGGTATGAAAGTGAGGAAGTGGATGATATAAAATGACGGGGGACTGGAGGAAAATAAAGATGATCATGGAGCAATTGGTGGAAACCAGAGAATCCGGATAAAGCCTGCCCGACTCCGCTTTGTCCACCACAAATCGCAAATACGATTGTCTGGGATCAAAACCTCGATTCGATGAGAGGCAAGCGGTCTAACCACTCATCCACGAAGTCTCCTACACACACAAACCGAGTTTTAAATACCTTTATGTGTTCAGGGACCCTAAAACATGTATTTACACTGAACTCTTGAACATCAGATTTATGTACACAGTGTCAAAAATCATTCTAGCTACTCTGTACAGGATAGAGAAAGCAAAAAATGGCATGTGATTATTTCGTATCTTTGTTTTTTCTAAGTTCTGAAAGTCCATTCCTAAATATCGTTTACCTGTTCAAACAAATCCTAAGTGAAATGCGCGCCAAAAAAGGAATTCTGCACTGCAGGCACTTAACAACCGCTACTCTTAAGTCAAAAGAAGCAGACAACAAAAAAGACTACGAACTGAAGACCGTGTAAAGAGAGGAAAGAGAATTCGGAAATACCTGACGAGAATTTAAAGCCAAAGGGAAACGGACCAAGCGGATCCAGACAGTAAGCTTAATTATAACCAAAGAGCTGTGGAAATGGGATCAAAGCCATCCCTTCTGATTGATACTTATATCGATTACTCTGTGGCGGCCGACTCTTGTTATTGTTTACATTCTCCGCAGCTGTGTACCTGCCCCAGCTTATTGATTGGCTGGACGATACAGCTTATATACGCCTCAGTGTGTGGCTTCATAATGTCGTCCTTAGAAACTTCATATAATAAATAGATATGTAAAGAAACAATCAAACTACATCAACAAAATGGGTTTAGATTCTATAGGCAGGCTTTTATGATAAACTTTTCGAAAGAATATTTTTTTCGTAGTATTACTTTCTCTAAACGTACTATGTACATAGTGTATATAGAAGGTATTGTATTCCACCCAAAAAATCTATACCAATATTTCACCGCAAATACGGTTTTTGGACCCCCTGAATTCAAAAAAGACATTATAGAAAAATGTCCGTGTGTGTCTGTGGACAGCATAGCTCAAATCGAAAAGTCCATTAAATACCAACTTGGTGTTTAAGAAAATCCCTCCACCCCAACTACACTTTTTGAAAATTTTGATTTCTCAAAAATGGCTCTAACGATTTTGATGAAAATATCGTATATTAAAGATGTTTATATGGCAAATAAAATGTATATCTTGAATTTTCTGGGAATAACCTCTGAAGACATGTTTATTCTGGATGAACTTTGCGGAATTTTGCACAACTGGTAAACCGTAAGAGATGGACAAACACTTACTTCACATAAAATGTAGAGCTCGCTAAAAGACAATTTATGTTATATAGATATTTTTCGTGTAGTTGGCCGTTTTTAAGATATTCCTTGTTACTATTTTCAGCTTTAAAATAATGTTACTTTTGTCATACGGGAATTGTTTGTCAACTCCTGTTCATACAAACAACGGAACTTCAATCATTATAGCAAGTAGATTTTAAAAGATGTCCCTATCACTTTAGTCCATAATACTCCGTCTACTTACAAATAAGCAAGTAATAGGATCCTTTCCGTTAGTTTTTTCTCGATTAGCATTAAGTAAATAGAAAAATAAGATATTTACTATAATTTATTGCATACATGTGGAGAAAGTCATGTGAACTGAACACATCAGATTTTTTTAGCTTCAAACAGACGGAGTACAGCATGCTGATACGTGATTCTAAACATGCAAAACCGGCCAACCTTGTGCACATATTTAATGAAAGTACGTGTATTAAGAGATAAGATATTTGTGTAAATAGTGTATAGACTTACTTGGTATATGAGTTTTCTCTATGCATACATGTGTGTAGTTGTGTGTGTGTGTGTGTGTGTGTATGTGAATGTGTGTATTGTGACATCAGAGAGTTCTTTCTTTTGTTGGTTTGTTCTGCTGCTGTACTGTGTGTGTGTGTGTGTGTGTGTGTGTGTGTGTGTATGTGTGTGCAGCTTGACGTCCTTTAACCTGTTATATCGGACGATGAATGAAATTGATGAAATGATACTCTAATGATCTCGGGGTACATGAAGCTTGAGACGTGAATATATGGAAGCCAAGCGTTTTCATATCGTGTTTATTTTTGTTAATTGAAAGAAATTAATGTCATTTTGATTTATTGATTAGTGGTAAACGAAACATTAGTTACTGAAAGTAAATACCTTGTAAGTGTTCTGTGAATATCAGAATATTGAATTTAATGAATATTTTAAGTATAAGTTCATTTATGATCAGAACTAATTATTTTTAAAAAATTCAACAATGATAATTACATTGCTACGTGCATGAAAAAGGAAGTGGTTCATTTTAGTATACCGCATCCCCAAGTAATTTATTTATAAATAAAAAGAAGGTTGTATTATATACTTACTTAAAGAATTTTTAATAAGGAGAAACATGTAGATGAGCGTATGCAAGAGCTGAATAGACGCTCATTCTTATTGGTCAGTCTTCATGAGATCATCATTGCTCGGCACAAGGGTAGCGTCCTATGCATTTGGCAGGAACTTGTGCTGTTACCACGCTAGCGGAATGCAATCGTAATTTATCTGTGCAATCATACAGTGTTAATAATTATTGTATCCAGTGATATAGAAGAATGTATAAGTACATCTTACCAGTGAAACCAGTGTACCATTTACAAATGTTATATTACCTGTAATGCATTCTCTGCCTCGCGGCCACGATCCGAGACGTAATAATATCTATTACACTGAGTCATACAAAAAATAATCTTTTTTAACTCGCCGACATATTTGTAATAAACTGTCCCTAAACCGATGACAAAAAATCTGATGTGTTCCATTCACATGACTTTCTCTATATCTCTGCAATAAATTATTTTTAAAAAGCTTATGCTTCTATTTACTTCCAGCTAATCGAGAAAAAATTAGCAGAAAAAAGTCTTATTTCTTGCTTCCTTGTAAGACGAAGCGAAATGAAGGAGTATCATAGGTTAAAGTGATAGTCAAAAGCTGGTTGCTATGTGACTGAAGTTCCTTTGTTTGTATGGACACGAGTTCACAAACTCCTGTATGAGAAAAATATAAGTTTTTATAGCTTAAACCAAAAGCAAGGAATATCTCAAAAACAATCCACTGCACGAAAAAATGTATAGAACATAAATTGCATGTTTTAATGTGTTCTACATTTTTTGTGTGGTAAGTTTTTGTCTCTCTCTTACTGTTTAGAACTTATGCAAATTTCCGTAAAATTCACTCAGAATAAAGTAGTCTTCAGAGGCTATTCCCAGAAAATTCAAAATATACATTTTATTTGTCAGGTAAATATCTTTAATATACGATATCAAAATCGTTAGAGCCATTTTTCAGAAAATCAAAATTTTCGAAAAAAGTTCCATTGAAGGGTAGTTTGGAGGAGGGGAATTTTTCTCAAAATCTTCGTGTCGCACCCCCGGAAGATACTAAACTTAAATACCAAGTTAGGTATTTTACCAACTTTTCGTTTTTGAGTTATCGTGTTCACAGGCACACGGACACACACACAGAACTTTTTCTGAAAATACTCTTTTTGGATACAGGGGACCCTAAAACATTTATTTCCGGTGAAATCTCCGTATCGAATTTTTTGGTGGAGTGCAATACATTCTCTATACACCATGTATATAGGGCGTATAGAGAAAGTAAAAAGGAATTAGTAATAAGCTTAAAGTTACTCGATATTAGTGGCTTGTGCGCGTATGTGTGTGTGTGTGACGATTCATGCGATTGTGTGACAAAATTAATGTATTATTATGCACTTAATAAATACTACTACCACTTTAAAGAAAGTATTGCATTTCCCCAAAAATTGATAGCGAAATTCCATTGGAAATATCGGCTTTAGGATAGCTAAACAAAAAAGAAAAAGGTTTTTAGGAAAAGGATATATATAACGTGTCCTATCGTTTTTTTTTTTTTTGTTTTTTTTTGTAGAATGCAATACTTTTTCTACTTTAACCATGTACCAAATATTGAAAATAAAAAGTGGAAATAACTCCACAAAGTCCTCTATGTCAACCGCAATCTGTGGCATCGACATTTGTAGTGAATGTTTCGCTTTTCTTAACTTTCCAAGTAGCTCAGTTGCTAAAATACCTTACGAAAAACCAATATCGATTTCATTCACAGCATGTCTCTTTCTCCTGGCGTTTTGGTAACGGCATTTGAGCCATCATTAGAACGTTAGCTTGAAAAATAAACGGTAAATAAAGCCTGCATAGGAAATAAAATGATTGAAGAGTGCCATACAGTTATATCCGTAGAGGACTGTCGGAAAATCATTTTTTGATTATATCAGATGCTCATTACAATTGCCTTATATTTAACGAAACTGAAAGACAATAAAAAATATGATGTGATCCATTGACATCACTTCCTCTACATCTCTGAAACAAATTATTGTTAAAAAGTTTATGCTTCAATTTACTTCATGCTAATCGAGAAAAAATGAACAGGAATAGTCTTATTACTTATTTCCTTGGAAGTAGAAGTGAAATAAGAGAGTAATGTAGGCTAAAGTGATAGTAAAATGCTGGTTGCTATGTGACATAAGTTCCTGTATTTGTATGGACAGGAGTTGAGAAATTCCTGTATGCAAAAAGTTAATTTTTCAAAGCTGAAACCAAAAACAATAAATATCTCAAAAACGAACAACTCTACGACAAAAATATGTACAAAATAAATTGTGTGTTTTAATGTGCTGTACATTTTTTGTGTGGTAAGCTTTTCTCCATTTCTTACGGTTTAGCAGTTATGCAAAATTCTGTAAAATTCATTAAGAATAAGTTAGTCTTAAGAGGCTGTTCCCAGAAAATTCAAAATACACATTTTATTTATCAGATAAATATCTTTAATATACGATATTTAAATCAAAATCGTTAGAGCCATTTTTGAGAAAATCAAAATGTTCGAAAAAAGCTCCTATGAAAGGTGGTTTGGGGTGGGGGGAATTTTCTAAAAATCTTCGTGTCGCATCCCTGGAAGATACTAAACTTAAATACCAAGTTTGGTATTTTACCGACTTTTCGTTTTTGAGTTATCGTGTTCACAGACACACACACACACGGACCTTTTTCTCAAAACAGTTTTTTTGGATACAAGGGACCCTAAAACATATATTTCCTGTGAAATCTCGGTATCGAATTTTTTGATGGAGTGCAATACCTTCTCTATACACTATGTAAATAGTACGTGTAGAGAAAATAAAAATCTTAATTCGTCACTTTCACGTGCCTTTTACTTCCTCCTATCACTTATGTGTATAGCTTACACAAACAACCCTTACTAAAGCCTTTTATTCCATCTAGTGTAAGTTAATTCAAATAGATAGCTTCATTACACATTTATTACAGGCATTTACAAAGGGAATACCGGAAGTCAAATGTTTAGAAGCTTATAGTTATCTGTAAACTTTGATATATACCATTTCGATATCATCACGAGAAGCAATCCATTAATGATCTCTTTAAAATAAAAATCTTTCATACTAACATGCTTTCACAAACCATTCTTATAAAGTTTACTATTCTATCCACTTCACGTAGATAAAAATTGAAGAAATATATTTAGTACATACTTTCTTGCATACACAATGAAAATATGGGTACACACTACGCTTAAGTGATCCTCAAATGATTTAATAATAATCGCTAAGCTATGTCTTAGACATTCCTTATGAAGGAAAAACAAATAACGATTTCCCATTGATAAAAATATTTTAAAATTTAATCCAATAAAAAAGAATATTGTATCTGAAATGGCTAACTCAACAAAATGCATTGAAATAAACTTATGTTTTGACGTAATTTATGTTTTGCATAATAGCATATTTCTATCTCTTACGGTTCACTATTTATGCAAATGTCATCCAGAATGAAGAGAAGTTCAGGGACAATTACCAGAAAATTCAAGCTATACATTTAATTTTTCATGAACATGTTTTAAACATATATTTTAATCAAATTGTTAGAGCTATATTTGCGAAAATCAAATTATTCGAAAACTGTTCCACAAAAAGAGTGGCTTCAGGGGAATCCTGAAAACCTTCGTGTTACATCATTGAAAGAGGCTCAATTTAAATTTCAAGTTTAGCGTTTATTCCACCTTTCGGTTGAGTCATGCTGTTCACAGTCACCGTTCTCTATTTTACTTTCTCTACACGTACTATGTACGTAGTGTGTACATAAGGTATTGGATTTCACCCAAAAATTCGATTCCGAGATTTCACCGAAAATATATGTTTTAGGGTCCCCTGTATCCAAAAAAAAAAGCATTTTCAGAAAAAGGTCCGTATGTGTGTCTATGAACACGATTACTCAAAACGAAGAGTCAGTAAAATACCAAACTAGATATTTAAGTTTGGTATATTCCAGAGATGCGACACGAAGATTTTGAGAAAAATTCCTCCACCCCAAACTACCTTTTTTATGGAACTTTTTTCGAAAATTTTGTTTTTCAGAAAAATGACTAACATTTTTTATTGAAATTTCGTAAATTAAAGATATTTACCTGACAAATAAAATGTATGTCTGGAATTTTCTGGGAACAGCCTCTAAAAACTACTTTATTCTGGATGAATTTTACGGAATTTTGCATAACTGCTAAACGTAAGAGATGGACAGAAACTTACCACACAACAAATGTAGAACAGCTTAAAACACACCGTTTATGTTATATACATTTTTTCGTGGAGTTGATCGCTTTTTATATATTTTTTTTTGTGGTTTCAGCTTTGATAAACTTACTTTTCTCATCCAGGAATTTGTCAACTCCTGTCCATAACAACCAGCTTTTGACTATCACTTTAAGCTATGGTACTCCCTTATTTCGTTTCTACCTACAAGGAAGCAAGTAAAAAGATTATTTCTGCTATATTTTTTTTGATTAGTATTACGTAAATAAAAGCATAAGCTTTTTAACAACAGTTTGTTGCAGAGGTGTAGGGAAAGTCATGTGAATAGAACACATCAGATTTGTTTTCAATTCAGAGGTGCGAAAATGTATATCTGATGATCCTCAATGTCGAATTTTTGGTGGAAATTCAATAATTCCCCTGTTTATTCTACGTAATGTATATAAATAATAATAATAATAATAATAATAATAATAATGAGGGTATTTGGTGAAAAATCCCTCATGGTGAGGAGCTATAAAACTTCATAGAGAAGCTATACACAATGAGATTTTATGCCCTGAGGTAAAACCGAATTTTTTTGTACTCTCTAATAATAATAATGACTTTTAACAGCCAGAGAAATAACATGCGCGATTAAAGTCGTGAACAAACGCTTGCAGCTCGAAATGCGATTTTAATGAAGGAAGCAGATTTAATAATAGAAAGAGAGCATGTGGGGAGGGAGCGAAACCAGATTACCGCCCATATTAAACTGCACCCTCTAAGCGTTTTGGCGGAGCAAATTCGCCCGAAATGCCTCAGAGCATTTTACTCGAGATTAGATGCTTCTACCAGAACTTAAGAACGTTGTTTTCGGATTACAAGGGTACGTATAAATTAAATTTCTCATTGTATCTGGTAAATGTGGAGCAGTTGAGTCTTGTTGAGTTTGAATCATACAACCACAATATATCACTAATTTATTCCGCTCTTCATCACAATGGAAATTACAGTCGAATAGAAGTACGAAGATATAATGGGTATGAAAACGTATGTGGAAAATTGCGGAATCCTAAAATTGACACGAGGAACTTTTGTCCAGAATATTGTCGCATGTGTCATTGGCGAGAGCTTAATTTACATTGTTTTAGTAATGTTTTATTAATTACCAATTAATTTATCTGAATTAATTGGGATTTGAGCTTACATATTCTTAGAAAAATACAAGCTTTGTTATAAGCTGATGAAGTAACAGGATGGAAGCGACTAGCTTCTTCCGATGGCACTCCCAGTGGACTTTTGATGCCACCAACTTCCGTCGGTTTACGTGCAAATTCGCACTTTGACCTCACACAGGATATTCTAGAACATTTAAGCATTCGGTGCTGATTGGCTAAGTCTACCTAAGTTGGTTCTCCATATTAGGAGAACGGCCACCAATGTTGGAATGCCCTTCCGGGGACGCCACTAAATTTATTTAAGGGACGGCAAACCCGTCCTCCGGGGCTATTGTCTTTGACCGTCGGGGAACCTCTGTTTTGCTTGTGTGCGTCTTCAGGCGTCACTCCGGGCTCAACCGCTCAACCACCTCGACCACTTAATCCCTCACCTCGCCTAGACACACCATGACATATTTCTTAAAATAAGGAATTTATGTTAGTAACTCCATTATGAGAATGATAATGGCCAGGATTAGTAGAATAGTTTGCCATCCCCCACCTTTGTAAACCAAACAGGCGTAACCAACAGATTATTTAATCTTTCTTAATATATTAGCTTAATTTAAGTCCCCTTTGTTATCATTGCTCTACCATCTGTCTTCCTTTCACTACCCTCAAATAGCTATCCCCCACGTCGTAGAATCATAATCGCGACAATATAACAAATGAAAATATCTGATGTGTTCCATTCACATGAGTTTCTTTATCTATTCTACAAACTTCTTACGAGATTGGATAGCTAGAGTCAGACTGAAAAATTCAATGCCATAGCCGAGATTTGAACCACGGATCTCCCGGTCTCTAGTGAGTTGCTCTTCCACTGAGCTACTATAGCAACATGCATTGAACTTCTCAAATGACTCGCATGTTTCCCGGTAAACCACAAGGTCATTTTGAGATGACAACCCCAATGGCGACTTACAAGGTTGTAAGTCCCAGGATTCATAGCATAGCTATTATGGTCAATTGGTATTGGATTAATAGCAGTTGGATAGGTCGAATAAAAAATTCAATGCTATGCCGGTTGCATATTACCATGGTAGCTCAGTAGAAGAGCAACCGTCTAGAGATCTGTGGTTCAAATCCCGGCTGTGGCATTGAATTTTTCAGTCTAGCTCTACCTATCTAACTCCTGTCCTACACACCATCTTAAGAGATTATTCTTGTTTCTACTCCAGGTTAATCGAGACAATGCCATGCATGTAGTAAAATGTTTAAAAAACTCATGCTATTCTATTGTTATTTAAATTTAATTCTCTTTATGAATAAGAGTAGAATATATTAAGCATGGTCACTTTCCTGTTTGAAATGGAAATGGAGTTTTATTTATGGACGTCCTTTAACTATTGTGATTCTTAGCGTCCCATTCTAAATTGGGCGTGAAAGACCGCTTAATTTTGCTCAGAGGCCTCTCTATCAGGCTTGCGTGCCGTAGATGTACGACCCCGGACCAACGGCTTTACCCCACTTCCGAAGTAAAAATCCATCGCCCCCTGCCGGGTTTGAGAAAAGTATGAACATATTAAAGTTCAAGCCAAAAACAAGGAATATTTCGGAAATGGTTAGCTCCACAGCAAAAATGTAATTGTATTTCCACTTAATTATACAGTTAGTTCTGTAACACTAGTTTACAGTCACATGACCATACAAAGGAAATAAGTAATACTATATGCTAGTGCTTCTTCCAGAGTCGCTCTTTAATCAAGTGGCCGAAATAGCTTCAACCTTGCGGATATTCAACTATCAGGCCAACTTACATCTAGAGACGGCCTCCGCCTATTTGTATATTAAATTATGTCTCTAGCCAAACTGGTATTTCCCCACTTTTATTTATTTTCTTCAATCATTTTCTTTTAACCTGCCCAGATAGTCACCGAGCTTTTAAGATTTCATGTTTACTTTCATATTCACCAACTTTTCCTCCCTTTCTTTATTGGTGAATTGGCCCACTTCTCAATCCGAAGCACTGCTCTCATTTCTTTAGTTTCTCCACATTTCAAAATTGCATTCCAATAGTTGTCTTGCACGCTAGATATCGGGCATTCCTCTATATTGAAACCTCCACACAACTACTGCCCATGCTATCGCCCTCCGTGTTGCAATGCTAGCCTCTAAAGCCTGCATGTTCAAACCTGGCGGAGAATGATAGATTTTTTCGGATCCAAAAATCCTTAGCATGGCTTCCTTGGAAGGGAAGTAAAGGCTGTGAACCTGTATAATGTCCATTTGCGTAAAAGCACCCCATGCATTGAAATAAGAACGCTTCTAAGAAAAATTCCGCTATTTCTCGTCCGGGTGTCGTGGTTTCACCTTCAGTGCCATCTGTGGGCGGCGAACTTATCCCTCGTCACCATGACCATTAGCTACAAATACAAATCCGATCAAGGAGAAACAACGTAATAATGTCCTTTTCTCCAGTTAGGAGCTAAGAAATGAACTAACCAAGGGTCCAAGCAGATCCTTCCTTCGTCTGCTTGTCAACCTTTTATACTTAATTCTGTCTACCCCTTATTTTCTTATGGTGACAAAAGCCAGTGTATGTAGAGCTTCATTCAGTGGATCCTGTTAAGTTTCATAATTTCGCTGGCGGGCTAACATTGAACAATGGTACAAGAATATCATGCTATAGCTGAAATGCCTCAAGTATGTGGCAGTGAGGAAGGAACTGTCATAAATATTGATACTCTGGTGATAAATGAAAATGCTTTTGTGAACAGACCTGGAAACCATTCCATAATTGCGTGATAGTATGTGGACCTGATTTGAAATTGTATTATGTCGGTAGTATTTGACCTGGCAGTGCATGGTGCCCAATTACTTCAAAATATTACTCTCTCAACAATTTTATAACGTATTACATTCAATTCCAAATTTTGGGGGAATCTAGTTATTCATTGAAAGAATATCTGCCTTGCGTTTTAAGCGGGATCAACCAGTGAAAATTGACTAAAATTATTGAAAATGTTGATCTTTGGATTTTAATATATTAACATACTGTGGTGCTCCTAGAGTAATGCCAAGTTGTTTTCAGTTACATCCAATTTGAACACTTGTTGTGTGACATTTTAAATGGAAATATTAATTTTAAGAAATGAACCTTCAAATATTAATAAGCGTGATTCTCTAAATTCACTTTGCTACGCACGTTATGTCAATGTTCAAAATACTCCTTTTCTACCAAAGAAACTTAATATAATAATGAATATAAATGATTGAATTTATTTTCTAAGTAAAATTAATGTTTATTAGTGTTAATAAAATCAATTAATCCACAAAATAATTAAACAATAACAAAATCGTTTAAGAACTGGCCATTGTGGCATTGAAATGCCGTTCTTTTTGCATGGCCAGGAGAACGAGATAGGGTGAGGGAGAGCATGGCCACTTCCCTTTTGGAAAAAAAGTTTTAAGTACTGGAAGTTTAAACCAATAAGGAGGAATATCTCCGAAATGGTTAGATTCGCTAAATGGAAGAAACATTTCATATAAATTGTGTATTTTAATAACATATACAACATTTGTGTAGTATTAATTTGTCTATCTGTTACTGTTTGCAATTATTCAAAATGAAGAAGGCTTCAGAGGCTATTTCCAGAAAATTCTAGATGTGTATTTGCCACAAAATGCCTTAAAACATGTGGTATTCAAATCAAAATAGTTAAAGTCATTGTTGACTAATAAACAATTTCGGAAAATATTCAACAAAATAGAATTTTGAGGTGCAGGGCTTTCCCTTAAAATCCTAAAATTAATTGCCAAAATGTCATACATGCCTGACTATTCGTTTTGGAGTTATGCTGTTCAAACAGACACAAAATCACACACGGATGTTTTTCTCAAGGCACATATTTCCGGTGAAATCTAGGAATTATATGTTAGGTAGAATGGAATATCTTCTCTAACTCCTACGTACACTCTGCGGTAGAGGATGTAAAAATAACAAGATAGACATTCCAAAAGTGAAATATAAACAAGCATAAACCATATAGGCTGCAGCAATTCAAATGGGCATTGCAATAACCAAAGAAATGAACTCCGTGATTATTTAACTATATGAAACGCTCTAAATCCTCAACCCGCGACCATGACATATAAATGTACTTACTACAGATAATTAAGTAACCGGGGAAAACTAAGTTAGGTACCAGAAACGTGTTTGGCAGTTCAAATAACGTCCCAGACAAGAATGATGATCAGACATGAGCTCCGTATCTCCTTCCTCCTTTTATTCTTCTTCATTTCTCGGCATGGGCCCATAAACAACTCTCCTTTCTTTTGGTGAGAACTAAAATGCAATTTTAGGCAATCTTGGAAAGCTATAGGATGATCCGTTTGGGTTTGGATTAAATTAAATGTTATTATAAAGACAAATATATTGTAGGATACATTTCTTACTGTATATATTATGTTTTAAAGTTGGCAATTTCCGTCATGACAACAAACAGTGCATAATCTGAAAAGACAAATGGATATTGTATAGATGATCAAAATGTCTACTACAAATCAACAGAAGCTCAACGTATTCTTTGGTATGATAAATTTGATAGCGTTGAAAGAGTTCAAAGGGAATTTTGACGTGAATATGGAATGTGTAATGTATATAAATACGATGCGATAATGTTGTGGTGTTGAACATTTGCAGAAACAGGTTCTGTGTTTAGAAACATGCAGAAGGTCGCAGGCGAAACCCATAACGAGAGAAAGCTATCTCTGAAGTGATGTCAAGGAGTCTTACGATAACTGTGAGGCAACTGTCAGCAGAAATGAATTTTCCATATACGTCACGTCAGCGTATTGTTCGAAAATATCTAAAACTGTATCCATTTCACTTACCACGCCCACAAGTCTTATGTGATGATAATGAAGCTCTTTTCAATTGCCAAGGGAATGAAGGCTTCTTAAACAAATTGTTATTTACAGACAAGACTACTTTTCACGTCAGCGTGAGAGTAATCACGCATAACTGTATTGTTTGGGCAAGACAAACTCCATATATCTCGTACGAGCTTGAAAGATCAAGTCCAAAAGTTAATGGTGTGGAGTGAACGGCAATAAAGTATATGGACCATTCTTCTTTGCGGAAAAGAAAATAAGCCAAGAATCTTATTTGGATATATTGAAGTCATTTCTATTGCCACAACTTGAGAAGGATGACCACATGAACATTTTATTTCAGCAACATGGTTTACCCTCTCACTGGGCGTGGGACGTTTGTAATTTTCTAAATGCCACTTCAATGATGTGTGGTATGATTGTGGTGGACCCATTGCTTGGCCCTCAAACTCCACAGATCTAACACCTCCTGACTTCTTCGTGTGGAGTTTGTTTCCATGCACAGAAGTCCAAAAACTTTGATGATCTAATAGCAAACATATCTCAAGCTTGTCACCAAATTACCCCTCTTATGTTGCAACGGGCTGAATTGTTTCACCTCTATGAGTTATGTAGAGTTCGTCATGGGGGTCATGTTGGAAACTGAGGAATCTCCCATCTTTCAGTGCTGTATCCAAAAACTTTCAACAAATAATGTTCATCAGTAAACTTTTTATGCTGATTTTATTTTACCCATAACTAAACAGCTCATCATATATATTAAGTTCTACCCTTATTTCTTCATTTCGAATATGTGTTTCTAACTGTGTGCATCCTTTTGTGTTCCTCAAAAAGCTCATATTTGCACTTAATAATCAGTTTTTCATTTTCTTTGTAATGACCCATGTCTCACTTCCATATTCTAGTATACGTATCACCATTGGTCTATACAACCTCATCCTTGTTTCCTTTCTTTTTACTTTCTCTACACGTGCTATGTACATAGTGTACAGAGAAGGTATTGCACTCCACCCAAAAATTCGATATCGAGATTTAACCGAAAATATATTTTTAGGGTCCCCTGTAACCAAAAAAAGCATTTTCAGAAAAAGATCCGTGTGTCTGTGAACATGATAACTCAAAACTGAAAAGTCGGTAAAATAACAAACTTGGTATTTAAATTAGTATCTTCCAGGGATGCGACACGAATATTTTAAGAAAAAATCCCCCCACCCCAAACTACTCTTTACATGGAATTTTTTTTCGAAATTTTTTGATTTTATTGAATCTGGCTTTAACGAGTTTGGTTAAAATACCATATATTAAAGTTATTTGCCTGACAAATAAAACGTATATCTTGAATTTTCTGGGAGTAGCCTATGAAGACTACTTTGTTCTGGATGAACTTTGCGGAATTTTGCATAAGTGGTAAACCATAAGAGCTGGACAAAAACTTAGCACACAAAAATGTAGAGCACGTTAAAACACACAATTTATGTTATGTACATTTTTTCATAGAGTTGATCATTTTTTGTGATATTCCTTGTTTTTGGTTTAGGCTTTAAAAAACTTATACTTCTCTCATACAGGAAATTGTCAACTTCTGTCCATATAAACAAAGAAACCTCAGTCACTATCACTTTAACCTATGGTACTCTCTTATTTCCCTTCTACTTACAAGGAAGCAAGTAATAAGACTATTTCTGCTATTTTTTTCTCGACCAACATGAAGTAAATAGAAGCATAAGCTCTTTAACGATAATTTGTTGCAGAGATTTAGAGAAAGTCATGTAAATGGAACACATCAGATTTTTTTATTTCTCTAAGTTGTATGTATAGTTCACTAAGTCATGTAGTAATGTCACTAAATGCCTATACTGGATTATGGGAAGACTTATCAAGTTGAGCGTAGACTCACAACAGGCGTAGACATGTCACTCACACTGTCAACTTATTGAAGCCACTATCAATTCAAGTGAAGCCACAAGCAGTAACACACGAAATCAACTTTCGCCCTGGAGTAGCGTGATGGCCTCAGGCATAACAAAAACAATATTGTGATTGAAATTTAGCGTATTAAATGTCAATCAGCACACATGGATAAGTCTATTGTGTGCAACATTTTAAGCATGTTAAAGTGCCGAAACTTACAATTGCCAAAGCTAAGATAATATGACTACTTTATTCCATATGTGTAAGAATTTACGACAATGCATTTTGAAGAGATTGAACTTGATTCTTTTTATTTTCTCTACACGTATTATGTACATAGTGTACAGAAATGGTATTGCACTCCACCCAAAAAGTCGATACCGAGATTTCATCGCAACTATATGTATAAAAATATTATTTTCCTAACATTTGCTTGGTTGCTGTTTTATTACTGTTTTTGCTGGTTTCTTCCGAAATACACACATATACACATTTCACAAACATATAAACACCCATACCCATGGCGGGACTTGAACCACGATCCCCTGCGCCACGAAGCTCCAAAGCGAGACACTTTAGCGAGCGCGGCCATGGACACCGGTACTGCTTGCACTATTTGTGGTTAAAAGGCAGATCAATCGCAATTACCATCTATTTTAAGTGGGCAACCACAAATAAACCCCAACTAGATTGGTCGGCTCTTAGGACTTGAACCCAGGACCTCTCGAATTCGTGCCACAGTCATTACCACCTAAGCCATCACACTCGCAAATCTGAACTTAAAATGTTGTATTTGTCTGATTTTTCGTTTTAGAGATGCTGATCGTAGACACAGATACGAAACTTTTTTACTTTGTCTGGCACGTATGTAGATACACAGTCGCTAAAAAGTATTGTATTCCACCCAAAACTTCGACGTCGAGATTTCAGCTAAAGTATATTTTAAAGTCCCATGAGTGAAAAAAGAAGATATTTTAGAAGAAAAGGTGCGTGTATGTATTTGGGCAGCATAGCTCAAAAAAAAAAAAAAAAAAGACCTTTAAACACCAAATTTGGTATATATGTTTAATATGTGACATGAAGATTTTCAAGAAAGTCTCCCAACGCCCAACATCCCTATACGTAGAATATTTTTCGAAAATTTTGATTTTCTAAAAACAGTACTAAAGATTTTCATTAAACATCCTATATTAAAGATTTTTACATGACAAATTAAATGTGTATCTTGAATTTTATGGGTATAGCTTCTGAAGACCGATTTACTCTGGATGAATTGTGCTGAATTTTGCATAACCGGTAGACCGTAAAAAATACTCAAAAGTTTATTACACAAAGTACGTAGAACTCGTTTAAGATATTCCTTGTTATCGGTAACTACGTTACTTTTCTCAAACTGGAAGGCACCTATCGTTTCTCCTCTCTTGTTTTACAGATGGTGATGCAGAAGAACCGAGCATCAATTGTTTCACATAGGGAACCACTATCGTTTTAGCCTTGTGTATTCCTTTATCTGCATTCTACTTACATGGAAACAAGGAATAAAACCAAACGGCCAAGTTTTGTCTTGATTAGTATATTATCAATAAAATAATATTGTTTCGTCAGAATAGTTTGGGTGACGCCGTGGGTGAGTGATTAGACCGCTGTCTGGTGCCTGGGCGGGTTCTCTCCGGGTCCTCTGGTTTTCCCCGCCACTCATTCCACCAATTTCTCCATCATCAATCATCAATTTCGCTTACATTTCATATCATCCACTTCCTCGAGTTCATGTCTGGCTACGGACTGACTCCTCGTAACAGGTTCTACATTCTGTGGTTTCGTGCCGTAGGCTCCCCGACAGGCTTCTGACTCCCAGGCATTAGCTTGTAAGAGAAGGGTAAGGCGATTACGAAACGAAACGGAGAATAGTTTGTATATGGAACAGCTTGAGAAAGTTATGTGCCTGGGACACATCAAAACGTGCAGATGGAACCTTGCCGTTGAATTTTTTGATGGAATGCAAGACTTCCTCCACATACTATGAGTGATTAGTAGAGAAAGGGAAACTAGTAATTAAAAGCATGTTCTTTTGTGTCAAATTCTGATATTTGTAGCAAATATTGAAGATATTTTAACTCAAGCCTTTAAATCCAGCACTGCAATAGTTTTATGACCACACCTATATCATCCTGGTGAAAACCTCGCCCCTAAGCAATAGACTGTACCGTAGCAAAGAATGGAGACCCTTTCACCGTTGGCATGGCAACGTTATGCACGTAGCTCATAGCCGCGCCCTAACCGGGAGTATAGCACCCAAATGAAAAATATATGCTTTGAATAAAGTGATAAATAAGGTCTTTCAATAACAATGCAGGCCTTGAAAATAGGTGGCGGAAAGAAAGAAGGCAGGCTCTGCTCCCGTGGCAAATGCTAATATTTTACTATTCAAAATGGTAATGCATAACGGAAATGTCACGGAATTTAAGGAATTCCCCTCTCGTTTATCACAGCAAGTGACAGCTGCTTTTCGAAGTGTTATGTGAGGGAGGGGGGAGGGTCGCATTTCCTATATCAGCGAGTTATTTCAATTCTTCAAAAAACAAGTCAACCAGAAATATCTGCTTTACTTAGGAGGAAAATAAAGCATGTCATATGCACGAAAGACGTAAGGATTTTGAGATGAACTACAATGGCAGGGATTTATATCTTTTCACTGCAGTAGGAAAAAGTTTGATGTGCTCCATTCACATCACCTTTTGTGCAACAAACTATTGTTACAAAACATTATACAATCTATTTCATACTAAACTAAATAAACATTAACGTAAGTGGTCTTAGTAGGTAGTAGGTAAACAGAAAGAGGGACAAAACTAGTTAAAAGTGAGAGGTTACTAGGTTACGAGCTAGTCGCTACGTGATGACTTTAAAATTCAGTTATTTTTGTCTGACCGGCATAAAAATAAGAAACAATCAAACACAGAAAGAAAGCAAGAAATAAATAAGTAAATAAAAACAAAGAAAGACAACTCAATTAGAGCTTCTATTTCAGAAAAGTATAAATACTGAAAATTCAGACAGTAAAATATTATATCTTGGAATGGGTAAGGACACAAAAAAATTTATTTGACATAAATTGTGTGCTTCGACGATATCTATATTTGTTTTCTAAAGCAATATTTAGTCTATCTTACGTTTTAACAGGTCAAGATGAAAAAAAAAAAAAGAATGACCAGAGTGAAGAGAACTTCAGTGGTATTCCCAAGACATTCAAGCTAAACATTTTATTTGTAATAAATGTTACGTAATCATATGGTATTTTGATTTGAAATCCCTAGAACCATTTTTGAAAATATCAAAATTTTCCATCTAAAGGGAAGTTTGGGTTGAGGGAATTTTCTTTAAAATATTCGTGTCATTTCCCTGCGAGATGCATCATTGTGAATGACTGTTGCAAAGCTGATAAACTTATTTTCTAGCGTTTAGCGAATTTTCAGTTTTCAAATATTTTATATCTTTCTCAACTAGAATAAAAAATTCTTTGATATTATCCTTTTCTTTTTTCGGTTCTATGCGAAGACAAAGGAATTTCAAAAGACTGGTTAGAAAATGTTTAACTAATCGTTTAGCTTATTATATTCTTTTTAACTGATAAGAAATTGTGTAAGGAATGAAGGTATATCTGTATTATACAGAAATAGAAGTTTGAGCTTTTGTAAGAATAGTTTGAAGAACAGTGAATAGAGAACATCATGTGATTGTAATACACCAGCATATTTTGTTATTTTGAATGAATTTTGCCTTCACACTACATATAGTAAGTTGTATTATATTACAACCAAATATTCCAATGTCAAGATTTCATCCTGAACATGTTGTAATATGGTCTGCTGAATTAATAAAAGAATAACTTAAAGCGAAAAGTCACCCTTGTGTGTGTGTGTGTGTGTGAGTGTGTGTGTGTGAGAGAGAGAGAGAGAGAGAGAGCAAGAGTGTCTGTGATCTACATAAATCGAAAACCAAAAAGTCGGTTTAATACAAAACTTGATATATAAGTTTAGCATCTTCCAGAGATGCGACACGAAGCTGATAAGAAAAACCCCTCTACCCCAACTACTCTTTACAAGGAAAACATTTTGAGAATTTTGATTTTTTCAAAAGTGGCTCTAACGATTTTGATTATAATACCGTATTTTAAAGATTTTTATATTTTAAACAAAATGTATATCTTGAGATTTCTGGGAATAGCCTCTGAAGACCTCTTCATTCTGAATGACTGGTAAACGGTATAAGATAGACAAAAAACTCTATACACAATAAATGTATATCACGTTAAAACACACAATTTATGTCATATAAGTTATTTTCGTGCAATTCACCAAATATGAGATATTTCTTGTTATTTGTTTCAGATTTAAAATGCTTCAAGTTTTCTCACACGAAAAGTTGTAAACTCCTGGCCCTGCATAGAAACGGATTTCAATCACATAGCAACCAGTTTTTAAGAGATTTGACATTCGTTTTAGCCTAGTGTATTCTTTTACTTTCCTTCTACTTGCAAGGAGACAAGTAATTAAGATAACTTCTGCTAATGTTTATCTCGAATATCCTAAAGTGAGTAGAAGAATATGCTTTTTAACAATAATTTGTTACAGCGATGTAGAGAAAGTCATGTGAATGCTTTACATCAAATTTTGTGGAATGAAATCTGTTGTTATTGGTTTGATATTTGCTTTCTCTACGCGTACTATGTACATAGTTATAGAGAAGGTGTTGCATTCCACCCAAAAACTAGATACCGAGATTTCACCGAAAATACATGATTTGGGTCCCCCTGAATAAAAAAAAAAAAGCATTTTTACAAAAAGGTCCGTGTGTGTGATGTGTGTGTCTGTGTAACTTTTAACAACATAGCTCAAAAACGAAAGGACTGTTGAATACCAAACTTGGTATTTAGGTTTGGTTTCTTCCAAGGATGTGACGAAGATTTTAAAGAAAATCCCTCCACCCCAACTTCCCTTTACATGGTAATTTTTTCGAAAATTTTGATTTTCTCAAAAATGGCTCTAACGATTTTGATTAAAATATCATATATGAAAGATATTTACCTCGCAAATAAAAGGTATATCTTGAATTTTCTGGGAATAGCCTTTAAAGACTGCTTTATTCTGGATGAATTTTACGAAATTTTGCATATTTGCTAAACCGTATAAGATATGCAAAACCTTAAAGGACAAAAACCGTAGGGCACATTAAAACACACACTTTTTTCGTACAGTTTATCGTTTTTGAGATATCCGTTGTTTTTGGTTTCAGCTTTAAAAAACTTAGACTTTTCTCATACAGGAATTTGTCAACTCCTGTCCATACATACAAACAAAGGAACTTCAGTCACATAGCAACCAGCTTTTGACTATCACTTTAACCTTTTGTACTCCTTTATTTCGCTTCTACCTACAAGGAGGCAACTAATAAGCTTATTTCTGCTATCTTTTTCTTAATCGGCATGAAGTAAATAGAAGTATTAGCTTTTTAGCAATAATTTGTTGCAGAGATGTAGGGAAATTCATGTGAATGGAACACATCAATTTTTTTTTTCAATACTTGCTTCGTTTTTAAAGTTCTGTTGCTATTCTGCTACTTCTCTTGATGTTATGGAAACAATACGTAAATACCAGAAAGGCAAATAGTAAATCGGGATGTAAATATATGTCTATTTATTCGGTTCCCTCTTTTTCTCTTCTACACATCAGATTTGGTAATTGATTAGTGTTTTTAATTTGGTTTACAAAATCAATGTACTTTTTAACTATTAAAACATTTTATGTTAATAATATTTGTCTTTTTGACAAATCAATTATTTTCTTCAAATCATATTTAAATTAGCTGTTAAATTAATCCTTAGCTCTTAGCTCAAAAATAATCCTTAATAAATTATAAAGGAAGTGTTAACGATGTTAAAGCACACTTAAAAAACTATTAGTCTAGGCCAGATTTGAACCTGGGACTTTTGAGTTCAGTATTTCTCAAAATAATTATTTCATGTATTATGAGCATATTGAAAAATGTGCTTTAGAGAGAGAATGTGACTGTGCCTTGCCGGCCCGTATTCGTCACCCTCGTGAATGAGCGTACTTTCAACCGTTTAGAAATTGAATTTTTATTTCTTTTTTTCCGCGTATGCACATAGTATTATATATACCCAAAATTTCACCGGAAATATGTGATTTGAAATCTCCAGAGTCAAGAAAAAAATAACAAAATAGGTCAGTCAGAGTATGTATCTGTGTGTCGCTGTGTGTATATGTCAGTGTGTGTGTGTGGATATGTGTATGTGTCTGTGTACAGTGTAACTCAAAAACGAAAAGTAATATTTCGGAAATGGTCAACTCCACGAAAAATTGTATAGGAGATAAATTATATGTTTTAACGATATCTACTTTTTGGTGTAGTAAGTTTTACAGTTTACCAGTTTTGCAAGTCATCCAGAGTGAAAGGGCTTTTTAGAGCCTGTTCTAAGAAAATTCAACATATACATTTTATTTGTCCTGTAAATATTTTAATATGCAAAATTGTAACTAAAAACTTTGCGAAAGAATAAACAGGTCAAAATAGTTTGAACATGGAAGATACTAAACGTAAATACCAAGCTTGATATTCTACCGACCATTCCTTTTTTGAGTTATCGTGTTTACAGACACCCGGATCTTCTTCTAAAGCAATTTTTTGACACAAGGACTCTAAAATGTTATTTCCAGTAAATCTTGGTATTGACTTTTTTGGTGGAGGCAATACCTTCTCCACCGTTGTACTATCTACTAAGCAGAAAAGTAAAAAAAAAAAAAAACATGTGAATGTAAAATACCAAAAATTGCTTCATTTGCCCGTGAATATTATCTTTTCAGGGATATATTTCGGATGTCAGATATTTAGTTTTCATTGTTTGGAGTAGTTTTCTCAAGCAGACTTTAAATAAGTTAATTCATGGGATCTGAAATCCACAAGGCTATAAATTTCATGGTATACAGTAAACACCATTTAGTTTAGTAGTAGTTGTATGCACGTAAAATACAGCCGTTTCTTTCCGAGATTTACTGCTGCGACAAAACAAACAAATGAGAATCAGCAAAGGGTAACGTCGGTGTCTACTATAATTTACATTTCGTAACAGTACTGCGACAAACGTTTTAGAGCCCATACTGTAGTGAAATCTTTCCACCTCCATGGCATGGAAATATATTCAAGAGTTTGAATTTCGTTTAGGATGCAAGGGTCTTCAATATTGAGAAATCGGATCCTATAGACATTCATCGTTTTTTCAAATTATGTTCAAATTAATAAAACAAATCCAGTAATATATTCTGATAAAAGTTTGGGAAGAGTACAAATTTAAAATCAAAGAAAAGTTTGAAAAGGCTTATCTTAGTTTCGTATTTTCAATATACGAAATTCTGAAGTGCACTTAACACACGTATATCACATACTATTTTTGGACGATGTTTATTAATTTTAATATATAGATGGATGGATGGATGGATGGATGGATGGATGGATGGATGGATAGCTATAATAGTGTGTCATTGATTGACGTTTTTGTACCTCTCACCCCTGGAGGAAGGATGAGATTAATGTAACTTCAAAGGGCAGCCAACATCCGGACAGTTAGAGAGCCGCCATGGAGGTCCCTAACAGTCCGTTTCGACGTGGGGAGCGCCATTTACCGACCACTCAGTTCCGGATAGACATCTAAGTCAACCACTATGGCCATTCCGCCTCAGAACGCAGTCACCTCCACAGAATGGCGCCTCTGCCGCTGTTCTCGTCGACACTTATAATTCTGAAAGAGATCGGTTGGGATGAAATGAAGGGATAGCAAGTTTGGGGAAACGAAGAATCCTCTCAGCATTCGCCTACTGACCCTGGAAAACTCCGAAATACCGATAGGTCAGAAAGGTTGGCTACCGGGAACCGATCCCATGACCTCCCAAATGTCAGTCTCAGACAAAACGTAGTGTCTTCTGTCTCGGTTTAATTAAAATATAGTAATAAATGAATTAAAATATTGATTAGAATGCAAATGACTTCTATGAGAAAGAATAATTTGATAGTCGTTTTTTAAACAAAGTTTGTTGGCTGTAAAGTCATTATTATCTGTAATGCCCTGATTGGAATAGATATGAACATCTTATTATGGAGAAATAGAAGAAGCCTGGAGAGTGGGATGTTCTACATTAATTCTGGAGGTCTAAACAAAGGTACGAGATAGTGTACAATATATTGAAGAACTGGTTAAGCAACTGTTTTATTTACGGCACGTGTGCTTTTTCAGTCCATATCAGTAACGCGATTTCTTTTGTTTCTAAAGCAACTGGGCTAAATGTGAGAATGTTAACTTATGTTCGGTAACAAAAATATCGGTAAATAGTATAAATTAGTTATATCGTCCAAAACGACTGTTTAAAGCCTCTTTCGTTGGTTTCCTTCTCTATTTTGTATATGGTATGTAGGTAGAAAAGTCATTGCATTCTACACAAAAGCTTGATACCCGTTTCACACACACAAACACACGCGCGCGCGCGCTCGGACGCGTTTCAATATAGTTTTTGAATGCAGGGAGTCCACAAAACAAGTATTTTCGGTGAAATTTTGGCATCCAATTTTTACCTACTGAATTATATTACGTAGTAGAAAAAGCAAAATTGCTTATTATAACTATTTTTAACAAATATTTTACGAGAACTGAATATTTTTCAAATATTTCACAGCGTATGCTCAAAAATAATTTTTTTGCATGTTTAAATGCATTTTAAATTAAAATAATTATTACCATTAGGATCTTTGGACATTTCTCTCAGTTGAATCTACATAGTTAGCCGCGAAACAATACAATACGTAATGCTATCAGATCGGAAGATTTGTTCATATTTATTACTTTTTATTCATAATTAATCACATTTTGATATGGCAATATAGAGTGCTGTTTTGACTCTACGGTAATGTATCACTGAAACTTATAATTATGAATTTCTGTCTAATATTTAAATATAATAAATTATGGTGATGGCTTTCTCACCAATATATGTATTATTGGCAGAATGCTTTGGGGGGCATCTTCAGTAGAACTGAGGGCGCTGTGGAGATCTTGCATATTTATAAGCAACTGATTTTCTAGGATCTTCACGAGGAGGGTAAATAGCAAAAGATGAAGCAGGTTAGATATTATGAAAGGTTGTACACTCAAGCACATTAAAAACACGCCTGGAAATACTTATCGTAAGACAGGGCCTTTTCCGTGCTTCTGCCCTGTCCTTCACTGGTTTGCTATGCTTTTAAAAGCGTATTGGACAGACCAGTTAACAAAAGGGAAAGAGATATATTTGAAACGTAACTTGCCACAAATGAGCTTCTGAGTTGCGAACTAGTGATCCCTAAATCTTCTGGTTGGACAGTACTACACGTCTCTCACCGGGTGGTATAGAATTAAATTAATCTTTTCTCTGCGCTACATATCGAAGTTTTAATGACAAAGTTATTTGGCCTCGTGGTGGACAAAATTAATGCTCTTATACAACTCAACCTGTTCTGATGGAGCGTCGAGTGGGGTTGAGGGATGAAGGGGTGGATTGCCCAATCGGTTTTGCCTTTTCTTACTGGCATGGTATCTTGTATCAGAATGGCATGTATGAAAATCGTGGTAAAACCCGAGTCATCATTAAACGTACACATTTTCAGAAAAATCACAATGCCAGGCGTATTTTTATTGCCTCTGAGTGTACAAGTAAACTTTCTACAACATGTGAGTCAATCCAGATTTTTGAAATGACTATACGCCAGTCTTTACAAACACTGCGATATTCCTATGAGAATATTCACAACAGCGTTGGACGTTTGTTTGTTCTCAATGCAAATCTGTGGACCACAGTTACAACGCCCAGAAGATGTTTTTATTAATATAAGTACTTAGGTTACATTTACAATCATTTACAAAATTATATCCTTACTTGAACTACTGATTTGTTTATAAAATCAGTTGCGCTCCATTCACATGACTTTCTCTATGCCTCCGTAACAAATTATTGTTAATAAGCTTATTCTTCTGTCCACTTCATGCTAATCGAGATAAACACTAGCAGAAACGGCTTTACTACTTAGTTCCATATAAGCAAAGGGAAATAAAGGAATGCACTAGGCTAAACCGACATTCACTTGTTTTAAAATGTGGTGCTATAGGATTGTAATCCGTTTCTTTGCGTGGTCAGGAGTTGAAAAGTTCTTGTATGAGAAAAGTTTAACTATTTTAAAACTGAAACCAAATAACCAGGAATATCTCGAAAACGGTCAACACTATTTCCACACTTTTTGTTAAGTAAATTCTTATGTATCTCTTACGGTTTACTAGTTACGCAACGTTACGCAAACCTTTTGTAAGAATAGCTTATATATGTAACAGCTAGTGAAAATTATGTGAATGGAACACATCAGGAAGGAATTTTATAAGGAAAGTTGTTTGTTAACGGCTAGACAAAGCCATGTGAGTGAACACACTATTTTTTAACTGTATAAAATTCTTAAAAACATCACAAATATGCAGTTTCTTATAACGAGCAAAATCCACAAGTCACGTGATCCCTGTGCAGTGAACCATCTCGTTCTCTTTTATGTTGGAACTCTCTGAAGGGGATTTTACATGTAAAATTCTTGCAATGACTGGAGCAATGTTTAGCGGAAATCGAGTAACTAATTACCATAAGGCATACACCTGAGGTTATAGCAATTCTCACACAGTATGACGAGATATCTTGCATATACATTATAGAACTGTCTGATGTGGAAACATTGCAAAAAGGTTTGCTTAAAGGAACTACTTCGAAAAAGAATAAATAAAAATCTGATGTGCACCATTCACATGACTTTCTGGACACTTCTGCCTATACTTATATTTACTTCATGCTAATCAGAAAAAAATTAGCAGAAATAGTCTATTACTTGCTTCCTTGTAAGTAGAAGCTAAATAAGGGAGTACCATAGGTTAAAGTAATAGTCAAAACCTGGTTGCTATGTCACTGAAGTTCCTTTTTTGTATGAACAGCAGTCGACAAATTCCTGTATGAGAAAAGTACAAGTTTCTCAAAACAGAAACCAAAAACAACGAATGTCTCAAAAGGGACAAACTCCACGAAAAAAGTATATAACATAAATTGTGTGTTTTAACGTGCTCTACATTTTTATGTAGTAAGTTTTTGTCCATCTCTTACGGTTTAGTAGTTATTCAAAAGTCCGTACAATTCTTCCAGAATAAAGTACTCTTCAGAGACTATTCATAGAAAATTCAAGATATCCATTTTAGTTGTCAGGTAAATACCTTTAATATACGAAATTTTAAACGAAAGCGTTAGAGCCATTTTTTGAGAAAATGAAAATTTTCAAAAACTGTTCCACGTAAAGAGTAGTTGGGTATGGGGGGATTTTCTCAAAATCTTCGTGCTGCATCCCTGGAAGATATAAACTTAAATTACCGACTTTTCGTTTTTGAGTTATCGTGTTCAAAGTCACACGGACACACGCACACATACACACACACAGAACCTTTTTCCTAAAAGGCTGTTTTTAGATAAATTGGGGCCTAAAATATATATTTCCGGTGAAATCTCGGTATCGAATTTTTGGGTGGAGTGCAATACCTTCTCTATACACTATGTACATAGTGCGTATAGAGAAAGTGAAAACCATTCGCAGAATTTTCTCCATATATTTTTAACAAGCTATTCTTACAAAATACTTTTCTTCAATTTACTTCATGTTAATAAAGATAAACAATGTTTAGTTTGTTTAAGTAGAAGGGAAATAAGGGAATAAAAGAGGTTAAAACTATAGTCAAATCTTTTAAAAGTTGTTTACTATGAGATTAAAGTATGTTTGTCTATCAAATTTCCACTTGAGAAAAGGCTTAAATATTTTAAAATTTTGAAATTTTGAATAACAAGTAATATCTCGGAAACGGAATCTGTATTTTAACAAGATCTACATTTTTTGTGTAGTACAGTTTTTGTCTAATTCCTACGCCTTAAAAGCTATGAAAGAGGTCTTCAGAGGCTTTTTCCAACAAGTTCAAAATGAATATTTCATTTCTTCTGTAAATATCATAATTATTAAGTATATAAATAAAAAAAATTGAGCCAGTTTTGATCAAATCAAAATTTTTGAAAATGTTTCCATGTAAAGGGTAATTTTAGGTTTGAAAATTATCTTCTCACATCGTTGAAAGTTACCGAACTTGATTATTAAGTTTCGTGTTTAACCGACTTTTCGTTTTTACTTTCTCTAGCCTCATATGTACAATGCAAATAAGGATAGAGAAGTTTTGTATTCCACCCAAAAATTCGATACCGGGATTTCACCGGACCCCCTGTATCCAAAAAAAGCATTTTCAGAAAAAGGTCCGTGTGTGTGTCCGTGTGTCTGTGAACACGATAACTCAAAAACAATAGTAGCTAAAATACAAAACTTAGTATTTAAGTTTAGTATCTTCCAGGGATGCGACACGTAGATTTTGAGAAAAATCCCCCCAACCCAAACTACCCTTTACATGGAACTTCTTTCGAAAATTTTGATTTTGTTAAAAATGGCTCCAAAGATTTTGATTAAAATATCATATATTAAAGACATTTACTTAAAAAAATAAAATGTATATCTTGAATTTTCTGGGAATAGCTTCTGAAGACCTGTTTATTCTGAATGAATTTTGCTTAATTTGGCATAACTAGTAAATCGTAAGATATAGACAAAAACGTAATATACAAAAAATGTAGGTCTTGTTAAAATACACAAGTTATGTCATATACATTTTTCTCGTGGAGCTTACCGTTTTCGAGGTATTCATTGTTATTGGTTTCAGTTGTGAAGTACTTCTACTTTTCTCAGACGGAGAGTCCGTTTTTGTTTGTTTTTTTTTTTTTGTTGTCTGGCCAAGAAAAGAAGCAATTTGTAATAACAATCGCATAAGGACAGCTTTTAAAACATTTTACTATTGGTTTAGCCTAGTGTATTCCCTTATTTTCTTCCTACTTATACGGAACTAAATAATAAGAACATTGTGCTAATGAGTACCACGATTAGCAAGGTGCAGAAAGAAGAAGAATCTTATGTATGAAGTTTGTAGAACAGCTAGAGAAAGTAATGTGAGTGTAACACATCAGATGTTTTGGGTTATAATGTTCAAAGACACTCACAGAAATTTACAGACTCAGTGGTCCTCAAAACATGCATTTCTGTGAAATCCTGACATGTATTTGGGTGGAATACAATAGCTTCTCTATTATGTACAAAGCACATACAGGAAAGGTAAAATGTAGCTGCAGTACTTCGTAAAGTGCAATAGAATTAGAGAAAACTTATGAATCATGTGTGCAGGCGGAGATATGAACATTTTGAACAATTTCTCAGACCTTAGAAAGAAGTTCTCATTAATTTTCTGTTCTAGCCTTGCTTTAATTATCATAGAATTGAATAGCAATAAGGTGTTTCTATTATTAATTTGCATATTATTGTAAATATTTTCTGTTCCATGCTCCGGATAATGTTCCAGTTAAATTACGGTCGTGTGTTGCTTTCTGTTTATCTGTATACCGAAACTGTTTATTTGTTCGTTGCCATAGCAGCAGAAGCTGAATAATTAAACGTTAACCTTTGAATGTAAAGAGAATGTAACGAAGTTACTGTTTTGAAATACTGTGCAAAATAAAATAATTATCTCAAGAACGGAAAGCATTTATTAAGAAAAACACTCAAAGCAACTTCCTGTTTTTTAGTTTAAATGGAGCTGGAGGGTTGCAAAATTATTACGAATAATCACAACAAAATATGTTATGAGACTACATTGAGAGAGAGAGAACAAAAACATCTGATGTGCTCCATTCACATGACTTTCTCTACTTCTGTGTAACAAATTATTGTGTTAATAAGCTTATTCTTCTATTTACTTCATGTTAATCGAAAGAAAATTAGCAGAAATAACTTTATTACTTGTTTCCTTGTATGTAGAAGCTAAATATGGCAATATCATAGGTTAAAGTTAAGTAAAAAGCTGTTTATTATGTAACTGAAGTACCTTTGTTTGTATGGATACCAGTTGACAAATTCCTATATGAGAAAATTGCAAGGTTTTCAAAGCTGAAACCAAAAACAAGGAATATCTCAAAAGGGATGAACTCCTCGAAAAAAAATTATATAACATAAATTGTGTGCCTTAATGTGCTCTACATTTTTTGTGTGGTAAGTTATTGTCCATTTCTTACGGTTTAGCAGTTATGCAAAATTTCTCCAGAATAAAGTAGCCTTCAAAGGCTATTCCCAGAAAGTTAAAGATATACATATTATTTGTCAGGTAAATATCTTTAATACACGATAATGTATTCAAAATTGTTATAGCCATTTTTTTGAAAATCAAAATTTTCGAAAAAAGTTCCGTGTAAAGGGTAATTGGGGGTGGGGGGATTTTCTTGAAAATCTTCGTGTCGCACCCTTGGAAGATACCAAAAATAAATACCAAGTTTGGTTTTTAACGGTCTTTTCGTTTTTGAGCTATGCTACCCACAGACACACATACACACAGACACACAGACAGACAGCACACGGATATTTTCTAAAAATGCTTCTTTTTGGATTCAGGAGGACTCAAAACATGTATTTCCGTTGAAATCTCGGTATAGAATTTTTGGGAGCATTACAATACCTTCTGAATACACTATGTGCACAGCTCGTATAGAGAAAGTAAAAACGGTTTTGCATTTTGGACGCCGTACATGACTTTTTGTGTGGAAAAGATTTTCCAACCGATGAAGATCTCAAAGTGGCCGTGACATTTTTGCTCAGATCTTAAGCAGCGGAAGAGCATGACATCTGCATTGAAAAACTGGGACCACGTGGTAATAAATAACTTGATAGCAAAGTAAATAAAGTTTTATATTGATAGCATTTGTTATTATTTATTTATGTCCATCGCTTGTTAGTTTCTGGATGCCCCTCGTATTATTTTACAGTAAAAACTGTAAATCTCAGGCTGTAAAATATATACTCAGAGAAACACAATATTTAGCTGGTACGTGCTTCTGAACTCGATAACGTTTAAAGCCGCAGCTCATTCATATTCTGCACGCCAGAGGGCGAAGTCATCGTCATTCATATAATTACATAGGGATGCTTTTAAACTGGCATCGCTTTCTCGTATTTTATTGTCCATTTATTTTTAACGACAAACTCTTCTTGCTTGAGTTTGGTGTTTACTGTCTTGCCTCGCGATGTGATTCAAGAAATGTTGGACATAAAGTACGTCTCTTGGTGTACTGGTAGTTAACCTAGAAATACCAGAGTATCAAATACTACATACTCTCATATCCTGGTAGAAGACTGTGCTACTTCCAAGCAGATGTCAAGAAGATGGTCGTAAGCTTCCAGTTAAGATCTGTTCACAGCTATGTTGAATGCAAATAATCAGATTACAAAATAAAAAATCTGATGTGTTCCATTCACATGACTTTCTCTATATCTCTGTAAATTATTATTGTTTATAAGCTTATCTTTTATTTATTTCATGCTAATCGAGAAAAATTACCAGAAATAGCCTTATTTTTTTATTTATTGTAAGTAGAAGCGAAATAAGGGAGTACCATAGGTTAAAGTGAAAGCCAAAAGCTGGTTACTATGTGACTGATGTTCCTTTGTTTGTATGGACAGGAGTTGACAAATTCCTGTATGAGAAAAGTATGTTTTTCAAAGCTGAAACCAAGAAAAAGGAATATCTCAAAAACGATCAACTCCACGAAAAAAATGTATATAACATAAATTGTGTGTTTTAACGTACTCTAGATTTTTTGTGGGCTAAGTTTTTGCCCATCTCTTACAGTTTAGTAGCTATGCAAAATTCATCCAGAATAAAGTAGTCTTCAGAGGCTATTCCCAGAAAATTCAAAATATACATTTTATATGTCAGGTATGTAACTTTAATTTACGATATTTTAATCAAAATCGTCAGGGCCATTTTTTAGAAAATCAAAATTTTCGAAAAAAGTTCCATGTAAAGGGTAGCTTGGGGTGGGGGGATTTTTCTCAAAATCTTCGTGTCGCATCCCTGGAAGATACTAAACTTAAATAGCAAGTTTGGTATTTTACCGACTTTTCGTTTTTGAGTTATTGTGTTCACAGACACACGGACACACACGCGGACTTTTTCTGAAAATACTTTTTTGGATACAGGGGACCCTAAAACATATACCTATTTCCGGTGAAATCTCGGTATCGAATTTTTTGGTGGAGTGCAATACCTTCTCTATACACTATGTACATAGTGAGTATAGAGAAAGTAAGAACTTCGTACATCCACGAAATTTGGAATATCTACAGTATGAAAGGAATCTTAATTAAAATTTATAACATTTATTACACAAATAATAGTACACTTTGTTTACTACAACTTACATACACTATATGTCCATAGTGGATAGAGAAGGTACAAGGGCTATTGTTCTAGCATGTTAACTTGCTCACTGCGCACTTTCAACTGACATGCACAACGTGACGCGATCAATAGTCAATATCTAGCGATGCCATGGAAAGCTAATGGAATTTTATGATCATCATTTGAATTCCGTATCTCCCAATTACCTGCAGTGAAATGTGTAATAATTATTTCTACACATCTTTAAAAATCTGATGTGTTCCATTCACATGGCTTTCTCTATATCACTGCAACAAATTATTCTACTTACTTAATCTAATGGAGCAAATATTAGCAGTAATAGTCTTATTACTTGCTTCCTTGTTAGCAGATGCGAAATAAGGGGGTACAATAGGTTAAAGTGATAATCAAAGCTGGTTGCTCTGCGACTGAAGTTTCTTTTTTGTATGGACACTAGTTCACAAAATTCTGTATGAGAAAAGTATAACTTTTTATAGCTGAAACGAAAAACAAGGAATATCTCAAAAACAATCAACTCCACGAAAAAATGTACATAGCATTAATTGTGTGTTTTTAGGTGCTCTACATTTGTTGTGTGGTAAGTTTTTGTCCATCTCTTACGGTTTAGCAGTTATGCAAAATTCCGTAAAATTGACCCAGAATAAAATAGTCTTCAGAAGATATTCCCAGAAAATTCAAAATATAAATTTTATTTGTCATGTAAATATCTTTAATATACGATATTTTAATCAAAATCGTTACAGCCATTTTTGAGAAAATAAAATTTTTTGAAAAAAGTTAAATGTAAAGGGTAGTTGGGGGTGGGGTTATTTTTCTCAAAATATTCATGTCGCATCCCTGGAAGATTCTAAACTTAAATACCAAGTTTGGTATTTTAGCGACTTTTCGTTTTTGAGTTATCGTATTCACAGGCACACTGATACACGGACACACACACATACAGGAACCTTTTTCTGGAAATACAGTTTTTGGTTACAGGGGACTCTGAAACACACATTTCTGGTGAAATCTCGGTATCGAATTTTTTGATGGAGTGCAATACCTTCTCTATACACTATGTACATAATATGAATAGAGAAAGTAAAAATGAATTAGCAAAACAAACTGTCATAAGAATATGTTTTGAAGGTATATAAAAATAAATGATAATAGATAAAGCCATGTGAATATAAAACAAACTACTTCTGCTTTCTATACCATATAAGATGTCCATACCATGTAGGTAGAGAAGGTATTACATTGAATTAAACATTGTAAGCCGTGATTTTACAGGAAATGCATTTTTGAAGACCTCTAAAAAATACATTTTAGAAAAATACGGCTTTGATGGTACCTGAGTGGCAGTATATCTATGAGTCTGTCAACAGAATAACTCAAAAACCAAACGTTGTTATATATCATACTTAATATTTAAGTTTAGTATCTTACAAAGACGCGACAAAATTTGCATAGCTGGTAAACCGTATGAAATAGACAAAAACCTACAACTCAATAAATGCAGATCTCGTCAAAACACGCAATTTATGTCATATACATTTTTTTCTTGGAGTTTAGCGTTTTGGGAATATTTCTTGTTATTGATTTCAGTTTAAAGTACTTATACTTTTCTCAGACAAGAAGTGTCCGTTTTTCTTTTGTTCTACTCCTGGCCGAGCATAGAAGCCATTTGCAATGACAGTCGCATAAGAACAACTTTTAAAACATTTGAGTATCACTTTAGCATAGCGCATTCCTTTAGTTCCGTTCTACTTATAAGGAACTAAGTAATAAAAACATTCTGCTGATGTTTATCTCTATTAGCATGGTGCAGACAGAAGAATAATCTTTTGTAAGAAGTTTGTTTGTAGAGAAGGTAGAGAAAGTCATTTGAGTGTAACACATCAGATTTTTTCACAGGAGAAGTGAAAGTTTTGTAGTGAAACATCTTTAGAGACACATTGTAAAATAAGGTAGAGGTTATAGAATTTCAAACGGCTTTCATGCACCGCTAATCGCACGAAGGGGTGTGAAATTGAAAGGGAATGCACTACCCTACTTTGTATAGACCGGATCTCTTTTCATTGCACTTTCATAGGCGAGCCTTTGAAGGGTGTTTCTGGCAAAGGATAACTTCACCAGCAATATGTTGGGAACCCAGGTGAGTTTGCATTTTTATGTTCTCAGCTAAGTACAGCAAGCACAAGAAATATGGTACCTGCTTTGAAATGTTTGGTGTCGAGATTTGCCAGATATACATGCTTTAAACCTTAGTTGCCTGCACTAGTGCCGTTGTTCCTTTAATTCAAGTTTAGAACTGGAATTCTAATAAAAATATTTGGGAATAAACCTATAAAATTATTATATAAAATAATAATGAAAATAAACGAAGAGCCTTATTAATATCCAGTTTCATAATGCTGCCAAAGGCACCACCAAAAATCAGTTCAAATGACCATGAGTGTTAGGTGATAGGTAATTAACTGGCCATCAATTCAAAGCCAAATGCTGCAAGTTCAAATCCCAGTGACTATGATAAATGATGGGGAGAGCCCAAGTAAAATAATAGGTATGATGCTTGAAAGTTAATGGGGCAACATTTGAATGAAGTTATGTCGGTTTTCTCTTTTATTTATTTAAAAAATCTCTGCAATTTTAGGGCAAAAATTGTATATATTTTTACAATATAAAGCAGTCTCGATTACTTGTCGTTTATGGTTGAAGGTTAGTATAATATGAAATTAATTCTAAAGTGTAACCCTATTTGTATAGGTACGCTTAAAACAAGCGGGATTTATAGGTACCGACAGGTAACAAAGGGTTAAAGCCCCACCTGAAAACAAGAAAAGCATTTTTAACCCTCTTAGTGCCAATCACGATCTAAATGTGGTGCCGTTTTCATAGTTTTAACCCCTTCCAGCAGGAAACTCTGAGTACTTTCTACGTCATAGCCATAGAGAAAGGTTTTCTGGAGCATTTCAAACCTTATCTTTACTCCAAAGCGCTAAAATAGGAGCTGCAATTCGCGATGTATTAGAAGAAAGTGACTGATTTTGAATTTTCAGACCTTGACGAAAGAGTTTCTGACATTGGCGCAAGAGAAAAAGATACATATTCTAACTTCAGCAATGAAAACGCATCCGATTACAATATGCGCATTTAAATAATCGGAGTATTTATCAAAATGGATTTACGCAATACAAGAACACTAGTGCTAAATTCTACAGTAATCTACTTTATGTTTGTATCCTATTGCTTTAATAGTGATATCATGCTTATGTGTGCTTACACAGGCATCGGAATGCCGTCGAAAGAAAGCCTCTACAACGACACCTAGCCTCAACCAACGCAACCAGGAGGAAGAGTGAGCTAGTGACCGAGCTAAACCCACCGCCGACCTGAAAGATGAAGATGGGAAATGAAATTGAAAAGAAAGGAACAGCGATAGATATACAGCACCCCAAGCATTCGCCTCGGGAAAACCACGGAAAAACCAAGGATCAGAGTGCGCGGTCGACGGGGAGCGAACCCGGACCTACCGAACTCGCCTGACCTGGCCTTCGCTCAATTGCCCTGATGTTGAATATATATTTTAAATAAGGCAGTGACCACTCGCCTCTCACCTAGACGGCCCGGGTTCGATCTCAAGCGACCGCATGAGATTTGTGGCGCAGTCTTGTTTTCTCCGGGTTCCCCCACCATCGCATTCCACGTGTGCTCCATTTTTCATGTATCACCAGTGTCCTCGCCTTCGGTGCCACAAGTAGTAAAAGCGGGCGTTAAACACTACCAAAAAAATTAGGTAGTAGATATGCAACACCCCTGTCTTAGGCCTTTTGTCGTTCTAAACGGGGAAATTAATCGCTTCCCTACTTTGATAGAAGCCTGACAGTGTTGGTGCATTACATTTCTAAATGAAATTACATATATCAGACACGTCTATAATTTCTTAAAGTTCTTCGGTGCAGTTCATAAACATCTGTATTTACGGTTAACTCTCAGAATCGAAGTTTTGAGTGGTATATAATACCTTCTCTACCTAATTTGCACGTTGTACATATGCGCTAGGAAAGGTGAAAAATTACGGTACAAGAAAAACCATTCCCAGCATTCGCTTACCGACTAGGTAGGACCTGCCAGAAAATGGGAGTGGTCCGTCGACGGGAAATGAAACCAAGGCCTCCTAAACGCGAACCTCTCATCCACATGTGACTTACTCGCTTTGTTTGGTAACTGTATGATAGCAAATGAGCTGTCAAGAGGTATATATTTTATCAGCCTTGGTCTAGTTGTTCTTTGAGTGTGGTTTTATGAGCAATCTTCATGCTTGTTTCTGTAAAGCATTTGGCACTATATTACAGTATCTAGAATAAAGTGCAGGGTGACGTAGGAACAGAGCACAATGACATTATGTCTAGACCAAGTAGAGACGAAAACGATTACACTTTTCAGCAGACAAAGGAAGCGGAGGAAGCCTTTTTGTGAAAAGCAACGAGTACAGGAAATGAGTAGAGAGAAATTGTATCACTCTGTTCCATTTACTATCTTAAACACTGAATTGTCTCTCTCATGATTATTAATAAAATAAGTTTATTATACAAAGAAACCACTGCAAAAATGAAAGTCTGAAAGACACGATTAATAGCTATGCATCATTTCAACATGCATTAAAAAATCTGATTTTCCATTCACATGGCTTTCTCTACATCTCTGTAACAAATTATTGTTAATAAGCTTATTCTTCTGTTTACTTCACGCTAATCGAAAAATTAGCACAAAATGTACTTATCTCTTGCTTTCTTGTAAGTAGAACACAAATGAGGGAGTTCCATAGACTAAAGCGATAATCAAATCTTGTAAAATCTGGTTGCTATGTGATTGAAGTTCGTTACTTTGCATGGCCAGGAGTTGACAAAGTATAAGTATTTTAAAACTGAAACCGTAACAAGGAATATCTCAAAAACGGCCAGCGGCACTAAAAATATCTATATAATATGAATTCTACATTTTTGTGAAGTAAGCTTTTGTATACCTCTTATGGTTTACCAGTTATGAAAAATTTCACAAAATTCATCCAGAATAAAGATGTCTTAAGAGACTATTGCCAGATAATTCAAAATATGCATTTCATTTATCATATAAACACCTTTTGTAATTAAAATCGTTGGAACCATTTTTGAGAAAATAAAAATGTTCGAAATTTTTTCCATGAAAAGGGTGGATTTTCTTGAAAATCTTCATGTCGCATCCTTGGCAGATTCTGAGCTTAAATAACAAATTTGGTATTTAAGCTATGTTGTTCATACACTAATACACACACTCACACACTTTTTCTAAAAATTATTTTGTTTAGATTCAGGGGGTCTCAAAACATATATTTCGGTGAAATTTCGCTATCGAATTTTTGGCTGCAATACAATACCGTCTCTGTAAACTAGTACTTGTGTGGAGAAAGTAACAATCTCTTCAACTTAGAGTTAAAAATATTATTGTTTCAGCTATATCGTGGTAATCGAGAAACATTAGCAAAAAACGGTTGTATTAGTTCCTTCTAAGTAGAAGGAAAATTATGTAATATACCAGGCTGAAGTGATAATCCATCTTTTAAAAAACTGGTCGGTATTTGCAAAAACTGAAATTCAGTTACCTTTGCGGGCTTGGAGTAAAAAAAAAAAAAAAAAGAGAGATGAACAAACGATGACCTGCCGTTTGCGAAAAGTTTAATTGAAACCAATAAGAAAAAAATATCTCAGAAACGGTTAGCTCCACAATATTACAGAATTCAATTGTGGAAGATTGAAGAGGGGTCCTAGCTAAGCACTTTGAGAGTGTTGCCCCTTTTGCAAGTTCCAAAGTTATGGTATGTCTTCTGGACCATGAATCAATGACCGTAACTTAAATACTAATGTTTTTAAATAATTTTTTTGGATTCTAAACGTCTCAAAACATGTATTTCTAGTGAAATAATGACAAATGGCTTATGTCGGAATGCAATACTTCCTACATTCTGCTAAAAGTAGATGGCAGAAACTAATTAGTTTTTTACTTTCTCTAACACGTACTAAGACAGAGAAGAAATGTCTGTGGACAGCATAGCTCAAAAACTAAAACATTATTAAACACCAAACTTAGTTTTTAAGTTTTTTTAATCTTCATAGGACACGACGATTTTCAAGAAAATTTCTCCACCCCAAAGTACCCTTATCATTGAAAAGTTGTTGATTTTTTTCCTCAGTAATGGCTTAAACGCTGTAGATTAAAATATCATATATTAAAGATACTTATATTACAATATAATGTATATCTTGAATCTTCTGGGAATAGTTTATGGATATCCGTTCATTCTGGATGAATTTTGCAGATTTTGCATAACTAGTAAACCGTAAGGAATAGATAAAAAACTTACGATACAAAAAAGTAGATCTTGTTAAAACATCCAGTTTATGTTATATACAGTTTTTGAGATTTGATCGTTTCCAGATTTTTCTGTCTATTGGTTTCAATTTTAAATTATGTAACTTTATTAAATGGGATCATTTTTTCATTTGCTTTGTTTTGCTGGTAGTGAACCGAACTGTAATGTTTATTATGGTCCAGCTTTGAAAAGATTTGACCGACGCTATAGTCTAGTGTATTCCCTTATTCCTCTTCTGCTTAGAAGGAAGCAAGTAATAGGATAATTTATAGTAATGAATATCTTTATTAGCATGATGTAGATAAACTAATAAGCTTTAGTAAGAGAAGTGTATTTGCAGAATAGGGAGAGAAATTGATGTGAATAGAACACAACAGATTTTTTTTCAATAAACCTAGTGAACCTTTAATTTCAATATGGGTCACTGATTTAATAAATGAAATGTATAATTTGTATATTCTGCTTACTGATAGAAAAATCATATGAAAGTATCCCTAGTTCCAATTTATAAAACACTGTCAATTTAAGAAATTATTTGTATTTATTATAAAGTTGTAATTATTGAATATTGCTTGTTAATTTTTTTCTGCTGTTATTATTATTTCTTCAATTGATAGGAAGCAGGATATTTTGAGTTTCATTCTTTATTATACGAATAAATAAATAAAGTACTTGTTTTTAATTAGTCATTTAAGGATGCCTTATAATTTTATAAACAGAAATTTCCAGGCTTTCAGAGCTAATAATAACATTACACCACTTCTCCGACTGAGGGGAAGTTACGTTACGTCACAGTAACCCCTCCCACTTCGAGTGGCCCACGAACATCCCATACCTGCTTTACAAAATTATTTATTGATATAGCTTCCTTTGTAGAAGTTAGGTTAACCCGGAAACCGCAGATGTTAAAAGGTTTGCCTAAACAGGATGTAAATAGAACTCCAAACAATAGAGAGGAGACTTTGCGAGAAAGTTTAATGTTTCAAAACACACACACTAACTTTTATGACTTGTCGGTAAAGCAACTATTTCTTGTGCGAAGGGTCCCGGATTTTATTCCCGCTCAAGCTATTAAATCAAGTACGTTTTACTGAATATATGCTTGAATATTGAGTTTCAATATGAGTTTTAGTGTATGTATGTTTCTGCGCTTCTTTAATAGTCTATTTACCCATAAACAGACCTCAGAATTTCCGCTGGGTAAAAACCCTCAGCAGTAGTGTAAAGTCAACAAAAGTAAACAAAACATATTTACATATATAGTCTTTGAAAGTCACTTAAAACTTTATACCTTGATACATATCATATATTTGAGATAGGGACAAAACAAGAAGTCACATACCGCTCAAACAATGGATTTTGCAAAACATTTTTGTTTTCTTGTTAAACATGCACAGTTTTTTCTGCGACTTCATGCACAGCATTTTATAGATAATCTTGGAGTATTAGCAATTTCTTGCGAGATGGTATCTTTCAGTTGCTATCGGGTTGTTGCATGTGTCAGGAAAACTCGTTCTTTAAAGTAACCTCACAACCAAATGCTTTTTTTGGGGGGGATTCCCGGGTCTCAAACATATATACCGATGAAATATCGTTAACAAATTTTTGGGTGCAATATAACACTTTCTCTATACACTATGTACATGTGTAAAGAAAGTATAAAGACCAAAGACAATCTCAAAGTTCATCACCACTTGAATGTGTGTAGCCGTGCACAGTTGAAGATGCTCACAAATTCTTTTAGAATAATGCTAAAGCTAACCAACTAAAAGACGTTTCTAGAGGCTTTCTGAATATTCACCCATTCTGGAGGAATTGCAAATAAAATTGGCCAATGCCTAGGAACCAAATAGTCCAACGATGTTTTCTTCCTGGCAGATGTCATGACAGAAAACATTCAGAATACAGAATCAAGCCTCATCAAACATTGGTGTGTCTCTCCGTAGATTATAACCATATTCATGTATTGTTGGTTAACATGACTGTTACTGGCCTGCCTCAATAATCTGGCTCGAACTGTTTGTAAGCAGACATCCACGCGCTCTTATCAGTACGAAACACGAAGCTCACATGCAGAATACAAGCATAACCTCAATGACCTTTCTCATCGTACCTGCATTGCCCCTTCTTCTGCACGCATGTATGTTGGAAACATAAAACTGCTAATGTTTCTCAATTAGCATGAAGTAAATAGAAGCATAAGCTTTTTAACTACAATTTGTTGCAGGGATGTAGAGAAAGTCATGTGAATGGTATACATCAGATTTTTTTTTGGATTTAGTCTCAAAACATGTATTTCCGGTGAAATCTTGGTATCACATTTTTGAGTGCAATGCAATGGCTTCTCTATACACCATGTACATGGTTCGTATAGAGAAAGTAAAAAGCATTTTCGGAAAAAGGTCCGTCTGTGTGTGTGTGTGTGTGAGTCCGTGTGTCTGTGAACACGATATCTCAAAAACGAAAAGTTGCTAAAATACCAAACTTGGTATTTAAGTTTAGCAACTTCCAGGGATCCGACACTAAGATTTTGAGAAAAATCCCTCCACATCTAACTACCCTTTACATGGAACTGTTTTCGAAAATTTTGATTTTATCCAAAATGGCTCTAAAGATTTTGATTAACAATGGTATATCAAAGCTATATACCTGACAAATCAAATGCATATTTTGACTTTTCTGGAAATAGCCTCTGAAGAGTACTTTATTCTGGATGAGTTTGACGGAATTTTGAATAACTGCTAAACCGTAAGAGTTGGAAAAAACTTACTGCATAAAAAATGTAGAGCACGTTAAAACACACATTTTATTTTATATACATCTTTTTCGTGGAGTTCATCGATTTTTAGACATTCCCTGGTTTTGGTTTCTGCTTTGAAAAACTTTTACTTTTCTCATACAGGAAATTGTCAACTGCTGTCCATACAAAGAAAGGAACTTCAATGACATAGCAGCCAGCTTTTGACTATCACTTTGACCTTATTTAGCTTCTACTTACAAGGAAACAATTAATAAGACATCAATTAAACAGAAGAATAAGCTTTTTAACAATAATTTATTGTAGAGACGTAGAGAAGGTTCATGTGAATGGAACACATCAGATTTTTTGGAGTATATTCTGCTATCCTGAGGCAAGATGTTCTGCCTCCGATGGAAATGAAATGTACTAAAGGATTATTGCAGCTGAGCTCGGCGCCATATTAACGAGAGTACGATGAAGTAAAATACGCCTTGATAGTTAACCACATTGATTTCAGCAGCACGGCGCCATGGCCAGACCGCCAGTACTGACCATGAGATGGGAGTGTGGGGTTGTATTTGACGAGGCAGCGATGAGTAGGAATTCTCGGTGTATCCCGGTTTCATGCTCAGTTGCGTCATTCATCTTCAAACCATTTGAATCAATCAGGTGACGTAGTTGAACATTTGGGTCTATAGAAAGCGTAACCTCTTGGCTATACTACAGGGTTACTACAAAAGAAATAGACAACTTCAACTGCCTGTAAAACAAAAACTGTTAGAGATAGCAACCTAATTATTTTGGAGATATGTTGAGAAACTCTCAAAGTTTTGTTTGTTACTATTCGTAACTCTGTAGTGTTTTGTTTGTTGTTGCAGAAGCTGAAATGGCGGAAAATCCTGTGGAAAAGGCATATTGCGTGTTGGAATTTGCTAGAACGCAATCAGCAACTGTTGTCAACTGACAAATAATATGTATATCTTGAGTTTTCAGGGAATAGCCTCTGAAGACCACTTTATTCTGGATGAATTTTACGGAACTTAGTATAACTGGTAAACCGTAAAAGATAGACAGAAATTTACCACACAAAAAGGTAGAGCACATTAAAACACAGAATTTATGTTATATATTTTCTTCGTGGAGTTGATCGTTTTTCGGATATTTCTTGTTTTTGGTTTCAGCCTTGAAAAACCTATACTTTTCTCATACAGGAATTTGTCAACTCGTGTCCATACAAACAAAGGAACATCAGTTACATAGCAACCAGTTTTTGACAATCACTTTAACCTATGGTACTCCCTTATTTCACTTCTAGTTACAATGAATCAAGTAATAAGACTATTTCTGCTAATTTTTTCTCCATGAGCATATAGTAAATAGAAGCATAAGCTTTTTAACAATAATTTGTTACAGAGATGTAGAGAAAGTCATGTGAATGGAACACATAAGATTTTTTAATATAATTCATTTTAGAGAATCTTTTCTCGTAAATATATGTGTATGAGCATTGCTATTAAATCTTATGCGAAAAACTCTTAGGTCCTTTCTTTCGACTGTATTGTTGAGCAAGAAATTTTATTTTGACTTCTTGTAGAGCCTCTGAAGATGATATGAAAATTATAGTTTCTGCGTTGGTTAATGTTTGTTTACAAACAACGCAATCGCTACCGACCATTCTATGAAAGACTCACCAGAATTACACGTCATACTCACACACACACACACACACACACACACACACACACACACACACACACACGTCCATGTACTCAGACGTGTATTCCCATTGAAATATGTTGATTTTCTTCTTCTCTAATACCTCGTTCTTAATAATCTTCATTTCCTATCCTATAATTTCTTTTGTGGCCGTATACACTCCTTAGAAATTTCATTTCAGCAGACTGCGTTTTACTTGTTTCTGTACCCTGTCACTCCGCTACGTCAATGCTGGCATCACCACTACTTTAAAAAATGTCATTTTAGTTTCGTTTCGTAGTTTATTTTTAAGTGCTCTTTGAATTGTGTCGAAAACTCTTGTAATATATTCATATTATTTTCTATTATTCATTTATATTATATGATCATAACCAAAACATGTATAAGGCCTAAATATTTAAAATGCAATTGTCTGTTCCAAAATGTTGTTATCCAATATTATTTAAGTATCAAATTGGTTCTGCCTCTCAAAATGACATAATCTTTGTCTATTTATAATTATAGATATATTTTAAGATATAATTATGGTATCTTATTCAATTTTCATTGTGTATCAATTGATCGTCTGTAAATACCAAAGCATTAATCCATATTTTTGTGATACCTTTAAACTAGATCAGCTATAACCTACCACTTTATATATAAAGTGTGGGTGATAAACTACATCCTATATCAGTCCTATATTAGCTATAAACTCTTGGGATCTATTTAATTCGTTTTGTTTTCGGCCTATACTCCCCATTGTTGTAGGACTGACACCCTCCTAGGACTTACAAGCCACTGCCTAAGGGTCAGAAGACTGTCGGGGAGCATACGGCACGAAACCACAGAATGAATAACCTTTTACTAGGGGTCGGCCCGTAGCCATGAGCATGAGGAAGTGGGTGAAATGTAGACGAAATTGATGATAGGATACAATATAATGTGGCAACACTGTTCTTACGCTCCTCGCTGCATATAGACACACTTGTTAAAGATTTTGGCTCTTTGCCGCGAGAGTTGCATTTGTTTTTCTTTTTCGGGGCTAAAGAGGGAAAGCTGTTTGTCAGTCAGTCTCAGGTCTTCTCAGAGTGGAGTGGTAAGTGTTTTCTGATGGTGTGATTCGCCGTTAAATCTTTGTCGTAAGGGCTAAACTGATCTACTTTGTATTACGTGGTCATGATTGCTTGGTCAAACGAATATTTAAATTCATCTGGGTTTTGTGAAAAGGTTACCTGCTCTGATTTCTCATTTAGTTATTTGGTTGTCAGTTACGTGAAATAATATGCCACATTGCGACGTTCTATAGTGCATTTCACTGATTTTCATCTTTGTTAAAAGTTATATTATGGGGAAGTCTGTAATTTTGTTTCGAGTTGAATAGAAATGTAACTATATTACGCACATTATTATTTTATTATACATTGTTATTATTAAAGTTTTCATAGTTTATTAATGAAATTAGTTATTGTTCTAAATATTCATTTTGTTCATTATAGTGAGTGGGGCAGCACATTTTGATTTGTGTCTGCTATTACCGTGTTGATCCATTATTGCAAATTTGCCCTGTTCTTCATTTTTCATAAATGTGAGTTCTCAGGTGAAATCACCCAAAGTACTGATAGATAGTACAATGGACCAACGGTGGAATGTGTGGCGGGGGAAACTGGAGGACTCAGAGAAGAAGTCGCTTTGTTCACAACAAATCCCACATGTGGGATCGAACCCGGGCCGCCTAGATGGGAGGCGAGCGGTATAACTATTCAACCACGGCGCCGCTTTGGACCTATTTAACGCCGTATAAGTAATCCCGGATATTTATAAAGACTTTATTGCACTTGAAATGTTGAATTCCATCGTCCAGCATCTTTTATGTTAGCATATGCATGGACTTAGCTGTGTGGATTTTAAGTATTGAAGCTGCAGAACGACAGGTTTTGTAAAAAGCCGAAGGGAGCGACTCAGGGGCTAATGAGTGATCTTCTTTAAGCCCTCCTCATGTGCCGCGAGGCATGCACGTGCCGGACAGGACCCCCCAGGAATTATTTGTCTCTATAGGAGCTGGCATCTCATCCTCATTACCTTCCATGTTTGGACTTAATGGCTTATCGGAAAACCATCCTTACACAGCTTTCATATCGCGTTTTTGCTTTTCTTCTAAACATTCTGATGTATTCCATTCACATGACTTTCTCTACATCTCTACAACAAATTATTGTTAAAAAGCTTCTGTTTCTGTTTACTTCGTGCTAATCAATAAAAAAATTAGCAGAAATAGTCTTATTACTTGCTTCCTTGTAAGTAGAAGCGAACTAAGGGAGTACCATAGGTTAAAGTCATAGTCAAAGCTGGTTGCTATGTGACTGAAGTTCCTTTGTTTATATGGACAGGAGTTGAACAATTGAAAAGTATAAGTTTTTTAAAGCTGAAACCAATAACAAGGAACATCTCAAAAAACTATCAACTCCACGAAAAAATGTATATAACACAAATTGTGTGTTTTGACGTGAACTATATTTTTTGTGTCGTAAGGTTTTGTCTATTTCTTACGGATTACCAGTTATGCAAAATTCAATAAAAATCATCCAGAATAAAGTTGTCTTTAGAGACTACTCCTAGAAAATTAAAGATATAAATTTTATTTGTAATGTAAATAACTTAAATATAAGAGATATCAATAAAAATCGTTAGAGTCATTTTTGAAAAAATCAAAATTTTCGAAATGTTTTCCATATAAAGGGTAGTTTGGGGTGGAGGGTTTGGTATTTAACGGTCTTTTCGTTTTTGAGTCATGCTGTTCACAGACACAGATGGACCTTTTTCCAAAAATGCATTTTTTGGATTCAGGGGACCCAAAATATATATTTTCGGTGAAATCTTGGTCGCGAAGTTTTAGGTCAAATACAGTATCTTCTCTATACACTATATATGCGTAGTGAAAGTAAGAAAGTGTTCTTTCTACTCCATGCTAATCGACATATACATTAACAGAAATTGTGTAATTTCTTAGTTCCTTATAAGTAAAAGAGAATTAAAGCAATGCGATGAGCTAAATCGTTCGTCAAATCTTATAAAACCTGTCGCTATGCGATGGCTATTGAAATTTGCTTCTTTGTATGGCCAGGAGTAAACCGAAAGAAACTCGGTCGACATCCGGTTTGAGAAATGAATAAGTATTTTAAAGTTGAAACCAAGCGAAGAGGTATCTCGGAAACGGTTCGATCCATAATAAAAATTGTAAACAATGTAAACTAAGAGTTTTGACAAAACATACATTTGTTGTAGTAAGTTTTTGTCTATCTCTTAGGGTTTACCAGTCATGCAAAAGTCATCTATAATGAAGGGGACTTCAGAAACTATTCCAAAAAATTCAAGATGCATATTTTATTTCTATTGTGTCTTTAATATACAGGATTTTAATCAAAATCACTGGCCATTTTGATAAAATCAAAATTTTTAAAATGTCTCCATCTGAAGGGTATTTTGGGTTGGGAAGATTTTCCGGAAATTCTTCGTATCGCATCCTTGGGAGACACAAAACTTAAATCTAAACACCAACTTTTCGTTTTTGAGTTATGCTGTCCACAGATACACACACGCACGCACACAGGGACACACAAAAACAGATACACACATATTGATCCTTTTATAAAAATGCTTTTTATTCAGGTGTCCTCAAAACATGTACTTCTGGTGAAATTTTGGTATAGAACTTTTGGGTGGACATTGTGCATAAGTGTTAGAGAAAATAACAAACTGATGTGTTCCATGCACATTATTTTCTCTACTGTCCTGCAAATATACTATTCTTACAAAGATGTTCTTTTATTTTCATTATGCTAATCCTATGGGCAATAGGGAATACATCGGCTAAAGCGATTGTCAAAACTTTCAAAGCTGGTCACAAGGTGAAATAACTGAAATTCCGTTGTCTTTGCGTGGCCAGAAGAAACTCAAGAGAGACGTGAAACGAATGGAAACTGTTCTTTGAGAAAAGATAAGTATTGTAAAATTGAAAGCACTAACAATAAATATTCTGATAATATGTTTCAAGGAATATGCCGCCTCATAGCACCATGTAATTAAACAGGGGTATAAATGAAATAATAAAAATTCTTCTTTCGTCTGCTTTCCTTCATTAATGTTGAATTTTCGCTAGTAGTAGAGCTCGTAATGCCATAACTTTATAAAAATTTCATTAAGGGTTTTTTTTTTTTTTTTTTTTTTTTTTTTTTTTTTACAATTTCCTTCCTAATGTTCGACGTAAGTTTCCACAACAATGATTAAACGCTCTCAGTTTGTTATCTACTCGTATTTTAGAATTTTCAGAACAGATCACATTACAGAAAGGCATTTAAATTAATTTATCTGCTATATTATTTTATCATCTATTAAAATGTTTGCTGTAATTGGTTGCGAAACTATTTTTGTTGCTCTGTTAATAGTTTTATATTATAATTGCTAGCTTACACGTTTCATTTATTAATATTAAGTGTACATCTCTTTCATGCCGTCATTTTGCGCTTTTTTTTTACAGTACCTATATTGTATTACATTTATTTGCACATTTCTAACCGTTTCGTTTATATACCTATATCACAAACCAATACATCTATTGAATGAATATATAATTTCACTCAAGCCGAACATACTTGCGTCGTGCGACGGTTATCTCTTGATTGTTTTAATATGGTGAATTATATTTTAAATATATTATTCATACTTGCTCGGGCTAGTAGAGCTCCTAGCTCGAATAAGTATATGTTAACAGCGTAAATGGTAAAAGGAACTATTTCCGAGATAAAACGTTTGTAGCCTTTAGTTTAAGAAATGTATTTAAATTGTTACCAAAGAGTTCATAATTTATGTACAAGTTACTATGTGATTTTAGCTGAAACTATATAACGCGTTCATACACGTAAAAACTTAAAAATATGCGTATCCTTTCTTACGTAGTAAGCTGTAATACCAAAATAAAGGGGGAGAATGATTAAATGCACTTCAACGTAAAACTGCATGTACAATAAATGAAAGCGAACTCCGTAAATATATGTTCGAACACTCTAGTTCTGTCCAAGCATTAAAACTGTGATCTAATTGGCTATGTTTCCCGCTCCCAGTAGCGTCTCTTGTTGTGAGGCAATGGAAACTATTTTACTATTTAACTTAGGCTGCTAACGCCCAGTAACTTTTCACTGACTTTCACAATCGCACCTCCCGTTCTAAAACTTGTGCGGTCTTTTTTAACTCAGACATTCTTCCATACCTTTCACCCCAGCTCTCTGGTTACTGTACATATAAACCTTGCGAAAGATTTATCTCTATGACGTCTACAGTTTGAAGCAATATTTATCTTGGTGAAGTAATATTTATCTCTCCAATATTTATTTTCATTTACGTGTTAGTGGTAGTTTTCCAGATGGGAGCAGCACATACATTTTATTATTTGTTACTCTATATATTTATAAAATACTCCGCGAGTTCATTTTATAGCGTTTTTGTTCCTCGTCGTTCAGTTTTTGTATGTAGTGACGAGCTGTTTGATCTTGTAGAAATAATTTTGTTTTAACAAGGGGAAATTTTTCACCGTAACGAGGTAGAATTTTCAGTTTTCATGACTTCTTCGACGGATCTCATAAAGGAAGGAGGTTATGGTGCTATTCGACGAGATAATTACATTCTCTGGAAAATTAACTAAATTATTTTTCAGAATAAATTAATAAAAAAGGATGATAATTTAAAAAAAATCTGATGTGTTCCATTCACATGACTCTACATCTCAGCAACAAATTGTAGTTAAAAGACTTATGCTTCTATTTATTTCATGTAATCGAGAAAAAGTTAGCAGAAATAGTCTTAGTTGCTTACTTGTAAGTAGAAGCGAAATAAGGGAGTACCATAGGCAAAAGCTAGGATCAATGTGATTGAAGCTCCTTTGCTTTTATGGATAGGAGTTGACAGATTCCTGTATTAGAAAAGTAAACATTTTTAAAGCTGAAACCTAAAACAAAGGATATCTGAAAAAACGATCAACTCCACGGAAAAGTATATATAACATAAATTGTCTATTTTAACGTGCTCTAATTTTTTTGTGTGGTAAGGTTTTCTCCATCTCTAGCAGTTATGCAACATTTTGTAAAATTCATCCTGAATAAAGTAGTCTGCAGAGGCTATTCGTAACAAATTAAAGATATACATTTTATTTGTCAGGTAATTATCTTTAATATACGATATTTTAATCAAAATTATTAGAGCCATTTTTGAGAAAATCAAATTTTTCGAAAACATTTCCATGTTAAGAGTAGTTTTGAATGAGGGGATTTTTCTCAAAATCTTCGTGTTGCATTCATGGAAGATACTAAACATTAATATCAAGTTTGGTATTTTACCGATTTTTCGTTTTTGAGTTATAGTGTTCGTATACACAGGGACATTTTTCTGAAAATGTTTTTTTTTTTTTGATACAGGTGACCCCGAAAATATATTTCCGGTGAAATCTCGGTATCGAATTTTTGGGTGGACTGCATCACCTTCTCTATACACTAGAGAGAAAGTAATAAGAATATTTGGAATGACTATCATTTCGGTGCTGTTAATTTTTTCGCCGGAATCGTAATCGCGCACATTTGAAAGCGATTCATCGTGTTCCGCAGATAAGACGATAGTTCACGCTATTCTTAATTGCTGTGTTGAAATTATTAAATTAAAAAATCTGATGTGTACATTCACACGACTTTCTCTATATCCCTGCAACAAATTATTTTTAAAAAACTAATACTTCTATTTATTTTATGCTAATCAGAAAAAATTAGCAGAAATAATCTTATTACTTGCCTCCTTGTAAGTAGAAGCGCAATAAGGGACTACCATAGCTTAAAGAGATAGTCTAAAGCTGGCTGCTGTGTCAGTGAAGTTCCTTTGTTTATATGGATAGGAGTTGACAAGTTCCTATATGAGAAAAGTATACGTTTTTTATAGCAGAAACCAAAAATAAGGAACGTCTCAAAAACGTCGAACTCCTCGAAAAAAATGTATATAACATAAATTGTGTGTTTTAATGTGCTCTACATTTTTTGTTTAGTAAGTGTTTGTCCATCTCTTGCAGTTTAGCAGTTATTCAAAATTCAGTAAAATTCATCCAGAATAAACTACTCTTCAAAAGCTATTCCCAGAAAATTCAAGATATGCATTTTATTTGTCAGGTAAATATCTTTAATATTCGAAATTTTAATCAAAATCATTAGAGCCATTTTTGAGAAAATCAAAAGTTTTGAAAATAGTTCCATGTAAAGGGTAGTTGGGGGTGGGGGGATTTTTCTCAAAAGCTTCGTGTCGTATCCCTTGAAGATACTAAACTTAAATACCAAGTTTGGTATTTTACCTATTTTTCGTTTTTGAGTTATCGTGTTCACAGACACACGGACACACGGACACACACACGCACACACACGGACCTTTTTCCGAAAATGCTTTTTTTAGCTAAAGGGGAGCCTAAAACATATTTCCGGTGAAATTCCGGTATCGAATTTTTTGTTGGAGTGCAATACATTCTCTATACACTATGTACATAGTGCCTATAGAGAAAGTAAAAATCTGATGTGTACCATTCACTTGACTTTCTCCATATTCCTGCAACAAATAATTCTTAAAAAGCTTATACTTCTTATTTACTTTATGTTAATCAGAAAAAATTAGCAGAAATAGTCTTATTACTCGCTTCCTTGTAAGTAGAAGCAAAATAAGGGACAAGTGATAATCAAAAGCTGGTTGCTATATCAATGAACTTCCTTTGTTTATATGGATAGGAGTTGACAAGTTCCTGTGTGAGAAAAGTATACGTTTTTCATAGCAGAAACCAAAAATAAGGAATGTCACAAAAACGACGAACTCCAGAGGCTATTCCCAGAAAATTCAAGATATACATTTCATTTGTAAGGTAAATATGTTTAATATCCGAAATTTTAATCAAAATCGTTAGAGCCATTTTTGAGAAAATCAAAATTTTCGAAAAAAGTTCCATGTAAAGGGTAGTTGGGGGTGGGGGGATTTTTCTCAAAATCTTCGTGTCGCATCCCTGGAAGATACTAAACTCAAATACCAAGTTTGGTATTTTACCGACTTTTCGTTTTTGAGTTATCGTGTTCACAGACACACGGACACACACACACACGGACCTTTTTGTGAAAATGCTTTTTTTGGATATTGGGGACCCTAAAGCATATATTTCCGGTGAAATCTCGGTATCGAATTTTTGGTGGAGTGCAATACTTTCTCTATATACTATGTACATAGTGCGTATGGAGAAAGTAAAAAAGCAAAACCGTTAAAAGAAAATGCTTTCTTTTTACTTTCCCTACACGCACTATGTACATAATGTACAGAGAAGGCATTGCGCTCCACCAAAAATTTCGATACCGAGCTTTCACCGGAAATATATGCTTTAGGGTCCCCTGTATCCAAAAAAAAAAAAGGTATTTTCAGAAAAAGTTCCGTGTGTGTGTGTCCGTGTGTCTATGAACACGATAACTCAAAAACGAAAAGTTGGTAAAATACCAAACTTGGTATTTAAGTTTCGTGTCTTCCGAGGATGCGACACGAACATTTTGAGAAAAATACCCCCACCCCAAACTACCCTTTACATGGAACTTTTTTCGAAAATGTTGATTTTCTAAAAAATGGTTTTAACAATTTTGATTAAAATATCGTATATTAAAGATATTTACTTGACAAATAAAATGCATATCTTGAATTTTCTGGGAATAGTCTCTGAAGACTGCTTTATTCTGGGTCAATTTTACGGAATTTTGCATAACTGGTAAACCGTAAGAAATGGACAAAAACTTGCCACACAACAAATGTAGAGCACTTTAAAATACACAACTTATGCTATGTACATTTTTTTCGTGGAATAGATTGTTTTTAGATATTCCTTGTTTTTGGTTTAAGCTATAAAAAACATACATTTCTCATACAGGACTTTGTGAACTCGTATCCTTGCAAACAAAGGAACTTCAGTCACATAGCAACCAGCTTTTGGCCATCACTTTAACCTATGGTACTCCCTTATTTCGCTTCTACTTACAAGGAAGCAAGTATTAAGACTATTTCTGCTAATTTTTTCTCGATTAGCAGGAAGTAAATAGAAGCATGAGCTTTTTAACAATAATTTATTGCAGAGTTATAGGGAAAGTCATGTGAATGGAACACATCAGATGTTTTGCTTACTAACTTCTGCACCATCAACACGCCGTGAGAATACAGATAGCTCGTTAATTACTCTCCCGACTAGACCAGCCGAGGCAAGATCGAGCCACCTACCCATCGTTATCCGGGTCAAGTTTCAGCTATATTTTCTCTCTTATAAATAAGCTTATGATAACATCCATGATTAATATACTCTAATTTATATACTACATATATTTATTTACATGAACTTACTTTTATTCTCTACATATACTATGTACATAGTGTATAGATGAAGTATTGCAACACACCCAAATATTTGATTTCGATATTTCACCGGAAATACACGTTTTAAGGTCCCCTGTATATAGATAAAAGATAAATAAATAGATAAGTTTATTTGGCAGAACAAAGAACATTGTGTAGCAACGTCAAATACAAGTAAAATCAAAAACATTTGGCAGCATTATAAAATTCATCCAGAAAATAAAATGGATTTAAAATCAAAGAGCGCTTCACTGACCTCTTAAAAGATTCAATGGAGAGAGCTTTAGTTCTCTTACCGAGTTTGTTAAATAGTGTTAATGATATTACTTCAAATGAATTTTGTATCTTACTATATTTACATCTATTTATGTAAATATTGGAACTAGTTCTGGTGTGATAAAGATGGATTTCGGAACATAGATTGTATTTATTACTATTTTTCTTAGCAAATAAGAGGCAGTGGAGCACAAACAATGAAGTCAAAGTTAAAAAACCCAGCATAACAATTAACGGTTTACAATGAGTTCATAAACATTCAATATAAATATTTTGACGAAAACGTTCATGTGTTTGTGTCTGTGAACACGATAACTCAAAAACGAAAAGTCGGTAAAATAACAAACTGGATACATAAGTTTAGTATCTTCCAGGGATGCGACATGAAGACCTTAAAGAAAATTCCCCCACCCCAAACTACCCTTTAAATGGAAAAATTTTCAAAGATTTTGATTTTCTCAATTTTGAATCAAATGCCGTATATTAAAGGCATTTACAGGTAAATAAAACGTATATCTTGAATTTCCTGTGAATAGCATTTTTCTCGATTTTGCATAACTAATAAACCGTAAGAGATAGTCAAAATTTTACTACACAGAAATATTTATCTTGTTAAAACATACGATTTATGTCCTATACAATTTTTTGGTAGAGTTGACAATTTTTAAACATTCCTTGTCATTTGTTTCAGTTTTACGATATTTAAAACCTTTTCACATACGGGAATTCGTCAACTCCTGGCCATGCATAGAAACGGATTTCACCCACATGGTAACCAGATTTTAAAAGATTTGACAATCGTTTTAGCCTAGTGAATTCCCATATTAAATTCTGCTTACGAGAAAGCATTTCTGCTAATGTTTATATCGATTAGGATGAAGCATAAGTTTTTACTTTCTCTATACGCACTATGTACGTAGTGTATAGAGAAGGTATTGCACTCTACCCAAAATTCGATACCGAGATTTCACCGGAAATATATGTTTTAGGGTCCCCAATATAAAAAAAAAAAAAACATTTTCACAAAAAGGTACGTATGTGTGTGTCGGTGTGTCCATGTGTCAGTGTGTCCGTGTGTCTGTGAACACGATAACTCAAAAACGAAAAATCTGTAAAATACCAAACTTGGTATTTAAATTTAGTATCTTATTAAATTTTCTGGGAATAGCCTCTGAAGAGTAGTTTATTCTGATTGAATTTTACTAAATTTTGAATAACTGCTAAACCGTAAGAGATGACAAAAACTTAATGCACAAAAAATGTAGAGCACGTTAAAACGCACAATTTATGTTATAAACATTTTTTTCGTGGAGTTCGTCGTTTTTGAGACATTCCTTATTTTTGGTTTCTGCTAAAAACTATCATTTTAATCTATGGTAGTCCCTTATTTTGCTTCTACTTACAAGGAATTAAGTAATAAGACTATTTCTGCTCATTTTTTCTGATTAGCATTAAGTACATAGAAGTATAAGCTTTTTAAGAATAATTTGTTGCAGGGATATAGAGAAAGTCATGGTACACATCAAATGTTTTAACAATAATTTTTACACATATGCAAAGATATGGAACACATGAGCTTTTTAATTATTTAAACCTTCTTGCAGTCATTAGTACTTCCTTAGCCGTCTGTAAATTAAAAGTTGTAAAGTTGTCAGTTATAAAATGTTAAATACTGTATAATAACTTTTTAATTAGGAATGGGACCAAATAATTCCTTAAAACACTTTGATTACTTGTTAGAGGATGATGAAAAATTGTTTAGACATAAAGAAAATCAGGGAGAGTAGATGAACTTCATTCCAGCACAGTATGATTAAAGTACATAAAATATTTCCACATGGATACCAAAAAGCTGTATGGTTCACAACGCTGCTCTCCTGTGCTATTCGGATTGCTTAAATGTGCGGAATATTTTTCACCATACGTAACACTCCAATAGAAATAATTAGAAATTTAATGAACAAAAGAAACTCGTGCGTGTTGGTAAAAACACCACTGCATATTTCAGCAATCCAAATAATTGGGGAGCTGTTTTACGAGCTCGTGGCCCTTTGGCATTCATTTAAAAGCGCAAGGAGAGAAGAAGAAAAAAAGTTAATCAAGGGAGTAGCGATCTTAAATTAGCAGCATACATAGCGGGTGCAAGGGAGCGGAACACCACTTAGAGCAGGAAATATGAAGGTGAGAGAGAGCAGACCAAGCGTGATTCCTTCCCTTGAATTATTTACTTGTTCCACTCTCATTTTCTCCACACGGTGATGCTCAACAATTCCCTCAACTTTTTTTTTTTTTTTTAAATACAGTTTCGCAGTCTGATCGGGACTCCGGCGCTGTATACCCTACTTTTTATTTACCTAATTTGTTTACTTTGATTACTGCATGATTACTGAATCTCTGTTTTACTTTTTAAACACACATACACAAACATATAACACCCATGCCCAAGGCGGGACTCGAACACACGATCCCCTGCGCTGCGAAACACCAAAGCGAGACGCTTAGGCGAGCGCGGCCATGGGGACCGGCCAACTTGAGTAAACTGTAGCCTGCGTTTTACTTTGTTCTGCTATCGTATGGCAAAACAACACACGTCGCGATTAAAACTATAAGGGGTTTTCTACAAATGTAATTCAGCAGTAGAAACATCGTTTAAAATAGGAATAATATAATTTTTATTTTATTATATTTTTACTTTCTCTACACGTAGTATGTATGCAGATAAGGTATTGTATTTCAAACAAAAATTCGATATCCCCTAATCAAAAATAAAGCATTTTTAAAAAAATATCTATATGTGTGTGTGCGTGTGTATGTAGACAGCCCAAAACTACACTTTACATGGAAACATTTCTGAAATTTTTGATTTTTTCAAAAATAATTTTACTAAAATACCGTATATTCAAGATACTTAAACAGTATACGTGAATTTCTGGAAATAGTCTCTGATGTCCCCTATATTTTAAATTACTTCTGTATAACTGGATTCCCGGTACCGGCGTGGAGTGCACTCAGCCTCATCAGGTCCTTTGGGGGCCAATTGAGGAGCTACTTGATGAAGAAGTAGCGGCCCCAAGTCATGAGGACCGCATTAACCGGCCGGGGGGTTCGAGGCGCTAACCAGGTCTCACTCTCCAATACTTCACCCCATCCATGACGTCTGTCATGGACCGAGATGGCGGCCGGGCGGTAGGCCAAGGTTCTTTGTGAGCTTTTTTTTTTTTTTGTAGAATTAATAGTTCCGAGATATTGCTTGTTATTTGTTTCAATTTTAAGATAGCGTAATTACAGTCACAATCGAATATCCGCAGGATTTAAAATATTTGACTATCGCTTTAGCCTAGTGTATGCTCTTATTTACCTTCTACTTCTAAGAAGCTAAGTAACAATACCTTTCTAGTAATTTTTATCTTGATTAGCTTTATGTAGATAAAAGAATAGTTTTTTTTAAGAATGGTTTGTTTTCAGACAGATAGTGAAAGACATGTGAATAAAACACATATTTTTGTTATTGTTTCATTTGTATAGTCTCCTTAAACTTATAGGTTCTAATCGAGACTTTGACTTGAGAAACAATTGCTGGCGTTTTGCTCGCCGAACTGTAAGGTTTCTTGACTTTGGCTGTTGCGGGTTTTATACTATTAAACCACCCACATATATTCACTCCCACGTTAATACTTCCAAATTCTGTGTAGAATAGAGGATACTTTTGGTTAAAGAAAAATTCCCCGCCTTAGCCGGGAATCGAAACGAGACCTCTGGATGTAAGTCCAGAACGCTTATTGCAGACCTCGAGGCAGACTAAGTTAATCTCGAAATGAGCAGGAAATATGAAGGTAAGGGTGATTCCTTTCCTTAAATTATTCACTTGAGCACTCTCGTTTTCACAACACGGTGACGCTCCACTTGAGCAATATATAGCCTGCATTTTTTCTTGTTCTGTTATCACATGGCAAAACAACACACGTCGCGATTAAAACTATAAGAATTCTTCTACAAACTTAATTAGGTAGTAGAAACTTCGTTTACAGTAGGATAATAACAATTTTATTTAGTTTTATTTTCTCTACACGTACTATGTACGTCCATAAAATATTACATTGCATCCAAAAAATAGATTTGAGATGTTACGGAAAATACACGTTTTAAAGTCCCCAACCCAAAAGAAAGTATTTTTAGAAAAAGAGTCTTATGTATATGTGGATGGTATAGCTCAAAAGCGAAATAAATACCTAAACTATCATTTAAGTTCAGTATCTTCCAAGGATGCAAACATTTTGCATGAAAACATTTTCTAAGGTTTTTATTTATAAAATAACCAACAATAATGTTTAAAATATCGTATATTAAAAATACCTAAACAAGTATAGACAAGTCTCTGATGTCCTCTTCATTTTGGAGGACTTCTGTTTAACTGGTAAAACGTAAGCGGCACCCAAAAACTTACTACACAAAAAATATAGATAGCATAAATAGTTCAATATTCTCCAAGGTTGCAAAACAAAGGTTTTCAGAAAAATCCCCTCATCCCAAACTACCCTTTACGTGGAAACATTTTTGAAAGTTTTGATGTTTTCAAAAATAGCCACGGGTTTGACTAAAATACTGTATATTAAAGATACTTAAACAAATATAGCTTGAATCTTCAGGGAAGATTCAAGCTATATCTCTTTATTCTGGATGATTTCTGTATAATTAGTAAAATGTAAACGACAGACAAAAACTTTCTGCAGAAAAAATATAGATATCCTAAACACTTTGTCGTAGAGTTAGCCGTTTCCAAGATATTGCTTGTTATTTGTTTCAATTTTAAGCTACTCAAACTTTTCTCAAATGAGAAGCCCTGGTCTGTTTCATAGGGCTTTTGTTTTGTTCTCGACTATAGAAAGAGAACTTAAACTCATTGGCAATCGAATATCGACAGCTTTTAAAAGGATTTGGCAATCGCTATAGCCTGGTATATTTCCTTATTTTCCTTATACTTATAAGAAGCTAGATAATAAGACCAGTTCTCATAATGTTCATCTTGATTAGAATTCTGTGTATAAAGCAAAAATAATTTTAAAAACGCATGCTTTCAAAGAGACAGAGAAAGTTACTCACACACATATTCACATTCACTCGCACATTCATGGATAGGTCATGTGTTTGCCATAGCAATACAAGTATTCATGACATCGTCAAAAACTGCACAATTATATGAACAAATCAAGTAAATTTTACACTATAGAATTCATTTAAACTATATAGAGGTTTTACCCTCAATGTGGTACTGACTCTGCTCTTAAAAACCTGAAAAGTAAACTGCCTTATGTGCAAAGGTAGCTATTGTAAAGCTTAAGAAATATATGATGGAAACTACTTCCAAACTCTGTCAAGAATAGCGGATGGTTCTGGTTAAAGAAAATTCCCCGCTCCAACCAGAATCGAAACCGAGACCTCTGAATGAAAAGCCCGAATGCTCACTGCTCGACCGTGAGGTAGACTAAAGATAATCTCATTTGAATTATTGTAGGATCCTGACAATTCTTTTCGAAAGTCAAGGGAGGAGTAGTTTCTGCGGTAACGTCGGTGACCACGCCTCACCACACATCTGCATCAGCTGCAAGTTAAGGCGTAAAGAAGGATGGCTAATTGGTTGGAGTTGTGTGGTGAGGTGCGGACACTAACTTTGGCAAAGAAATCAGCTCATCCTTAGCCTTCGAAATGATCTGTAAGAATCCTACCATAATTTAAATTCCACTCTAGGTGATGGAAATTTAAGAGGTATTAGTATCACATAAATAGTGGTGATATTTGTTGTGTATCCAAGGAATAAAATGATGTTTATTCTCTCTATACGCACTATCTACATAGTGCATAGAGGAAGTATTGTATTCCACATAAGAATTTGATATCGAAATTTCACCGTTTTGAGTTACGCTGAGTCCGAAAAAAGCATTTTCAGAAAAAGGTCCGCGTGTGTGTGTGCATGCGCGCGCCTGTGAACAGCAAAGACACCAGCGACACCAAGATTTTCAAGAAAATCCTCTCACTACAAAGTACCCCTTACATAGGAAAATTTTTGAAATTTTTTTCTCAAAAATGACTGTATTGATTTTAATTAAAATACCGTGTACTAAATATATTTATATCATAAATAAAATGTATATTTTGAATCTTCTGGGAACAGCCTCCGAAGGCCTCTTATTCTGGATGAGTTTTGTAGAATTTTGCATAACAGTTAAACTGTAAGAGACAGATAAAAGCTTACTACGCAAAAAATGTAAATCTCCTTAAAGCGCATAATTTATGTCATATACGTTTTTAGGTAGAGCTGGCCGTTCCTGAGATATTCCTTTTTATTGTTTTCAATTTTTTACTACTTAAATTTATCAAATGGGAAGTGACGTTCCGTTTCATCTCACTTGTTTTACTGCAGGACAAGCAAAGCATATCGAACTTCAATTGTTTCACATAAGCCCAGCTTTTAAAATATGTGACTATTTAGCTCAGTGTATTCCGTTATATTCCTTACACTTATACGGTAATAAGACGATCTCTGCTAATGTTTACATTGATTAGTATGTCTTTTATAAAGAAAGGAAGTGTGAATGGAATATAAGAAATACTTTTTTATTTTTTTTTTTTTTATTTTTGTCTTTTTAAGTCTTCTAGTAATCGTAAGTGTATCAAGTTAGTTCTTTAAAATCCTTTCTAAAGTTACAGTTAATTTAATGTTTTACAATTTACAGTTGCAATGGTTTAAAAAGGTCGTCGTCTCCTTAGCGCGGTGGTAGCGTTGCTACTTACCAAGCGGGAGACCTGGATTCGATCCCCAGAACCGGCGAGGGGATTTTTCCCCCGCTGGGAGACCTGGCCCGGTGTGCACTCAGCCTCGTAAGGTCCCTGGGTGGGGGGGCCATTTGAGGAGCTACTTGATGGAGAAGTAGTGGCTCCAGGTCATGAGGACCGCATTAACCGGCCGGGGGGCTCGAGGCGCTGACCACGTCTCACCCTCCAATACTGCACCCCATCCATGACGTCTGTAGTGGACCGAGATGGGAGACGCAGCGGCCGGGCGGTAGGCCAAGGTTCCCCGTGAGCTGTCGTGCCATGGAGTAATGGTTTAAAAATGATGGTACGCCCAGTGCTTTATATAGATATATTCGAAAAATTCTACAAATTCCTATACTGAACATATGCGATCCCATAATATTCTAATATGCTGAAAGATACAATCTAATTTTAACTTTTTAGAACCTAAAAATCTGAGATTTTCTAATAGAGTGCTTATTGTTAACTCAGTTTGCCTGACTCCCTGGCAACTGGGCAACTGGCTTAACTGGGCAGCTACAGTATTTTTACTTTCTCTATACGTACTATGTACATAATGTATAACGAAGGTATTATATTGCACCGGTACAAAGATTTCACCGGAAATATATGTTTTGAGACCCCAGAATCCAAAAAGTGTATTTTTAGAAACATGTCCGTATGTGTGTGTGCCTGTCTGTCTGTATGTGTGTGTGTATCTATGGTCAGTATAGCTCAAAAGTAAAAAGACCGTTAAAAGCCAAATTTGATATTTTAAGTTTGGTATCTTCCAAGGATGCGACCCGAAGATTTTTAGGAAAATTCTACCACCCCCAACTACCCTTTATATAGAAAACATTTCGAAAACGTTTATTTTCTTAAAAATGGCTCTAACGTTTTGATAAAATATCGTACATTTAAGATATTTATTTGACAAATCAAATTTATATCTTGAATTCTTTGGGAATAGTCTCTGAAGACTACTTTATTCTGGATGAATTTTAGGGAATTTTGCATAACTGCTAAACAGTAAGAAGTGGACATAAACGTACCAAACAGAAAATGTAGAGCACATTAAAACACACAATTTATGTTATATACATTTTTTGTGGAGTTGATCGCTTTTAAGATATTCCATGTTTTAGTTTCACCTTTGAAAAACATACTTTTCTCATACAGGAATTTGTCAAATCCTGTCCATACAAGCAAAGGAACTTCAGTGACATAGCAACCAGCTTTTGACTATGACTTTAACCTATGGTACTCCCTTATTTCACTTCCGCTTAGAAAGTAGCAAGTAATAAGAGTATTTCCGCTAACGTTTTCTCAATTAGCATGAAGTACATATAAGCCTAAGCTTTTGAACAATAATTTGTTGCAGAGATGTAGAGAAAGTCATGTGAATGGAACACATCAGATTTTTCTGAACATGATGACCCTGACCCACATTTCTTCCAAAGCAGCTCCACTTTAAAGTTCGGAATTAGGGGGTGTACAGCTGGAAACCAACCCTCGCTGTTGCCAATTCTTCCACTTACTGGTCTCTTAACTGAGGAGCGAGTATCAACTTGCAAGCAGTATCTCCAGGAAATAAATGTTAATACTTTGCCTGTCGCTCCTACTACAGTGTCAAGTTTTGTTTGCTAATGGTTATTGTCCAGTGGAAGAGGGAAACGGTTCCGTTTGAGGGACATCATGTTTCGGAGAAAACTATACCTTCAATTCTACTTCTTTCTTCATTATTTTCTTTTCTGGTGTTCTGTAGGTGGAACTTTGGGTATGATTTTGAGTATAAAATTCGTATTTTTCTGGAAACTGAGTAGAACACAGGTATAGTTACCTATTATCGGTGAGAAATGACCTATTGATAGGCATTCTGCTGACACGTGGCCGCCTCGGTACGCTGTTGCCCTATTTACTTGCTGTTGTCTGCAGCAACAAACGTTCCACTGCTTCCTGTAAAATGCCTTCTTTTCTCCAGACATACCTCTCGTATGTTGACCTAGTTTTTCCCATTTCACTAGTTACCTCATCTATTCCTTTCAATATTGGGTCCTGTATTTCACTAAACATAACATTTTTATTATTTCGGCTAACATAGCCTCAACTTTTTTTATCACAGCTGTAAGATATTTTCAAATCACAGCATTACTTGTGATAGTTTTAGAATGAGAATAAGAGCAATGTCTGTGATATTTAAAAGGTAGTAATGATTATAAATGTAAATCCTTATGATCACTGTGTGTAATGCAACCGAACTTTTCACAGAATATAATCAAACAATCAGGTTGCAAACAATTGATCAGTCATACATGAGAACGCGCGCGTAAATTTCCACTGAACCACGTAAGTGTTGCAACGCCGATGACGTCACGTCTCTGGCGGTTATGTATTCCTACACTACGATTGGTGAGCAACCTGACGAGCCCCTACCAGCAGATGACACACCCCACAAGTGTCAATCACAAGGAAATTTTCACCGATATTAGTGCCGGGCATACATACAGATTTTATTATTTGTTTCTCTTACATGATTTCAATGAAATATAATTATAATAATTTCTCCCAGAACCAAGTACGAACTGCTTACAGAAAAGTCAATTCATATTTTATTGGAAAGTCGAATCAGCCCTGAAGAATGCATTCACATAGCTGGATCTTGAAACACGGATCTACGGCTTCCCATGTAATTCTGTAATTAAAATAAAATACAATTTTGTATATTTCGTTCTTCATCCTCGGAATGACAGTCTAATTGGCAGACGTTTGTGCTATGTTATCCCTAACTTGAAAGGTTCTCGTTAAATTTTTGAAAACACGTCTGTTAAGAGAGAACTATTTTCGCAACGTGCTCTGTTTAATCTTTAACATGGAGTCATCATCAAAACTTGATGGAAGGCAAGATCTAAGGCCTGAACTTGAATGAGCGGGAGGAACGCAGTTTGAAAAGACGGCAGGAATCCCGGAAAGCAAGTAATTAAATTCAAGCTGAATTCTCCAAGGAAAATGAGTTCCGCATCTTCTCTTCTAATACAGCAGCTCCATTTGAATAACAATACTGGAAAGATTTACTGCTTATTAGAAGTCGTTGGATTTTCAGTCCCTTTCCTAGCATAGAGCTATTATACTTTGAGTCCGGAGTTTGTTGAATGCGAGGCTCAGTTGTGAAAACTACACAGGAATATGAGATAGCAGATCATGTTCTATTGAATTGAATATTCGGTGAACTTTTCCTCTATAGCGAAGCAAGGAATTGCATATAGCAATTTACTCCCCTCTGTTTATACAGAATGGTTCAAAAATACTTTTACAAAGTTTGGGGTCAGGTTCCTTACATCAAAACAAGCAAAAATGTTCATATAAACTCATGTCCCAAAACCCTTTGTTTTCGATTTATTGACTTCCAGAATGCTACTAATCAAAACATTTGAAAGTGACACATTATTTTTGACGTTTTAAGCATGTTGGGAGATTTTCCACAAAAACCTCACTAATAGAAAATTATCCAAATATCCTCTTGCGTCTAGACACGCATGTACTCGTCAAAAAATGGAATGTCAAATACTCCCAACAATTGTTACTTTTCGTACTCTTCAAAATTCTTGGTTTTTAAACATTTTATAATTTATTTGTCATTATTGGGACATTATTTCGTGAACGTGTATGACCATTTTCTTTAATGTACTTTTGAGGGACAGTTTGCAAGTTTTGAAACAAATTAACAAACAAAAAAAATAATTATGGAAAAGCGTTGCAGAAATATTTTCGATAAAATAAGATATATTGAGAGTGGATATTAATAACCATACCCATTTATAGTTTAAAGTAATTGATAATCAAACTGACGTGCGCCAAATGGTAAAACCAGTATACTTTTATAAAGTTTTGAATTCATTAAATTTTATTATGAAAAAATATTTCACGATTTTTGGTCAAATTTCACATATACATCGCCTTATTTAAAGTAACTAAATTTTAATTATTTTGTGTGAATAAAAAATAATATGGATATTAAACCTTTATTAACGCCAGATTTGGAGTTGTTATAATGATATATACAACAAAACTGTAAAAGACAAATCGTATATTCTGAAGTACTTTCTTTGTGTATCCAAATAAATTCAGTCAGATAGAATATGAGAATTATCGAGAATACATACGCATTCTAAATTTTATATTATAATTATAGCATTGCATGCATCACAGCTACATATTTTAAAAAATATTACGTGTTAAATTCATTCGACTTTCTCTCCCCAATTTTTCTAAACAATTTTTACAAAATTGTATTACATTATCTGATGTTTTTATGAAGATAAACGGTTGTGGAAATGCCTTTATTACACTTTCGCTGAGATATAAGAACAATACAGGAGGCTGGAACGATAATCAATTTTAAGGTGATTATGCGACGACTTTGAAATTCCAAAGTATGTTTACCAAAAAAAAAAATCTGATGTGTTCCATTCACATAACTTTATCTACATCTCTGCAACAACTTTTTGTTAAAAAGATTCTGCTTCTATTTACTTCATGCTAAGTGAGACAAAATTAGCAGAAATAGTATTATTACTTGCTTCCTTGTAAGTAGAAGCGAAATAAGGGTGTACCATAGGTTAAAGTGATAGTCAAAAGCTGGTTGCTATGTGACTGAAGTTCCTTTGTTTATATGGACAGGATTTGACAAATTCCTGTATGAGAAAACTATAAGTTTTTCAAGGCTGAAACCAAAAACAAGGAATATCTAAAAACCGATCAACTCCACGAAAAAAATGTATATAACATACATTGTGTGCTTTAATGTGCTCTACTTTTTGGTGTGGAAAGTTTTTGTCTATCTCTTACAAAGTACCATATATATATTATTTGTCAAGTATATTACTTTAATATACGATATTTTAATCAAAATCGCGAGAGCAATTTTTTAGAAAATCAAAATTTTCGAAAATTCTTCCCTGTGAAAGGTGGTTGAGGGTGGAGGATTGTCTTAAAAATCTTTGAGTTGCATCCTTGAAAGATACTGAACTTAAATATCAAGCTTGGCGTTTAACGGTCTTTTCGTTTTTGAGCTATGCTGCCCACAGACACACACACATACACATAGAAAGGCAGACACACAGACGGACATTTTTCTAAAAATGCTTCTTTTGGATTTAGGTGGTCTCAAAACATGTATTTCCGGTGAAATCTCTCGGTATCGAATTTTTGGGTGCAATCCAATACCTTCTCTATACACTATGTACATAGTACGTGTGGAGAAAGTAAGAACCGGCCCGCATGGGTAGTGTGTGGGTATCGAATCTCGCTTAGGGTGAATTAACCGGATAAGGTTTCATTTCGGGATTTTCTCTTATTTTGAGAAGGCGAACACCAAGCTCCATGAACCCCTACAACATTTGAACATAATTTCGCCAATTTCATCATCCCATATGACCAACCAGGATAAAGGACAAAAATAGTAATAATAATAGTAATAATAAATAATCAATTGGCAATTAGCACTTAAAAAACTTATGAAATATTTGAAAGTTCAAACAAATAAGTACGAAATGTTTAATGTCACAAATTAAATTGAAAAGCAATTTTTTTTTTTTTTTTTTTATGTATTTAGATGTATATTATTATATCAAGTTTTAAGTATATCAAATCAATCTCAGGCTATTCACAGACAATTAAAGGTATGCATTTTCACACAAAATACCTCATATAGTATTTCTAACAAAATCAATATATCATTCTTTAGATAATCAAGAATAAAAAGCTTTCATGTAAAGGATTTTCTTGATATTGTTTTAACCCTTGAAGAACGCTGGACTTAAATACACAATTCCATATTTATCTAATAATTCAGTTTTTCACAGACACACACATAAGAAATGCGACTATTTTTCTAAAGATGTCTTTATGGACCTCAAAACATGTATTTATAACTACCTGATGGGAGATTGCTTAAGAAGTAATATAGTCATACTGTACATATATATCAGTACCTAAAAATACGTGATTTTACTATGAAGTCAAGTTCTTCAGGTAGCTATATCCCAAATAACTACAGACCGCATCACTGATTTCGATTGTCGGTAATAAACAGTCGATAGTGTGAGACCGTTAATTAGCTTCTCTATAAAAAACTATTATTAATTATTGATTATTTATCAATGTAAAGCTAAAAGGGTACACATGTATGCATTTAACAGAGTAAATTCAACTGGTGAAGAAAAAGAAAGCTGACGCCAAGAGAGTAAAAGGGGATGAGAAGTGTTTTTGTTGGAAAGGTTTCTTTTGTCCAGTCACGTACAATCGAGTTACAACGGGGGTAAACATTAAAATTCGGAAGACGGTATTCCTTCATTGTACAAGACATGTCACGCGAGGCTTGCAGTGCACCCTGAGAAGTGAAAATTGACTTTTGGGTAATATTCACGTTGCTGTCTGTTGATATATGTCTGTCGCTGTTATGCTATCGGTTATCGGGCTGAACGTAACTTCTTCACCCAAAGTTAAACATTGTAAACGTGTAACGAAAGCTTAGTAGTCTACAGTGCTCTAAGCTTTAAAGTTAGTGACGTGTGTTAAAGTTATTGTATAACGCAGAATTAAGGATGAAGAAGGAACTATAATTATGTGTGATCAGCCAAGTGTTAAAGTTCATAACAAGTTAGCATAATTGTAAAGCAAAAGTGCTTATCTCGCTTCTCCTAGTAAGAAATAAACTTACGTAAGTTTTAATTATTATAAGATCACTCCCTGACTTAGCTGCACCACCATCGTGCAGGCAGAGCAACACCGACGCAAATTCACCGGTAGTAGATTCACCTCACCAGGTACGTGGGTCTACTCATAGGTAGTGGAGTGAGTCTTGCCAACGTCTTCAATATGGGCTGGAAGCAGGGAACTCAGCATCTGGTGTTTTGAGTGTGGGGATAAGGCCACCACACAGGAACAGCCAACGTCTTAGCTCACCGCATAAGGCGGCCCAGATGTGGTGCAAAAGATAACACCGCAAGTGTTAAGCAGTATCAGGTGAAATTGGAGGCCTGAATTTTGTATTCCTGATTTATTGTTGATACAGCTCTACTTTTAGCAGTATGATTCCTGTTAGAAGAAGGGAGTGCGAAATCACATACATTATTAATGGCATCCGAGGACACCAAGTCAAAGCATAGAGAACTGTTTTGGTAACATATTTACGATGGACTCATTGCCTACTTAAAACAGAAGTTGAACATTTTGATGTTTTATAGATTAACTAGTATGTTGGTATTAGTTGCCAGCCTCTCTTTGAACTCTGTAATTAATAAAAATTGTCTCGCATGTATATAAACTCACTTTTCAGCATATCCCTATGAGTTTCTCCACCCCCTCCACATTACGCTGTCAAACATATTTGTTCAATTGCAAGGCAATATTGAGGCAAATAAAAGTTTGCAGTTCAAAAATCATGTAGTGTTTTCCTACTGCTGTTAATTTAATTTTGGTTGGTGATTTTAATGTCCGCAGTCAGTACGTAGCTCTTACGAAGACTAATCTCTCTCCCTCCCTCCCTCTCTCTCTCACACACACACACAAGCATACGCACACCCACTCACAAATATTCACACACAAGGTAATATAGTTACGTCCAGGGGAGTCATCAATTAAAACATCAACCAATAATTCGATGTTGAATTTTTACTGGAAATATACGTTTTGAGTTACAGACGCTAATCCATTAAAAATATGTATATTTGAAGTGTTCCATTCACATCACTTGCTCTAGCTGTTCCAAATATAAACTATTCTTGCAAAATAATGTTCTTTTATCTATAGCATACTAATCGAGATAAAAATTAGCAGAAATGGTCTTATTACTTGTTTACTTGTAAGTAGAAGGGTAATAAGGATATACACTAGGCTAAGGCGATAATCAAATCCTTTAAAATCTGATCGTTATATGAAACAATTGCGGTTTGCATGGTCCATTTGAGAAAAGGTAGTTTACAAACCAATAACAAGGAATGGCTAAAAAAAACAAAAAAAAAATCTGATGTGCTCCATTCACATGACTTTCTCTACAATGCCTGCAACAAATTACTGATAAAAAGCTTATTCTTCTATTTACTTAATGTAATCAAGAAAAAATTATCAGAAATAGTCTTATTACTTGCTGATGTGTTGTATCAGCAAGGCAAATTAAAAGTGAATGGATCTTCTTTCACAAAGTGTTTTTTTTTAAAAACAATATGAGGCCAGCGGGGTAAATGAACTCGATAGAAATAAGGAGTAAAATTGAGTTTACAAAAACTAGTTATAATAGTTTTAGAAAAATAATTGAGAATTATGATTTTTTGTAGAAACAAATTCTGAAATCCCTTCTGTAGTCAAAGTAAACATTTACCCAAAAGAATAATTTACGATAGGTTTACCCATTACGTTTGACTTATAATAATACTATAGCTTTAATACTTCAAAATAACGATAACAATTTAGAATAAATCTTCAGAAGATTCATTTTCTCAGAGATGACAGAACATGTCCGTGAAAATTACAAGATAATCAAAAGTATACGCAATTTTAAGGAGTAAGAAGTAGATGTAAGTGCGTCACCAATTATAATATTGGGGATCTTGATTATTAATAACTAATTTTATTTTCAATTGTATTTGTGCATATATAATTTATTTTTACCATCGTTGAAAGCGTAGTATGGAATACACATGCGATAAGTATACATCTCGTATTTTGAAACGTTTCCTTGTTCTCGAATGTTGCGTATATACATTCGTATATACATTGATATTGCAATTAAGTTTATTACGCTAGCTGCTGTTAAGGTAATAGGTTTATTAAATTTGACCAGAGGATGTAAAAAATTAAACTTTTTTTTTTGTTTCATTAATAAAATGAAATTAATTCTAAAATTTAAGAAAATACATTGATTTTCACACTTGACGCACATTAACTAACAATTAACTGAAGTTATAGATGGGTAGGTGCATGCTTAATACTAATTACTCTCAATTTAAAACTTACTTTTTCGAAAGTATTTTTCCGTCAACTTTGCATGCAAATTTTCACTAATTAGTTTCAAACAAATTATACTGCTTCCTAAGCACATTTAAGAAAACGGACATTTTAAGTTTTCGAAAAAATGCTGTAATTTTTAAAATAAATTATTAAATTTTGAAAAACAAGAGTTTTTGGGGAGTATAAAAGTAATTTTTCTTCACTAATTAGGGCTATTTTAAAGATATAATATATTTATTTTGAATTCATTTTCTATAATGGTGCATTCGTGTATATGATAATGTTTAAAAATACAATACGTAACTCAGTTTGATTAGAACAATAAATATAGACACTAAAACTATTATTTAATTAACATATAGGGCTAGAATTTTGATACATATCACAAATATTACTATTAATGTGTGTAATATCAACTGGTATAATTTTCAATATGACATACAGTAGATTTCCAAATGTTATAATTGCAACACCTTAATCAACTATCCATAATATAACTCTCGTAATTCACAAAAACAACAACATACCTGCTAGGATTTAAAAAAAAAAAATTGCAGCTGTGTACAGAAGCACACTGTCAAGGTCAAATTTATCGGCGCGGTTTGTCACAGGAGAACGAAAAATGCTAGTTTCAATTAAACACATTTTGTTGCTCTCACTGATATTTTGTTGCACATTGCATTCACTTACACCACTGTTTATATACACCTACACAGGAATGAATTTCACATCATTAATCCCAAAAATACCGCACACATAAAGGCAAACAAACTTCCATTCGACATTCACGCTTGATCAAAACAACTTCAGCGGTTTCTGTTCATTCTCACCAGTTGGCGTTGTGTTGGGGAACAAATGACAGTAAAATTTCCCTTGGCTATTACAGTGGTTTGAATGCAAAATATTAAGCCTCATATAATAAACTAACAAGCTATTAAAATGGGTTGAGATATGTTTTTAAACCAAATTCTGTGGATGGGGAATTATTGGACTTTACATTCAAATGTATTTCTCTTCTCACTGTCCTAAAACTGTTCTCAGGGAGTGCGTGTTTTGTTATTCGAGATAGCGATAGTTAAAAAAAAAAAAATTACTTCATGCTAATCGAGAAAAAATTAGCAAAAATAGTCTTATTACTTGCTTCCTTGTAAGTAGAAGCGAAATAAGGGAGTACCATAGGTTAAAGTGATAGTCAAAAGCTGGTTGCTATGTCACTGAAGTTCCTTTGTTTGTATGGACAGGAGTTGACAAATCTCTGTATCAGAAAATATAAATTTTTCAAAGCTGAAACCAGAAACAAGGAATATCTAAAAAACGATCAACTCCACGAAAAGAATGTATATAACATAAATTGTGTGTTTTGATGTGCTCTACATTTTTTATGTTTTAAGTTTTTGTCCATCTCTTACAGTTTAACAGTTATGCAAAATTCTGTAGAATTCATCCACAATAAAGTAGTCTTCAGAGGTTATTCCCAGAAAGATACTTAAAATGACGATCTCCGTCCTGGGATTTAGCGTGGTTGCAGGGTGGGGGCCGCTCCTAGAGACGTGTTACACCCTACATGGGGTGGCAACTCCGGTCTGCCTACCGACTGCCATGAATCTAGAAACTGTACAGACTCTGCTCTGTCGTTAGTGCTGGTTCCAGTGGCTCGGTTCATCCTCTCACCTCAACTCTCCCTCCCGGGACGTAGTACACTCTAGTACGCCCGGAAATACTTATCCTAAGACGGGGTCTTTTCGCTGACTCCATCCATGTCTTTCACTGTTTGCTGTGCTCCTAAAATCGTATTGGACAGGCGACGTTCAGAAGAGAAACAGACATGAAACATAGCTTGCAACAAAAGAAATTCTGAGTTGCAAACTGGTGATCCCTAAACTTTCTGATTGAACAATTTTCCATCTCTCTCACCGGGTGATACAACATTAGAGTAATCTTTTCTCTGCGCTACATACTAAAGTTCTAGTGTCGAAATAATATGCGTACGTGGTGAATTATACAAGTCAACCTATTCTCTGGAAGTGCCGAGTGGGTTTGAGGGATCAAGGGGTGAATCGGTTTTACCTTTCCTAACTTGCATAGTGTGTTGTACCAGAATGGTACCAATGAAAATCGTGGGAAGAACCGAGTCCCTGAAAAACGTTCACATTTTGAGGTAAATCACAGTGTCAAGCTGAGTTTTATTGTCTTTGAGTGTACAATAACTTAAAAGCATATCATTCTAAAATACACTACTTATTAAAAATAAGTTATTTTGTTTCATAAGCCACTTCCAAAATAACCGTTAATAATGGTTCTGTAGTTTATTAATTTATCATTATTTTAACACGTGTCCTTAATATCGTAATTTGTCACGATTTTATGGAATGTTAAGGCATCCTCGTGTTAGACACTTGACTATCGTTATTCTTTTTTACTTTCCCTAGCACGTATGTACCATGTTCATAGTAGGCAGAGAAAATATTGTATTCCATCCTAAAATTTTATAGCGAAATCAGACCGTAAATACATGTTTTGGAGACCCACAAAAATCCGAATCCAAAAAATACATTTTTACATACATTTTACATGTTTGGACAGCATAATTCAAAAATGAAAATCGGTTAAATATAAAACTTGGGTTTAGGTAAGTGCACTATCTTCCAAGAATGCGTCTCGAAATTTTTCAGAAAAATCCCACCCAAACTATCCTTTACATGGAACATTTTTCCAAACGTACGATTTTTTTAAAACATGCTTCTTTGCGATTTTGATTAAAATGTCGTAAATTAAAGATATTCACACGAAAAATAAAATGTAAATCCTGAATTGCTTGGGAATATCCTCTGAAGTCCTCTTTATTCTGGATGACTTTTGCATAATTTGTAAACCGTAAGAGATAGACAAAAATTTACTACAAAAGCAAACACAATATATCACATTTAATTTATTTTGTAGAGCCTACCACTTCAAAGAAATTCCCTGTTATTGGTTTCAGTTTTAAAATGCTTAAAAATTTCTCAAACAGGAAACCATCATGCGTTTCACAACTCTATCATTTTACTCCAGGCCATGAAAACAGAACAGAATTTCAATGACAATCCCATAGCGACAGGTTTTAACTGATTTGAATGTCCCTTTCGTTTAGCGTTACTGGTTATTTACCTGCTATAAATTACTTGCTAACGCTTATTTCGATTATTATGAATAATAGAGAAGAATAAAAGAGAATTGATTTTTACTTTCTCTAGACTATAATCTACACAGTAGCTAGAAAAGACTTTGTATTCCACCCAAACATTCGATGTCCAGACTTGGTAATTATTTTTACGAGTATCTTCCATGGATGCGACACAAAGATTTTTAAGAAAATGCCCCACCCACCAAACAACTTTTAGATGATTTTTTTTTTTGTTCAAAATTTGGATTTCTCAAAAATGGCTATAACGATTTTGGTTAAAATAACATATATTAAAAACATTTATTGTACAAATAAATTTTATATTTTGAATTTTCTGCAAATAGCTTCTGAAGACCTCTTTATTCTAGTTGAGCCTTGCACAATTTTGCATAAAGGATAAACCGTAAGAGATAGACAAAATCTTACTACACAAAAATGTAGAACTGAATAAAACACATAATTTGTCAAAATGCTTTTTTTGTACAGTTCACCGTTTTCCAGATATTCCTTGTTATTGGTTTCGGTTGTAAGCCACCTAACTTTTCTCAAACCGAACAATGGAAAGTGAGTCGAACCTCAAATTCAAAAGGCTTTGACTATTGATTTAGCCTAATATTTTCCCATGTTTTCCTTCTACATACAAGAAGCAAGCAATAAGACCAATTCTGCTAATGTTTTACTCGATTACCATGACGCAGATAAAAGAATAATCTTTTGTAAGAATGGTCTGCATTTGGAACACCTATAGAAAGTTATGTGAATGAAGCACATCAGATTTTTACTTCTCTAGCATCTATGTACAACTATATAGAGGTAGAGAACTTTTGTATTTCATACAAAAATTGACAGCAAAATTCATCGGAAATACATGCTTTGATGACATCTGCATACGATAAACGACTTTTTAGAAAAAGGTCAGTGTACGTGAGTGTCTATTCGTTTGTTTGGTAGGTATTTAATTTTAGCATCTTCAAACAATGCAGCATGAAGATGTCCAGAAAAATCCTCCACCCCAAACTAGCCTGTATATAAAATATTTTTCAAAAGCATGGATTTTAATGATTTTGGTTAGAATGCCATATATTAAAGATATTTACATGAAAAATAAAATCTACATCCTGAATTCCTTGAGAATGTATCCTGGTCCTCTTCTTCTGGATGACTTTTGCATAGAGATAGCCATTTCAGAGATATTTGCAGTTATTATTGGTTTTAAAGTACATTAGGGTTTGCAGAAAAATACTCTACCACTAACTACCCTTTGCATAGAAAAATTCTTCAAATTTTTGTTTTTCTCAAAAATGATTATAACGATTTTGATTAAATAACATACATTCTGTCAAGAAAGTATCGGGAATTGATCATTTAAGAATCCTGTTTAAAAGGGAATTCGAAATTATTATTGTCGCTAAGTTGCTACAACTTTCCTCTATACCCAAGCGGAGTTTGATCGTCATCTGTTATCTAGTTTGTTTACAGTACGCCATTTTGTTAGTTCATCTCAAAGGTGATTTGCGATTTTACGATGGATACAAATATTGAACAAAGAATCTGTCTCAAATTTTGCATTGCAAATGACATTTCGTGTGCCAAATCGCTGAAAATGTTACAGAGGGCTTACTGTGAATCGACTTTATCAAAAACACGTGCATATGAGTGGTGCAGTGCATTCAAAGTGGTCGAGATGTGGTGGAAGATTTGCCTCGCTCTGGTCGGCCATCAACGGTTTCAACTGAACTGAACATCGCTAAAGTGTAGAAAAAGGTGTCTGAAAATCGTCATTTATGCATGAGTGAGATTGCCGCTGAATTTTCTGTGTCACACAAATCAATTCGTACCATTTTAAACGATTGTTTGGGCGTGTCACGCGTTGCAGCTCGTCTAGTTCCAAAAGACGAATTTTCTACAAAAACTCAATTGTGTAAGGATTGCTGAAGACACGCTAGAACGAGCCAGTTCCGACCCCACATTCATGAAACGCATTGTAACTGGTGACAAGACGTGAGTTTACGAGTTTCACACTCAAACCAGTCAACACGCTTCCGAATGGCGCCTTCCAACTGAACCGAAACCCAAAAGGGCACGTGAAATTCGATCAAAATCGAAGGTTATGTCGACAGTTTTCTTCGATTATCGCGGTGTCGTGCACTCACAGTTCTTACCAGAAGGTCAGATGATAAATAAATGAGCGTTATGTGGCGTTTGAGAGAAATACATCGAAAAAGACCATGGATTCTGCACCACGATAACGCACAAGCTCACAAGGCTATTATTGTCAACGAATTTATGGCCAAAAACTCAACAGATTTAATCGAACAACCACCGTATTTACCTGATCTGGCTCCTTCTGATTTCTTTCTCTTTACAAAATTCAAGTTACCACATCGAGGCACCCGTTTTCATTCGATGGAAAACATAAAGGAAAATTCGCGGCCAAAATTGACATCAATTCCTAAAAATGCCTACAAAAATGTTTTCATGATTATTCGTTGACATAAATGTATAGGGGGCCTACTTTGAATGCGATAAAATAAAATTGGATGAACAATTCATGTTTTGTGTTTTATTGGCAAATTTCCGGAACTTACTTGACACAGTAGTACATTAAAGATATTTTTGTCACAAATAACCTGTAGGTATATTTTGAATTTTCTGTGAATAAACCTCTTCATTCTGGATGAGTTTTGCACAATTTTGCATAAGGGTTAAACAGTAAGAGATAGACAAAAATTTACTACACAAAAAATACAGATCTGGTTAATTACACAAAATTATGTGAATGGATCACATAAATTTTTTACTTTCTCTACACGTACTATGTACATAGTGTATAGATTAGATATTGCATTCCACTAAAAAATTCGATTCTGAGATTTCACCGGAAATATTCGTTTTGGGGTCTCCTGTATCCAAAAAATGTATTTTCAGGAAAAGGTCCGTGTGTGTCCTGTGTATGTGAACACGATAACTCAAGTCGGTAAAATACCAAACTTGGTATTTAAATTTAGTATCTTCCAGAGATGCGTTACGAAGATTTTGAGAAAAATTCCCCCTTCCCAAACTACCCTTTACATGGAACTTTTATCGAAAATTTGGATTTTCTCAAAAAAGGCTTTAACGATTCTGATTAAAATATCGTATATTAAAGATATTTACCTGACAAATAAAATCCATATTTTGAATTTCCTGAGAATAGCCTCTGAAGACTTTATTATGTGTGAATTTTACGGAATTTTGTATAACTGCTAAACCGTAAGAGATGAACAAAAGCTTACCACACGAAAAATGTAGAGCACAATATAACACACAATTTATGTTGTATACATTTTTTGTGGTATTGATAGTTATTGAGGTATTCCTTGGTTTTGGTTTTAGCTTTGTGAAGCTTATACTTTTCTTATACAGGAATTTGTCAACTTCTTTTGATACAAACAAAGGATTTTCAATGGCATAGCAACCAGCTTTTGACTATCACTTTAACCTATGATACTCCCTTATTTCTCTTCTGCCTACAAGGAAGCAAGTAATAAGACTATTTCTGCTAATTTTTTCTCGATTAGCATGAAATATATAGAGGCATAAGTTTATTAATAATAATTTGTTGCAGAGATGTAGAGAAATTCATGTTAATAGAACACATCAGATGTTTTAAGAATAGTTTATTATAGAATAGATAAAAAAGTCAATGAGAGTAACACTTCAGGTTTTTTTAAAAAAAGTGAAGATCAGTACATTTTGGCAGCACTTGTTAATCAGGCTGCAGTAGCAAGTACGGCAGGTGGCGGGTCAAGACTTGTTGGATGTTTTTTTTTGGCTGATGAATGGAGGTTTTTTTGGTAACGACATCCTTGAAAGCGCGTGTCCTGGATAAGGAATAGTACAGGGCTCTAATGGCAGAGAGGACCGAATAATCGATAAGAACCTCGGGCAGAAAAGAGAAATGAATTCAGTTTGAAGGAGGTTAAAATGCTCGTACTCTTCCTTTTCAGTAGCAGGATGTTTGCAGAAAGGTTTCACAGACAGTTCATGATTTAAACACAGAAAATGGAGACAAAACATGGGAAGCGGTTGAAAATATTCAAGATTTAAATTTGTGGAAAAACTTTGTATGGGGGAACTCATACTTTATTCCTTTTCAAATATCAATACATAAGAGGTTTTCTTGGCCTTGCCTTTTCTCTGCTTACTTACAGTATTTAGATGAATTATTGCTTTTCACGACTTCACCAGAAATATACAATATAACACTTCTTATATGAGAAAAAACTTTTTTAAAAAAGTGTAGCCTACGCGTTTGTGAGTAACATAATTTAAAATTAAAAACTCTATTAATACTAAACTTAGAATTAAGTTCAAAGGTTCGACAAGAAGATATCTAAGAAAAATCCAATTGAAACTACCATTTGAATGAAAAAGGGTTCGTTGTGAGAAACAGACAAAATGTTACCACATAAAATATAGACCTGGTTAAGGCACACCTCTTATACAAATCTTTTTTTTTTATTTCCTTTACCAAACTTGGTATTTAAATTCAGTATCTTTCAACGATGCGACACGAAGATTTTCAAGAAAATCTCCCCACCCAACTAGTCTCTACATGGAAAAATTCTCTAAAATGTTGATGTCCTCAAAAATAACTAACTATTGTGATTTAAATATCGTATATTAAAGATATTTACATGACAAATAAAATGTATATCTTGAATTTTCTGGGAATGGCCATTCCAAACCTCTTTATTCTGGATGAATTTTGTGGAATTTCACATAACTGGTAAAGCGTAAGAAATAGACAGAACCATCTACACAAAAAATGAAGAGATCGTTAAAATACACCATTTTTTAGATATTTATTGTTATTTATTTCAGTTTTAAAAAGTTTAATACTTTTCTCATACAGGAATTTGTCAACACCTGACCACACAAAGAATCGGATTTCTATACCAGAGCGACCACATTTTAAAGCATTTAACTTCGGTTTAGCCTAATAACCCTTATTTCCCTTCTACCTATAAGGATATAATGCTTATCTCGATTAGCATGAAGTAGATAGAAGAAAAAGCTAATTAACAATAATTTGTTACAGAGAATGGGGTACATCAGATTTGTTTTATTGCGTCAAGAATTTCCGAGATTATTACTTCTCTGCCATATGTACATTTACATTGTGGAAGACAAGGTCTTCTATTCCATCCAAAAATCCGATACCGAGATTTTACCGGAAATGTATGTTTTGAGGTCTCCTGAGTGCGTGTCTGTGGAGAGTATCTCACAAAAACGAAACTACCAAACTACCAAACTTAGTATTTAAGTTCAGTAGTATCCAAGGTTGCGACACGAAGATTTTCAAGAAAATCCTCTCAGGTACCCTATATATCGAACAATGGAGTTGACAAATTCCCGTATGAGAAAAGTATAAGTGTTTTAAAGCTGAAACCAATAACAAGGAATATCTCAAAAACGGTCAACTCCACATAAAATATGTATGTATAACATCAATTGTGTGTTTTAATATGCTCTACATGTTTTGTGTGATAAGTTCTTGTCCATCTGTTACAGTTCAGCATTTATGCAAAATTCCGTAAAATTCATCCAAAATAAAGTAGTCTTAAGATACTATTCCCAGAAAATTGAAGATATGGATTTTATTTGTCATGTAAATATCTTTAATATACGATATTTTAATCAAAATCTTTAGCGCCATTTATGAGAAAATCAATATTTTCAAAACTTTTCCATTTAAAGGGTAGTTGGGGAAAGGGAGGATTTTTTTGAAAAGTTTCGTGTCGTATCCTTGGAAGATATTAAACTTAAATACCAAGTTTGGTGTTTAATGGACTTTTCGTTTTTGAGCTATGCTGCCCAAAGGCACACATACACACACATACTCACACAGACGCATAGACAGACAGATACACACGGACATTTTTTAATTTTTTTTTTTTTTGGATTCAGGGAGTCCTAAAACTTGTATTTCCGGTGAAATCTCAGTATCGAATTTTTGGATGCATTACAATACCTTGTAGAGGAAGCAAAAAAACACCAGTCCAGTGGTAGGAAATTTGAGATACACATTTCATAATACAAGTGTATTAAACATTAGGTATTTTAATCAAAACTGTTAGTCAGTTTTGAGAAAATCAAGATAAATGTTTGCATGTAAAGTCTGGTTTGGAAGGAATTCTATTGAAATCGCTTTCTTGAAAGCCGCGGAGCTCAAACACCAAGTTTGGTAATTAACTAACTTTTTGAGTAATTCTGTTCAGAGAGACGCATTCATACACAAAAGCACATGGCTATTTTACTTCAAAAGCCTTTCTGGATTCATGAGCCACAAAACATTAATTTCCGGTATAAATTTTTAGCTGGAACAACTTGCTATTAAGTAAGCAGAGAGCGTCGGCTCTGCGGTAAAGTGCGCATTCGGCAAATCCCGGGTTCGCTTCTCTCGACCGTCCACTCCAAATCGTGTGTTTCTGACTCTTTCCCCAAAATTTTTCATCTGCCATAATTTCCTTATCATCATTCTTACTTGGTTCCGTTTTCCTCTCGTCTTTCTGGTTCGTTGTGCATAGCAGTGCGGGCAGATGGCGGGAATGCATCTTCAGTGGAAGGATTACTGCCCTCGGACACTAGGTGACTTCAGATCGACAGGTCAGTTGCACACCCTCTCTGGCGGTCTAGTAGTGGGATGCTTCATCGAGCTTAGAAACGTAAGGGACTACCTGCGTCTCTGGCGGCTTCACTAGCTGTGGCCTGTGGCCTTGTATGATTCATTCACCTTATGCATTCTCGTGGGAGTTCGCTTCATCAACTCATGGTTTGGGTCTTTTGGCCCGCTCCGACGTCAGAAAGTTAAAACTGATCTTTCTAACGTTGTCTCAGTCTTCCTACCTCTCTTCTTCTTCTGAGCGTATATGTGTATATAATGCTGGAATACGGATAGAATCTATCCTACATATATTTCATACCATTGTTTTCTGTGTTGCGCTATCACAGCTGAAATGTTGGTATTATTAGTTCTCTTTTGATGCCGATTTTGTTTTGGTCCAGCTACAGGTCTAAATAACTTCATTTCTGATAATTAAATAACTCTTATTTGTTTATTTGCTAACGTCCAATCTTCAGTACCCTATAATGGAATCGTTGTTAGAATCATCGTCTTGTAAACTTTTAGATTTTAATTTTTAGTGATGTGCTTTTTATTTAATAATGTTCTTTTGATGGTACCATTTACCTTTGTAAATGTATTTAGATTATTTTCTAAATCATTATTATATTCTCTACACGTACTATCTATATAGTGTATAGAGAAGGTATTGTAATGCATCCAAAAATTCGATACCAAGATTTCACCGGAAATATATGTTTTGAGACCCCCTGAATTAAAAAAAAGAAGCATTTTTAGAAAAATGTCTGTGTGTATGTGTATGGTGTGTCTTTGGGCAGCATAGCTCAAAAACGAAAAGACCCTTAAAAACCAAACTTGGAATTTAAGTTTCATATCTTCCAAGGATGCTATACGAAGGATTTCAAGAAAATCCCCACCCTCAACTACCCTTTACATGGAAAACATTTCGAAAATTTTGATTTTCTTAAAAATGGCTGTGAGGATTTTGATTAAAATCCCTTATATTTAAGATATTTACTTGCTAAATAAAATGTATATCTTGAATGTTCTGGGAATAGCCTCGAAAGACCTCTTTATTCAGGATGATTTTTATTGAATTTTGTATAATTGGTAAATCGTAAGAGATAGACAAAAACTTACTCCACAAAAAATGCAGATCAAGATAAAACACAATTTATGTCATTTACACTTTCTTCGTGGAGCTAATCGTTTTTGAGATATTTCTGTTTTTTGATTTCAGCTTTGAAAAGCTTATTTTTACTTTCTCTATACGCACCATGTACATAGTGTACAGAGAATGTATTGCACTCAACCAAAAAATTCGATACCGAGATTACACCGGAAATATATGTTTTATGGTCCCCTTTATCTAAAAAAAAAGCATTTTCGGAAAAAGGTCCGTGTGTGTGTGTCCGTGTGTCCGTGTTCCTGTAAACACGATAACTCAAAAACGAAAAGTAGGTAGAATACCAAACTTGGTATTTAAGTTTAGTACCTTCCAGGGATGCGACACGAAGATTTTGAGAAAAATTCCCCCACCCGCAACTACCCTTTACATCGAACTTTTTTCGAAAATTTTGATTTTCTCAAAAATGACTGAAACGATTTTGATTAAAATATTTACCTCACAAAGAAAATGTATATCTTGAATTTTCTGGAAATAGATAGCATTTGAAGAGTAGTTTATTCTGGATGGATTTTACTAAATTTTGAATAACTGCTAAATCGTAAGAGATCTACAAAAAATTACTACACAAACAATGTAGAGCACGGTAAAACACACAATTTATGTTATATACATTTTTTTCGTGGAGATCGTCGTTTTTGTGACATTCCTTATTTCTGGTTTCTGCTATGAAAATCTTATACATTTCTCATACAGGAATTTGTCACCTGCTGTCCGTACAAACAAAGGAACTTCAGCGACATAGAACCAGCTTTTGATTATCACTTTAACCTAGGGTACTCCCTTATTTCACGTCTACCTACAAGGAAGCAAGTAATATTGCTATTTCTGCTAATGTTTTACTGATTAGAATGAAGTTAATAGTAGTATAAGCTTTTTAAGAATAATTTGTTGCAGGGATATAGAGAAAGTCATGTAAATGGTACACATCAGATTTTTTTTTCTCATATAGGAATTTGTCAACTCCTGTCTATACAAACAAAGGAACTTCAGTCACATAGCAACCAGCTTTTGAATATCACTTTATCCTATGATAATATTTCTGCTAATTTTTCTCGATTGCATGAAGTAAATAGAAGCATAAGCTTTTTAACAATAATTTGTTACTGAGATGTAGAGAAAGTTATGTGAATGGAACACGCCAGATTTTTTTTTTTAAATTTGAGGTTTCACATCTCAAATGAAAACACACTCAATAGTTTTATTGTCTACTGCTGTATTTATTACTTTATCTACACGTATCTATTATAACATAGTAACAAGAGAAGATATTGTATTTCACCCAAAAATTCGACGTCGGGAAAACATCGGAAACAAATGTTTTGAAAGTTCTTAAAAGTACTTTTACATAAAGATCGGCGCGCTCGTGCGTGTGTCTGTAAATCTGTGGACAACATAGCTCAAAAGGAAAAGGCCGTTAAATACCAAACTTGATATCTTCCAAGAATGCGACACGAAGATTTTCAACAAAATCCTTCAACCACAAATTAATGAAAAAAAAAAAGTTTGCTGTTTTTTCTCAAAAATGGCTCAAACAATGGTGATTAAATTGTCGTATATTAAAATATTTATGTGGCAATAAAAGTATATTTTGAATTTATGGGAATAGTCTCTGAAGATCTTTTCATGTTGAATGAATTTTTCATAACTGATAAACCGTGTGCTAAAACACACATTTTATTGTGGTTTGAACGTTTCATGGCATTCCTTGTTATTGGTTCAACTACTTTTAACTTTTCTCAAACCTGAAAGTGTCTTTTGTTTCACTTTTTTTTCTCTCTCTCCTGATCATGCTCCCTTGAACCGAACTTCAAGTGTTCCACAGCAACCTGCTTTTAAAAATAAATTGACAACCGGTTTAGCCTTGTGTATTTCCTTATTTCCTTTATTTAGCAGGAAGAAAGTAATAAGACGGTTAAATTTGTCTTTTTATCATTTTTCGTTCCAAACTTTAGTTTTTCGTAGTTTATTTAAATTACTATTTTTGTGGTTTCATTTAATTTAAAATTTGCTTTCTGTATAGTGCCTTTAGTTTTCAAATATAATTTGATCATTTGCAAACAATGCGGTATTCAAATTACATTTATTTTGAACTCACTTTTTGTTATCCATGATAGATCTTTATAGGGAATAGTGTGCGAGGTGCCACCATCTGCTGTCTACCCTTTACTACAGGTAGATTGTCGAAAATAGTCGAGTGTTATTTAGCATAATCGAGTATTTTATTTGCTTCATTGTTATTTCCGCATTCACTCAATTGTGCCTCATAAAATAAGAAAATATTAAAGCTTTTATTTTCCTAAATTGTTATTTTTATCCTCCAAACAGGCGTTTCTTATCCCCCTCTTTGCATTAAGAGAAAAGCTACCGCTTCTTTGGAATGTAAATTAGCGCACTCGTGCATAGCGAACTTTGATATTTTCACATTTTCAGAACAGGGCATAAATTTAAAACGTGCAGCTGCATGCAGATGGCTTCCGTCATGGATATGTGCATTTGCAAGTCGAGCTGGAAAATTTCTTTTTCACAGACAATATTGAACCAAGTCACGTACACACGCTGCAAGAGAACTTCGGATTTTGCATATGGAATGCTTACTTTTGTGGGGGAAAAGAAAGAGTCGAGGAAATACCAATAAATACAGGAATGTAAATGGTGTATTTATATTCATAAAACTCATAAATGAAGTCTTTAGGTATATCTCATACATGGACATTTAAAAGTTTGAAACTGTAGTGAATATTCGAGCAGCAGACGTTAATGGTACCTTAAATAGCCACTTGTTGCATAGTGAAATTCTCAAATGGCTTTTTATTTGTGAACTGGAAGGTAGAACTGAACAAAGCTGCAGGGATTTGCGAGGGGGCAAGAGCCAAATCACTTCGTTCACGAAACAGGGCATAAGATAAAGAGGAAAATAAAAGCATTATATGAGGAACATCCCAAAAACATTTAATTTATGGTTGCTTATATTAACCGAAATATTTCTTCTTTTTAACATTTTATGATCCAGTTTTTTGGAAGAAATATTAGATATAATTTATAAAGTGACCTTAGGCTCTAGGAAAAAGAATTTAAAATTTAAAATCATAAGACCGACTCCAGGTGGGTTTTACCGAGCCAGGTCACCTGAGACTCGCATTCGCGAGGTCATGGGATCGATTCCCCGCGGTTGACCTCTTTGAATCATGCTGTTTTAGGAGGTTTTACTGGAACACTAGACGAGTGCTTCATCCCCCCGAAGTTCCTGTCCCTTCATTTCATGTTTATTTCATCCCAGCCGGTTTCTTTCAGAGATGTAAAGTCGGCGAATACTGCGGTAGAGACGTCTTCACGTGCAGGTGACTGCGCTTTGGAAATACAGCTCTCGGCTAAGGGATGGCGCTAGGGGCTCAGGTGGTCTATTCGGGCTTCATGACTCTCTCCCTGTCCGGAGTCGGCCGCACTGTGAAACTACACTCATCTCATCATCTCCTCAAGGGGTCTGATTTACAATAAGCCCACGGCTGTAGTTCGGAATACCATGCACACACACAAACCAAGGCTTTTGGTGATGAAGGGAATCATCTTGCCATAGTTTTATTGTTGTGCGTCACGTTGATGCACCAATATGTCGTGGTTTTATTGTTGCCACGTTAGGATGCTAATATGTCGTAGTTTTATTTCTGGGATCACTTTGTTGCGACAGTATGACTATCGGTTGAGTCTACTTGGAGTTGGTCGAGGGTTAATGCTCGTGAAACTCTCTACATTAAGAGAGTACATACCTTGCAGATGCCCTTTGTTGCTCCGGCTAAGCTCGTTTTTGTAGACCATGAGTTGTCTCTTGCTCAGAGGGGAGAATGACAAAGGTGTGTAACACTTTTGATAGACTCAAATAAAAGAGAAGTTTCACTTAATTTCACTGATGATCTGTGGTTGGATTGAGGCACTAAACCTGCGAGCGACTCCCGTCATAACCGATCGCGAACTTGATGACATAATTTTGTTTACGTGATAGTTCCACTTTTACTGAGTTATTATATTTTTACACTCGTCACCATAATCTAGAGTTTTACGATCTGTATAACATTTACTGTATTAATTGCCGTCAGATTAACTTATAAGACACCAATTCCCTACACTGGATGCCGCGCGATTTCTTAGACAGCGTCTCGTCACATTTCTTATACTCTGGATTTGTGTCCGATTTCTTATACGTGGTTTCCTACCTTGTGAGCAGCCCAATTTCTTGTACGTGGTTTCTTACCTTGTGAGCCCGATTTCTTATACGCGGTTTCATACATTGTGAGCCCGATTTCTTATACGCGGTTTCATACATTGTGAGCCCGATTTCTTATACGCGGTTTCATACATTGTGAGCCCGATTTCTTATACGCGGTTTCATACATTGTGAGCCCGATTTCTTATACGCGGTTTCCTACCTTGTGAGGCCGATTTCTTGTACGCGATTTCCTACCTTGTGAGCCCGATTTCTTATACGCACATCATTTATATACTAAAAGGTCCGAGTATTGCGCTCCTTTTTGATTGGCTGAAAAAGACGTGTAAAGTAGCGTTGTCACGTGACTGTCGGGGATTTTTCTTTATTTTCCACCTTTCCTTTCCGCGTGACCTTTCTCTACAATGAGAAATTCCCTCTTTCCAAAATATACAGGGGTGAACTTTTCTGCCTCCCTTGTTACTTGAGTCCCTAATGGTCTAAAATGCTTGTTATTTTTAACAAAACACGTAGCCTTGAAGAATACAATGCGAGCTTCTACACGCAAAGATTCTGCGTTCTACTGAGCAGATATTTCTTATATTAAATATGTACAAACTAATGATTAAACTAGTAATTTATGCGTCGTAGTCAAATACTGTCGCAGTCTGGTCGTTTGATTACAAAGAGGTATCCACTAATAGTATACCAGACAATGAAGTATAGCCTGAACATTTTGGAAAGAATGATGCTTCAAGGATAAAACACTTCTTTCATTAAAATCCAGAAATGCAGAAATAGTGTATACATTGAGTTTTTTGCAGATGGTCTGTGAAACCGTCTTCATTTGTTTAATATTTCCTAACTTGGGAACGTTCACAGATGGACAAAACTATAGTACAAAAAAAGTGAGAATATGTACATATATATAGTTTATTTCAAATAAAATTACATTTTGTAGATATTCTTGATCTTCCAATATTTTAAGTCATGCGCTATTTAGGTGGCCACATTACAAACAGTGACATTACAAAAACGATATAAAGTAATCCACCTTTTAAAGATTTGACTAAGACTTCAGCTTGTGAATACACTTAATACCTTGAAAGAAATGCATAACGAAATCATTCTGAAAACGTATATATTGTGACAATGTCGCTTGTGTGCGACATCTTATGTTCTCTCGCGTATGCGGCGGGAATTTGAATGTGAATTATCAGCTGGGACACATAAACAACACGAAATGGATGTACGAGCAACCTTCGGGAACACCACTCCCGATTACTCTCCAAGCTTTGGTTTCTAGTGTCTTCGACAAGTTTCCAGAAAGTCTGTGACGTTATTTCCGCACTGTAAAAGGAGGAAGAATTTCAGTGAGTGGCGCGAGGCATAACTGGCGCGTAGGCGTCAACTGTCTGACGTCAAGTGAATCATTTGTAACTTTGAAGCTATAGACTTTAATTTTAAACAAATGTTTGAGTCAATGTTGATCGATTGTAACGATAGAATACAAATCTGTGTTACATTAACATGACCTTCTCTACACTCTAACATTTACTGGAAGGTGTGCAAATATTCTTACAAACGATTGTTCCTCTATTTTATTTCAATCGGGATAAACCTTAGCATTAACAGCTGTATTACACATTTCATTACATATGCATGGGAAATAGCGATAGTCAAATGTTTAATAATAACTGGAGCCTCTATACCAGCTTTGAAATTCTATATTTTTATGCAGTAACTAAAAACTGAATATCAACAATACATTTCATGTATATTTTGAACTTTCTGGAAATAGCCTCTGAAGATCTCTTCATTCTAGAGCACTTGTTCATATCCTTTTGCATTCAATCTTTGAATCAGTATTTATGAATCACAAAAATAATTATAATATTAAACTTTAAAAAGAGTTATAGTAAAACGCGAGAGATAAACGAAGAAATTATTGCAAAAAAAAAAAAGGCAAACAATTTATGTTCTATATAAATTTTATGGAGTTAAACCACGGCCCGTATATCCCTTACTATTGGATTTTAAAACACTTTTATAGACGGGAAGTCGCTATTTATTTCTCTGTTTTATTTGACTCCAGGTAAGCTATTTTCTGGTAGTCTGTATCACAGCTGCAGGAGACTAAACCCAAACTGCTTGGGGAGCTTGTAACGTAGCTATGTTACTTCCCAAAGCTAGGGAACATGTCATACGCTGGGAGAATTAGCTATGAGCAAGGCCTTCGTGGCATCCAATCTCTAACCTCCACCCAATTGACCTATGATCTTGAGGGCAGCCGAGAGGAACCTAACAATGTGCGGTCGAATACCCTCAGGATGCTATGCGACACCATGCTAAAGAACATGGGATATATGGCAGCCTAAATACTTTGGTATTTACCTTGGTAACAACTATATGCGGTACTTGGTATTTCTCGGTTTATACTTTTAATCTTAAATGAATAATTACATAGAATCTTTTAAAAGATAATTTTTTTTTTTTTTTTTTTTTTTGTAGCTTAACGTCCTTTAACCTGGTTGGTCATATCGGACGATGAATGGAATTAGTGAAATAATGCTCAAATAATCACGGGGCCCATAGAGCTTAAAGTTACTCAACATTCGTCTTCTCAGGCTAAGGAAAAACCCCGAAAAAAACCTTCTCCGTGTAACTCACCCTAAGCGAGATTCGAACTCACGACCTGTTGAATGTGACGCAGACACGCTACCCAGGCGGGCGCTAAAATATTGTTATATTTGATATAGGTACCGTGCACGGATCAGAAAATCGTACTAGTGGTGCCGCTCCGTGTCATGCTTTGTACTTATTAGGAGGATAGTTAGAAGTGGAAGCCATGTGCGATGTAGATATTAATTGTGGTTTTCTGCCTATAAAGTGCACACATTTGACTGAAAGTTCTGTTACAAAAGGTGGACATCTTTTTGTACACATCTGGAAATATACTGGGAACATATGCTGTATTGTGGGGATATTTTGACTTTTTTTTTCCGATGAAGTGAATGTTGCAAGTTTTTGTTGCGGGCTTTGGTTATCGCGATGATACCTCAGGACTGAAAATAAAATATAAAGTATGAATTGTAATACGTACACAACAATACGTACATAAATATTAAAAATAAAAGTAATAATAATAATAATAATAATAATTGACAGACTATTTCCATAATATGTCGTTTAATCTAATACTCACAGTATTTAGTTTCTATTTATTAGCTTAAAAAACTTTAGTATTAATTTCGAAACAACATTATCCATAGTTATGATCTTTAAACTTAAAGAATTTGACGGTATTATAGTCTATTTAGAGGAATCTGTTATGTAATCGATAATCCACGTATGCAATTGATTTTTAAGCATATGTTACTGCTTTGAGGTACAATATAAAGTTAGTGTACTTACTTCTTTCGCTGTACAGTTTGTATCCATAGAGTTCATCTTTGCGCTTTAGTTTTCCGCGTGGGAAAATAATAAAAGACAATAGCTGGCGAAGTATTCTTGTAGATATTATTACATCCTACAACACAGCAGTTATTGTTTGTTCCCTTTCCGCCTCTTGTAATATTTACATTTTCAGGAGGTTCGATACTTGACACCTTAGCACAAGCTAATATTTTTACTGCAGTGTCTCTGTCACCCTCTTGTTAGTAACCAAACTTGCCGCCAGAGTAGCGTGCACGGTGCGTATAGACTAATAAGAAAACAAAAACAAAAGATGTCGCATACGGAACAAGCAAAGACATTAGTTTTTCTTTTGTTTCTTTCAGTTTACCGTTACCATGGGACCAGTTTTGTCGAATAAAATGTTAGTAACTTTATTCATACTGCTGCAAGGTGTGGGCGACCTCCGGTTTGATACTAGCTCCTTGGGTTGGATCCCCTTACTGGTCAGGGTTGATTTACGATTTATGAGCATGTACTGAGGTTTTCAGTGGGCGGTACCACAGGTAGGCCTTTGTGAGAATAATACAGCAGATGAAATAGAAAATGTTGATTTTTATTGTTTCTTAACACTTTGTCAAGAAATCAGCTCGACCTGTGTTACTCTTGCAGCACAATTATTGTTCTCAGATAACTACATGAGACCGTGAATGTTATTGCAACTGTAACCACGAAAAAAGTAAGAAGCAATCACGAATGCTCGGCATGACTCAAACAGCTCAAAAGACTGCCCAGAGCTGACTGACCTTGTTTTCGTTTCTACATATCTTTAAAATATACTTCCACCCCTTTCAATGATTCATATTTCTGACAGTCTACAATTTACAACCTTGTTTGTTCTCTGGAGAGAAAACCCAGCACACTCGGTTTGACGATCCCACGGTCGCCAGTACCGTTAACCTATTTATTAGTTTGTTGAAATGTCACTGTCTTTCAAACGGCGACGATTTGAATAGCCTACCATATGTTACTACCTACCTGCACTTAGAAACATTTCCTGGCCTTTGGCTATTTTGTTGAAATACAAAAGAAATACTCTATTATACGTGTGATTCTAGACAATACTGCAATTTCCCTGACGCCAACATCATTTTCATAATTATTATTATATTTTTATTGACATTATTATGAATTATGATATTATTAATTTGTGATTATTTTAAATTAATTATCTGAAAATAATCAGTCTTAAAGAATTTGTAAGTTACAATTCTGCCTCTATTACTAAATAATTAAATATCGTGACAATGTCTGCTCTCAGATTCGCAATGGGAGTTGAAATGTGAGTCATCATAGCTAAGACAGAGGATGTAACAGGAACCTTCGGGAACGCCACCCTCGATTGTTTTCCAAGCTTTAGTTTCTACTACCTTCTAGAAGCTTCCAGAAAGCTCTGTGATGTAATTGTTCCCTATAAAAGGAGGAAGAACTTCAGTGTTGTGAATCGCTACAAGTTGTCAGTGACTGGAGTGTTAGCGCAAGCCATGGACGGCGTGCGGCTGTAAACTGTCAACTGCCTATCGTATAGTCAAATTTTTGCAGAAGTGATTTAAAAGCTGTATTGTTGAGCCAAAAATAGACACTTGTTACAATACAATACGTTGATTCAATGTTATTATGAAAACAAGAGAAGTTTTTTCTCAAGATACGAGAAAAATTAGAACTCCTTATCAGTTTAAAAGCAGGACCATGGTCTAATCGTAATTATGGGGATTTAATAAGGAAGTTGAAACCACTTTTGTTGCTTATAAAAATAAATGTCTCTGATGCTGGATTTCATATCTACACCCCTTCAAAACAATTTACCCACATCTTTGGCAATGGTGTTATCAGTAGATGCTTAACAACAAAGTGGCTGCCGCGATCTCAGTGCAACCGGATCTTTGTTGTGGGGTTACCTTAAACCAAGGAGTTTTCATGATATACTACTTTGTCAAGTAAGTTCCGGGAATTTGCCAATAAAACACAAAAATGAATTATTCATCCAATTTTATTTTATCGCCTTCAAAGTAGACCCCTTCTGAAATTATACATTTATGCCAACGAATAATCCAATCATTAAAACATTTTTTGTAGACGCCTTTAGGAATCGATGTCAATTGTCGCCGGGAATTTTCCTTATGTCTTCTATCGACTGAAAACGGGTGCCTCAAAATGGTAACTTGAGTTTTGGAAAGAGAAAGAAATCAGCAAACGCCAGATCAGGTGAATACGGTGGTTGTTCGATGAAATTTGTTGAGTTTTTGGCCAGCAATTCATTCACAATAATAGCCTTGTGAGCTGGTGCGTTATCGTGGTGCAGAATCCATGAGTTGCCGTTCCACAAATCTGGCCTTTTTCGCCGTATTTGTTATCTCAAACGCAGCACAACGTTCAGATAATAGTCTTTATTTACCATCTGACCTTCTGGCAAGAAGTCTGTCAACATGGCCTACAGTTTTGATCGAGTTTGACGTGCCCTTTTGGGTTTCGGTTCTGTTGGAAGGCGCCAATCGGAAGCTTGTTGACTGGTTTGAGTGTCAAAATCGCAAACCCACGTCTCATCACCAGTTTCAATGCGTTTCATGAATGTGATGTCGGAATTTGCACGTTCTAGCATGTCTTCAGCAATCCTTACGCAATTGAGTTTTTGTGGAAAATTCAAGTCTTTCGCAACAAACCGAGCTGCAACGCGTGTCATGCCCAAACAATCGTTTAAAATAGAACGAATCCATTCGTGAGGCACAGAAAGTCCAGAGGGTTAAGTAAAGGGACCTGTAAGGCATTAAAAGGAATAATTCTTATAGGAGGCCATAGTGCATCTCTCTCAGACCTAAATGAGATTTTCAGACACCATTTTCTTCACTTTAGCGATGTTCAGTTCAGTTGAGACCGTTGATGGCCGACCAGAGCGAGGCAAATCTTCCACCATATCTCGACCACTTTTTGAATGCACTGCACAACTCTTATGCACGTGCTTTTGATAAAGTCGATTCAACTTAAGCCCTCTGTAACATTTTCAGCGATTCGGAACTCGAAATACCATTTGCAATGCAAAATTTGAGACAGATTCTTTGTTGAATATTTGTATCCATCGTAAAATCGCAAATCACCTTTGAGATGGACTAACAACATGGTGTACTGTAAACAAACTAGATGACAGATAACGATCAAACTCCGCGTGGGTATAGACGAAAGTTGTAGCAACTTAGCGACAACAAATGTAATTTTGAATCCCCTTTTAAAGAGGATTTTTAAATGAGCAAGTCCCGGTACTTTCGTGACAGAATATATCCAAACACTTGATAGCAACTGAAAGATGGTAATTTCGCAAAACATTTTTAATATTCCAAGATATCATCTGCAAAATGCTATGCATGGAGTAGCAAAACAATGGTGTACATTGAACAAGAGAACGGAGGATATCTTCCTAATGTTTTATAAAACCACATCGTTAGCTCAGTATCCGACTTCTTTTATTTTTTCCTATCACAGGTAGTATAATATTTATAACGCTTAAAAGTTTCAAATGGGTTTTGAAAGCACCTATATATTTCCCTTCTTTACGAACCTATTCCACTTGATAGAAAGAAAAAAAAAACGGGTGACTTTAATCTATTACTAACTACAGAAATATTTTAAAGGAACAATTAGGTACAGAAATCTATTAAGTTTCAAACTGATTGTACTAAATACTTTAACTAAGATAAACGTTAGAATAAATGTTATTAGTACGCGTGAACTTGTGCATACAAGGGAAATAAGGAATTACACCAGCTAAAATTATAGTCTATTGAGGTCTGGTCGCTATGTAATGGTTATGCAATTCCATTCTCTGTGCTTGAACAGAGGAAAGACTAACGAATAATGACCTCCGTTTGAGAAAAGTGTAAGCATTGGTAATTTTGAAAAAATAACAAGGTATATATCGGAAATGGTTAACTCGACAAAAGAGAATTTGACATAAGTTGTGCTTTTTAAGGAGATCAACATTTTTTCTATAGTAAGATTTTACGTTCTAGAATGAAGAGGTCTTGAGAAGCTTTTCAAAAAAATTTCAAGATAAATAAACTAGTTGTGATGTAAATAAAATTATAACTATGCGGTATGTTTATCAAAAACATAAGTATTTTTAGGAAATGAAGCATTTCAATAACTCTTCCGTGTAAAGGATATTTTAGGGTGGGAGGATTTTCTTGGAAATCACAAATCTGTTAGGACTTCACTAAAATACCAGGTTTTGTTTTTAACAGAGTTTCCGCTTATGTGTTATACTGATCACAGCCTCTCTCTCTCTCAAACACACACACACCAGTGTTTTCTAATTTTTACTTTCTCTATACGTACTATGTACATAGTGTATAGAGAAGGTATTGCATTGTACCCAAAAATTCGATATTGAGATTTCACCGGAAATACATGTTTTGAGACCACCTGAATAAAAAAAAAAAGCATTTTTAGAAAAATGTCGGTGTGTGTCGGTCTTTGTGTATGTGCGTGTCTGTGTGTCTGTGGGCAGCATAGCTCAAAAACGAAAAGACCGTTAAATACCAAACTTGGTATTTAAGTTCAGTATCTTCCAAGGTTGCGACACGAAGATTTTTAAGAAAATTCCCCACCCCCAACTACCCTTCACAAGGAAAAATTTTCGAAAGTTTGATCTTCTAAAAAATGGTTCTAACAATTTTGATTAAAATATCATACATTAAAGATATATACTTGACAAATAATATGTATATCTTAAATTTTCTGGGAATAGCCTCTGAAGACTACTCTATTCTGGATGAATTTTACGGAATTTACTGTAACTGGTAAACCGTAAGAGATAGACAAGAACTTATGGAACAAAAATATAGAGCACATTAAAACACACAATTTATGTTAAATACATTTTTTTCGTGGAGCTGATCGCTTTTTAGATATTCCTTGTTTTTGTTTCAGCCTTAAAAGCTTATACTTTCCTCATACAGGAATTTGTCAACTCCTCTCCATACAAACAAAGGAACTTCAGTCACATAGCAACCATCTTTTGCTATCACTTTGACCTATGTTACTCCCTTATTTCGCTTCTACTTACAGGGAAGCAGGAAAATACACTATTTCTGCTAATTTTTCTCACTTAGCATGAAGTAAATAGAAGCATAATCTTTTTAGTAAAATTCTTTTGCAGAGATATAGAGAAAGTCATGTTAATGAAACACATCTGATTTATTTATTCAGGTGTCTTCAAAACAAAATCTCGGTATTAAATTTTGGGTGGAATGCAAAACCTTCTCTACCTACTAAACAAACTGCACGCAGTAGGCAAGTTAACCATGTAAAGCAAACAAGATAGCATTGGATTTGTATACATTGGTCTCAGGTTTTTAAATCTAAGTTCCTAAGATGGCCGCCACTTCTCTCACACGCTCTTTGCATCTCGATCACGAATCACTCATCGACACTGCAACATTTCCACTTTAATTTTAGAGACTTCATGACGAATTCCTTATTTGAGTGCCTAACCATCTGGATTTTGATAGGACGGAATTTAAGGTTCTTATCCAGATTTCTACAAACAGTGAAACGTGATAGGCCAAGGAACAAAAGACTGGCGCAGCGCTGATTGCTTAGGACTTCGCTCGAATGCAGTTTTTGCAGCACCAATATTATCCGGTGTTTCCTTGAAGGAATTTTCCTTATATCAGAGGCCGTTCTTCAACATTTTTACATTCTCTAGCACGTATGTACGATATATATAGTAAGCAAAGAAAGCATTGTATTCCACCAAAAATTGATACCGAAATTTTACCGGAAATAAATATTTTGAGAACCCCTGAATCCAAAGAGTCATTTTTAGACAAATATCCAACTGTGTGTGTGTCCAAACATGGCATTCATTTAGAATCTTCCAAGGACGATTCTCAGGAAAATTCCCCTTCCCCCAACTAACCTTCAAACTGCAGATTATTAATTTTTTTTTTTTTTTTTTTTTTTTCAAAAATTGCTCTAACGATATTTGTTAAAGTACTTACTTATGTTTAAGATATTTTCATGGCAAACGGAATTTATATCTTGCGACCATCCAGAAAGATAATACCCTAGATTGATTATAAAATATCAGGTCACATTTTACTTTCTCTACACGTACTATATACATAGTGTAAGAATTACAATCGAGGTTTCAAACATAAGTTTTGACATTCCCTGAGACCATAAAAAGTATTTTTAGATAAAGGTCTGTGTGTGTATGTGTGGATCTTTGGTAAGTATAGCTCAAAATCTAAAAGACTATTAAATACCAAAATTGGTATTAAAGTTTTGCTTCTAAGAATGCGACATGAACATTTTCAATAAAACCCTCCACCCCAAAATACCCCTTTTATGCAACATTTTTAAAAAATATTATCGAAATTTCTTCTAAAGATTTTAATTAAAATACCGCATATTTAAGATACTTACATCAGAAATAAAATTTATGTCTTGAATTTTCTGGGAATCACTTCTGTTCATCCTGGATGAATTTTACTGCATTTTGTATAATTAGTAATTATAAGAAATAGACAAAAACTTACTGCACAAAAAATGTAGATCACGTTAAAGCATATAATTTATGACATGTGCATATTTGTTTAAGAAGTGACTGCTTCCGAGATGTTCCTTGTTATTGGTTTCAATTTTAAACTACGTAACTTTTCTCAAACGGGGTTACCCTTCGATTCATCTCTGTTTTGCTTTACTCAGAATGCAAAGGGAACTGAAATTCAATTGTTTACATGCGTCCGAATTTTCAAAAGATTTGACTATTGCTTTAAATTAAACTCCTGCGCAACAGCCCACAAGGGTCCAAGGCTGCGTCCCCCACATCGGCTCACAACAGTCGTCTTGAATGGGGGTGGGCAGGACCGAAGCCTCCCGTTCCCAGGTAAGCTTAGCAGGTAACAACCCCCAAGGCTCTCGCGAAACCGGTGTAATTAGCCAGCAGATGCGGTGGAATGGGTATGCCTAAATTTTTCTTGACTTCTTTCAGTGTACGGCAAATTAGTTCACAGTTAACTTTCGGATTCAGAAGTGTTTAGAAAGTGGGGTAGCGCGATGGACGTGCAATGTTAAAAGTTGCAAGAGTTTTATTAACACCTTTCCCATTGAAGAAATAGATGTCCTGGATATTCAAGAGGACTATAACCATGCGGCACCACCTAGTGACAAAATTCAGAGACAGAAAGTACTTGGTGATCTAATCAAAACTAATATACCAGCAATTGAAGAAAGAAAACACGGAAGAAGTAACCATTGTAATATCTTACACTACAAGTATATAATGCTTCATCAAATATTATAAACACCAAACTACAGCTGTTACCTGTTTCGACCTGGAGGCTACCAGTTTGGGGGCTATGTAATTAGGGACCTTTAAGGGTCCGGGAGGCTTCGGAACAATTTTTCTGACCTTGGGAGGCTTCGGTATCGCACTCGAGACGTGATAAGCGCCTGGAGTCCCTCCCGGCCGGTTAATGCGGCCCTCTCGACCTGGAGCTGCTACTTCTCCATCTAGTAACTCCTCAATTGAAGCCCCAGGGACCTCACGAGACTGAGAGCAACCGGACCAGGTCTCCCAGCGGGGACAAATGCCCACGCCGGTACCAGGAATCGAACCCAGGTCTCCGCTTGGTAAGCAGCCACACCACCACCGCGCTAAGGGAGGACCGCCTATTGCTTTAGCCTAGTGTATGTCCTTTCTGCTTACAAGGAAGCAAATAATAGGACAATTTCTGCTAATGTTTATCTCGATTAGCGTAATATAGAAAAAATCTGATGTGTTCCATTCACATGACTTTCTCTACATCTCTGCAACAAAGTATTGTTAAAAACCTTATTCTTCTAGTAACTTAATGCTAATCGAAAAAAAATATAGCAGAAATAGACTTATTACTTGCTTCCTTGTAAGTAGAAGTGAAATAAGGCCGTTCCATAGGTTAAAGTGATAGTCAAAAGCTGGTTTCTATGTGACTGAAGTTCCTTTGTATGAACAGGGGTTTACTAAGTCCTGTGTGAGAAAAGTATAATTTTAAAGCTGAAACCAAAAACAAGAATTATCTCAAAAAGGATAAACTCCATGGAAAAATGCATATAACGCAAATTGCACATTTTTAAGTGCTCTACATTTTTTGTGTGGTATGTCTTTTTTCATCTCTTACGGTTTAGCAGTTTTGCAAAATTCCGTAATATTCGTCCTGAATATAGTAGTCTTCAGAGGTATTTGTCAGGTAAATATCCTTAATATATGCTATTTTAATCAAAATCGTTAGAACCATTTTTTCAAAAATTAAACTAATCGAAAAAAAGCTCCATGTAAAGGGTTGTTTGGGGTGGGGGGATTTTTCTCAAAATGTTCGTATCGCATCCCTGGAAGATACTAAACTTAAATATCAAGATTGGTATTTTACCGACTTTACGTTTTTGAGTTATTGTGTTCACAGACACACGGACACACACACACCAACCTTTTTGTGAAAATGATTTTTTTGGATACAGGGCTCCCTAAAACATATATTTCCGGTGAAATCTCGGTATCGAATTTTTGGGTGGAGTGCAATACCTTTTCTATACATTATGTACTTAGTACGTATAAAGTAAAAAGAATAACTTTTTGTAAGTATGTAGTTGGATAGGTAGAGTCAGACTGAAAAATTCAATGCCATAGCCGGCACCAATTGACTATAATAGTTGGCTATACTATTAATCCTAGGTCTTAAATACTTGCAACATTGTAAGTCGCCATTGATGTCATCTGAAAATAATTGATCACCTTATAGTTTGCCGGGAAGCATGCGAGTCAGTTGAGAGATTCAATCCTATGCCGGCATGTTGCCATGGTAGCTCAGTGGTAGAGCAAGCTGCTAGAAACTGAGAGACCCTTGGTTCAAATTCCGGCTATGGCATTGAATTTTTCAGTCTGACTCTACCTATCCGACTCCTGTCCTACATACGGTTTCTGTGAGAAAATAATTTAGAATTATCGCTTTTGTAAGAATAAAGTTTGATTGCAGAACAGTTAGAGAAATTCATGTGAATGGAAAAGGTGAGCTGTTTTCTAATATCTATCTAATACTATTGTTTATGTAATCGGCTTAATCTTTAGTGATAGCGACTTAATTATTGCTATCCACTATAAATATGAATGAATGAATAAGTGTATTTATTGACATAGCAATATCATACATAAAATTTCAACAATCGCACGGGTCCACAGACCGTACGTGCTTTTGTGATACACATTATAAGCAATATTAAAACAACAACAACAAAGAATTAAAAGAGTAAACACGAAAATAAAAAGACAAAGGAAATACACATTCCAAAGCATTATTAAACAACAATAAAGAATTAAGAGTGAACCCGAAAATAAAAATACAAGGATATTCAAATATAGCAATTTAAATTTACAGCACAGAGTACACTTTCATAAATGCACCCTCTTATAATAGAAATTTACACTTAAAAGACATACATATACATAATATATACAACCCTAGCACAACAGTGACCTAAGTATGACATAATATATATGTATGTAGTCACTTTTGTTTAGTTGATCTTATTCCCCCCCCCCTTCTCTATTGGCAGCCTCCTCAGATCTCAGCTGTCTTGCCTTAAGTATAAATTTACCTAGCCCGTACATGTTTTCCGTGCCTGCCAGTAGCGTCCAACATGCTTCTAGCCCTACATTCGCAGATCCACTATAAGTAAGAAACTTTACAAGCCGTTGAACAAAACCATACTCATTAGTATTTATAGCGGCGATCTGACTCGGTTTTTATGCATGTAAATCCTGCGCGTTTGGTCTCTTGCATACGAAAAGCGCTGCGGATTACTTGAAACTCCATAACGACCACGTTGTTCTTGTGATGCCCTTTGATTAAATAATTCTTTAACAAGGGAAAAAAAAAAAAAAAAAAAAAAAAGCTCACGGCTTCATACCGTGCACAATTTCTCGCTAACAGATGTTCCAGAAGCTACATTATGAATAAAATAAATATGCATAAGGTCGTGAACACCATTCTCGATCAAGAGATTACCGTGGTAAAACACTGGCTATACCGCACTATTCTTTATCATATTTTGCCCTGGTAAAGTGCTGACTTTAATACGATTACGGTAATATATGATGCATAATGTTTTATTAGATTTTACCGCTGTTAAAGTACTAACTTCACCGCGATTACGGTCTTTAGCAGTGCATTATGGTTTATTAGATTTTACCCGGGTAAAGTATTATCTTTACTGCTATTACTGCTATTTGTGGCGCATTATGTTTTATTAGATTTTACCTGGGTAAAGTATTATCTTTACCGCTATTACTGCTATTTGTGGTGCATTATGATTTATTAGATTTTACCCGGGTAAAGTATTATCTTTACCGCTATTACTACCAATTTGTGGTGCATTAACTTTTATTATATTTTACCCGGGTAGGGTATTAACTTTACCGCTATTACTGCCATTTGTGGTGCATAATGTTTTATTAGATTTTACCCGGGCAAAGTATTAACTTTACTGCTATTACTGCTGTTTGTGGTGCATTATGTTTTATTAGATTTTACCCGGGTAAAGTATTATCTTTACCGCTATTACTGCTATTTGTGGTGCATTATGTTTTATTAGATTTTACCCGGGTAAAGTATTATCTTTACCGCTATTACTGCTATTTGTGGTTCATTATGTTTTATTAGATTTTACCCGGGTAAAGTATTCTCTTTACCGCTATTACTACCAATTTGTGGTGCATTAACTTTTATTATATTTTACCCGGGTAAAGTATTATCTTTACCGCTTTTACTGCTATTTGTGGTGCATTAACTTTTATTATATTTTACCCGGGTAGGGTATTAACTTTACCGCTATTACTGCCATTTGTGGTGCATAATGTTTTATTAAATTTTACCCGGGTAAAGTATTATCTATACCGCCTTTACTGCTATTTGTGGTGCATTACGTTTTATTAGATTTTACGCGGGTAAAGTATTATCTTTACCGCTTTTACTGCTATTTGTGGTGCATTAAATTTTATTAGATTTTACCTGGGTAAAGTATTATCTTTTCCGCTATTGGTGGTGTACTATGCTTTATTAGATTTTATCCGAGTGAAGTATTATCTTTACCGCTATTACCGTTATTTGTGGTGCACTATGCTTTATTAGATTTTACCCGGGTAAAGTATTAACTTATCGCTATTACTGCTATTTGTGGTGCTTTATGCTTTATTAGATTTTACCCGGGTAAAGTGTTATCTTTACCGCTATTACTGTTATTTCTAGTGCATTATGCTATATTATATTTTACCCGCTATTACTGGCATTTGTGGTGCATTAAGTTTTATTAGATTTTTACCCGGTTAAAGTACTGACTTTACTGAGATTACAGTCATAATGATAATGATGATTTATTTCACCATTAGCACACACAATAATTTAGTGTTCGTAGCAAGTAATTCAAATGCATCTATATTAAATATTCTCATATTTTTTTGTAAAAATGAAATCGCTTAGTTGTGTTTTTAACACTAATTTTAGAAGAATTTACAATTTGTCTTTGTCTTATATTTAAAGGTAGTTTATTACATAATTTTACTCCAAGATAAAGATGAGTGCTAAGAGATTTCTGTAATCGAAATTTAGGAGGTACCATGTTATTTCTGTCGTTTGTATCATGGGAATGTATGTCAAACAAAAGAATTCATTTGTCTTTTGGAGATGAACAAACTTCAAGCATGCAAATACATACAAAGATGCCACAGTTAACATTTCAAATTATTTAAAAATAGTTTGACATCCTTTGACAGCAACTACTAAGTTTCACAAGCAAAATGTTGGCAGATTGATTCAGGACGATCGTCGTATCACTCAGAGAGAAATTGCAAGCACAACCGGCATTTCACAAGAACGTGTGGGTCACAGGATGTCCAACTCTTTGTTTGTCACGCAAGTCAGATGTTCCCACCTCAACATCGTTAAACTTACTCGCCCAACGAGCACAGTTCTCACATCAACACAATCACCATAAACTGCTTTCATTCTCTGATGAATCTCCTTTGGGGTGAAAAGAATCTGTAAAGAATCCAATGACTCCACGTTGCTTAAATCGCATTGACCGACCGTCTGTGCAGGGTTCCATACTTTACACTGTAACAACACAAGGCTAAGGCTTCCCGCCAACTGGAGCTATAGAGGAGAGGGTACGGAACAGGCCAGTACCTGCCGCATACCAATGCTGCCATCTGTTGAAGAGTTGCGAAGGTGGAGGCATTACTTTTCATTCAACCCTAGTATTATACTAACTCTATAATTTATCATATAAACATAATCTTGAATAAGAGTTTAACACAATATTGTAATCTGAAAAATAATCTAACCGACAGGTTTCCACAATTATGCCGCCCTTGTAACATATGTATTTTAAAAATCTACAGAAATGGAAATACTTTCCCAAATAAAGAGAGCCGAAGATTCTGCTTGTGTAAATATAAATTATTGTATCTGGTGGATAGTAGTGTTCCTTGTGATCATATATATATATATATATATATATATATATATATTTGTAATACAATATTTACACATTAATTTAATAATTATATCTAGTTTGTAACATTAATTATTGAAATTCTAACAACAATACTTATATATGCAGAGTATCATACAACTGTGTATTAAAAGTATACAATATTTGACAGTAGTAGTAAGTTTACAATCTTTTATGTATTTAAACAATGATAATAATTTGGTCGGTTTGTTGAGTGCTGCCTGAAGATCTGGAGGAATCTGATGGCTGATTCTGCACTTAGAATAGTGGGCACATTCCGTTATGATGTGCTTGACTGATAGTCTATGGCTGCAATGTTCACAGGATGGAGGTTGCTGTTTGGTGAATACATAGCTATGAGTTAGTTTAGTATTTCCATTTCTTAGTCTGGTGAGTATCATCTGTTGATGCCGGCTGGGAGTTTTGTATATTTTAATAAATGATGTGTTACTTTTTACTTCGTGCAGTTTACTGTTGCGATTATTTTCAATCCAGTTGTTCTTCCATTTTTGTATCAGCTTCTTCTTAATATACTGTATAGTATCTTCATGTGAAATAGGGATAGGGGGATAAACTGGTCGTTCTTCTTTTTTTTTTTTTGCTTCTTTTGCCGCTTTATCTGCTCTTTTGTTCCCCTCTATCTCCTGATGGGAAGGTATCCACATTAAAGTTACTTCTTCATTTTCAAGCAAAATTTGGTTGTATAAATATTGGATTTCTTTGGTCAGTGAATTATCTGACGACAGATTCTGAAGGGAAATTAAAGCACTGTAGGAATCTGAACAAATTACACATTTTCTTTTTGAAAGACTTTTTTAATTGCAAAGTGTTCACTGTAAAATATCATATTTTGTTTATAAACATATGACTATAAACTGCTTATAAACGTGATAGATGCTCGAGGGATGACTATAGGTTAACAAACCCCCGTTTACCAGCAATAATGTCGGGTGCATTTGTTAATGGGAAGATAAAAATTCTATCCCGCCAATATTAAATCTGAGAAATGTATGCCCCATCTCAGAAACTATGTAAGCTAACAGACTGAAATGTTTATAGGACTTGATGCACATCTAATAAGCTCGCTGATTTATTGTGCATACCCAGTGTGGGGTAGCAGTAACCTCTGCCACTGTGCATCCCTAGGGCGTAGTATGTTCAGCGTAGGGCTAGTACTTATGCATCCTAGAGTAAAGCAAGTGACCTCAGGGTTTAAAGTATACGGATGTGTATATTGGTGGGAGAGATCGTGAGCTTTAAATAAGTATACCAAGGGTGCGACGAGATACAGTGCTTTTACTATTATTTTATTTTTTGTTTATTTGTTTATTTATTTGTACCAAGCACCCATACAAAGAATATGGCTATCATCATCATCACAAATTGTTATCTTGACATATTCTAAACCCATGTTTTGTTTTGTATCTAGTACATATTTGTTTTCTTGCTACTACCAATACTATTCTACCCCTAGCAGCACTAATTCTACTAATAACAGTAACAATAATATTAATAGTAATAAATAATTAGTATGGTAATATTGTTACATGCTTGTTACAATAATATTAACAAATAATTCTCTATTAGCATACCTTTCCTCCCAACTCTTCAATTTGAGCAAATTCCTTTTCTGTTGCATTTAGTGTGTAAAGCTTCTCCTCTACAGAACATTCTTTGCACCGTGTCCATCACTTCCCATTCACTATATAGTCCCCACATTTCAACATCATATAAAATTTTTGCTTCAATTTGCATATTTTGTATTATTTCTAGCCATTTTAATATAATTTATTCAAAATGGCCATCAGGTACCTATCTTTAAAGTTCGTAAACTAGGATTATTATTTCGCAATACTTTTATGAGCATTTATCAGGGATTTTCAAAAAGTAATAATTCATGTTATCAATACCAGAATAGATTCACATCAACATTTGGAGTTTTATTTTACTGTATTAAACTTTAATTTAACTATACACAATGTTTTGAGTAAAGAGGTTACTTATATCACAAAAAAAGAAAGATATTCAAGAAGCTGGATAAATCAAACTTACATTATATTGCATTATACATATATAAATATATACATAATACATATATACACATAAATACATGACTTCAGAATACAGAGACTGCCATATTTAACAGCAGCAGCAGTTTATAAAATGAAATTTTCCTAAACAATGAGCCAAAATTGACTCCTCCACTCCAACGATCATTTTTTTTTTTGTTAATTAGTGCGGTATACAAACAAAATGTTTTAAAGTATATTTAAAAAATAAGCAGTTTTCCTACAATATATAATATATATACATATACAGGGCCAATAAAAGTCACTTCAAACTTTAACCCTTATATATATTATAATATTTGCGACAGAAAAAAAGCAAAAGAAGTTACAAACCGAGCAAAAAATATGATTTTATAATACTTTGGAAAGATGTCCTTTGTTCTTTTGACTATTATACACCATTATTTCTGCAACTCCATCTACGGTATTTTGCAATGACGTTTTGGAATATTAGCAATTTCTTGCGAGATAGCATCTTTCAGTTGCTCTCAGGATGTTAGATGTGTCAGAAAGCTCGTTTTTTAAGGTAACCCCAAAGCCAAAAGTCCGTCGGATGGAAATTTGGAGTTCGCAGTGGCCCCTTTTTTTGGAAGTGTTTACTGATGACATATCGTCAAAGATCTCCGAAGTTAATTGTTTTGCAACGGTGCAGATTTGAAGCACCCCATCAACAGTGACGCCAATGATTACAGGCCACGCTGTGGCCGAGTTGTTAGAACACTCGCCTCTCACCAAGGCAGCTCGAGTTCGCTCCCACATGCGGGATTTGTGTGGACAAAACGGCAAAGGGGCGAGTTTGCTCTGGATTCTCCGGATTGCCCCGCCATCGCATTCCACCGGTGCTCCATCTTCATTCCATATATCGTCAGTGTCGTCGCCTGCGGTGTCTATGAGGTAAACCGGGTGTTAAACACCATAAAAATCATTACTTTCCTTTGGTATTTCAGATTTCTTATCAGCAACATAATAAGTTTCCTCAAATTTACTAACCAAATCATCATAACTACATATGGAATATGGACCTGCTTTTAAATTGTTAGCAGTTGTACATTTTCTCAGAACTTGACAAAAGATCCTCTTGCTTTCATAATAGCGATACATCATCTGTATTCTATCATTTAATAATACAACCATGATTTGTAACTTACAATTTCTTATAGCAATCTGAATAAAATTACTAATGCTTTATTCAACAAAACTGTACCCATGATACCGGTGAAAAAAAAAACAAAACAAAACAAAACTTCTTTTGTTTTTATCCTATCTCAAATATTATAGCATTTATAACGGTTTGAAGTTTAAAGTAACTTTTGAAATACCCTAATTAATAAATTAAAGACGACTGCACAAAAATAACAACATTTTTTGGCAAGTGTAATATTTTTGGAAACTTGGCATTCTTAAGCTGTGTTTGCAAATAATACTGTATCAGTTGTTACGTGATGTAGGCATTCCTTCAATATACCTAAAACGAACGATTGGTATCTGTATTATTTTATTTAATAGTTTCATGTTTTACAGTATTCAATTTCGTGACTGTTCCCAAATAGAAATGAACAATGTAGAATACAATGAGAGCTTCTCATCAATAGGGAAGTCCAAAGGAAGGCATCAGAAGTTTATCAGCTCTGTCAACAACGTTACTCCTAAGGGTTTCACCTAGCGCACACCACATTCCCAAAATTAGTAGGTATATAAGGGAAACTTGCAACTTACGTACTAACAAACACATACTGACGTCTGCGAATACAAATTAAAGTTCAAACTCCTTTAAAGAGCTTCACATAACGGGAGGTGCACAAATGTGTTGAAGTTCACAGTCAATGTAACATCTTAACTACTTATGTTATTACAGTATTATTCTTTTCCTCATCATATTTTACTTGATGGCTTTAAATATTTCCTATATTTTGTAAAATATACTAGTTACCCTCGTCCATACTAAGAGAGCCTTGCACTTAAACAAAGCATTTATTAACAAAACATAATCATATTTTCCCATATACCTACCTCAGATCCTTAGTAAGCAGATTTTATTTATTTACATCCTGTACTAAATGTGTACCCATTTGACCAAGACATGCCTTCTTTTTTAAGGAAAAGAATTCTTAGGGACTTTAAACCACTTTTATTGACTTCTTTTATGTATTCTGTATACATATGACTAACACATGCCTTCTTTTTCAGGAACGGACTATGGAAGATGCATTTAGTGCAGAACCTGAGAGGAATGTGAATCAGGGACCTACCACGGCATCCACTGCCCTAGTTGGCCTTAGGCGCTATTAAAACGGATGCGATGACGACCACAAAACGACGAAGTCCACCCTCCTTTTCGCTGTCAACGCTTCTACTTCTATCCATACTCGCGGCGACCTTGCAAAGTTTCCCCCGTATTTCAGCCATGTCACAGGAACACAATCTCAAAGGTAGTGGCGACATAGTCGACAGTGTTGCTCAGGTTGTGCCAGCAGGTGTTCCCGGTAACGGTGTCGACTTCTCGAAAACGATAATGACAGTATCACAGCTTATTTTGCAATCGAATGAGAGGATTAAGGGGAAAAGTGAAGCTGGTGATCACATTTCTACCACGTTCCAACCACGCAAGTATCACACGGAGCAGAGATGGCCTGCGCAAACAAATGTTAAAGGGGAAGCACCGGAAGATTCCACAGTAACTGCAGCAACCGTGGATTTTAGGGCGAATCATATGGCAGAGCGAGATTCAAGTTCTCAAAGACTTAAGAAGACGTTAAGGACAGCGAGTGAAAAAGTGTTATCAGAGAGTGTAACAGTTCAAACGAAAGAAGACTCCTTTTCTAGTTTTTTAGAAATTTTGTCATTGAAGGACAGTTCTAGCCAAGCGGCAGTAAAAGACAAACCTAAACATACTAGTCTCAAGGAGCACATACATAATGAACACTCTTTAGAACCCTTCGTTGAGACATCAACAATTAGATCATCCTCAAGCCTTCGGGTTCAATCTGGATCATTTGAAGTATTTCAGCATCATTTTTCTCCACATAATAATCCTAAAAGTGTTAGTTCACAGACAGAAGTATTTGTTCCCCTTAAAACAAGGAGAAATAAAGCATATTTTATGAACTTAAATTTAAAATCACCTCAGTCAAGACGCTCTGTAGATTCAGACACTGCTTTGATGTCGGATAGTTCCAAAAGTAGGGCAATTGTCAATAATAATGAGACAGAGAATGTCAGTGTTCCTTCCTTTCAGATGCAAATAAATAAGAACAGTTCGTTGAAAACCAAAGACTCTGAGGAAAATATCGTTTATCAGGAATATCTCTTACTGAATACATCCGACAAAGAGGCATTAGAAGCTGCAATGCACGCTGCTAGGCTACGAAACCAAGGCATATATATCTGTCGAAATGAAGGTAAGAGTTCTTACTGCAATGATCACAGTGTAGATATATTAGCACCATTTATTATAGGACTTCGAAGATACCCGCTCCCTAAAGAGTATCAGCTGAATAAAGATCATCCTTCAAATGGAACTACAACCATGAAAAGCTTAGTGTCTTCTGATAGCACTGATATTTCTGAAGATAAGAAGATACACACAACTTCAAATGCTTCTCCAGATTCGAAAACGGATGCAACAGAAAATGGTGTAAACTATGACCAATCCGCAGCACAAACATCTACTCAGAAGCATAATAGGTCATCCACTACAACTGGTGTTTCTCAGCATGCCTATAACCTTAATGAAAATAGCACACAAATCCCGGATACTTTTTCAGATATAGCGATAACTGGTGCTACAACTTCTTCCTTCGTTGAACAAACGTCAACAGCAAAGAAAATTAATGCTGTACCTGAGTCATCCCAATCACAAAGAACGACAGAGAGCCTTAGTTCTACTGAAGCAAGTACTCTTCAACCTACTAATATCTCTGGTGTAACTAGATCAGTTTCTAAATTGCCAACCGCGGAAAAGGACCCAAACTTTACAACGAAACCTTCAGTGTTTGGGTTTGAGCACACAGGACATCCACAAATAGATACGACTAAGCAAGTGAGTTTCATAGATAGTGGGAAAGATGAAACAAAATCTTCTAGGTTAGGAGACACCGTAATTAATGCTACACTTGTGACGCCAGCTACTGCCACAGCAACTTCCTATTTTGAGTCAACAACAGAAGCAGTACTGATGGCCCCAAAAACAACTTGGAAATACGGTAATCGCACAACAATGTTGCAGATTACCACCACATCATCGCCGTTAATTCATAGTAACCACACCGATAACGTGAGTAGCGTGGCAACCACGGTGGCCACTGATTCGAGAACTAATAGTAGTCTTCCGGCGTGGCCGGTGAAACTTGCCGCAGAGGTCTCGGGCGACCTCATACTCGGCGGTCTCATGATGGTGCATGAACGTGAGGACACTATCACCTGCGGTCCTATTATGCCTCAGGGTGGGATCCAGGCTCTAGAGACCATGTTGTATACTTTGGATGTGCTCAATAATGATCCTCGCATGATCCCCAACGTCACCATTGGAGCACACATCCTGGACGACTGCGACAAGGATACCTACGGTTTGGAGATGGCCGTCGACTTCATCAAAGGTAGGGACGCGCCTTTATAGATTTTATAGTTAAACTTTTAGCAGTTTATATGAATACTAAATGTGATCATTTCAACTATGATATTTCAGCTACATAAAACATTATTTTATACCACACTAAACTCGACATGCTATACTATGTATTTCTCGCAAGGTTTATACCAGTGTTAGTGACAGTGAAACTTGTTAGCATCTATCTCATTTGTATCAGTTATGTATTGTCACATATACAGCCTGGTGGATTACTAATTGGAACACTAATCAATTGGTTGATATATTTTTATTTAGTAATTGATAATTTCTCTGAAACTCTAACATGGACTAGCTTAAGATTTGCAGAAAAGACACGGTTATGTGGTTCAGCACATCCTTGGAAAGTAACATAAAATCATACTTCCGGTTGATCATAATTAAATTCTTAACCTTGTTCATCAAATCTCAAAGCTATCATTTAGTTCAGAGTACCGATTACCAGAAACAAATAACGGAGGGATAGTTACATTCAGTTACGTTCCTACACACTCTACGTCAAATGAGTGACTAGTTAAGGCCTACAGCGGTAACGAGCCCTGTAGTCAATAATGAAATCTGCTTAAGGCGATGTTATGTCCGGTTAAGCTCTTTCAAGTTCTGTTGTTTGACTTATTTGCATGAAACACGGTAGCATAAGTATTATACTTTATGGGGCGCTGATACAAAATTAGAGTTAGAGTATATATCTAAAAGATCCAGATGTGTCGCTTATCTGCGCACACCTCTAAGGTAAGATATTATGCCTATTATTTTGTTGTTTCTATTAAATCACCCAATATTAAGCCAGTTGAGTAATTGTGTTCATCCATATGGCAAATAAATAGATATTTATTTACTGTTAAAGTTCCAAAACTGGTATGTCACAAGGCTCGGTGGCGTGTTATCATATTTTGTTTATAAATCCACATCATGAAACGCCAATAGATTCACCTAAACGATCAGTGACCTAAATGTAGACCCTGCAAAAACAGAGGACGTGGCATCATCGGCTAAGGACATGTACGACTAAAGTTTTGAAATTCCAAACTAATAATGTATACCACAGATATAATACAATATAAATACAATTTCATCTATGTTTACTTTCTCTACACGTACTATGTTCATAGTGTTTAGAGAAGATACTGTATTGCACTCAAAAATTCGAAACCGGGATTTCATCGGAAATACATGTATTGGACCCCCCTGAATAAAAAAAATATTTTTAGAAAAAATTCCAGATATGTGCGTGTGTGTGGTTTTTTTTTTTTTTTGGTAGTGTTTAACGCCCGCTTTAACTACTTATGGCACCGCAGACGGTGACACTGATGATACATGAATGATGATGGAGCACCGGTGGAATGAGATGGCGGGGGAAACCGGAGTACCCGGAGAAAACCCACCCAGCGCCGCTTTGTCCACCACAAATCTCACATGCTGTCGCTTGGGATCGAACCCAGGCCATCTAGGTGAGAGGCGAGTGGTCTAACCACTCGGCCACGGCGCGGCCTGTATGTGTGTGTATTGTGTGTGTGTCTGTGAACAGCATAGCTCCAAAACGAATTTTTTTTTTTGGTAGTGTTTAACGCCCGCTTTAACTACTAAGGGCACCGCAGGCGGTGACACTGAAGATACATGAATAATGATGGAGCACCGGTGGAATGCGATGGCGGGGGAAACCGGAGTACCCGGAGAAAACCCGCCCCAGCGCCGTTTTGTCCACCACAAATCTCACATGCGGTCGCTTGGGATCGAACCCCCCAAAACGAAATGACCATTAAATTCAAAACTTGGTGTTTAAGGCTGATGTCTTCTAAGGACGCGACATGAAGATTTTCAATAACTTTCAACTGCCCTTTACATGGAAAAATTTTCGAACATTTTGATTTTCTCAAAAATCACTCTAACGATTTTGATTCAAATATCGTATATTAAAGATATTTACATGACAAACAACATGTATATCTTGGGAATAGCTTCTGAGAAGATCTTTATTTCAGATTAATTTTGCGAAATTTTGCATAAATGGTAAATCGTAAAAGATAAACAAAAACTTGCTATACAAAACACGCACAGAATTAAAACACACAATTTATGTTAACTTTGTTTTTCGTGGAGTTGACCGATTTAGAGATATTCCTTATTAATGTAAATCTGTAGGCTTCCACGGCTGTTGTCAAATGTCCTGGTGGTTGCTTCCGGTATTGGCCGTGCTGCCTTGTAACTCATGTTTTCGCCGAAATGGTTTCAGCTTTAGAATACTCATACTTTTCTCATTCGGGAATTGTCAACACCTAGCCAAACAAACAAAGGCACTTCAATCACATGGCAACCAGCTTTAGCCTAGTGTATTCCCTTATTTCCCTTCTAATTACAAGGAAGCAAGCAAAAAGATTATTTCTACTATTTTGTTTTTCTCGATTAGGATGAAAGAAATGGAATAATCATCTTTTTAACAATAATTTGTTGCAGAGATGTAGAAAGAATCATATGAATGGAATACATTAGATTTTTCTCTACTGGTTTTGAGCTATGATCAAATTTGTTTGTGTTTTTGTCAGGTCACTAATAAGGTCCCTTGAGACAACACATTTAAAAGTTTGGTCTAATATTTTAACTATAGGTGACAATACATCTACTTTTTAAAATTACCCTCAGTTTTTCTGTGTCTCCTTTGGTTTAGGCTTCAAAAAGTTTTTAAACATAATTTTGTGATAAAAAATAATTTTGTGTTTCAAAATTGAAAGAATGTACTTAAATACATCTTCCATAGTAGCTCTGTGGACACATACAGCAGATTTTATTTTTCTATCAAACATTTTTCTTACAGGAAGCAAACTACTGAAAATATCAATAGCGAGAAAAAAAAGAAGAAATATTTGATTCGTGGCTCATATTAAAATTCACCAGGCTGATAGGCTGGAATTAGCTTTCCTTTTCCTCTCCCCTGCTGCTACCATTCTGACCTTTTCTTCTTGCACTGCTGTTGTTTTTTTTTTTCTTCCACAACTTTGTCTATTACTTTTCATGATGCGAAGGGACCTGTCGAACTGAAGTGTTTCCTGCCGTGTACAGTACAGTTTTTCCTCTGATGCTTTGCTGTAGTTCCAATGACTTAAGACATTTAAAATGGCGCATGTTGGCCAGTTACACTTTTTTATTCAGGAAATTTTTAAAATATTTTATGAAATTAAAATGAAGTACTCCATTTTTATGATTTTTTTTATGAAATTTCAGTCTCACTACCCTTAAGAGTTTATCCAATGATACTGTATCAGCTGTTACATGTTGCATAATAATATTTCATCATACTTACAATCAATGGCAATTTTGAGGTATTATTTTGTTTACTAGTTTCAAACTTTGCAATATTCATTTTGTCTGCCTGTCTTCAAGAGGGAATAAACGTGACCTTATATATAAATACATGAGCTGATCGCAATTATTTTTTTTTGACTGGTTTCTCAATGGTTTTGTTTCTAAAGCTACGAGGGCCGTGCCAGAGGTACATGATCTAACAAAACAGATACAAAAATTTGGGGGGAAAACATCTTTATTTCTCTGCATAGTCTTGTTTCAGCTCGACACACTTTTTGCAGCGATGGTCAATAGCTTCGATGCCCTGTTTATAGTGAGAACTATCGAGGTCTCCAAAATAGCCTTCAACTGCTGACTCCACCTCTTTGTTATTGGCAAATCTTCTATCACCAAGCCATTTCTTCAAGTTTGGAAACAGAAAATAATCAGAGTGGGCTAAATCTGCCGAATAGGGTGCATGAGAAAGCGATTCGAACTTTAGCTCATTGATTTTGCCCATGGCGATAATGGACGTATGAACTGGTGCATAGTCTTGATGAAATAAAACTTTCTTTGTTGCTCGATTTCATCACTCAAACGCTGTAACAGGCTCTCATAATATTCGCCATTGATTACTTTTCCTTTTTTGAGATAATCAATGAAAATTAATCCGCGTGCGTCCCGGTAAACTGATACCTTGACCTTGCCTGCAGATAGAACTGTCTTCACCTACTTTAGAGCCGATTCTCCCCTTCTAATGCACTGTTATGAATGTTCCTTCGTCTAAGGTGTGAAGTGATGGACCCAGGTTTCAACCATTTTATGAATCGACGCAAAAACTCAGCTTTATTGCAGCGAAACATTGCCAAACACTCGACTGAAATATCCTCAAGACGCTGTTCTAGTTATTGTGAGCAAACGCGGCACTCATCTTGCATACAACTTTCTCATATCTAATTTTTCAGTATGCAATGTACAGAACTTTTCAAATGCCTGCAATGGCTGCTAGCTCGCGTAATTTCATTCGACGGTCATTCAATACCATTTTGTGGATTTTCTTTAAAATTTCTGGACTGGTAACCTCATTTGGTCGACCTCTGCGATGTTCGTCTTGGCAGCTCGTATGCCCGTGCTTAAGCTCTAATGACAGAAACGGGGTAGAATCTTTGAAATTGTTATTTTCTAACTTTCAAAGTTATAACACCGTTATCAGATATTACATGTATTATATTTTTATGAACAGAAATGGGGCCGAGTTAATTGCCTAAAGGGCAGATTTATTGTTATTTTAATTGTTTATGAAGATCTGTTTTGTGCCAAAACCATGTGCTATTGAGCTGTTTATGATTCTGTCTTTAGGTCAGACCTACTAGTACTTTTATTACATGGACATTTTGTGAAGAATTAAGTCATGCATTTGATGTGATACACAGCGTTTTAATTTAGCAGCATTAAATGTGTTGTAGTTGACTTCTATGTTTTCGGAGAGGGATTCTGCTAGCCTGTAGTGAGTTCAGTCCTTGCCTAATTCCAATTCGTTTCCTTCCTTGAAACGCTGTATTCTATATTAGATATGAAATTTAACAATATAATTAATAAGATGAATATGCAGTGAACGCAACGTACACAGAGGTACTTCTTATCTAGGAGGAAACCCGAGGAAATGCAAGAGAGCCTTATCAAATTTATCAACAACATTAAATAAACAGGCGTCACCCAGCCCACACCAGGTTAAATACCTAAGATCATAGAGACAAAGTATTAGATTATTAGAAAAAATATACGATATGGTGGTTGAGGCAAAATTACTACTATATCGTATAGAAGTATGGGCTTTAGGAGGAGAATGGGAGGTCATAGATGAGATGCATAGGAAATTCTGTAGAGAAATGCTAGGGTTACCAAATGTATGAATGAATGAATAAGTGTATTTATTAACATAGCAATATCATACATAGAATTTGAACAGTCGCACGGGTCTACAGACCGTACGTGCTTTTGTAATACACCTTACAAGCAATATTAAAACAACAACCACAACAAAGAATTAAAAGAGTAAACACGAAAATAAAAAGACAAAGGAAATACACCGTCAAAAGCAATATTAAACAGCAATAAAAATTAAGAGTGAATCCGAAAATAAAGATACAAAGATATTCAAATATAGCAATTTAAATTTACAGCACAGAGTAGACCTTCATAAATGCACCCTCTTATAATAGATAATTACACTTAAAAGACATATATACACATAATATATACAACCCTAGCATAACAGTGACCTAAGTATGATATAATATACATGTATGTAGAACATTGTAGTCACTTTTGTTTAGTTGATCTTATCCCCCCCCCCCGTTCTCTATTGGCAGCCTCAATTAGACCGGTGGCACAAATAGAACTGGGTAGATTGGCAAGTAAGTGAAAGATTATAGAAAGTATAGAATATTGAACGTGGAAAAAAAGAATTTGTTAAAACAGTGTTTAGTATATGAAGAGAAAAGTTTAAAGAACAAGAGATGGGTAGTCGCAGAAATAACTTGGAAAGTAATGGGTTAGGGAAAACGTGGAGAAGAAGAGAAAATAATGGAGATCGGCAAGAAAAATATTTGAGGATATAGAAATACAAAAAATATTTACTGTGATAGCTGAAAAGAGTATTTTAGGTATTTATATACTATGACAGTCTCATGGGGAGGAAAAAAGTACATAGATGTGACCAATAAAGAGGAGCGAGAAGTTATTGGTTGTATGAGAGCATGGGGTTTAAGGAAGGGTGTTCCACAAAATCTATGTCCTACAAGTGGTGGACATGAAGACATGGAAACTATAATATTTAAATGTAAATGGACTGAAGTTTGGAGAAAAAAAATAGAACAATGAGAAATGGCTTTAGATAGAAATATAGCTCTAGTGGAAATATTTCAAAAAGGCAGTAAGAAGATTAGACAATTCTTATATAAAGTGAAAATTAAATTGGTATGGATAGTAAATAAAGTCAAGCACAGTCATAAATGTTGTATTAAACTAGAATTAATAAATTATTGTAAAATATGGGCAGGACAGGTACAGTGTCGGGGCTGAACACCAGTCATATTCACCTGTATATACCTTAGCAAAAATAAATAAATAAATAAAAATATACGAGAGAAGTTTAAGTGAAAACAGCAGTTTACATCCCAGTAAACCTCCCAAGGTTTTGAGCTCTGTAAAGAGTTGTGCATCGCCCAACCAGGTGATAATACAAATAGTGCATTGAAGTTTTAGCTGACAGTTCAATAACACGCACTTTGTACATAGTGTATAGAGAAGTTATTGCATTCCACCCAAAACATCGATACCAAGATTTCATCGGAAATATATGCTTTACGGTCCCCTGTATCAAAAAAAAAAAAAAATTAGAAACATGTCCGCGTGTGTGTGTGCGGCATAGCTCAAAAACGAAAAGTCCGTTAAACACCAAACTTTGTATTTAAGTTCAGTATCTTGCGACAAGAAGATTTTTAGGAAAATCACCCCAGCCCCAACTACCCTTTACATGGAAAAAATGTCGAAAATTTTGATTTTCTCAAAAATGCTCAAATATGTTTGATTAAAATCGTTTATATTTTAGATATTTACATAATAAATAAAATGTATATCTTGAATTTTCTGGGAATAGCCCCTGAAGACCTTTTTATTCTGGATCAATTTTACTACATTTTGCATAAATGATAAACCACAAGAGATAGACAAAAATGTAATACACCAAACATGTAGATCTCATTAAAACACACAATTTATGTAATTTACCTTTTTTTATGGAGTTCACAGTGTTCCACGTATTCTTTGTTATTGGTTAAAGTTTTAAAATACCTACTTGAAAAGGTTTCATATACGGGAATTTGTCAACACATGGCTCTGCAAAGAAACAAATTTTAATCCCATAACAAACATACTCTAAAACATTTGGCTGTCGGTGTGGCCTAGTGTATTCCCTTATTTCCCTTTTGCTTATAAGGAACTAAGTAATAAGACCGTTTCTTCTGTTTAGCCCGATTAGAATGAAGCAGGCAGAAACATAAGCGTATTAACAATAATTTGTTACAGAGATGTAGAGAAAGTCATGTGAATGGAGCACATCAGAGTTTTAAAAATTATATATATTTACTTACGCTGCTTGAGGCATTTGTTTTACTAATTTTCCTATTTTTATCTTACTACCTAGTGTTTCCTCCTTATTATGAAGACCCTAGCATATTAATTAACAAAATATGATAACATGATATCTACTTACTACATAGGCTTGTTACATATTTTTATTTGCACCCTATTTTGGTTTTGTATTACCTAAAAGCTGCTGTATGTAAGAGAGCCTCTTTAAAACTGTTCCTGTAAATTGGAGCTTAGAAATATCTGCCCTGGAATTTCTTTGCACAATTACATTAGGAATTCCTTTGAAAGCCCTTTCCAGGGGGCTTTAAAAGAGACAGTGATTAAAATATAGCAAGAAAGGGTGGGAGAAGGCTGTATTGCAGGTGAACAGGCAGAAACGCTACTGGAATTTCTACTACAATTATCTCCTCCTCTTCTCTCTGCCCTCTTTTCTCAGAGAATGCGGTTTTTCTTTGTTACACCAAGTTTGATACAAATGCCTTAAACGATGCTAGTGATTTGGACCACCTTACAAATTGACAAAGACAAAGTAACCGCAATCTCTCATTCAAATAGCTTTCCTTGTATGCTCTGTCTGCTTAATTACAAATCAAATAATCCCATTAACATATTTACTTATGTGCCTTAAAATAATGTACTTAAAATGCAAGAGAGAGAAGTGAGGGAAAGAGAAATAGACAGTGCGAAGAATGCCAACATGAAAAGAATGGATGAGGGTGATGTTGAAGTTCAGAGAGATACTCTAGGCCTATAATACCGAGCAAGTCAATAGTCTCCGAACCGGCTGCACGGTGTTTTTCCACTGAGCGTGTGGACACATGGTCCTGTACTGCTGCTGTAAACAAGGTCACGCTTTTGCTCTGCTCTGGAAGTGCAGTATTGAGTTGACAGTGTAGTTTAGTTATTACAAACAATTGGTTATTTTATTCTGTACTTAGTCACAAAATGTATTATGGCTCAGCATGTGTTTTCTATATGTATTTATTTATGGTTCTATATGCTAACTGCAGAAAGATTTCCAGGTTTAAAGTTCCAGGCCGTACAACAATCCATGAACTTTACAACAGATTTCAGGCTACAGGAAGTATAAATAAGGAAGCTAAAAGATTACTGAAGAAAGATTAAATGACGTCGATCATAATTTGGAGAGTTTTACCCAAATATTACCTAAGTGTCATTCACAACAGGTATGCATTCTTATGGCTCTTTGAGAAGAAGAACTAAATTGCTAAAGTAAAAACAATACAAAATAACTGTGGCACATACCCTTCAACCTGTGATTCAAAACACATTTTGTGACTCTCAATAGCGTATGCAATGGCGAAATAGATCCACATTTAATAGCATTTTACGGACGGGGCTTGGTTCCACCTTCATGAATATGTGTGTGCACAAAATAAATATTATTGGAGCTCTGAGAAGCCTAAGTACTCCTTCGTGACGAACAGATTGGTGTATGGTAGGCCATTAGCGGAGAAAGATTTATAGGGCCAATTTTTGAGTGAACATTTAACGCCCGTACATATATGAATACAACTATGCCCTCTTTCTTTAGAGAATCAACAGATATGGATCGTGGTTTAGCCTTTTTTAAACTAATATTTGCACCATTCATAGGCCAATTTTTCGATGAGAATAAATGGAAACGTGTTCCAGAACAGAATTATTAGTAGAGATTTGTGGCTCACTTGGTCTTCTTACACAACTCCCAGCGATTTCCATCTCTTATGAAACTTAAAACATTAAGTGTACAAGACAAACCCACACACCCTGGATGAATTATGACAGAGTATCCACCAGGAAATTGCAAGCATTTCTCAAGACGAACTACGATGGGTTTCCTAAAGAGCTGCCAAATATTTATGGACAACGACGGTGGTAAGTTTCAGCATCTATTTTCAAAACGTTGGTAAATAGAGCCTTTAAAAGCACTTTTAAAAATGTATGGTTTCATCCGCGCCTTTTTATTTTCTCTACACGTACTATGTATATAGTGTATAGAGAAGGTATTGTATTGTACCCAAAAATTCGACACCGAGATTTCACTGGAAGTATTTGTTTTGGGTTCCCATGAATCTAAAAAAAAAAAAAAAAGCAGTTTTGGAAAAAGGGTCATGTGTGTGCTGTGTGTCTCTGTGCCTGTGGACAGCATAGCTAAAAAACGAAAATACCGTTAAATACCACACTTGGTATTTAAGTTTGGTATATTCCAAGGATACGACAAGAAGCTTTTCAGGAAATCCCCCACCCCCAACTATCCCTTGCAAGGGACTTTTTTCGAACATTTTAATTTTCTCAAAAATGACTAACAATTTTGATTAAAATATCGTATATTAAAGATATTTACCTGACAAATAAATGTATATCTTGAATTTTCTGGAAATATCCTCTGAAGACTACTTTATTCTGGATGCATTTTACGGAATTTGTATAACTGCTAAACTGATGGACAAAAGCTTATAACACAAAAAAAGTTGAGCACATTAAAACACACAAGTTCTGTAATATACTTTTTTTGTGGAGTTAATCGTTTTTGAGGTATCCCTTATTTTGTTTTCAGCTTTGAAAAACTTATACTTTTCTCATACAGGAATTTGTCAACTCCTGTCCATACAAACAAAGGAACTTCGGTCACATAGCAACCAGCTTTTGACTATGGCTTTAACCTATGGTGCTAATGTTTTTCTGATTAGCATGAAGTAAATAGAAGCATAAGCTTTTTAACATATAGAGAAAGCCATGTGAATGGAACACATCAGATTTTTATGATAGTGGCAGGCGGCAACAAGCACCGAGGACACGGACAGACAAAACATCGCGCAGCCGGTTCGTACTTTTTTTACTCATAATAAACCGAGCAGTTAACAACCCCGTGTTGTAGCATGCAGAACTTAGTTTCTTCATAAATTCAAGAGTTCACAAGTTTGAATCCCAATATAGAAAGTTACCTGGTAAAGCATCTAAGAGGATTTTTCCCAACTTCAATATCATTGGTGTCCAATAGTTTTAAGTGTTAATGTGTGTTTAACACTTAAAACTATTGGACACCTTAGAAGACCCTCTGAACTCTCTGAGACGGAACTATTGCCACATTGATGTTACAGATTGAGTTGCAATTTATATAGTGAAAATAAATGTTCTCCAATCCATGCTTCAACTTAAATAGTCCGTTCCGGCTTCATAGATTCCTGTGTCATTTTCTGGGTTTTCCTAGTTCTCTTTTTCCTATCGGAGTATATCCAAGTGCTATTTTCGGATGTCTTCCCTCCTTCATTTTCTGCCAGTTGGTTAACCTTTTTAATTATTTAATAGTTGTCTTTTTAATTTTTCCCTTATATCTTCATTTCATTTCCTACATATTCTTTTGCAGCCTTTTCACCTTGTTTTAAGAATTTCATTTTATCAGACTGTACTTTACTTGTCTCTGTGTTGGTATCCATGTTTCAATGTCATCATCAAAATTAAAAAATCTGACGTGTTCCATTCATATGACTTTCTCTATATCTCTGGAACAAATTTTTGTTAAAAAGCTTATGCTTCAATTTACTTCATGCTAATCGAGAAACAAATTAGCAAAAATAGTCTTATTACTTGCTTCCCTGTGAGTAGAAGTGAAATAGGTTAAGGTGATACTCAAAAGCTGGTTGCTAAGTGACTGAAGGTCCTTTGTTTGTATGGACACGAGTTGACAAATTTCTGTATGAGAAAGTATGTCTTTCAAAGCTGAAACCAAAAATAATGAATATCTCAAAAACGATCAAGTTCACGAAAAAAATGTATATAACATAAATTGTGTGTTTTAATGTGCTCTACATTTTTTGAGTAGTAGGTTTTTGTCCATCTCTTACGGTTTAGCAGTTATGTGACATTTCGCAAAATTCATCCAGAATAAAGTAGTCTTCAGAGGCTATTCCTAGAAAATTAAAAAGATACATATTATTTGCCATATTATCTTTATTTTACGATATTTTAATCAAAATCGTAAGAGCCAGTTTTAAGAAAATCAAAATGTTCGGAAAAGGTTCCATTTAAAGGGTAGTTGGGGGTGGGGGGATTTTCTTGAAAATCTGCGTGTTGCATCCTTGGAAGATACAAAATTTAAATACCAAGTTTGGTATTTAATGGTCTTTTCGTTTTTGAGCTATGCTGTCCATAGATACACTCACAGTCACACACTGGGACCTTTTTGTGAAAATGTTTGTTTTTTATACAGGGGAGCCTAAAACGTATATTTCCGGTGAAATCTAGGTACCGAATTTTTTGGTGGAGTGCAATACCTTCTCTATACACTATGTACAGAATACGTGTAGAGAAAGTAAAATTTTAGTTTATTTTCCTTTCTTAGTTTACATTTAAATGTTCTTTGAACTGTGTCACAAATTGCTTGAAAGCTATTAAACTTCATTTCTGTTATCATCATAAATAAAACACATCACAGCCTAAATGTTTGAATTTTTTATCCTTTTTTTCTCTGAAAAGATTAAGATCGTATTGGTTGCTCTTCTCTGAATGCAGATTCTTTGTATTTTTTAAAATATAGTAAAATTATAGAGTTTGAATCTAAATAGAAAACACCATAATCGTGTCTCGGCGTTCTCCCCATAGGGTCCATTCTTCGGAGAAAAAAAAATTCTGATGTGTTTCATTCACATGATGTTTTGTATCTCTTCTTCAAAAACACTATTCTTATAAAAGATTATTTTTGGTTCTCTTCATTCTGGATAACTTTGCATAGCTAGTAAACCGTAAGAGATAGGCAAAAGCTAGTACAGAGAAAAATGTAGACCCATTTCCTAGATATCAATTTTAAAATATTTAAGCTTTTCTCACACATCATGTGTTTCATATATTTTTTGTTTTATACTTGGAATCCAAAGAGAAATGAACTTGAATTATTTATATAGCGACCAAATTATAAAATATTTTAGAATAGCTTTAGCTCACCTGTTTCTCTTACTTTCCTTCTGGTTAGAAGAAAACAAGGAATAGGACAATTTCTGCTAATGTTTATCTCAAAAATCATGATATAGATAAAAGAAATATCGTTTACAAGTATAGCTTGTTTGCAGAACAGATAGAGAAACTCCTGTGAATGGGACACATATAATTTCTCTGGTACATAAGACGATTGTAATTATTCCACTTGAGTTTTCATTATTTGACTGAACTTTGTGTTACCTCTCTGTGTATATTATTTTACTCTAATATGTTATCCCACCGCTTTTGTTCATTATATTTTGTCAATACCGATGTCTATCTATAACCAACTAAACGGAAGAATCTTCTCAAAGTATTACTTAAATTTCCATTAGACGTTTAGGTCTATTCTGTTGGTGATTTCCGACAGGCCCAAAGGAATTTCTATACGGGGAGAAGGGGATGGTATTGGGTATTTGGTATGCCAGGTATGCCACTATGTGAAATTTCCGGTAGGTAGATGAAAGCTGCGTTTGAAGTGTGGTCAAACTACTTGCAGATTTTCTCATGTCCGGAAGGCTCTTCATTACGATAGAGTGGACAATACAAAATACAATGTTTAAGTGAGCGCATTTAAGGGGGACGTAGGCAGAAATACCTCGACACAACCAAAATTCTACCATGGCCATAGTTTTTGTTCTAAAGCATTGAAATTTTTCATGGTTAGTTGTATTCTATAACTGTCCTATTTTATAAGTAATTTTGTCAACAAATAAAGAAATTGCACTACATTGGAATTTTCAAAACATCAAAAAAGTTATGTACCGTTTTCTTAGTAACCCTTTGGTGAAGTTGCTTGAAAACAAATGTACATAAAGTATTAGAAGTATGCTGTGTTCTGGCACAGAAGTTTTTTCTCTATCTCCCTTCAATTATTTTTAAAGTATTTTTCAATGTATGCGGGTTGTTTTATTTCAAATTATTATGTATTCATAGCACAGAACCTATAGAATCTAAATCAAAAGAAAACTAGAAAAGGGTATATAAGTGCGAAAAATTACAAAATTGAGAAAACGAGAAAAGAAAATATTGTTTGTTTTATATAGGGAGTGATCTTATACTTAAATACTGCCTAAAATCCAGTAGTAGTCAGCTTCTTTTTCCTGGTCAAAAACTAAAGAAACATACCTTCTAAATATTTATAACTATGTTTCCCTGTTAGAAATGTAGAGAAACAAGGGATCAGAGCTGATAATCAAGTAAGCAAAAAATAGTGGGCGTGGCATGACAAGTCCTAGCTTTTTAATTTATTTGGATCACAAATAAATTTAATTAGGTTATGAAATTTTGGGAACATAAAGTGAATATATTAGCAATTAATTAGTGAAATAAAAAGAAAATTAAAAATTTGCTATTTTTAGCCATATATTTTTTTAAATATCATGAATGGAATCGTATACACAAACTAGCTGTGCCTATAGTTACACAGTTATGTTTCATTGTTAAGGAATTTAATACTTAGCCATCCATGTATCTGTTTTTACTTTCACTGCCGTGGTAAGTGCAGGAATTAGAGGGTTTCCAGAGCAACATGCCCCGTTTATAAACAGCAAAATTTGTTGATTTACACAAAATTGGTAAAAAAAGTTTCAGGAGAAGTGTGATTATTATTTTTTAATCAAAACAACAGATGGTAGCACAAGAAGAGGAAGAAGAAAAAGACGATGCTTCCACAATTTCGTTTCCGTTGTTGTATTCAAGCAAATTATACTTAATCGTCTAAGCGTTATATTTTCACCACGGTGTATTTTAAAGTGTAAGAGATTTCCTGAATCAACAACAACCTTCTGCAGGTGGCCTCCGATATCCCCTGATTTGACCACCTTCAATTCTTTTTATGGGGTTATATACAGGTTTTTGTCTACATACCACGAAAAAACCCGCAAGAGCTCCGACGACTATTACTGCCGCCATCAAGAGCGTTTCGTGCTTAGAAATAGTGGGTGAAAGATTGATAATTTAGCTCAGATGCTTCTTTTTCAGGCTTGAGTTTTCTTAACGTACTGCAAACATATGACACGGGTCCAATGGATTTACTTCCGTTCCAAAGGAAGAATGCTAAGGATTTTAGACTTGAAAAACTCCATCGTCCCCCACCGGGTTTGAACTCGCTATCTTGGGTATATGAAGTTAGCACGGTAACCACTACACAACGAAAGGCGACAATTCCATTCATTGTCTACCGACCTGACTCATAAGTTTTATAGAGAGAATGTTGGGTAGGTCCGTTTCATAACCCGAATTCTCCTATTCATAATTTCTTATTCTCACTATATTCTTGGCATCTGTTTCAGGATTAGGCTGCGCCGTGGCCCCTCGCCTCTTACCAATTCGGCTCGGGTTCGATCCTAGGTGGGATTTGAGGTGGAAAAGCCGAGAAGGGGTAGGTTTCCTCCGGGTTTTCCTGTTTTCCTTGCCATCGCATTCCACCGGTCCTCCATCGGCATTCCATATAGCATCAGTTGCATCACCGCGGTGCCTATGTAGTAAAAGCGTGTTGGAACACCAGCCGTCGGTGTCCGGCGGGTTGCGGCTGGGTGGTAGCATGTGCAATGTGAAGGGTTTATCCTGGCGTCGTCGTCGTCATCGCTACCACTAGATCGGGACCCGGTTGCAGGACTTACGGATTCAGCCTTCTGGGGAATGATCGAAGCTTGCGAGTAAAGCCGAGCGGCTTCAGAGAGATTCCTTCTGTAGTCATACCACCTGGTATTTCTTTCTCTGTTCCTTACACAGATTCGCTCTATTTTCTTCTCTATCCAACAAAATATTGCCCATCGCTAGAAACCGTTCCACAAATTACTAGAGAGATGCCAAAGAGGTCTTTACTCATTGAGGTCAAAGAATGTTTATGGGCACAAGAGGTACAGATGAAATATCTCAACTTTACTTTAGCTTTCCAATGTTTTCCCTCCAAGTATAAAACGGCTGCTTATATTAGAGAGGTAGAGTTACACTGAAAAATTCAATGCCATTGCAGGAATATGAACTACGGAACTTCTGGTTTTCGTCCAGTTTCTCTGATCACTGAGCAGCGTTTTCCCGGTAAACCCCAAGAAGATCTCAAATTATTGTGATATATCATACCTCAATGGCGACTTACAAACCCCATTAGTACTTAAGTTCCGGACTTTAAGTTAACCAACTATTAGGTAACTGAATGTGAATTAATTGTTTCTTACACACCAGCCATATGTAGGACAGAGGTTGGAAAGGTAATGTGAGACTGAAAAATTCAATGTCATTACCGGATCTCCTAGTATCCGTTCAGTTGCTCTGACCACTGAGCTACTATGGCAACATGTCACTATTGAGATATGACATCCCAAAACAACTTGAGATATTCTTGTGGTTTACCGGGAAAATGTGGGCCAGTTGCAGAATTTAATGCCGTGCCGCCTTATTGCCATCGTAGCTTAGTGTTCAGGACAAGTGGGCGAAAACTAGATGATTCTTAGTTGAAATCCAAAGATTTAGTTTTTCATCCTGACTCATGCCCCTTCAACTTCTGTCCTACACACGGCTTTTGTGAAAGAAACAATTTAGACGATATATATGTTTATAAACGAACAAGTTACAGAATACGAAATGTCCATTCCTAAATTGTCCGGAATGTGAACGTATCATCCTTGTTGCGGTAGAACTGTGTGTGTTGTCAAATGCTTCCAACGGCTCTAAGCACAAACTGGTGGTCAACTTAAGGTCAACTGCTCTGGGAATCGAGAGATGTTACTAGGTTGGTGCGAAGTTCGAGGAGAATTACCCTCACTGGACAGCAGTTTTTCTCCATCCAATTTAGGAAAATTGGGAGACATCTACTGACCGTTGGCTATTTGTGTACTTGAGGGACTCAGCTTAATCTAGAGAAGAAAATAAGAAAATTGCATGTGTCACATTCACCGGACTTTCCCAAAACTCTTCTACAAAACATTCTAAAAAACTTAGACTTTTTTCTACTTCTTGTTAATAATTTAAGTAAACATTTAAATTGACCAGAAGGCGCAATTGGTAACCATATTTTTACTTTCTCTAGCCCCATATATACAATGTACATAGGGATAGAGAAGTATTGTACTCCACCCAAAAATTAGATACCGAGATTTCACCGGAAATACATGTTTTAGGCCCCCTGTATCCAAAAAAAAGCACTTCAGAAAAAGGTCCGTGTATCTGTGAAAACGATAACTCAAAAATGAAAAGTAGCTGAAATACCAAACTTGGTATTTAAGTTTAGTATCTTCCAGGGATGCGACACAATGATTTTGAGAAAAATCCCCTACCCCAAACTACCCATTATGTGGAACTTTTTTCGAAAATTTTGATTTTATTAAAAATGCCTATAACGATTTTGATTAAAATATCATATACTAAAGATATGTACCTAACAAATAAAATGTATATCTTGAATTTTCTGGGAATAGCTTCTGAAGACCTGAATAATGTGGATGAATTTTGCTTAATTTGGCATAACTAGTAAGCCTTAAGAGATAGACAAAAACTTACTAAACAAAAAATGTAGGCCTTGTTAAAATACACAAGTTATATCATACATATTTTTCTCGTGGAGCTTACCGTTTTCGAGGTATTCATTGTTATTAGTTTCAGTTGTGAAGTACTTATACTTTTCTCAGACAGGAGTGTCCGTTTTGCTTTTGTTCTACTCCTGGCCAAGAAAAGAAGCGATTTGTAATCACAATCGCATAACGACAGCTTTTAAAAAATTTGCCTATTGGTTTAGCCTAGTGAATTCCCTTTTTTTCTTCCTACTTATACGGAACTAAATAATAAGAACATTGTGCTAATGAGTACCTCGATAAGCAAGGTGCAGAAAGAAGAATTATCTTATGTAAGAAGTTTGTAGAACAGCTAGAGAAAGTTATGTGAGTGTAACACATCCGATTTTTATACATTCGGTCCATATATTCAGCCTAAACTGAAGTATATTTTCTTCTTATATTAAATAATACATTATCCGAACTTTTTAAAAAAATTTGATGGTTTTTTCCATTCACATGACTTCCTCTACCTGTACTGCAAACAAAATAATCTTACAAAAGATAATCCTTCTATCCACTTCACGCTAATTGGGATAAACAGCAGAAATGGTTCTTATTCCCGAGCGAGATGGCACAGCGGTGAGCACGAGGCTCGCATCCGGGAGTTCGTGGACTCACCTCCCACGGCCGATCTTCCTGACACATGAGTTTTTCGGTTTTTTCCGGGTCACCAGGCAAATGCTGAGGAGCGTTCTTTCATCCCCTAAATGTCCTGTCCCTTCATTTTCGTTCCATTTCATATTTTCGTCCGGTCTTTTCAGGTAGAAGTCTGGTTGTGTTGCGGCCGAGGAGCCAGGAGCCAGGAGCCAGGAGCAGGAACTAGTCGGCCGAGTATACTCGGGCGGTTCGTTTTATAACTGCTGTTCTCTCCGCTAGCGTAACATGGTAGTTGTCTGTCCCCATTGGGATAGTGTCAAAACCCGTATGAGCTGACGTTTGCCTGGTGAAATCAAGCGGAGGGATGAAGAACCACCACCACCGCGCAATTTCTCGGATAATTTCGCGCTTTCACACCGAGGTTTGACATATTACAGCGATGTAGTACTCGGTGTAGAATCCGCTTCGCTCAGTGGTCCAGTTCAATAGATCCTTGTAATTACTTGGGAGATAAGCGATGGTCAATATTTTTTAAAAGCGATTGCTATGTGCTGCAATTGAAATTCGGTTCTCTTTGCAGGCTAGGAGTAAACCAAAATACGTATATGCTTTCCGTTTCCGAAAATGCAACTATTTTAAAATATAAACAAATAACATATATCTCGGAACTCGTCAACTTACAAAAATCTGTGTCACACAAATTGTATGTTCAGAGAGATGTACATTTTGTAGTAACTTTTGTTTCTCTTAGTTTAACGGGTTTGAAAAAGTTATTCTGAATGGAGAGGACTTCAGAGGCTATTCATAAGATTTTCAGCACCTAAAGTTATTTTTTTCATTTTTAATATAGGTAGTATATTAATAAAATCGCTAGAGCTATTTTGAGAAAATCGAAAAATTCGAAAACCTTCCATGTAAGGGGAATTTTGGGGCGAAGGGAATATATGAAAATCGCGTTGCAAATTGGACAATGCTAAACTTAAATATCAAGTTTGGTATTTAGCTCACTTTTTATTTTTGAATTATCGTGTTTACAGAACAAGGGCATTCGGATACATGCTCGGGCCCTTTTATTTTTAATGCTTCTTTTTGGATACAAGGGGCCTTAAAATGTGTATTTCTGATGAAATCTTAGTATCGAATTTTTGGATGTTATACAATATCTCCTCTGCCTATACACACTAATTAGAGAAAATAAAAATGAAATGAATCCAAGAGAAATTAAATCTAGAATATACTTATTGCCATATAAATGAATTATGAGTTTTTGAGCAACAGAAATGTATTTAGAATAAACAGGATTTCACAAGATAGTAACAGATAATACTTATAAATACTTAATAAAAATGTTAGGACAGTTTTGAGAAATTAAAAAATAGAGATACGTAAAGCACAGATTGAGTTTTAGCAATTTTTCTGATAAAACTTCATCTGGAATTTTCTTATATAGATTTATTTTTCGTTAGGGTACGTTTCGGTTATCTTCAAAGATGTACTCATTACTTCCGCGCTCTGTAAGATGAAAGGGGAGGAGGAAGGTCTTGCGCAGTAATGATTGCTATCCGCTACCATCTAGTCTGTAGTCAGTAGTGCAATATCATATGACCAGTTCTAGGTCAGCATATATAGATACTGTGAAGAATATGGAAAATTTTATGATATATTTAGCCTTTTTGTTGACTTTTGTATTATAACAAATGTATTTATTGACTTAAAAGTTGATTACAAATAAAGTTTTCAATTCTCTGCTGCAAATAATTCATTCGACACTTCAACACGTAGACAGTTGACGGCTTGCACACCACTGCGCGCTAGCTTGACTCACGACTCCTAAAATTCACTACACATTCAATTGGTTTGCAACTCTTCCTTTCTTTTATAGCTAAAATGACGTCACAGAACTTTCTGGAATCTTGTGTAAGCCGAGCTATTGGACGATTCTAGCATGTGTAGGGTAATATCTTGCGTTCCGGTTACCGGTGCATTGCTCCCGTGTTTACAACATTCCAGCATCACCGCCGCATACTAACGCGAACGTGAGAGCGGTCACATACGCCACTGTCACAGTATTGTTCCATGCTAGTGTTGTAAGGCGAGGGAATCCTCCGTAATCTGGTGAAGGTAAATGGTACATTTAGCACTTAATATCTTCACTGACGAACCGGAAGCGTTGATATTTAAAGAACCAACAATATCCGCTACTCAAATACTGGAAAGCACTATCGCAGCCATCTGCGAATCTAGCACTTTAAACTACAATATAGCCATTTACCAGGAGTGAGTAAAGTGCTACGTTTAAAGGAATTACAGGGAAGCTACAATACCTTCACAAGAACTTAGCATGGAAGTGGTACGGCTTGGGATTAGGCAGTCAAGGTTTACCTATAATGATATGAGCAGTTAGTGGGATCTCTAACTACAACATTTCAACATAACCCAATAAATAAATGCAATCACGTACTTTCTCTAAACGTACTAAGTACATAGTATATATATAGATATGTTTTGAAATCCCTGAGTCCAATAAAACTCATTTTAGAAAAAGGTGCACGTGCGTGTATGCGTGCATGTAATTGTGTGTATCTGCTTGGTGTTTGAGTTCAGTATCTTCCAAAGATGCGACACGAAGACTTTCAAGAAAATCCCGCATTCCAAACTAGAATTTACATAATAAAACGTTTGAAAGTTTAATTTTACTCAAAATGGGTTTAACGATTTTGATGAAAGTAGTGTATAATAAAGTTATTTACATTAGAAACAAAATTTATGTTTCTGCGAATAGCTTTTGAGGACCTGTCAGCTCCGGATGAATGTTGTATAACGGTGAACCGTAAGAAATAGAAAAAAGAATCACAAAAAATATAGATCTCATTAAAACTCACAAAATTATGATATATACATTTTTATTCCAGAATTCATCGTTTTTGAGGTATTGCTTTTTATTGGTTTAATTTTAAGCTACGTTAACTTTTCACAAACGAGGTCACCTTTCGTTTCATCTCTCTTTTATTCTACTGGTAATGTAAAGCGACCCGAACTTCATTGTTCACATATTGAACAGCTTTTAAAAGATTTAGCTATAGCTTTAGCCTATTGATTTATCCATTTCTCTTCTACTTACAAGGAAGCAAGTAATGAGATAATTTCTGCTAATGCTCATTTCGATTAGCATGATGTTTATAAAAGAATAATCCTTAGTAAGAATAATTTGTTTTTAAAAGCAAGTAGAGAAAGCCATGTGAACGGAACAAATCAGAGAATAAATCACTCGCCTCTCACTTGCTCTAGCCTAGGCGACCCCACGTTGGATTTATGGTTGATAAAGCGACATAGGAGCAGGTTTACTCCGAGTTCTTAGGTTCCCCCCGCCATCGAATTCCACTAGTGCTCCATCTTCATTCCCTGAATTATCACATATCATCGCCTGCTGTGCCACAGCAGTAAAAGCGGGCGTTAAACACTATAAAACAAAAAGCATTATATTTTTACTTTATACGAAATATGTACATAGTGTATAGAGAAGGTATTTCACTCCACCAAAAATTCGATACCGACATTTCACCGGATATATATGTTTTAGGGTCCCCTATATCCAAAAAAAGGATTTTCAGAAAAAGGTCCGTGTGTCAGTGAACACGATAACTCAAAAACGAAAAGTCGGTAAGATACCAAACTTGGTATTTATTTAAGTTTAGTATCTTACAGGGATGCGACAGGAAGATTTTGAGAAAAATCACCCCACCCCAAACTACCCTTTACATGGAACTTTTTACGAAAATTTTGATTTTCTAAAAAATGGCTCTTACAATTTGGATTAAAATATCGTATATGAAAGATACTTACCTGACAAATAAAATGTATATTTTGAATTTTCTGGGAATAGCCTCTGAAGACTACTTTATTCTGAGTGAATTTTACAGAATTTTGCATAACTGCTAAACCGTAAGAGATGGACAAAAACTTACCACACAAAAAAATGTAGAGCACGTTAAAACACACAATTTATGTTGTATACATTTTTTTTTCGTGGAGCTGATCGTTTTTTAAGATATTCCTTGTTTTTGGTTTCAGCTTTGAAAAACTTAACTTTTCTCATACAGGAATTTGTCAACTCCGATCCATACAAACTAAGGAACTTCAGTCACACAGCAATCAGCTTTTGACTGTCAATTTAATCTATGGTACTCCCTTATTTCGCTTCTACTTACAAGGAAGCAAGTAATAACACTATTAGCATAAAGTAAACATAGGCATAATCATTTTAATAATATATTTTGCAGAGATGTAGAGAAAGTGATGTGAATGGAACACATCAGATGTTTTCTAAAAAGATTATTTTGGATTCAAAAACTCAAAATATTTTATTTCCGATGAGCCCCCACATGGAATTTGTTTGATGGATGGTTCTTCATTTATTTACGAGGTACAATGATACTTATAATACTAAACAATGGGCGTACATTGGAAAGACTGGGCAAACCACGAAAATACTCAAACTGGTCATGGACAGTAAAAAAGTTGACTGTAGTGATGGATGAGAAAAAAGTACTTGACGTTGGCTACAAGATGCAGTGGAAGAAGTGCTGAATCGAAAGTAGGTTCTGAGAAGAAGAAAATACCAGAGTAAAAAATGTCAAGATAAAATCATATGCGAAGGCGTAGAGAAAAGCGCAATGGAGGGCAAATGGAGTAGCCCTTGTTTGATGTGATGAATCTCTCCTTGGGAAGAAAAACATGGTTGACTGATCCATAGATTGATAGGGCTAGATACCAAAAAGTACCATTGCTTGGGGATTGTTTTCTTCTGAGTAAATTGAGGGGTTGGACTGAAAAGTTGTGACTCCCAAGTGATAAAAGTGATTTTCAAAATATTAAAGCCAGAGGTTTAATTTCCTCCACAGGCATTATTGACAATAAAGGAAGTAATCATTCCAATATATGCTTTCATTCTAGATATATTAATTTAGGTATTTAATTTAATTATCTAAAAACAGATTGAGCTACATGAATTATTACTTTCTCTACACGTACTATGCACATAGTAGTTCGATATCGAGATTTCACCGGAAATACATGTTTTGGATCCCCCTGAATCAAAAAAAGCATTTTTGGAAAAAAGTCCGTGTGTGTGTGTGTCTGTACACAGCATAGCTCAAAAACGAAAAGACCGTTGAATACCAAATGGTATTTAAGTTTTGTATCTTCCAAGGATGCGACAGGAAGATTTTCAAGAAAATACCCCCACCCCCAACTAACCTTTACATGAAACTTTTTTCGAAAATTTTGATTTTCTTAAAAATTGCTCTAACGATTTGGATTAAAATAAGGTATATTAAAGATATTTACTTGACAAATAAAATGTATATCTTGAATTTTCTGGGAATAGCTTCTGAAGACTACTTTATTCTGGATGAATTTCACGGAATTTTGCATAACTGCTAAACCGTAAGAGATAGGCAAAAACTTAACACACAAAAAATGTAGAGCACATCAAAACATACAATTTATGTTTTACACATTTTTTCGTGGAATTGATCGTTTATGACATATTCTTTTTTTTTTTTTTTTTGATTCAGCTACTATGAAAAACACCTTTCTCTTACAGGAATTTGTGAACTGCTGTCCATACAAACAAAAGAACTTCAGTGACATAGCAACCAGCTTTTGAATATTAGTTTAGCCTATAGTACTCCCTTCTTTCCCTTCTGCTTACAAGGAAGCAAGTAATAAGACTATTTGTGCTAATTTTTTCTCGATTAGCATGAAGTAAATAAGAGCATAAGCATTTTAACAATAATTTGTTGCAGAGAGGTAGAGAAAGTCATGTGAATGGAACATATGAATTTTTTTTTATTTTCTGTACAGAGTAGGTGCACGGTATAGATACAGGTAAGCTATTGTATGCATCTAAAATTCGACTCCAATTCGGAAATATATTTTAGGGTCCTTGCATAAAAAAAGTTTAGAAATAGTACAGTATGTGTGTGTGTGTGTGTAAGTTGTGTGTACATGTGTCTATGAGCTCGATAACTCAAAAATGAAAAATCCGTAAAATACTTAACTTGGTATTTAATTTTAGTATCTTAAAGGATGCGACATGAAGATTCCGAGGAAAATCCCCCACTCCAAAATAGCCTTTACATGGAAAACATTTCCAAAAGATTGATTTTCTTAAAAATGACTCTAATGAATTTGATAAAAGTATCATATATTGAAACATATTTACATGGCAAATAAAATATACATCCTGAAGTAATTTTGAAGACCTCTTCATTCTGGATGACTTTACATAGTTGGTAAACCGTTAGAGATAAACAAAAACTTACTGGAAAGAAAATTTAGATCTCATTAAAGTACACATATAATTTTACTGTCTCTAGCACGTATGAACAGTATATATATATATAGTGGATAGAGAATGTATTGTATTACACCCAAAAATATAATACCGAGATTTCATCGGAAATATGTTTTAGGATTCACTGACCCCCCCCCCAAAATTCTTTATTTAGAAAAAGTTCCGCGCGTGTATGTGTGTATGACTATGGAACGCCCAATTCATAAAATATCGGTTAAATAACAAATGTGCTTTTTTCAATATCTTCCAAGGATGCAATACGAAGATTTTCAGTATAACTCTCTCACCCTCATCTACCCCTTATATGGTACTTTTTCGAAAAGTTTGATTTTCTCAAAAATGGCTATTTTTTATTAAAATAATGGCCTTAATATATTTTTATGAAAACAATATGTATAACTTGACTCTCAAGACTTTTCATTCAAGATAATTTAGTACAGCTGTTTTTTAACTGGTAAACTGTAAGAGTTTACAAAAACTTACTACATAAAAATCTGATGTGTACCATTCACATGACTTTCTCTATATTCCTGCAACAAATTATTCTTAAAAAGCTTATACTTCTATTAACTTCATGCTATTCAGTAACACATTAGCAGAAATAGCCATATTACTTGCTTCCTTGTAAGTAGAGGTGAAATAAGGGGGTACCCTAGGTTAAAGTGATAATCAAAAGCTGGTTGCTATGTCACTGAAGTTCCTTTGTTTGTATGGACAGCAGTTGACAAATTCTTGTACGAGAAATGTATAAGTTTTTCATAGCAGAAACCAAAAATAAGGAATGTCACAAAAACGACGAACTCCACGAAAAAAATGTATGTAACATAAATTGTGTGTTTTGCCATGTTCTACATTTTTTGTGTAGCAACTTTTTGTCCATCTCTTACGGTTTAGCAGTTATTCAAAATTTAGTAAAATTCATCCAGAATAAACTACTCTTCAGAGGCTATTCCCAGAAAATTCAAGATATACATTTTATTTGCCAGATAAATATCCTTAATATACGCAATTTTAATTAAAATCGTTTGAGCCATTTTTGAGAAAATCAAAATTTTCAAAAAAAGTTCCATGTAAAGGGTAGTTGGAGGTGGGGGGATTTTTCTCAAAAGCTTCGTGTCGCATTCCTGGAGGATACAAAATTTAAATACCAAGTTTGATATTTTACTGACTATTCGTTTTTCAGTTATCCTGTTCGCAGACACACGGACATACACACACACACACGCGCGCGCGGACCTTTTTCCGAAAATGTTTCTTTTAGATAAAGGGGACCCCAAAACATATATTTCCGGTGAAATCTCGGTCGAACTTTTTGGTGGAGTGCAATACACTCTCTATACACTATGTACATAGTGGCTATAGAGAAAGTAAAAATGTATCTCGTTAAAACGCACAATTTGTCATATACCTACATTTTTACTTTCTCTATACGTACTACGTTCATAGTGTATAGAGAAGGTATTGTATTGTACCCAAAAATTCGATACCGAGATTTCACCAGAAATACATGTTTTGAGACCACCTGAAACTAAAAAAAGCATTTTTAGAAAAATGTCCGTGTGTGTGTCTGTCTGTCTGTGTGTCTGTGTTTATCTGTGTGGCTGTGGGCAGCATAGTTCAAAAACGAAAAGACTGTTAATTACCAAACTTGGTATTTAAGTTCATATCTTCCAAGGATGCGACACGAAGATTTTCAAGAAAATTACCCCACCGCCAACTACCCTAAATATGGAAAAATTTTCTAAAAAATGATTAACGATTTTGATAAAATTAACATATATTAAATATATATACTTGACAAATAATATGTATATCTTGAATTTTCTGGGAAGAGTTTCTAAAGATCTCTTTATTCTGGATGATTTTTATTGAATTTTACAGAACTGGTAAATCGTAAGAGATAGACAAAAACCTCCAAAAAAAATGTAGATCACTCCCTTATTTTGCTTCTACTTACAGGGAAGCAAGTAATAAGACTATTTCTGCTATTTTTTTCTAACTTAGCATGAAGTAAATAGAAGCATAAGCTTTATAACAACAATTTGTTGCAGAGATATAGAGAAAATCATGTGAATGGATTACATCAGAATTTTGTTGAGGTGTGAACCGTTTCCAAGATATTCCGTGTTATTGGTTTCAGTTTGAAACTACTTAAACTTTTCTCAAATGGAATCATATGTCTTTTCGTCTTTCACTGGCTTAGTTTTAGCAAGCAACAGCACCAAACTTCAATTGTTTATTTAGGTACCGATTTTTGCTTTCTATACACGCACTATGTGCATAAAAGTACATATGTGCATAAATGTAACAAAAATATACCCCAAAGATATTACTAATCTAAAATCCATATAGGTTAAGAACTAAGAGAAAATGTTATTAATATTTTAAGTATAGTAACTAACAATTCATGATCCATGAACGTATTTTATAATTTGGAGGCATGAAGGTTGTTACTCTAATAATTTCACCAAGCCCAAACATATTAGTGGTAGAAAAAGAAATAGCAAAAACAATAAGTTTGTTTACATACCTAACAAAACGCAGCATAATTAAAAGCTTCGAGCTCAAGAAATACATGCATTTTCCCAATTCTGTTTATTAAATAGACCGTCTTTGTGTACTATAATTGCTTATGCTCAATATATATCTTTAACTTTAATGTAATAATACTTTTGATTTTGGGAAAAATTTTTACTACGAGTTTTTGTTATGACCAAATATAAATCATATACGCAAATTGTGCAACGCAAGAATTCTTTTATATCCTAGGAAATGCAATTACAATGCAGTCAGTTTTGAAAATCCTTCCTTCTATTCGTAAGCAAATTCCACTTGAGCTTCGATTTGTGTGTATAACTATATGCCAAATATTGCACTTTCACACCTTTGAGTTGTTTATTTGTTATACACAAGCTTAGCACAGTCCTGTTTTTATTTGTAATCATGAATCTTCCTGCGAGTCTGAAAGTAATGTCAACATTGCCTTATTGACGCTGGGTTTTAACGATCAGAGGGAATCTGCAGCGAACCAGCGAATCCGGTCCTATGTAGTTCTGTTTATTGCCGCTAGACTGCAATGTTGAATGAGATCGGGCTTTCTTGAAACGAATGAAAATAATAGAGGATCAATGTTTATTTTTACTTCCTCTAGTCCGTATAGTATTCCACCCAACAATTCGATGTCGAGATTTCGCCGGAGATATATGTTTTGAAGTCCCCTGAGTCCAAAAAAAATTTTTTTTTTGAAAAACGTCCGAATGTGTCTGTGGGCATTGCTGAAACAAAAATACCGTTAAATACCAACCTTGGTATTTGTGTTTAGCGTCTTCCAAGGATACAACACGAAGACTTTTAAGAATCCCCCCCCCCACAAACTACCCTTTACATGGAAAAATTTTCCAAAGTTTTTGCTTCCTCAAAATTGTCTCCAAAGATTGTTATTAAAATACCGTATATTAAAGATATTTACATTTAATATTCTGGAAATAGTCTTAAAGACGTCCGATGAGAAACACAAAATTTTGCATAACGATTATACCGTAAGAATTACACAAAATTGACCACACAAAAATTTACATCTCGTTAAAATACATAATTTATGTCATGTACGTTTTTCGTGTAGAATAGACGTTTTCGAGATATTTCTTGTTATTGGGTTCACATTTAAACTACCCAACTTTTCTCAAAAGGACCGTGCAAAGAGAACCGAAACTCAATTATTTACCATAGTAATAAGTCTTAAAAAGATTTGACTATCACTTTAGTTTAGTGTATTCCCTTATTTCCCTTTTACTTATAAGGAAGCAGGAAATAAGATCAATTTGGCTAATGGTTAGCTTAATTATCATCAAGTAGATAAAGGTACAATTTTTTGTAAGAACAGTTTGTATATGGTACAGCTATGTGAATGTAGCACATCTGATTTTTACTTTCTCTACAGGTAATATAGACATATATGGAGAAAGTATTGCATTCTACCCAAAATTCGATACCGAGATTTCACCGGAAATCAATTTCACCCATATCCAAAATAAAGGATTTTCAGAAACAGTGTGTGTGCTCCTGTGTCTGTGAACACGATAATTCAAAAACGAAAAGTCGGTATAATACCAAACTTGGTATTTAGGTTCAGTATCTTTCATGGATACGGCACGAACCTTTTGTGAAAAATCCCCCCCTCACCAAACGACCCTTTACATGAAAAAGCATTTCGACAATTTTTATTTTTTTCAAAAATGGCAGTAAAGATTTTGATTAAAATATCCTATATTTAAGATATTTATGTGACAAATAAAATGTATATCTTCAATTTTCTGGAAATAGCTTCTGAAGACATGTTTATTCTTGATGAATTTTGCGGCAGTTTGCATAGCTGGTAACTGTAAGAAATAGACAAAAACTTACCACACACACATAAAATGTAGAGTTCACTAAAACACACAATTTATATTCTATAATTATTTTCGTGGAGTTGACCGTTTTTGAGATATTTCTTGTTATTAGTTCATCTTTAAAATACTTATACTTTTCTCATATGGCAATTTGTCAACTTCTGTCCTTACAAACAAAGGTACTTCAATCACATAGCAACCAGTTTTTAAAGATTTGACTATAGATTTTCCCTCTTACTTACGAGGAAGCAGTAATAAGACTCTTACTGCCAATTTTTTCTCATTAGTATTAAGTAAATAGAACAATAAGTTTTTGATAATAATTTGTATCAGAGACATAGAGAATATCATGTGAATGGAACACATCAGATTTTTATTTGAAAAATCCAGTTGCATTCAGAAAAAATAACTGATTTTATTATTTGAGAGTTGCTTTAAATTCTCTTAAAACTTCATTTTCTTTCTTGTAACTTAGTTGAACAAATTAAAAAGTTCCTACTTAATGTAAGACAGCTTTGCTGAAGGAAAATTATTTAGATAGAGGAATTGCTGAATTCAACAAATTGTTAAACGTATAAAAGTATTGGAGGCGATCCCTTACAAAAATATCTAATATTTTACTTTCACGTGTTATCAAGATAAACAACGGCATAGTATGTTTTATTGCATATTTAATCCTAAAATCATAGTAAATTTTTTAATATCAGTTAGTTATGAAATAGGGTTGAGAAAAAAGGAATATATTTAGTATAAGAACAAGAATATGCAAACCAATATGACGAAATAATTCAAAATTACTTAACTCCTTAGAATATCTGAATAATAATAATAATAATAATAATAATAATAATAATAATAATAATAATAATAATAATAATAATATAATTATATTTAACTATCGTTTTAACTTAGTAACTTTTCTTATCTGCCTTCTGCTTACAAAAAAAAGCAATAAAACTAAATTTATCTCGATGTAAATAAAAATGATATTTTGTAAGAATATTTTTATTGTGAAACACTAGAGAAAGTCATGAATGGAACGCCATAATTTTTGTTTAAATCAATATTTCATTAAGTATGCTCCTTTACGCGCACGTACTATGTACATAGATTATAGAGAAGATATTGTATTGCTCTAAAAAATTCGGTATAGAGATGTCGCCGGAAATACATTTTTTGAGAACCCCTGAATTCATTGAAAGTTTTTTAGAAAACTATCCATGTGTGTCTGTGGGCATTATAGCTCAAAAATGAACGCAGCAAAGCTCCGTTAAATACCAAATTTGGCATTTAGGTTCAATATTTTTCTTAAATTTGACACGAAGATTTTCAAAAAAATCTTTCCACACCCAACTACCCTTTGCATGGATTTTTTATGTTATATTTTTGTCCAAAATGGTTCTAATGATTTTAATTAAAATATTGTGCACTAAATACACATCACAAATAAAGTGTCCATTTTCAATTATTTGGGAATAGCCTCTGAAGACCTGTTTATTCTCTATGAATTTTTCTGAATTTTTCATAACTGGTGAACCGTAAGAGAAAGACAGAACCTACTATACCAAAAATGTAGATTTCGTCAGTTTTATGTCATGCTCATTGTTTTCGTGGATTTGACTGTTTCGGAAATATTCCTTGTTATTAGTTTCAATTTTAAAATAATTACATTTTTTCTCATACTTCCTGGTCATGCAAAAATCAGATTTGAATTTCACAACAATTTTAATGAATTTTACTATCTCTCCAGCCTTGTATATTCCTTTGTTTAGCTTTTATTTACAAGGAAGCAAGTAATAAAACCACTTTGTTACTGTTTATCACAATTTACTTGATGGAAAAAGAAGAATAAGCCTCTTAGCAATAATTTGTTACAAAGATGTAGCGAAACTTAAGTGAATGGAATACATTATATTTTTACTTTCTCCCGTAATATGTACATGGTGTATAGAGAAGGTATTGCATTCCACTGAAAAATTCCATACCGATATTTCACCGGAAATATATGTCTTGGGTTCCCTGAATCCAAAAAAAAAACAATTTTTTAGAAAAAGGTCTATGTGTGTCTGTGTCTTTGGATGGCATAGCTCAAAAACGAAAAGACCTTTGAATGCCAAACTTTGTATTTAAGTTTGGAATTTTTCAAGAATGCGACACGAACATTTTCAAGAGAATCCCCCGCGCCCCCACGTAAAGTCCGTTAAATACATTTAAGTTCAAGGTTTTCCAAAGATGCAGACGACGATTTTCCAAAATATTTTGCACCCTCAACTATCCTTTACATGAAACATTTTAGAAAATCTTAATTTTCTCAACCATGTCGCTAATGATTTTGATTAAAATATCGTACATTAAAGATATTTACCTCACAAACAAAATATATATCTTGAATTTTCTAGGAATAGTCTCTGAAAACTACTTTATTCTGAATGAATTTTACGGAATTTGTCATAACTGCTAAATCGTAAGAGATGGAGAAAAATTTGGTACACAAGAATTGTAGAGCACTTTAAAACACACAATTTATTTTATATGCATTTTTTTCGCGAAGTTGATCGTTTTTTGAGATATTCTTCGTTTTTGGTTTCAGCTTTAAAAAACATGCTTTTCTCACACAGAACTTTTGTCATCTCCTATCCAAACAAACTGAAGAACTTCAGACACATAGCCACCAGCTTTCGACTATCACTTTAACCTATGGTACTCCCTTATTTCGCTTCTACTTACAAGGAAGCAAATAATAAGACTATTTCTGCTATTTTTTCTCGATTAGCATAAAATATATAGAAGCATAAGCTTTCTAACAATAGATTGTTGCAGAGATGTGGAGAAAGTTATGTGAATGGAACATATCAGATTTTCTTTACATTACAGCTCATTATATTGACACTGGGATGCAGTCATTATCTAACAGGCATACAGGCTCTGTAGTATCCTCCGGGACATCTGCAAAGGCATTTATATGCACCTTCATTCCTTAATTTAGCTCATTAAGGCTGTTACATTCGCCGTTTCAGTGCAACGTTGTTGTCAGATTAAGTTTCAAGCTACTGCTAATGCAGTGCTCTTTAGCAAGAAATTCTCTCAGAGCTTGTACTGAGTTTTGTAAACTATTTCTCTGACTAAATCTTTTTTACTTTCTCTACATGTACTATGTGCATAGTTTAGGTATTGTACTGTACCCAAAATAGGATACCGAGATTTCACCAGAAATACATGTTTTGGGGCCACTTGCATCCATAAAAAGTATTTTAGAACAATTGTAGTGTATTGTTGCAGGAATCGGTGTCTCGTTCAAGCAGAGTTCTCAGCTCCGCGACTTGAATTTATTGTATCATGGATTTACACGGACGGCCAGCTTGTTTCCTTACAAAATGAGTTATAAATATATACCATCCCACCAGTTACATTACTTATCAGGAGCCTAATCTAACCATTTGCACACCACTCAAGCACGTGGCGCGCAATTGAATGTGACATGAACAGAAAGCTCAAGCGAGATATTTATAGAGAGAGTAACCACATAAAAGATCTGCCTTACCTTAAATACTGATCCTGGGTGACGCCAGCTTTCACGCCATAAAATGTAACAGCATCTCTTATTGGTTCTTACTTAGCATCATCTCACAATTATAAGAATAAATTGTGCCAAGTTCTGACTTCATAGCGTGAACATGACGCGTTTGGAAAAGCCCAATGTTTTCTCTCATTTCAACTTAATGCTTGCTTTGTCTGTTTTTCCAATTCCGTGTTCTACTTGGAAGACAAGTCACTATTCCTATCTCACTTATTTATACGTTTGCTCTTTTCTATCTTACATTCTTTAGCAGGTGGTGGTTGGTGAACTGTTACCTGGAATTCCACTAGCTTGCCTTACCTAAATTACTTAAGTTACAACACCTTGCATTTATGCAAATTTCTATCCTTAAATATTCACAATTATTTTACCTTGCTTTCTATAAGCTAGTAATATTATATACCATTTCTCTTTTTATATATTTTATGAACATGTTGTATGTGCTCCTACAGTGTGTGTCTGTGAGCACCATAGCTCAAAAAGGAAAAGTTCATCGGTTGAGTACCAAAGTTGGTATTTAATTAAGTATCTTCCAAGGATGCGACACGCAGATTTTCAAGAAAATGCCCCACCCCTAACTACCCTTTACATGGGAGAATTTTCGAAAATGTTGATTTTCTAAACATTCCTTCGGAAATGTTGATTTACTCAAAAATAGCCCTAACGATTTTCATTAAAATATGGTATGTTAAAGATATTTACATCACAAATAAAATGTAAAATATCTGAAGACCACTTTATTCTGTGTGTACTTTGCATAACTGATAAACCGTAAAAAACAGACAAAAGCTTACTGAACAAAAAGTCTAGAGCTCATTAAAACATTCAATTTATGACATATGTATGGAGTTTGTCATTTCTGAAATATTCTTTGTTATATGTTTCAGATTTCAAATACTTATACGGACATTCATGAACTCCTGGCCATGCATAGAAACGGATTTCAACTACATGGCAACCAGCTTTTAAAAGATTTTACAAGAATTTTAGCCTAGTGTATTCCTTTATTTACCTTCTAATAATAAGGAAGTATGTAATAAGACCGTTTCTGTTAATGTTGTCGATTAGAATGAAGTAAATAGAAGAATAAGCTTTTAACCATAATTTGTTACAGATATACAGAGAAAGTAATTTGAATGGAACACTTTTGATTTTTAATTTCTCTACATGTACTATGTATATAGAGGAAGTGTTGTATGCCACCCAAAAAAGTTATAACGAGATTTCATCAGAAATATATGGTTTAGAGTCCCTGAATCCAAAAACCATTTTCAGAAAAGGCTCCTATGTGTGTATGTCTGTCTGTCTGTCTGACAGCAAACTCAAAATCGAAAAGACGGAATAAACATCAAACTTGGTATTTAAATTTGGTATCTTCCAAGGATGTGAGATGAGGATTTTCAAGAAAATCCCCCCACACCTAACTACCCTTTACATGGAAGAATTTTCGAAAATGTTGATTTTCTAAACATTTTGATTAAAATCTCGTATATTAAAGAAACTTACACATCAAATAAAATGTATATCATGAATTTTATGGGAGTAGCTTCTGAAGACCTCTTTACTCTGGATGAGTTTTGCCAAATTGTTCTTAACTGCTAAAGCATAAGAGAGATAAAAACTTACTCCACAAAAAATGAAGAGCTCGTCAAAATGCACAACTTATGTAATTTATATTTTTGTTGTGGATGTAACCTTTTCCGAGATATTCCTTTTTATTGGCTTCAGTTGTGAGGTATTTATGTTTTTCTCAGGCTGTTAGTGTCCGTTTTTTTTTTTGTTGTTTTTTTGTTCTACTTCTAGCCAAGCTAAGAAGCGATTTGCAATGACAATCGCATAACGATAGCTTTTAAAACATTTGACTATCACTTTAGCATAACGATTCCTTTAGTTCCCTTCTACTTATAAGGAACTAAGATAAGAACATTCTGATAACGTTTATCTCAATTAGCATGGTATAGAAAGAAGAAGAATCCTTTGTAAGAAGTTTGATTTTAGAGCAGCTAGGTAAAGTCATGTGAGTGTAACACATCAGATTTGTATTTTCTCTACACGTACTATGTACATAGTGTATAAAGAAGGTACTGCACTCCACCCAAAAATTCGATACACAGATTTCACCGGAAATATATGTTTTAGGGTCCCCTTTATCAAAAAAACAAATGCACAAAAAAGATCCGTGTGTGTCTGTGAGTGTGCGTGTGTGTGAACACGTAACTCAAAAACGAAAATTCGGTAAAATACCAAACTTGGTATTTAAGTTTAGTATCTTCCAGGAATGGGACTCGAATGTTTTGACAAAAGTTCGCCTACCCTAATTTGCCCTTTACAGGGAACTTTTTTTAAATTTTGGTTTTCTCAAAAATGGCTCTTAACAATTTTGATTAAAATATCATATATTAAAGATATTTCCCTGACAAATAAAATATATATTTTTATTTTTCTGGGAATAGCCTCTGAAGACTACTTTATTTTGGATGAATTTTACGGAATTTTGCATAACTGCTAAATAGTAAGAGATGGAGAAATATTTGGCACACAAGAAATGTAGAGCACTTTAAAACACACAATTTATGTGATATGCATTTTTTTCGTGAAGTTGATCGTTTTTGAGATATTCCTTGTATTTTGTTCCAGCTTTATAAAACATACTTTTCTCACACAGGACTTTGTCAACTCCTATCCATACAAACTGAAGAACTTCAGTCACATAGCAACCAGCTTTTGATTGTCACTTTAACCAACGGTACTCCCTTATTTCGCTTCTACTTATAAGGAAGCAACTAATAAGACTATTTCTGCTATTTTTACTTTCTCTACACGTACTATGCACATAGTGTATAGAGAAGGTATTGCACTCCACCAAAAAATTCGATACCGAGATTTCACCGGAAATATATGTTTTAGGGTCCCCTGTATCCAAAAAAAAATATTTTCAGAAAAAGGTCCGTGTGTGTGTGTGTGTGTCCGTGTGTCTGAGAACACGATAGCTCAAAAACGAAAAGCCAGTGAAATATCAAAGTTGATACTTAAGTTTAGTATCTTCCAGGGATGCGACACGAAGATTTTGAGAAAAATCCCCTCACCCCAAACTACCCTTTACATGGATCTTTATTCGAAAATTTTGATTTTCCAAAAAATGGCTCTAACGATTTTAATTAAAATATCGTATATTAAAGATATTTACCTGACAAATAAATGTATATTTTTAATTTTGTGGGATTAGGCTCTGAAGACTGCTTTATTCTGAGTGGATTTTACGGAATTTTGCATAACTGCTATACCGTAAGGGATAGACAAGAACTTACCACACACAAAATGTAGAGCACATTAAAACACGCAATTTATGTTGTATATATTTTTATGTTTGAGTTGATCGTGTTTGATTTTTTTTTTTTTTTTTTTTTTTTTTTTTAGGTACGAAAAGTTTAATTTTTCTCATACAGGAATGTGTCAACTCTTGTCCATACTAACAATGGAACTTCAGTCACATAACAACCAGCTTTTGACTATCACTTTAACCTATACTACTCCCTTATTTCGCTTCTACTTGCAAGGAAGCAAGTAATAACGCTATTTCTGCTAATTTTTTGTCGATTAGCTTGAAATATATAAAAGCATAATTTTACTAACAATAATTTATTATAGAGATGTAGAGAAAGTAATATGAATGGAACACATACATTTTTTCTTCTAAATTAACATGAATGTAATAGAAGCCTCAGCTCTTTAACAATAATTTGTTGCAGAGACGTAGAGAAAGTCATGTAAATGGAACACATGAGATTTTTTTTTAAAGTTTTCTCTTGCGGAGGCTAATGGATTTTTTAGTTGATAAAGTGGTTATTTTAATCCAAGTTCTGACAGATGACTACGGTGTTGAGTGAAGCAGGGCACATAAACCCACTTCGAGACATTCCTCGCCCTGCATTTGATTGAAGTTGTTCTCCCTTGACGAGGGCTGCGTGACCAACCCTACATTTCCAAAGAGCAACCTTTGACCTCTTTTGTCGTGCCCAATGTACAAAACCCACAAAGGAAGGTGATCTACAACCAAAACGTAGTACATCTTTTCAGCCACAAATATAATCCCCCCTCCTGTGGCGGTTACGTGGTTACGAGTTCGTATCCTGGGCGCGGGTTTTTGGTAATCGGAATCGTGTGGGTTTTTAAGTGCCCTAGCTCAGGATTTTTACTAGCGAAATCCTTTCAGTGGTACGGCACAAGTGCTTTATTTAGTCACTTCGGCCTTTTTCCGCCGTCGAACACACACGCATTCCTTTTAAATTTTGTAGTATGAAATTACACTTTACGCGACCGGACTATTATTATTTATTAATTTTGATGCAGTGATCTCGTCGGTATTAACATTCATTAATATTTCCGTCACCACTAAGGGTTACACCACTGACCCTAATATCACAACTTGGTTCTGCTAATGTCCTGCGCCAAGTGCCTCAAACAGTGTCGCCTGAACAACGAGCATTGTTTTCTCTCCCGTTGTTCCCCTCGGGCAGTGTCCTCTCATCCCCTTCGGTTCAATGCTCTACCCCTAACGGTATTTTCAGGGTCGCTCGCCGGCTCGTGACAACTCGGCTACTTATACGTGTTTGAAATCTTTCTTCCCTTCATATTTTCAATGTACATTTATATTTCCCTTCTTGATATAATTTATATTATTAACTATGATTTATCTTTCCCTTCTGAATAACTCCTAACCCCGTGAAAGGACATGCACTGTCCTACTCCTCACAAACACATATAAATAAATCTTTCGTTCTACCTGTTTCCTCTCTTTAAAAAAAAATTGATGCATTACATTCACATGACTTTCTCTACATATCGGAAGAAATTATTGATAAAAACCTTATTCTTCTATTTACTTCATGCTAATCAAGAAAATACTTGCAGAAATGACCTTATTACTTTCTTCTTTCTAAATAAAAGGTAAATATTGGAGCTTCATACGCTAAAGCGATAGTCAAATCTTTTAACAGTTGGTTGATATATAATTGAAGTTCCTTTGTTTGCATGGCCAAGAGTTAGCAAATTCCTATATAAGAAAAACTTTAAGTATATTTTAAAACTGAAACCAATAACATGGAATATCTCAAAAAAGGTCAACTCTACATTTTTTCTGTAATAAGTTTGTGTCTATCTCTTACAGTTTATCAGTTATGGAAAATTCCGCCATATTCATCCAGAATAAAGATGTCTTCGGAGGTTATTTCGAGAAAATTCAACATATAAGTTTTATTCAACATGTAAACATCTTTAATATACGTTATGCTAATCAAAATTGTTAGAGCTTTTTAGAGAAAATAAACATTTTCGGACATTTTTCCATGCAAAGAATAGTAGGGAATGAGCGATTTTGTTGAAAATCTTAGTGTTATATCCTTGGAGATAATAAACTTAAATGCAAAGTTAGGTTCACAACAATTTCCTTGTTTTTGAGCTATGCTGTCCACAGACCCCCTCACACACACACACTCACACACATATACACACACGGACCATTTTCTAAAAATGTTTTTTTTTTCGGAATCGCGGGCCTCAACACATATATTTCTGGTGAAATCTCGACATGGAATTTTCTCTATACACTATGTACATAGTATGTATAGAGTAAGTAAATCATAAAATGTGTTTCATTCACATGACTGTCTCTTCTTTCTCTGCAACAAGCTTCACACAAACGATTTTTCATTTTTCTACTTCATGTTTATAAAGACACTTTAGTTGTAAGTAGGAGGGAAATAAGGAAATACGACCTATCAATATAACAAAGATTAATAACCGAGGCAGAAACGAAGACTCACAATCTCTTGAAGTACTCAAAAAAACCAACGTGGAGCAATGGGACGAACACTTCCGTAATCTCCTCCGAGAAAAGAATAACATATCAAAGTTCTTCATACCGCAAATAACTGGGAAACGCGTCCAATAGAAAAACTTAGACATCTTATAAAAAAACGAAAAAAATAATAAAGCATCTGGGCCGGAAGTTATATACACAGACCATTTAAAAGACACGCTCCAAGATCTGCTAGAACCACTTACATATTTGTACAACGATTCCCTAAAACGACACTCAATTCCAGAATAATAGAGGACGTCGTCCATTTTTACTTTCTCTACTCGTACTATGTACATTGTGTATAGAGAAGGTGCTGTATTGCACCCAAAAATTCAATACTCAGATTTCACCGGAAATACATGTTTTGGGTCCCCCTGTATCCAAAATAAGCATTTCTGAAAAAAAGGTCTCTGTGTGTGCGTGTGTGTGTGTCTGGACAGCACAGCTCAAAAACGAAAATACTATTTAATAGAAAACTTGGGATTTTACCTTTTACATAAACCTTTTTCGAAAACATTGATTTTCCCAAAAATGGCTCTAACGATTTTGACTAAAATATCGCATATTAAACATATTTACCTGACATATAATATGTGTATTTTTTATTTTCTGGGAATAGCTTCTGAAGGCTACTTTATTCAGGATGAATTTTACGGAATTTCGCGTAACTGCTAAACGGTAAGAGATGTACAGAAACTTAATATACACAAAATGTAGAGGACGTTAAAACATACAATTTATGTAATATACATTTTAGTCGTGGAGTTGATCGTTTTTGAGATATTCATTGTTATTGATTTCAGGCTTTGAAAAATTTATACTTTTCCCATACAGGAATTTGTGAACTCCTGTCTATACAAACAAAGGAACTTCAGTCACATACCAACCAGCTTTTGCGTGTCACTTTAACTTATGTTACTCTCTTATTTCGCTTCTAGTTACAAGGAAGCAAGTAATAAGACTATTTCTGCTAATTTTTTCTCGATTAGCATGAAGTAAATAGAAGCATAAGCTTTTTAACAATACTTTGAGGTAGATGTGTAGAGAAAGTCATGTGAGAGTAACACATAAGATTTTTTCTATTTATAATATTACTATTATAGGCGCTGAGGGGATGCGTTCGAAAGTACATTGTGTATAGCACGAGAGACTTCTACCTGCTATGTCTATAAACTTGGATATAATTATTCCAGCTGTAAAGGTGAATAGGGGACATCTGAGGTAAAGTGCTGGAATTCCAGAGTTTGAGCCTTAACTTGGAGAAACTCTCTGGGATTAAGCGAGGCGAAAGTCCGCATAGTTGGGGGAGGGAAAATTGCTTGACTCCGTCTGATTAATAATGTATCCGTGAGCGATAAATTTGTAAAGCCAGAGGTTGGAGAGTTCTTCATGCCTTAGTTTAGAATTCATCCCAGTGTAAGTAAGCTGGGCTTTAGGACAGCTTTCTCCCTCTAGATTGCCTGGTCAGCCTTTCGTATCTGTTCAAGTGTTAATTAGGTTCAGGTGGTACAATATTAGGTACCTACTCCCAAGTAGAACATTCTCAACCTTGTATCTTTCGACTGGCTTTTTATGCTCGTCCGTCGTTACTGAATCGTTTTGTCTGTCTGTCTGTCTGTCTGTCTGTCTGTCCGTATGCGCTCTAATTTATCCGCATAAATGATCAGTGTTACATATGATAATTATATTTATGTATACATTTTAACACTAATTTTGTCTTTGTTTTTAAGTGCATGCAAAAACAAAGAAAAAAAAAAAAGAAGGAAGTACATATGCTTTTATTGAGCATATTAAGTATAGTGCAGTGGCGTACAGTCCTCAAAAGCAAATGGTGTGATTATATGTCTATTCTGTTGTTTTTGTAACCCATGCTTTTAGCTCTAGAACTTTATACATTGTTTTTTTTTGTTAGTTTTTTTCCCCATAATATATAAACATATGTATAATGTATATGCCTTGATAAGTTCTATGTTCAGTGGCTCCCTGGCTTAAACGAACCTACAGAGTGCTTTCTAATTTAATCTAATACAACTTTAGAACCACATACAGACGTGAAATGTTATATTAGCTCCCGCAGCTCTGCTCTCGTTATTACGATATATGCTGATGTTCTTCTGTCTGTCTCTCTCACTGTATCTCCCTTCATCTTTCTCCTCCCTTATCGCTTCCTTCTTGCATCATTTATCTTTTCCCTACTCCATCTCATATCCCGTCTACCTCCCTCTCTTTTTCTTCCGATTTTCCTTCTTTCTCACTCGTACCCTCCGTTTCCGTCTTTACCCACTGCAACTCATTTTCTCTCTCTCTCTCTCTCTCTCCTACCATCTCTTTCTCTTCCGATTTTCCTTCTTTCTCAGTCGTACCGTCCGTTTCCGTCTTTACCCCACGGCAACTCATTTCCCCTCTCTCTCTCCTTCCATCTCTTTCTCTTCCAGTTTTCCTTCTCTCTCACTTGTACCATCTACTGCATCTCATTTCCCCTCCGCTCCCTCCATCTCTTTCTCCTCCAGTTTTCCTTCTTTCTCACTGCATCTCATTTCCCCTCCGTTCCCTCCATCCCTTTCTCCTCCAGTTGTCCTTTTCTCACTTGCAGCATCCATTTCCGTCTTTACCCCACTGGATCTCACTTCCCAGTCTCTCCCTCCATCTCTTTCTCTTCGAGTTTTCCTTCTTTCTCACTCGTATTATACATTTCTGTCTTTACCCAATGCATCATCTTATTTCTCTCTCTTTCTCCTTCCATCTTTCTCGTCCATTTCTCCTTCTTTCTCTTCTCGCACCATCCGTTTCCGTCTTTACCCCACTTTACCTCATTTCTCTTCTCTCTCTACCATCCCACTATCTTGTCCTATAACATTTGCACCCATCTTCCATATTTCTCTTACGTCGGCCTGGGTGGCTCAGTTGATTATTCGCTGACTTTCTGATCCCAAGGTCGCAGGTTCAAGAACCGATTGGTTTTAAGAGGTGTTTAAAGCGAGAGCCCCTTGTCAGTAGATTTACTGGCACGTGAAGAACTCCTGCAGGACCGAATTCCGTCTGTCCATCCGTGGCCATCCAGTAGTCTCGTGGTGAGCCCAGTTGTTGCTGTGTACCTATCCTTGATGAAGCGAAACACAGGAACGTTTTTGGATGGTGGTAGGCTTAAGGCTCTGGATTTAAAGATGAAGTCGTTAAGGAGATAGCGCTACAGTGTAGGTTCCCCAACGGTTGCCTTCACAGGAGCAGCATCATTGCCGCTGCTCTACTGGTAACCAAATTCCGGCACACTTGCGGGGTTAATATAATCCTGGCATTTGATGTCGTTAACAAACCTTTTTTTCTCTCTCCCCTTCCTATTTATATTTGTTATCAACATCCCTCTTTCCCTCTTTCTCTTCATTCCACTATCCTACTCTCCTCCAACATAAATCTCCCCCCTCTTACTATGTCTTTCCTTTTTTCTTATTTTTCACTATCAACATCCATTTCCGTCTTTCTTCTAAGCCATCTCCATTTTTTCTCCGGTAACATCAATATCACCCAGAGACCTCCTTTTTCTCTTTCCTTCACCTTTCTTTCTCAATCTCACCATCCATGTTCGTGTTTCCCCGCTCCATATCTTTACTTCTTTCTGGCCATTTCCACTATCTCACTCCTTTCAAATTGCTCTCACTTCTTCTTTCTCTTCACTATCCATTTTGTTTGCTATTGGCATTCACATCCGCCGTTCTCCAACCCCATTCTTTCTTTCCCTCTGTCTTTCTCTCCGTCCTGTTTTTATTATCTCACATCAACTTCACTCCATCTTCCTCTTCCCTTCTTGTTTTTCACTATCACTATGCATTTTCGTCTTTCCCCTGATCTCTCTCATGTTTTCACTGTTCCATTCTCTCCTGTCATATCCCCATCATCCTTCCTCCTTCTTTTTCTTCGCTTTTAAATCTCACACGTCATATGTTTCCTCCTGTTTCCACTGTCTCACTATCTTATCCCAAGTCATTCTTCCTCTTATTCTGTCCTCCCACTTCTTTCTCACCTTCATCATACTTTTATCGCCTTGTCCCCACCCAAATTATTTCCTTCGTTCCCGCAATTTCCACTAATTCACTCTCTTCTTCTTCATCATTCTCATCCTTGCTACACACTTTCTCTTCTTCTCACTTTCATCATCCATTATCCCAATCTCTCCTCTTATGTCAGTGACACTCTTTCTCTCCCACTCTGAGTTAATTATTTGTGGTATGATGTTTTGAAAACTATTGGGATATTAATTAGTATTAAAGGTTAGAAGGGTTTGGTGGTAAAAAAAACTCGTGACCGTCTCTTATGCTAATTTAAATTAGGAATTATATTGTCACTCTTAATACAGTAATATAACTTATCAGAAGATTCACGTCTATATACTTCTGCAACCAAAAAAAAAAAGAGAGAAAAGAAAGAAAGAGCTTTTATTTATTCCCATTCCTTTTTGGGAAAGAATAAAAAAAATATATTTTACGTATTGATGTACATAGTAATATTACAAAATGGTGCAGGAGTAAAACGTTGAATAAGCCCCTGTTTTTTTTAGTTGAAACATTTCAACCAATAAATAATTGCCTGAAAAATAGTTTTAATGTAAATGCAAGTCCAAGAAATTCTTAATTGAAAATTGTTTTATGGTTTAAATGAATATTTTATTTATATTTGTTATAGATATTTGCAACATTTGCGTCAGTTCTATACGACACAGATTACAACTACTAGTAATTGCATTTGTACAATTATTAATAAATATTTATTTATAGAAATTAATGCTTGCATTAGTTCCTCTATAAGTAAAGTTTTATATGACGTCACGGTCCAGGGAAATCATATGACATTATTGACTTTGAACGTAACTAGCTGCCTGTTAGCGCTGCGATGCATAGACAAAAGCGCATCAGAGCGAGTTCTGAACCGTCTAGTACGGTCAGCGCCTTCTCGAAACCTGTCGTTTGCAGCTGTTATCTTTGATATTAACAACATGTTAACTACCCGTTTTCTGTATAAGCTGATGATACTCAGGAGTTTTAACACGTTGTTTATCAGATTATTACAAGAGTTTAGAGTATTTTTATACTTAATGTATATGTGGATTTTGACCAAAATTGTGAAAAATCAAAATATTTTTACAATGAAACAATAATAATTCTAAACTTTAAGAAAATGTTTATTGGTATTCCCATTTGATGTATTTGAAGTAAAAATTAGCTGCTGCTATAAGTGCATAGGGGTATGCTTGTTAATGAACACATTCAAATTTGAATCTATTTTAACGCAAATCTGTTATTTTGTGTTTTTCTACTCAAAATACTGTACAAGATAAAAAGATGTATGTATTACTATGTGGAAAAATGTTCTATGGTCTCTCAAAAATAAATTAAACAATTCAACATATATTTTACCAAAATAATGCCCCAATTTTAAAAAAATAAATTAACTTTTTAGAAATCAAGAATCGGCGGCACAGTCGCCGAGTGGTTAAACTTCTCGCCTTGCACCTAGGCCCGGTTTCGATCGCAAGCGCCCGCATGTGGGATTTGTGGTGGACGAAACGGTGTCTGACGGGTTATCTCTAGATCCTCCGGTTTCCCCCGCCTCGCATTCAACCAATTCCTCCATATCATCCACTTCCTCAGGCTCATGCCTGGCTTCGGGTCGACGACTCGTTCCAGGTTCTCCATTCTTTGTTTAGGAAACATGCAGGCTTCTGACCCCTAGACACCCAGCTGTAAGCCCTAGGGGGGGGGGGGGTTCAGTCCTACATAAGGGAGGGTAAGCCGAAAAAAAGTAAAGAATTTTGTAGGTACAAAAAGTAAATTTTTTTTCTTCCCACCAATTAGGGTTTGTAATAACGAATTCGAAATACTAGATATTTTTGTGAATGTTTTACAAATGTATCGTGAGGATCATTTTTAATGTAACATGGATTTAGACAATAAACCTTATTAACCGTGTGACCTAGAGTTTTATCATATTGCAAAAATATCACTGTTATTGTAAGTAACCGCAGGTATCATTTTAGATAATTTCTTACATGTTTTCACACGTACTTTACATTAAGTAAACTTGCTTTAATCGATTCTAATTGTTTAGTGTCAATTTAATTTAATAGTTTACACCATGCGTTGATATCTGCTAATGGAAAGCTAGACACACTTCACATTTAACCTGCTGATGGCTTGGACTTCAGAAAATATCACGCTTGGTTCAAGTTATCGATATAAAAATATGTATATTTTTACTTTCTCTATACGTATTATGCACATAGTGTATAGAGAAGGTATTGTACTCCACACAAAAATTCGATACCGAGATTTCACCGGAAATATATGTTTTAGGAGCCCCTGTATCAAAAAGATTTCAAAAAAAGATCCGTGTATGTGTGTCCGTGTGTCCATGAGTCTGTGAATACAATAAAACGAAAAGTCGATAAAATACCAAACTCGGTATTTAACTTTAGTATTTTCCAAGGGTGCGACACGAAGGTTTAGAGAAAATTCCCCTATAACTTTACATGGAAGGTTTTTAAAAAATTTTTACTCTCTAAAAAAGGACTGTAACAATTTTGATTAAAATATCGTATACTAAAGATATTTGCCTGACAAATAAAATGTCTGGGACTACTCTGAAGACTACTTTATTCTGGATGAATTTTATGGAATTTTGCAAAACTGCTAAACCGTAATTGATGGACAAAAGCTTACTACGCAAAAATGTAAAATACGTTAAAGCAAGTTATATTCCTTTTTCATGGAGTTGCTCTTTTTTGGGATATTCCTTGTTTTTTGTTTCAGCTTTAAAAAGGTATACTTTTCTCCTACAAGTGTTTGTCAACTCCTGTCCATACAAAGGAACTTCATTAACATAGCAACCAGCTTTTGACTATCACTTTAACCTATGGTACTCCCTTATTTTTCTTCTACTTACAAGGAAGCAAGTAATAATACTATTTCTGCTAATGTTTTATCGATTAGCATGAAGTAAAAGGAAGAATAAACTTTTTAACAATAATTTGTTGCAGAGATGTAGAGAAAGTCATGTGAATGGAACACATCAGATTATTTTTATGTACCTGAACGTTCCCTTAATATAGTTAGTCATACCGGACGATGAATGAAATTGGTGAACTGATACTCAGATGATCTTGGGGTACATGGAGCTTAAAGTTATTAGACATTCATATTTTCAGGATAACAGAAAACTCGAAAAAAAAAACTTATGCAAGGTGAACACGCAATTTACACTATATATTGAAACTCTTCGTGTTGGATCCTCTGGAGGTACCAAGTTTGGTATTTAAGGACTTTTCGTTTTTGAGCTATGATGTCCACAGATGCACACACACATTGACCTTTTTCTGAAAATGCTTTTGTTTTATTCAAGGGGTCACTCAACATATATTCTCGGTGTAAACCCGGTATCTAATTTTTGGGTGGAAAACAATACCTTCTCTATACACTTTGTACATAGTACGTGTAGAGAATATAAAAGTGTAAAGGAATTAAAGCCAACGGTTCTACTTCATCGTTTCACTTTGAAGCAAGAAAAATAATTTGATCAATCAAAGCTCTATATTACTAACAATTTATCATTTTATGTGCTACTGCGTTATATTTTTACTTTTTCTACTAGGTATAGTAAGAACGAAAGTCGATATTTCAACGCAATATATCTTTTGAGGTTCCTGAATTTCTACTTTCTCTACTTAGTACATAGAGCATAGTTAGAAAAGTTAACGATATTTAAAAGACAAAGACAAATAATATGTATATCTTGAATTTCCTGACAAATGCCTCTGAAGATCTCTTTATTCTACATGAATTTTTCTGAATTCTTCATAATGGTTTAACACTAAGAAATGTATAAAAAATGCTACATAGAATTCTAGATAAATTTTCTCGATTTTGCATAACCGCTAAACTGTAAGATATAAAAAACTTATGTCACATACATTCTTTCGTGTAATTGAACGTTCTCGGGATATCTAGTTATTGAAATCAGTTTAAAAATACTTAAAACTCTCCTCAAACGGAAATTTTTACTTCTCTACACGTATTATGTACATAGTGTATAGACAAGGTATTGTATTCCACCCAAAAATTCGATACCGAGATTTCACCGGAAATAGACGTTTTGGGTCCCCCTGAATCTAAAGAAATCATTTTTGAAAAAAAGTCCGTGTGTGTCTGTGTGTGTGTCTGTGGACAGCAGAGCTCAAAAATGAAAAGTTCCTAAATACCAAACTTGGTATTTAAGTTTGGTATCTTCCAAGGATGCAACCCGAAGATTTGTAAGAAAATCCCCCCACCCCAACTACCCTTTACATGGAACTTTTTTCGAAATTTTTGATTTTCTCAAAAATGTCTCTAACGATTTTGATTAAAGATTAAAGATATTTACCTGACAATTTTGAATTTTCAGGAAATAGCCTCTGAAGACTACTTTATTCTGGAGGAATTTTGCATAACTGCTAAACCGTAAGAAATGGACAAAAACTTACCACACAAAAATGTAGAGCACATTAAAACACACAATTTATGTGATATGATTATTTTTCGAGGAGTTGATTGTTTTTTAGATATTCCTTGTTTTTGGTTTCAGCTTTGAAAAACTTATACTTTTCTCATACAGGAATTTGTCGATTCATGTCCATACAAACAAATGAACTTCAGTCACCTAGTAACCAGCTTTTGACTTCACTTTAACCTATGATACTCCCATATTTCGCTTCTACTTACAAGGAAGCAAGTAATAAGACGATTTCTGCTAATTTTTTCTCGATTACCTTGAAATAAATAGAAAAATAAGCTTATTAACAATAATTTGCTACACAGAAGTAGAGAAAATCATGTGAATGCAACACATCACATTTTTATACTCCTGGTCTTGCAAAGAAGTGGATTTAAGTCACATGGCAACCGGCGTTTAAAAGATTTGATTATCGCTTAGTCTAGTGTACTCCCTTATTTCCCTTCTCGTACAAGAAATCAAGAAATAAGACCATTCCTGTTAATCTTCATCTCGATTAGAATAAACTAGAGAGAATAATAAGTTGTACAATATTAATTTCTTACAGAGATGTAAAATTTGAATGGACTCATCAGGTTTTTTTTTTTTGTGCTAAAACTCAATTAAAACAAAAATATGCTCCGTAAGTGAGAACATGGACAGTTAGCTTGTGATTTTACTTTTAGGCTGTTTGACTGTTTTTGAAGGTAAAGCACCTTGATAGTTCTTACATTTACGCAAGGTGGGCAAGTTGGTGGGGAACAGAGTTTTATACCAGGTGGCCCTACTGCCTCGTATTTCACATGTACAGATATTCCTCCGCGCGTTAAAAGAGTTGCGGACCTCGAAGGGGCTATACCAAGGTAAAACCCTTGGTTGGGAACTGGTTATGGGACCTTCAAATTAAGAGGGGTAAAATTAAGTATTCATTGACCAAGTTTAACTTGAAATGACCGAGTTCTGCCACTCTTTTAAGTCAAATGTTTTAAAAAAATTCCCTGTGTAATTGTCATTGAAGTTACGTTCTTTGATGGGAAGAAGTATGAATGAATAACTGTATTTATTAACATAACAATATCATACATTGAATTTCAACAATCGCACGGGTCCACAGACCGTACGTGCTTTTGTAATATACCTAAAAAGCAATATTGAAATAACAACAAAGAATTAAAAGAATAACCACGAATATAAAAAGACAACGGTAATACACAATAAAAAGCAACATTAAAACAACAACAAAGAATTAAGAGAGTAAACACGAAAATAAAAATACAAAAGATATTCGAATACAGCAACTTAAGTTTACAGCACAGAGTACACCTTATTCAAAAGCATAAATGTACCCTTCTATAGTAGATAAATACACTTAAAAGAAATATATTCACATAATATATACACAATATATAAAACCGTAACACAATGACCTAAGTATTACATAAAATATATATTTAAAACATTGTAGCCACTTTTGATTAGTTGTTCTTATCCCTCCCCCCACTTCTCTATTGGCAGCCTTCTCAGATCTCATCTGTTTTTCCTTAAATATAAATTTACCTAGATCGTCCACGTCTTCCGTGTCTGCCAGTAGCGTCCAACATGCTTCTAGCTCTACATTCGCGGTAGTAAAGAATCGCGGTAAATATCTTTCCTGCCATTTCTTCTTGCCAAGATGTGAGTCCACGATTTTTCCTCCTCGCAAATGGGACAGATTCTCATACCATTCTCGTCAGCAATTTTTATGCTCCTCCATGCTCCTAGTCTAATCCACGCGAGCTCCTCTCTAATGAGTTAACTAAAACAAAAGAAACAGCGTTGACTTCTGTTTGAGAAAAATGTAAGCATCTTAAAATTGAAACCAGTAACATAGAATATATTGGAAACGGTTAGCTTCACAACAAAAATATCCAGGATATAATTTTGACGAGATCAACATTTTTGTGTATCTCTTGCAGTTTACAAGCTATGCAAAACTCATTCAGAATGTAGAACACTTTAAATGCTATTCCCGAATAATTGAAGATAACATGTTATTCGCTATGTAAATATCTTTCAATACAGCATTTTAATCTTGAAAGCCATCTTTGAGAAAACCGACCATTTTGAAAAATCTTCATTGTTTCGGGTGGCGGTATTTTTCTAAAAACCTTTGTGTCATATCCTTAAAAACTATTAAGTTTAAATTCCAAGTTTAGTATTTAACCATCTTTTCGTTTTTGAGTTATGCTGTCCAGAGACACACACACACTGACCTTTCTCTAAAAGTGCTGTTTTGGACTCAGGGATCCTTAAAACGCACTTCCGGTGAAATTGTGGAATCGAATTTTGGGAGGATTACAATACCTTGTGTACCCTATGCTAGAGAAATTAAAAATACAGTTAAAGTAAAAGAAAGAGATGCATTTAGGGGGGGGACACATTTGCAATTTAATTGCAATTGCACAGATTCCTTCTACTATATATTACCCGGGGTATGCAAATATGGGAAATGTTCACACACAATGACGTTAAGTGAGGTGCTTGTTGAAGTTGTAGTAAAAGCAAATATTATCCTGCGTTGCCAAGTTAAAATAATACACGGCTTTAAGCAAACAGACAAATGAACCAATTTCTATGTATTTAGCGACTGTGGGATGCGAAAATAAAACATTTTTACAGATTACATGTACGCCGTTATAAACAAAATCTCACTTTGCTTCATAAACGAAAGAAAAATATTTTTCCTAGTTAAAATTAAAACTGGAATTAATACTTTCGTTTGGAAATATTCTGTTTTTTTTAACAAAACTTTTAAGAAACAAAATGTTCAAGAATGTAGTTAAAAGAACTCCTGAAAAAAGTGCATATCTAAATTTCCCCTAAAAATGGGCACAATCATAAGTAAAATAGCTGTTTACAAATATTACCCCCACCCTAAACTACCCTCTATATGGAAATATTTACGAAACTTTTTATTTTATAAAAAATTGTTCTAACGATTTGATTAAAATATCGCAAATTAGAGATGCTTACATGACAAATAAAACACATATCTTAAATTTTCTGGAAATAGACTCTAAAGACATCTTTATTCTACATGAATTATGCATAACTGGTAAACCGTAGCAGATAGATACAAACTTATTATGCAATAAAGATGTATATCGTTAAAACATATAATTTATATCCTTGTTATTAGTTTCAGCTTTAAAATACCTATACATTTCTCATAAGGGAATTTGTCAATTAGTGGCCATACAAAGGAATTTAAATCACATAGCAACCAGCGTTTAAAAGATTTGACTATCGCTTTAGCATAGTAAACTCTCTTATTTCTCTTCTACATGCATATATTTAGGCCATTTCTGCTAATTTTTCTCGATTAGCATGAAATATATAGAAGAATAACCTTTTTACCAATAATTTGTTTCAGAGATGTAAGAAAAATCAAATGAATGGAACACATCATATTTTATATGGTTAAAAAGTTAAAGAGCCCACCTGGAAAAGAATTATTTTTCAATTAAATATGGATGTCGTAAGAGTATTATAATTTCAATATTACCTGGAATGATTATTTTAGTTCGTTCGGTTTATTACAATGCTAATATTATTATATATAATTTTTTGATTCTTTTATATGTTTACTTTCTCTACACGTACTATGTACATGTGTATAGAGAAGGAATTGTAATGCACCCAAAAATTTGATACCAAAATTCACGGGAGATACATGTTTTGAAAGCCCTTGAATAAAAAAAAGGCATTTATAGAAAAATGTCCGTGTGTGTATGTGTGCAGCATAGCTCAAAAACGAAAAGTCCTTTAAAAACCAAACTCCAAGGAGAGCGACACGGAGATTTTCATGAAAATCCCTTTTCCATGGTACTTTTTTCGAAACTTTTGATTTTCTCAAACATGGCTCTAATGATTTTGATTAAAATATTGTATATTAAAGATATTTACCTGACGAATAAAATGGATATGTCGAATTTTCTGGGAATAGCATCTGAAGACTACTTTATTCTGAATGAATTTTACGGAATTTTGCATAACTGCTAAACCGTAAGAGATGGACAAAAACTTACCACACAAAAAATGTAGAGCACATTAAAACACACAATTTGTGTTGTATAATTTTTTTCGTGGATTTGTTTTTGATTTCAGCTTTAAAAACTTATACTTTTCTCATACAGGAATTTTTAACTCGTGTCCATACAGACAAAGGAACTTCAGTCACATAGCAACCAGCTTCTGACTATCACTTTAACCTATGGTACTCCCTTATTTCGCTTCTACTTACAAGGAATCAAGTAATAAGACTATTTCTGTTAATGTTTTTCTGAATCAGCATGAAGTAAAGAGAAGCATTAGCTTTTTACCAATAATTTGTTGCAGAGATGTAGACGAAATCATGTGAATGGAACACATCAGATTTTTAGGTAGAGGTTGATATAGAATTCAAAGAAGGAAATGGAAGATATGGCATATGCTAGACACGTCTAGTGAAAATAAAATACAAAAGGGTTTTAACTGTCCGCCATTAGACCCTGCTGTTTCGAGCTGTTTGTAATTTTGGCTGAGAATGTTTCTCAGTGAAGTTAAAAGTAGCCAGATGTGACTGCCAACAGGACAAACACTCCACCCCGCCGCTCCACGCAAACAGACCATGCTGGGCAAGACCAGTTGGAAATTCCTTCTGTGCCTCTAGCATACTTGCTACAAATGTACACCAGCTATGGTCTTTTATTTTATAACTAGATTAAACAATATAATAAAACACGCTATGCGAGCGAAATTAAGCAGTGGTTTATCAAGTACATGTACAGAATGCTCCTTAAAGAGTAAACATTGTGTCAATTTTATTCAAAATCACCTCCTTAATTCATTTTGTAGTCGGGGAATCAACGGCACGAACCACAGAATGGAGAAATTGGAACGAGTGGTCGGACCATAATCAGGCATGAGCGTGAGGAAGTGATGATATGAAATTCAAGCGAAATGGATGGTAGGAAAGCTGATGATGGAGCAATAGGAGGAATGAGTGGTGGGGAAAGCCGGAGGAGCCGGAGAAAATCCTCCCCGGCGGCGCTTCGTCCACCATAAATCCCACACGAGCTGTTGGGATCGAACCTAGGCCACCTAGTTGGGAGGTGATCGGTCTAACCACTCGGCTGCTGCGCTGCCTTACTTTCATATTTTCTTTGCAAAATTAAAACCATGAACTTGTGTTAGGTATTTTCGATTTTTACATTCTCTAGCACATATGTACAGTGATCAAGAGGAGTAGAGAAGGTATTGTACTCCACCCTAAGTTCGATACCGACATACAATATAGCAGCTCCTCCTTCATTAAATTTATTAGGGGAAATTGGTTTATTGAATAGAATAATTACTAGTATACCTCCTAAATAAATTAGAAGTAAAACATAAGAGAATCAAAATCTTAAAGATATATATCATACATCTTTTAGGGTAATCTAAATGGGGCCGCTCGCCGCTCCCGTCTCACATAGGTAGCTTGGGCTCAATCTCAAGCGACCGAATGTAAGATTTGTGTTGGACAAAGCGGCTCAGGGGCGGGCTTTCTCCAGATTCTCCAGCTTCCCCCGCCATCACAAATCACCGGTGCTTTATCTTCATCCCATGTATCATCAATATCAATGCCTACGGTGCCATAGTATTAAAGTTATCTGAATCCAAAAAAGTATTTTAGAAAAACGTCCGCGCACGCGTATGAGTGTCTGTGGGCAGCAAAGCTCAAAAAAGAAAAGTATCTTTCAATGATGTGACACGAAAAATTTCAGGAAAATCCCCCTCCCAAATATGAGCATTTTTCAAACATTTTATTTTCTTAAAAATGGCTACCTCAAATGGAAACGAATTAATAACAAATCTGATGTTCGATTCACACAGTTAATATGCAAACCATTGTTACAAGAGATTATTTTTTTATCTACATTATACTAATCGGATAAACATTAGCAGAATTTACTATATTATTCGCTTCCTAGTAATTAGAAGAGCAATAAAGGAATACATTAGATTAAAGATAGTCAAATCTTTTAAAAGCCCGTCGCTATGTGAAGTAATTGAGGTTCGAATTGCTATGCGAGGCCCTGTTTGAGAAAGTTAAGTAGTTTAAAATTGACCCCAATAACAATGAAAAAAGGTCCACTCTACACGAAAAAGTATATGACATAAATTATGTTTTAATAAGATCTACATTTTTACTTCCTCCATACATACTATGTACATAGAATATAGAGAAGGTATTGCACTCCACCCAAAAATTCGATACCGAGGTCCCTAGTTACCAAAAAAAGTATTTTCAGAGAAAGGTCCGTGTGTGTGTCCGTGCGCCTGTGAACACGATAAATCAAAAATGAAAGGTCGGTAAAATACCAAAATTGGTATTTAGGTTTAGTATCTTCCAGGGTTGCCCTTTACATGGAACTTTTTTCGAAAATTTTGATTCCTTAAAAATGGCTTTAACGATTTTGATTTAAATATCGTATATTAAAGATATTTACCTCACAAATAAAATGTATATCTTGAAGTTTCTGGGAATAGCCTCTGAAGACTACTTTATTCTGGATGAAGTTTATGGAATTTTGTATAACTGTTAAACCGTAAGAGATAGACAAACTTACAACACAAAAAATGTAGAGCACCTTAAAACATACAATTTATAATATATACATTTTTTGTGGAGTTGAACATCTTTGAGATATTCCTTGTTTTTGGTTTCAGCTGTGAAAAACATACAGGAATTTGTGAACTCCTGTTTATACACACAAAGGAATTTCAGTCACATAGCAACCAGCTTTGGACCATCACTTTAACCTATGGTACTCCCTTATTTCACTTCTACTTACAAGGAAGTAAGTAATAAGACTATTTCAGCTATTTTTTCTTGATTAGCATGAAGTAAATTGAAGCATAAACTTTTTAACAATAATTTGTTGCAGAGATGTAGAGAAAGGCATGTGAATGGAACACACAAGATTTTTTTGTGCAGTGAGTCTATCTCTTACGGTGTAGTCGTTATGCAAAAGTCCTAAAACTCATTCGGAAAACCAGGTCTTCAGAGACTATTCCTGGAAATTCAAAACATACATTTTGTTTCTGATGTAAATTCCTTTAATATACGTTATTTTAATCAAATCGTTAGGGCAATTTTTTGAGAAATTAAAATGTTTGAAATATGTTTCAATGGAAAGGTTAGGTTGTGGTGTGTCGGAACGGGGGAGGCGTTCAAAATCTTCTTGTCGCATCCTTAGAAGATATTGAGCTCAAGTACCAAGGTTGGTATTTAATCGACTTTTAACTTTTGAGCTGTGCTGCATACACACACGCGCGCGGAACGTATATTAAAGATATTTTGAATAAAATAAAAAGCATATTTTGAATATTCTGACAAAAGCCTCTGAAGAGCTCTTCATTTTAAATGAAAATTGCTGAATTTGGTATAACTGGTAAACTTTAACATGGACAAAAACTTACGACACAAAAAATGTACATTTCATTAAAATAGCCTTTATGCTATATACATTTTTTTCGTGGAGGTATTACTTTTGAGTTATTCCTTGTTAATAGTTTCAGTTTTAAAATACTTAAAAAAATTTAATACAGAAATGAGTAATGCAAAGAAACAACGGATTTCAACCACGTGACAACCTGTTTTTAAAAGATTTGACTAACGCTTTGGCCTAGTGTATTCCCTTATTTCCATTCTACTTATAAGAAAGCAAGTAAATCATTTCTGCTAATGCTTATTTCGATTAAATGAAGTAGATAGAAAAATTTGCGTTTTAACAATAATGTGTTACAGAGACGTAGAGAAAATTACCTGAATGTAACACATCAGATTAGTGTATGGCCATTTTGTACCTGCGTCACACGTCTTCGAAGTTTTGCAATCTTTTGGATGTCCCATCCCATTATCTGATAAACGTTGCTTTACCATATTTTCACACTATATATGCTCAACGTAGAATAAAAATCACCAAAAAATAGAACAATATGCCATTCAAAGTAGTGTATCAAATTCAATGTAATGCTTATGCATAGCAAAAAATAAATTGGAATATTAAACTTAAAAAATCTGATGTGTTCCATTCACATGTCTTTCTTTACATTTCTGTAACAAATTATTTGTTAAAACGCTTATTCATATATCTACTTCGAGATAAACATTAGTAGAATTTGCCCTTATTACTTGGTCCCTTGTAAGTAGAACGGAAAAAATCGAATGTGCTCCATTCACGTCGTGTCCTCTAACGTTCGGTAAACAAATCTTTTATTCAAATCATTGATCTGTTATCTACATAATGCTAATCAAGATAAACATAAGTATAATTAGTATTAATAATATATTTGTAGTGGAAGGGAAATAAGAAAATGCACAGGCTAACAAGATACGATCGTCCTTTAAAAGACGGTCGCTATGTGAAACAATTGAAACTCCAGTCTCTTGTCTTGCCAGGAACAAATAAACGAGAAACGAGAATAAATATGTCTTCCCATTTGAAAGTGGCTAAAATTGAAACCATGAATCCGAAATATCTAGAAAACGGTGCACTTTACAAAACAAATGTATATGACATAAAGTGTGTATTTTAATGAGATCTACATTATTTGTAGAGAAAGTTTTCGTATATCTCTTACGGTTTTTCAGTTATACAATAGTCATCCAAAATGAAAAGGTCTTCAGATCATAAAATTCAAAATATACATTTCGTTTGTTATAAAATATCTTACATATAAGGTATTTTAATCAAAAACGTTAGCGCCATTTTTGAGAAAAAAAATCGAAAATAAAAATTTTACGGTCTTTTCGTTTTTGAGCTATGCTATCCATATCTACACACGGATGTTTTTCTAAAAATATTTTTTGTGGATTCAGGGGCACCGAAAAGATGCATTTTCAGTGAAATCTCAGTATAGAATTTTTGGATGCAGTACAATACATTCTATATACACTATGTACATTGTGCGTGTAGAGAAAGTAAAAATTGACTTCAGAGTTGAAAATCGGAATCATTTAGGATATTGAAAACCATCAGGAATCGAGAGTTCAAAGGACTAAAGAAAACAAAGTGTATAACAGATCAGAATTTTGTTTCTCAAAATTGCAATATCGGATAAAACAGAACACACTCTACAGCGTCGATGTCCAAATTCAAACACAAGTGGGTTCATTTTTGCGATGATTGGGTTGCCATGGCGTACTCGTGAGCTTTACATGTGTACAAACATCTCCAACATCACTGTATTACAACTACAACTTGTCATTTCCTTCATATTGATGTAAATAAGCGCCTACTTGAGAATTCTATTCTCTCCTCTTATTGCCTCAGCTATAAAAAAATCTGATGTGTTCCATTCACATGACTTTCTCTATATCTCAACAACAAATTATCGCTAAAAAGCCTACTTCATGCTAATCGAGAAACAATTAGTAGAAATAGCCTTATTACTTTGCTTCCTAGTAAGTAGAAGCGAAATAAGGGAGTACCATAGGTTAAAGAGATAGTCAAAAGCTGGTTGCTATGTGACTGAAGTTCCTTTGTTTGTATGGACAGGGATTTTTAAATTCCTGTATGTGAAAAGTATGTTTTTGAAAGCTGAGACCAAAAACAAGGTATATCTAAAAAACGATCAACTCCACGAAAAAAAATATATAACCTAACTTGTGTGTTTTAAAGTGTTCTGCATTTGTTGTGTGGTAAGTTTTAATCCGTCTCTTACGGTTTAGCAGTTATGCAAAATTCCGTAAAATTGACCCAGAATAAAGTAGTCTTCAGAGTCTATTCCCAGAAAGTTCAAAATATACATTTTATTTGTCAGGTAAATATCTTTAATATACTATATTTTAATCAAAAACGTTTGAGCAATATTTTAGAAAATAAAAAATTTCGAAAAAAGCTCCATGTAACGGGTAGTTTGGCGTGAGGGGATTTTTCTCAATATCTTCGTGTCGCATGCCTCGAAGATACTAAACTTAAATACCAACACGACACACGGACACACACACGGATTTTTTCTTAAAATACTTTTTTTTTTTGGATACAGGGGACCCTAAAATATATATTTCCGGTTAAATCTCGGTATCAAATTTTTGTGTGGAGTGCAATACCTTCTCTATACTCTATATACATAGTACGTATAGAGAAAGTAATGATGTGTTCCATTCGATAAGTTTCTCTATCTATTCTGTAACAACCTATTGAAGAAGTTTATTCTTCTATTTACTTTATAATAATCAAGATAAGCATTAACAGAAATAGTGTTATTACTTAGTTCCTTATAAGCGGAAGAGAAATAAGGGGATACACTGGGATAAAGCGATACCAAAATCTTTTAGGATGTGATTGCTATGTGATTGAAGGTCGGTTCTCCTTGCATTGGTCAGAATTAAGAGAAAACCAACAGGAGTGACACATTTCCGTATGAGTAAGTACTTTAAAATTGGAACCAATAAAAATATCTTGCAAATGATTTACTTCCAAAAAAGGTATGTGACTTTAATTGTGTATTATCGAGATCTACGTAGTATGCTTATGTCTGATGATTATTGTTCTATAGAAAAATTATTAATTCAATTAAAATAGGTATAAATGTTACATTTTTTGTATACCGCCATTTAAGAATATTCTTTTGGACAATTTTTTGTCTTACGGTCCACAATTTATGCAAAAGCATCCTGAATGAGAGGGAATAAATAAATAATATAAATTTTATTTGCTATGTAAGTATATCTAATACACAGTGTTTTAATCAAAATCGTTAGAGCTTTTTTTGATAACCGGAAATTTTGCGAAGATTTTTCCATGTAAAGGCTGTGGTGGGGTTTTCCTTGAAAATCCTCGTGTAGCATATTTGTAATATACTGAGCTTATATATCTAATATTTCCTTTTAGAGCTACCGTGTTCAGAAGTACAAACACCCATATCAGCACACACACCTACCTTCTTGTGATTCTTTATGGATTCAGATGGCCAAGAACGTGTATTTCCAGTGAAATCTCGGTATAGATGTTTTGGCTAAAATGTAACACCTTCCGTACCTATAAGAAAGAAAAACCCGCTTTTAAACGAATTTGTCTATATCAATAGCCTAGCATATCTCCTTATTTCCCTTCTGATTAGAAGGAAGTAAGTTATCTCGATGTTTATCTCGATTTCCTTGATATCGATAGTAGAAAATGTTATGAAAATGATTTGTTTGCAGAACAGATAATGAAAAACTTGTGAATAGAACACATAATTTTTTACGTCAAATAAACATTAGATTTGACTTTTCTAAGAATGCTTCTAAAGACTTTATTCCAGATGAATTTTCTAGAATTTTACATAACAGTTAAATCGAAAGAGATAGACAAGAACTTACCACACAAGGAAATATATATCTCGTTAAAACATACCTAATATATGTCATACATTTTTCTTGTACAGATTACCGTTTTTGAGATGTTCCTTGTTGATTATTTTCTGAAAGCGTTCCATGTTAAGCGAACAGAACCTCAATTGTTTTACATAGTGACTAGCTTTTAAAATATTTTACAATCGGTTTAGCCTAGTGAATTCCCTTATTTCCCTTCTACTTACAAGGATGCAAGTAATAAGACCAATTCTGCTAATGTTTATCTCGATTAGCATGATGTAGATAAAAGAATAATCTCTTATATTAATAGTTTGTGTATGGAACAGCTATAGAAAGTTTCGTTAAGGAACACATAGGATTCTAAGAAAAAGTTTCGTGTGTTTTTTTTTTTTTTTTTTTTTTTTTTGCGAGCGCGCGCGTGCGTGTGTGTGTGTGAACAACATAACTGAAAAACGAAAAATTGTTTAAATACCAAATTGTTTATTTAAGCTGAGTTTCTTCGAAAGAAACGTCACGAATATTTTCAGGAAAATCCCCCACCCCAGACTACGATTTATATGGAAGATTTTTGGAAATTTTCGATTTTTTAAACATTTTCTAACAACTGTTGATTAAAATATCATATATTAAATATATTTGCTTCAGTTTTCTGGGAGTAGTCTTAGAAATCGACTTTTGCATATGTAGTAAACATAAGTGATTGGCAAAATGTTACTACACAAATAATTTATATTTAGATAAAACACACATTCTATGTCCAGGGCGGTTTTTTATAGAGTTAACTATTTCTGAGATCATCCTTGTTTTAGGGTTTCACATTTCAATAATTATAATTTGCACAAATGAAAGTTGTCATTGGTTATCTATCTTTTCTTTTTATTTGTTTTACTCCTGATCTCACAGAGAGAATGAAATTTCAGCGTCATCATACAGCAATCAAAGGGGTTGACTTTCGCTTTAACCTAGGGCATTCCCTTAATTTACCTTCTACGGGGAACCTTGTCCTACCGCCCGGCCGCTGCGTCCCTCATCTCGGTCCACTACAGACGTCATGGATGGGGGGCAGTATTGGAGGGTGAGACGTGGTCAGCGCCTCGAGCCCCTCCTGGCCGGTTAATGCGGTTCTCATGACCTGGAGCCGCTACTTCTCAACCAAGTAGCTTCTCAATTGGCCCCCCAGGGACCTTACGAGGCTGAATGCACCCCACGCCGGTACTGGGGATCGAACCCAGGTCTCCCACTTGGTAAGCTGCTGCGCTACCACCGCGCTAAGGAGACGACCTTTTATCAGTTATGCAAAACTCAGAAAAATTCACCCAGAATAAAGAGGTCTTCAGAGGCTAATCCCAGAAGATACAAGATATAGATTTCATTTACCATGAAATTTTAATTTTCAAATTTTTTTCATTTTAAGGGTAGCTGCGCGGGGGGGGGAGGATTGTGTTTAAAATCTTCGCATCGCATCCTTGGAAGATAAACGAAAATATTTATATTTATATTTTTGAGCTATGCTGTTTACATAAACACAGTCGCGAATCTCTCTTATGTTATTCTAAAATGTTGTAAGGTGCTCTCAAAATGTGTATCTTCAGTGGAGTATTGTTATCGAACTTTTATTTAGAATGTAAAATCATTCTCTATGTTTACTGTTTGGTTTTTTCTTTTCATTTCAGTATACTTGTTCACGTTTTTATATTCGTTTTTATTAAGCTATACATAATTGTATTTATTTATTCATTCATGCACTGTATCGCTCCTGTATTGCATTTAATGTATTGCCTGGTAGAGTGGAAGAGAAAGGCCTTAACCTCAATCCAGATAATTAAATATATAAATAAATATATGTGGTAAAGTAAAAATAACGAGAAATAAAGTCATATTTCGATATTCCTATTAAGCATCACAACACGCATATCAGTTTTCTTATTCCTTTGCCTATTATTCTCTTAACGTGTACCTATAGAACACAATATAATTAAAGCTCTCTAGTTTTGGCCAAACGGTACAGAGGGCGCAAACTAACAGACCATTACCAGTGCTCTCTATGTGGCATAGATAGAACTACCACAAAGGGCGGTGCCGTGGTTGATCACTGCTGCCATCTGTAGTTTCAGTCTCGTAGCTTTAATTGAGCATGCGTCCTTAGCAGAGAGCTTTCGAGTAATCGATCGATAGTACGACGGGCGCGATTCTTGTTTTCTAATGTAACTCATATTTTCGAAATATGAGTTTGGTTCCTGCTAAATATTTTGGAATATAATTAAGGTTACCATTCTATTCCATTTAACTTGAAATGTGTTGACCCTGGCATATTCCTTAATGTCAGAAAAAGCGACATTATTTTGAATCATAAATCGCAGGTACTAAGTCAGAGTAAGAAAAGAATCATTAATATGAGGTCTGAAAGCCAATGTCATAAGATAAATGACAACTCTATGTCAAACATAGGCAGAAAAAAGTAATTATTCGATGATAATAAAATGTAGTCTTCGCAAATATCAGTTTATTGAATAAGTCCGTATTTTCTATTTTTAGTTATTCATTTATTTTGTTCTATTAAGCTTTCTGCTTTATGTGCTTCATACATAGTACATAGATGGAGAAGATATTTTATTCCACCCAAAAATTTAATATTGCATGTTCACTGGAAATACAGGATTTAGAATCCCCTGTATTCAAAGAATACGTTTTTAGAAAATAGATTTGTGTTTCTGAGAACAGGTTAACTCGAAAACGAGGAATCAGCTTAATAACAAACTTGATGTGGCACAAATATTTTCAAGAAATTTCCCAACCTCAGTTACACTTTATATGGAAAAAAGAAATAGAAAGTTTAGTTCTCTCAAAAATGGATCCCACGATTTTCATTAAAATATCGTACATTAAAGATATTTTGGCTCAAATATCGTATATTAAAGATACTTATGTGAAAATAAAATGGAATTTTCTAGGAATAGCTTTTGAAGATCTCTTCAGTCTGAATAATATATTCACATCTGGTAAACCGTAAGAGACAGAAAAGGCTCACTAAAGAAAAATCTAGATCTCGTTAAGATACAATTTGTGTCAGACACAGTTTTGTAGAGTAAACAATTTCCGAGATACTCCTTGCTGTTCCTTTCAATTTTAAAATATTGTAACTGCGTCTTTCTGGTCCGAATCGCCAAACGTGTAAGCGGCTTGCTTTCAAGCGTAGAGCAGTTTTTATACCATTATGATCGGCTGCTTTTCATACATAGTTTCACTGCCATTATCGCACGTGTTCGAGAAATTAACACCTGAAGAGCGGCGGCACTATCTCAAAACTCTGGAACACGAAACCTGGATGCAATGGATGAGTGCAAGAAGGTGCACTTTCTATTGAAATTGCTGTTTTTTCTTTACTTTCTCTATAGGGATAGAGAAGGTATTGTAATGCACCCAAAAATTTGATACCGAGATTTCACTGGAAATATGTATTTTGGGGTCCTCTGAGTCCAAAAAAAAGCATTTTTAAAAAAATATCCGTGTGTGTGTGTGTGTGTGTGCGTGCCTGTGGACAGCATAGCCCCAAAACAAAAAGACCGTTAAATACCAAACTTAGTATTTAGGTTTAGTATCTTCCAAGGTTTTCAAAATAATCGCGCCACCACAAACTACCCTTTACATGGAACAAATTTTGAAAATTTAGATTTTCTTAAAAATGGTTCTAACGATTTTGATTAAAATCCCGTATGTTAAAACTATTTATGTCCGAAGTAAAATGTATATCTCAAATTTTTGGGGAATACCCTCTTAAGACCTCTTTATTCTGGATGAATTTCGCTTAACTGCTAAACCGTAAGAGATAGAAAAAAAACATACTGCACAAAAAATGTACCTTATGACAAAACACACAATTTTTGTACTTTTCATTTTTGTTGTGAAGGTAACCGTTTTCGAGATATTCCTTATTATCGGTTTCAATTGTGAAGTGATTTGCAATGACAATCGCATAACGATAGCTCTTTAAACATTTGACAATCACTTTAGCATAGTTCATTCCCTTATTCCCTTCTACTTATAAGGAACTAAGTAATAACATTCTGCTAACATTTATCTTGATTAGCATTGTGTACAAAAAAGAATAATCTTTTGTAGGAGTTTTGTAGAGCTGCTAGAGAAAGTCATGTGAGTATAACACATCAGATTTTTTACTTCCTCTACACGTACTATGTACATAGTGTATAGAGAAAGTATTGAGTTGCACCCAAAAATTCGATACCGAGATTTCACCGGAAATACACGTTTTGTGTCACCCTGAATCCAAAATAAACTTTTTTGGAAAAAAGTCCGTGTGTGTCTGTATGTGTGTGTCTGTGGACAGTATAGCTGAAAAAGGAAAACACCGTTAAATACCAAATTTGGTATTTAACTTTGGTATCTTCCAAGGATGCGACACGCAGATTTTCAAGAAAACCCCCCACCCCCAACTACCCTTTATATGTAACTTTTTTTGAAAATTTTGATTTTCTCAAAAATGACTCTAACGATTTTGATTAAAATATCGTATATTAAATATATTTACCTGTCAAATAATATGTAAATCTTGCATTTTCTGGGAATAACCTCTGAAGACTACTTTATTCTGGAGGAATTTTGCATAACTGCTAAACCGTAAGAAATGGACAAAAACTTACCACACAAAAAATGTAGAGCACCATAAAACACACAATTTATGTTATATAAATATTTTTCGAGGATTTGATCGTTTTTTAGATATTCCTTGTTTTTGGTTTCAGCTTTGAAAAACTTGTACTTTTCTCATACAAAAATTTGTCAACTTGTGTCCATACAAACAAAGGAACTTCAGTCACCTAGTAATCAGCTTTGGATTTCACTTTAACCTATGATACTCCCATATTTCACTTCTACTTACAAGGAAGCAAGTAATAAGACTATTTCTGCTAATTTTTTCTCGATTAGCTTGAAGTAAATAGAAGAATAAGCTTATTAGCACTTATTTGTTACACAGAAGTAGAGAAAGTCATCAGAATTTTTTTTTGAAAATTGAGTTAGTCTAAATAGAGGCAAAATACCAAATAAATATTTACAGGCTTGTTATTCTACACGTAAACTCCGCTAGGTTTTTTTCTCTCTTTTTTTTTTTTTTCCTTTTTTATTAATATTTCATAGTATACATAATAATATATAGGAAATAGTTACCATAATCAATATGGTAATAGTAACTTGCAGTTCAGAATAACTAAGATGAATGTGTCGCCTTGTTTTTTTTTTTTTTTTCTTCACAGTTTGGAACCTAGAGTGTGAATGCTGAAAATCCAACGACAGAGGGGTCCGTTTTTCCAATTTCCAGCGTTTTTCCGCATAAAAATCTGGAAGTCTGATAGATGTACCGCGTCTCCAACCAGCAGAATCCAATAGTATGTGGCAAATATGATCCAGATCAGAGTATCTGACAGCTGCCTATTTGCCTGTTTAAATTCCAAGGTTAAATAGATTTCACGTTTTTCTTGTGTCCCATCGCAGATGACACAGCATTTTATTGACTTCTTCGGCAGCTATAAAAGGAAGATCTACAAGCTAGATGATTCAATTCTTTACTTAGAGTTCTAGCGCGTTCACGCGTTGAAGCAACAAGAAAACGTACCGTAGAACTGTTGTGAAAGCAACGCAATAAACGGTTTATTTGTAACCAGATTGAAGCAATACATACTTGCTACAATGGTGTCAGAAGTAGGATTTTACACCAAGAAGGAGGAGATGATGAAAACATTGTTGCCCGATATTATTAAGACCAGAAAATCGGGATGGAGGAAATGAAGACGGAAATTAAATTTGGAAGGGAATATGGCATGGAGAAAATATAACAGAAAATAAAATCTGGAGCTCATGAAATTTAATTCTGAATGAAGAGGATGATGAATCGTCTTGCCCGCTATGACGATGCTGGTCCGGACGACTAGCTCTGAGTAGGGAGCAGTACGGCTGTGTATTGCCGACGGTTATCACCTTGAATCACTTGTAACGCTAAGCACAGCCAGCTTGATCCAAGTAAGATTCGAATTCTGTTGCTGTTTTCCAACTATAAGTAAAGTATACTAAGCGCTAAGGACGTGGAAATAACGACTAACTCCTTCTAAACCGAAACATTTTAGTTAGGATAAAATGCAAATTTCCGAGAACGTCGCTCCACATTTCCTGTAGTTTTACTTTCCTTTTCTTATTTAAAGTGTCGCTACGCACTGCTGCAATAATCGCGGAACATGTGTGTACGGTTTGCTTCGTAATTCATAGGTGATTGTTGGCATACATTATTACATATACATGTTAGTGAATACCTTTTTTAACATCGCAGAAGGTTCTTTGAAGTCGCATTGTTAATCCTAAGTGAGCTTTGTAAACTCTTGCGATGCATTACATGAGCGTTTGCTTCTGGAAATGTCCAGCCACGTGACCAACATATACAAAAAGGGCAACAAATCCCCTCTTGGTGCGCAGTTTACACCGAAAATACATCACATGCAACAGTTGAGTGAAGTCGATAGGAATTTCATTGTGAGCTATACTCTCAATGCTGTGAACTCCGAAAAGAAATTATACGGTACAATTATTACGAAAGACAGTTTTTTGTGAGCAGATTCTACTTGGGAAATTTAAGAGTTTTTTGTTGTATAATAAAAAGAGTTTTTTTTTTATAATAGCTCAAAAGCGAAAAGTTTTGGTAAATCCTAAGGATGAGACACGAAGATACTCAAGAAAATCACCCCACCCCAAACTACCCTTATGGAACATTTTTCAAACATTTATATTACATCAAAAATAGCTCTAACGATTTTGATTACATTATTATATAGTAAAGATACTTACATTACAAATAAAATGTATATCTTGAATTTTTTGGGAATAGCCTCTGAAGACCCTTTTATTCTGGCTGAGTTTTGCTGAACTTTGTAAAAATTACCATTTCTAAGATATACCTTGTTATTGGCTTCAGCTTTAAAATGCTTATACTTTTCTGATACAGCATACAAGCAAAGGAACTTCAATCACCTAGCAACCAGCTTTTAAAATATACTTTGATTATCTCTTTAGCAGATGGTACTGCCTTATATCACTCCTACTTACAAGGAAGCAAGTAATAAGGCAATTTTTGCGAATGGTTATCTCGATTAGCAAGAAGTAGATAGAAGAGTAAGCTTTTTAACAATAATTTGTAACAGATAAATAGAGAAAGTCATGTGACTGAACACATCACTTTTTTATTTAAAAAAAGGAGCTATTTCGATAAAAATCCCGCATATTAAAGATATTTATATGGCAAACAAAACCTATATCCTGAATTTATCCTATAGTCCTCTTCATTCTGAATGACTTTTGCATAATTGATAAACCATAACAATTTATTTTATTCATTATACTGAGAGAAGAATAAACTTTTAAGAAGTTTTATTGCTGAGCAGGAAGTGAAAGTCATGTGAATGAAACATATTAGAATTTTATTCCCGTGGTGATGCAAAGATCATGGAATGTAATGCCCATTAAATGAAAAAAGACTTCTCACCCGGGGGTCCCGTATTCGATTCCCAGCTGGGGCGGGGAATTTTTTTTTCTCGCCAGAATTATTCCCTATCCCCCACTGGGTCTGTAAGTTTGTATGTGAGTGTGAATGTGTGCGTGTTTGAGTAAAACAAAATGATTTAAAACCAACGTAAAAAAAAAAAAGTACCTACAGACGAGTTTTTTCAAGTGGAAAACCCCCGATATGACCTTAGATGTTAAAGGGGTTATATAAATGAAACATAAAATAAATAAATAAATAAAAACAAAAGGCTCTTTAAAAATCTGGCTAAGCTTTGGTTTTAATAAAGTGTTAATAAAAGATTGCATTTTACGTAAAGCTTTATTCATTAGTTTATATACAGGAAATATTAATGATCGTACTTTGTAAATATTAATGATTTTAACTTTTATCGTACAAGTGTAACAAAATGTGTGAATTCAACTGAAAGTTTCTCTGTATTAGGAAGAAGGAGAAGGAATATTAAGCTAAAAGTATGTTCAAAATTAAAAAAATAAAAAAAATATGCTTTATCTAAAAAAGTAAAATGCAATATAGTTAATGACATAAAAATTGCAAAAATATAAATTATAAATCAAAATAATGTATTTTAAAATGAATAAGGAATATGTAAGAATGATATGCACAGCGCTATATTGTCGAGAATATTATGTGATGGAAACGCATCATATCTTTCTTTTGTTGGTTAGGCAATCATCGAATATAAATCTCGTGTTTTAAACACAAAGGGTTTTAAAAAATCTGATGTGTTCCATTCACATGACTTTCTCAACATTTTTGTAACAAACATTTTGTTAAAAACCTTGTTCTTCTATCTAAATCATGTTAATAAAGATAACATTAGTAGAAATGCTTTCTTGTAAGTAGAACGTAAATAAGGAAATACACTAGGCTAAAATGATAGTCAAATCTTGTAAAAGCTGGTTGTCACGACGATGAAAACCATTGCATTGCCAGGAGTTAACAAATTCCCGTATGTGAAATGTTTAGGTATTTTAAAACTGAAATCAATAACAAAGAATATCTCAAAACGGGTATTTCCACGAAAAAAATGTAGATGACATAAATTCTGTGTTTTAAAGAGATCTACATTTTTTGTGCAACATTTTCAGCAAAATTCGTCCACAATAAACATGTTTTCAGATGCTTTTCCCAGAAAATTGAAGATGTACACTTTATTTGTCTTGTAAATATATTAAGTATAAGAGATTTTAATCAAAATCATTAGAGCCATTAACGTCTTCGTAAATTTTCCATGTAAAGAGTAGTTTGGGGTGTCGCATCCTTGGAAGATGTTAAACTTAAATACCAAATTTAATATTTTACGGTATCTTTGTTTTTGAGCTGTTCTTACAGGCACACGAACACAAGGCACACACGGACCTTTTTCTAAAAATTCTCCTTTTGGATACAGGTGATCCTAAAACGTCTATTTTTGGTGAATCTCGTAATCGAATTTTTGGGTGGAATGCAATACACTATGTACATAGTACGTGTAGAGGAAGTAATAAAAATAATGTATCATAAAATTTATAACGAATATGTAAGAATCATGTGCAGAGAGATATATTATTGTGAATATTATGTGATGTCTTTTGCTGATTAGGCAATCGTCGAATATAAATCTTGTTTTTTAAACACAAAGGGTTTAAAAAGACGGATGCAATCAGTAAATGGGACCTCCAAATTCTACCTTAATCCTGCGCAGTGGGCCCCTTCAATGGAAGAGAAAGGATTTTCGCCATCGATACACGTCGAGACTCCCAGGGCGACGTTATTGTAACCAACCGCCTGGCTCCATCGTTTAATCACGTTTTGTATCCTGTGTTGTCAGCATTAGAGGGGAATCCCAGACGTGCCGTAAGCTAGCTTCATGATGAACATCATGTCACACAAGTCCAGGAATGCTGCAGGCCAGACAGACAGCTTTAGGCTGCGATGATGTTTCTGTAATGCTGTGCTGGACCAAGCATAATACAAACTCACCAAGCCTTGCTTTGTTTATGGAATACAACACCTTTATATATCTGACGGGACTACACAGCCTGAATACATATTCTTGATACAGGGTATTTCAACAAGAAATCTGAGTTTTACTTTCTCTACACGTAGGGTGGAATATTATTATTATTATTATTATTATTATTATTATTATTATTATTATTATTAATTGTTTCAATGCATACTATGAAAGTTATTTAAGCACCGGGTGTTCCTTCATGGGGATGATTATTTTAATTCTTTTGGTTTATTACAATGTTAATATATGTATTGTATATAATTTTTTTAATCCCGTTACGTTTTGTAAGTATAGGTAGATATTTAATTCAAAATTTATTGTTTTTTTGGACAATTATTTTTAATAAATATTGATTTTTGGTTATTAAAGAAATTAATATTTTTATTTATACAAGGTATAATGACTTACACTAGAAATAGAAAAAGGTTAGAATAATAAATACATAAGATGAGTATTTCAATAATTATATGATTAAGCTTTATATTTTTCGGTTGATTTAATATACTATATATATGTACGTTGTTACCATGCTAACTTCATATACCCAAAGTCGCGGGTTCAAACCCGACGGAGAATGATGGCTCTTTTTCGGGTGCAAAAATCCTTAGCGTGGCTTCCTCTGGGACCTCTCACCCCTCCCAAATTCCATAATCCTACCAACTTTCCTCCCACCTGGCCTGCTTAACTCGGTGGCCACACAAGCGGCACGTCGAGTTAAGCAGCATTGAGCGTGGTCACCACTTGGGTGGGTGACCGCCCAAGTGACCGGCTGCGCTCAGGCCTAAGGATGCGGAGGAATTTTAACATAGGTACTGTGGCGAAATTACATTCCGTCCAGGTAAACCTGCACGACCTGTTCTTGGACTCTGCACTCTGGAAGGAAAGTAAAACTGTTGGTCCCAAGTCGTAGATTTACGGCATGTAAAAGAACCTCAAGTCTGATAGAGAGGCCTCAGAGCAAAATTAAGCGGTCTTTCACGCCCAGTATAGAATGGGACGCTGAGAACCCCAGCAGTTAAAGAGCGTCCATAAATAAGACGCCATTTACATTTACATTTATATGTACATAATATATTGAGAAGGTAATGCATTGCTCCCAAAAGTTCTATACCGAAATTTCATCGGAAACACATTTTTTGAGACACATTGAATAAAAAAATAATCTAATGTGTTCCATTCACATGACTTTCCCTACATCGCTGTAACAAATTATTGTTAAAATGCATTTTCTATCCACTTTATGATAATGGAGATAAACATTAGCAGAAATGGTCTTAATTACTTCTTCCTTGTAAGTAGAAAATAAATAAGGAATAGAGTAGGCTAAACCGAATATCAGATCTCTTAAAAGCCGTTTGTCATTTGGTTGAAATCCGTTTTTATGCAGGGCCAGGAGTTTAAAACTTTTCGTGTGAGGAAAGTGTTTTAAATCCAAAAACAATAATAGGGAATATCTCAGAAAAGGTCAATTTCACGAGAAAAAACCCGTATATGACATAAATTGTGTGTTTTAACGACTTTTTTGTGTAGTAAGTTTCTGTCTATGTCTTAAATTTTTACACGTTATGCAAAATTCAGCAAAATTCATCCAGAATAAAATGGTCTTCGGGGCTATTCCCAGAAAATTTAAGATATACATTTTATTTGTAAAGTAAATATCTTAAATATTCGATATTGTTATAAAAATCTTTAGAGGCATTTTTGAGAAAATAAAATTTTTCGAAAAAGTTCCATGTAAAGAATAGTTTGAGATAGTAGATTTTTCTCAAAATCTTCGTGTCGCATCTTTGTAAGAATATCAAGTTTGGTAAATAAACGACATTTCGGATAGGTAGAGTCAGACTGAAAATTCAATGCCATAGTCGGGATTTGAATCACGGATCTCCCGGCTATGACACTGAATTTTCAGTCTGACTCTACCTATCCAACTCCTGTCCTACATACGGCTTTTTTGACAAACAATTTAATCAAAACATTTGTTTTTGAGCTATGCTGCCAAAACACACTCACATATACGGACCTTTTTCTAAAAATATATTTTTTGGACTCAAGGGTGAGTTCTTGACATTGAAGTTTTGGGCGGAATACAATACCTTCCCTAGCTACTATGTATATTGTATCTACTTATCTACATACGTATTTAGAGACGGTAAAAAGTGTAATGTTATTTGTGGAGCTTAAATCCACTTCACTAATCTGCCATAGTATTAGAATTGTTTAGTAATTAAAATGAATTCATTATAAGTTTATTCGGCGCGGAATTAATCTTCAGAATTTCTTTCCTTTGGAATTTTAAAAGTAAGTCTTATTTTTGCATACACACATAATCACGTACACACACACACATATACTAACGTTTTCTAAAATGCTTTTTTTGGACCCCGGGGAGCCTCAAAACCTGCGTTTCTGATAACATTTTGACATGGAAATTTTGCTGGAATATATATCTACCTACTATGTGCATAGTACGTGTAGAGGAAGTAATATGCTTTCGTAAGTGATATAAAAAATAGCTGTTGTTTTACATTTACATGTCTTTCTCTACCTAGTCTGTAACAAACTATTCTTACAAAAGCATTTTCTTCTATCTACAAATGCTGAACGAAATAAACATTAACACACTTGCTATTTAGTACCTTATAAGCATAAGGGAAATAAGGGAATATACCAGGCTAAAGCACTAGTCAAATATTTGAAAATGCAATCGATATGAGAGTAAGTGTAGTTCCGTTCGCTTTGGATTTCCAGAAAAAAAAGAGAGATGGAAGAAAGGTAATACCGTTTGAGACGATACGCATTTAAAATTGAAACTAATAACAAGGAATATCTCGAAAACCGTCAGATCTGCAACAAAAAGTTACATTACATAAATTGTGTATTTTAATGAGATCTTCATTTTTTGTGCAGTAAGTTTTTGTGTATCCCTTGCGGTTCACCGGTTATGTAAAATGAAGCAAAAATCATACAGAATAAATGGCTTTCAGAAGGTATTTTCAGAAAATTCAAGATACACATTTTATATGTGATGTAAATATCTTTAAAATTCTATATTTTAATCAAAATCCTTAGATCCGTTTTTCAGAAAAACAAAATGTTCAAAAATTTTTCCATGTAAAGGGTAATTTGGAGTGGATGGATTTTCTTAAAAATCTTCCTATCGCATCCTTGGTATTGAACAGTCTTTCCGTTTTTGAGCTATGCTGTCCAAAGTCACACACACGGACCTTTTATAAAAAAGACATGCTTCTTTGGACTCAAGGGACCTCGAAATATATATTTCCGGTGACATATCGGTATCCAATTTTTTAGTTGAATACAATACATCCGCTATACACTATGCACACAGTACGTGTAGAGAAAGTAACAACCGTTAGTGGTTAAAGAAAACAATGTGAATGTAACATTAAGATATTTCTTAACTAGATTATTGGGTAGGTTTTAGTATTCCATGGCATTTACGTTCCTTTGTTCAGTTGGTATTTTTTTCTGTACTTTGGAAATTTTAAATCCAAATGGAGTTAAAATACTCGTGTATTTTAAAGACATTAATGTCATTCGATATTCAAAGCTCACTAAACAAAGGCCTGGGTTTCTCTCTTGCCGCTTACTTTGCTCATTTAAGCAGAACGTTCCAAAGTTTTGCCGAGGTCAGAAGAAGAATGCTCGGAGAAGAGAGAGAGGTACTTAACAGGGCCTTTGAAGTCAAGAGTGCAAAGGTGCACCAGTACAATATAATTCATACCTTCTCCCACTTGGGGAAAGTGGCAACACTTTTTACGTCTTAGATGCACGACATACTGCTTTTTAGTGATCATAGTGCACTTAAACCTGACCGCTGTTCACGACTCCTCTACTTTTTCTTCTTGCCTTCCCTCTTCTACATTTTTCGTTCCTTGGTTTCTATAGCCTGGCCCCGCACTTCACTCGTAGACCTGTTTTGAGAAGGGTTCTGGGTTCGAGTCCCTGCTGGGATTTTTCTTCTAGAGTTAAAATAATGCCTCCTCCTCTACAGAGTTTAGAAATATGAAGGAGATTGTGAATACTGTGTGTGTGTGTGTGTGTGTGTGTGTGTGTGAACAAACGTGTAATCTTCCTCCAAATATTTTATGTTTTTCATTCACATGACTTTCTTTAACTCCATGACAGACGTCATGGATGGGGTGCAGTATTGGAAGGTGAGACGTGGTCAGCGTCTCAAACCCCCCGGCAGGTTAATGCGGTCCTCATGATCTGGAGCCGCTACTTCTCCATCAAGTAGCTCCTCAATTCGCCCTCTAATGACTTCACGAGGCTGAGTGCACCCCGGACCAGGTCTCCCAGATGGGGAAAAATCCCCACGCCGGTACTGGGAATCGAACCCAGGTCTCCCGCTTGGTAGGCATCCACCCTACCACAGCGCTAGTTAAACGATCATGACCTTCTCTATATTTTCTAAAAAAAACTATTCTTAAAAAATCTGATGTGTTCCATTAAAATGATTTTCTCTATATCTGTACAATAAATTATTCTTAAAAAAAACTTATTCTTCTCTTTAATTAATGCTAACCAAGAAAAAAATTACAATAAATAGTCTTATAACTTGATTCCTTGTAAGTAGTTGGGGAAATAAGGGAATACCATAGGTTAAGGTGAAAGGCAAATCTTTTGAAAGCTGATTGCTATTGATTGAAGTTCCTTTGTTTGTATGGACAGGAGTTGACAAATACCCGTAGGAGAAAAGTATAAGTATTTTAAGGATGAAAGCAATAACAAGGAATGTCTCAGAAACAGTCAACTTCACGAAAAAAATGTTTTTGACATAAATTGTGTGTTTTAACGAGCTCTAGATATTTTATTAAGTAAGTTTTTGTCTATACCTTACGGTTTACCAGTTATGACAATTCCGCAAAATTCATCCAGAATAAATATGTTTTCAGAGGCTATTCATAGAAAATTTAAGATATAAATTTTATTTGTCATGTTAACATCTTTAATGTACGATATTTTAATCAAAATCGTTAGAGTCATTTTTGAGAAAATCAAAATTTTCGAAACTTTTCCATGTAAAGGGTAGTTGTATATGGGGGGATTTTCTTGAAAATCTTCGTGTCGCATCCTTGGTAGATACTGAACTTAAATAACAAGTTTGGTATTTAACAGAGGTTTCGTTTTTTGAGCTACGCTGCCCGCAGACATACACATAGACACACACACACATACGGACTATTTTCTAAAAATGCCTTTTTTTTGTATTCAGGGGGTTCTAAAACATGTATTTCCGGTGAAATCTCGGTATAGAATTTTTGGGTGAATTACAATACCTTCTCTATATAGTATCTACGTAGTAAGTGTAGAGAAAATAAAAATTATTCTTCTATTTGTTTCATGCTAATGAGATAAACATTAGCACAAATTGCTTTATTACTTGCTTCCTTGTAAGTAGTGGGTAATAAGGGATTGCACTAGGGTAAAGTGATAGTCAAATCTTTTAAAAGCTATCCTATGTGAAAAATTAATGTTCGTGCTAATTTAATTGCTTTTTCACACAAGCCGTGTGTAGGACAGGAGTTAGATAAATACAATCAGACTGAAAAATCAAAGATTTTCCGGTCTCAGAAAATGCCGTTGTCTCAAATCTCAGCTATGGCATTGGATTTTTATTTCACTCTACTTATTTAACTGAAATTCCGTTCTCTTTGCATTACTAGGAGTAAAACAAAGAGGTATGAAACGAAAGATGACATTCATTTTGACAAAAGTCTAAGTAATTTAAAATTAAAATCAATAATAGGGAATATCTTGGTTAACTCTACAAATTATGCATATAACATAAGTTGTGTGTTTAAAAGTGGCTGCATTTTTTGTGTAGTAAGTGGCTTTCTACCTCTTACGTTTAAAAGTTACACAAAATTCATCCAGAATGCAGAGCTCTTTACGAAAATTCAAGATATGTATTTTGTTTGTCACGAAAATATCTTAAACATGTGGTATTTCAATCAAAATAGTTAGAACTACTTGAGAAATATGAACTTTTCGAAAAATTTCCTTGTAAAGGGTAGTTTGAGGTGAAGGGAATTTTTTAAAAATTTGTGTAGCATGCCCGAAAAATGATTAACTTAAATGTAAACAACCACTCACAAATACACAGGCATTCACTCTCCTCCCCTCACTCTTACGGACCTATTTTTAAAAATGCTTTTCTTTTGAGTACAGGGTATCCTAAAAATGTACTTTCAGTGAAATATCGGTGTTGAATTTTTCGATGTAATGCAGTACCTTTTCTACGTTGGTATTATATACGATTTTGAGAAAGTAAAACTCGGTTGAGATTATACTCTCTTCACAAATACGAACTTTTTCAAAAAAGTTACGTCAGCAAAAATGCTTCTTCAAGCAGTATAAATTATTTCATGTTCTGCGGTTTTATGTATGGTTACAGATATGAAAGAAAACCGGAGAGGAATGGATAATTTGTAATGAAAGTATAAAAACATTGATGTCTGACATTCACATTGCTTTCTCTACATCTGTGTAACAAATTATTGTTAAAAATTGTATGCTTCTATTTACTTCATGCTAATCGAGAAAAAAAATAGCAGAAATAGTATTATTACTTGCTTCCTTGTAAGTAAAAGCGAAATAAAGGAGTACCATAGGTTAAAGTGATAGGCAAAAGCTGGTTGTTGTGTCACTGAAATTCCTTTGTTTGTATGGACAGTTGACAAATTCCTATATGAGAAAAGTATAAGTTTTTCACAGCTGAAACAAAAAACAAGGAATATCTAAAAAAACGATCAACTCCACGAAAAAATGTACATCACATAAATTGTGTGTCTTAACGTGCTCTACATTTTTTGTTTGGTAACTTTTTGTCCATCTCTTACGATTTAGCAGTTATGCAAAATTCTCTAAAATTCATCCAGAATAAAATAGCCTTCAGAGGCCATTTCCATAAGATCCAAGATATACATTTTATTTGTGAATATACGATATGTTAATCAAAATCTTTAGAGCCATTTTTAAGAAAATCAAAATTTTCAAAAAAAAGTTCCATGTAAAGGGTAGTTGGGGGTGGGGGAATTTCTTTAAAATCTTCTTGTCGTATACTTGGACGATACCAAACTTAAATACCAAGTTTGGTATTTAACGGCCTTTTCGTTTTTGAGCTATGCCTACAGACAGACACACACACACACGGGTCATTTTCTGAAAATGCTTCTTTTTGGAATCAGGGGGACCCGAAACATGTATTTCCGGTGAAATCTCGGTATCGAATTTTTGGGTGGAATGCAATACCTTCTCTATACATTATGTACATAGTACGTGTAGAGAAAGTAAAAATGAAGGATGAAAGGCATTAGAAATTAAGACTATTGAATGCTGATCCTGAATCCGGGAGATAGATTGCACCTAAAGAAGTGAAGAGAGAACGTAGCAGAAGTTTTTTCTGGTAGCCGATGAGAACACAGAAGAAGATAAAGTATTTGCTTCCTTGGACATTTCAATTTTGTGCTGAGGGATAAGAAAGAAAAGTTCACTTTTTGTATCGACTCACTCTTGCAGCGAGAGGTGATCAAAACAATGCCAGTCGGTGTGTGGGATTCTGCACCGCATACAACTTTCGCTTGAGGGAGTGAGAAGATTGCTTGGGCTTGGGTGTTATATGTTTGTTTATGTGTGTGTTGTAACAGTAAGAAAACAGCAATCCAGTAATAATACAGAAAAACAAGGTAAAAAGAAGCAAAAAAAAAAAAAGTAAATAAAAGTAGGGTATACAGTACCGGAGTGCTGATCAGACTCCGGTACCATATTATAAAAAAAAATAATAAAAAAGAAAAAAAGACTGAAATATTCATTACTGCATGGATCATATCATAAATTGAGAATTTAAATGCAAAAAATCTGATGTGTTCCATTCACAAGACTTTCTCTACATCTCTGCAACAAATTATTGTTAAAATGCTTATGATTCCATTTACATCATGCTAATCCAGAAACAATTTGCTTAAATAGTCTTATTACTTGCTTCCTCTTAAGCATAAACGAAATAAGGGTGTACCATAGGTTAAAGTGATACTCAAAAGCTGGTTGCTATGTGACTGAAGTTCCTTTGTTTGTATGGACAGGAGTTGACGAATTCCTGTATGAGAAAAATAAAGTTTTTCAAAGCTGAAACCAAAAACAAGGAATGTCTAAAATTAGGATCCATTACACGAAAAAAAGAATGTAATATAAATTGTGTGTTTTAATGTGCTCCACATTTTTGTGCGGTAAACTTTTGTCAATTTCTACTCGTTTAGCAGTTGAAGTGTTACACTCCGTAAAATTCAACCAGAATAAAGTAGTCTTCAGAGGCTATTTCCAGAAAATTCAAGATATACCTATATTTTATTTTGCAAGTAAATATCTTATATATAAAAGAATTTAAACAAAATCGTTAGAGCCATTTTTAAGAAAATAAACATTTTCGAATTTTTTTCCATATAAAGGGTAATTTGGTGTGGGGGGGATTTTCTTGAAAATCTTTGTTTCACAGCCTTGGAAGATACCAAACTTAAATACCAAATTTTGTTTTTAACGCTCCTTTCGTTTTTGAGCTATGCTGCCCACACACATACACACAGACACACACAGACACACAGCATTTTTCTAAAAATGCTTTTTTTTTTTTTTTTTTTTTTTTTGGATTCAGAGGGTTTCAAAACATATATTTCCGGTGAAATCTCGGTATCGAATTTTTGGGTGCATTACAATACCTTCTCTATACACTATAGACATAGTACGTGTAGAGAAAGTAAAAATCTGATGTTTTCCGTTCACATTATTTTCTCACATCTCTGAATAAATTATTGTTAAAAAACATATTCTTCTATTTACTTAATGCTAATCGAGAAAAAAAGAATCTGATGTGTTCCATTCACCTCACTTTCGCTGCATCTCCGTAACAGCGACCGCGCCGTGGCCGAGTGGTTAGACCACTCGCCTCTCACCTAGATGCCCTGGGTGTGGGATTTGTGGTCGGAGGCGGGTTTTATCCGGGTTCTCTGGTTTTCCCCGCCGCGTGTTCCATCTTCATTCCATGCATTATCGCCTGCGGTGCCATGGTGGTAAAAACTTGTTAAACACATAAAAAAAAACTCTCTGCAACAAATTATTCTTAAAAAAACTTAATTCTTCTACCCCTTTCATGCTAATCGAGATAAACATTAGCAGACATGGTGTTATTATTTGCTTCCTTATAAACATAATGGAAATAAGGGAGTACCATAGTCTAAACCGACAGTCAAATACATAAAAATGTGGTTGCTATGGTATAGAAACTCTATTCTTTGCGTGATCAGTTGTTGACAAGTTCCCGGATGAGAAAAGTATTAAATATTTCAAAACTGAAATCAACAACAAGCAATATCTTAAAAACGGTCAACCCCAAGAAAAGATTCATATAATATAGATTACATGTTTTAACGAGCTCTACATTTTTTGTGTAGTATGTTTTTGTCTATCTCTTACGTTTTACCAGTTATGCAAAATTCCGCAAAATTAATTTAGAATATAGATGTATTCAGAGGCTATTCTCAGGAAATTCAATATATACATTATATTTTTCATGTAAATATATTTAATATACGATATTTTAATTAAAATTGTTAGAGCAATTTTTGAGAAAATCAAAATTTTCGAAAATTGTTGAATATAAGGTAGTTGAAAATCTTCGTGTCGCATCCGTGGAAGATAATGAGCCTAAATTGGTATTAGTTTTTAGCTATGCTACCCACAGGCACACACACACGGACATTTTTTTCTAAAAACACATATTTTGGATTGAGGGGGGTCTCAAAACATATATTTCCGGTGAAATCACGGTATGGAATTTTTAAGTGTCTTACACTAGTTTCTCTATACACTATGTACATAGTGCGTGTAGAGAAAGTAAACTTATGCTTCCACCTACTTCAGAATAATCGAGATAAGCATTAGTAGACATGGTCCTATTATTTGTTTACTTGTAAGTACAATGGAAATAAGGGTGTACCATAGGCAAAAGGGATTGTCAAACCTATTTAAAGCTAGGCGCTATCATCCTATGTTTGTATGCATGGGCAGGGGTTGAAAAAATTCTGTATGAGAAAAGTATTATGTAATTTAAAGCTGAAACCAATATCAAGAAATATCTCAGAGACCGTTAGCTCTACAAATAAAATGTAGACGATATAAATTATATATTTTGTGGAAGCATCTACATTTGTATGTACTAGGTTTTTCTCTTACGGTTAAGAGCTATGCAAAATTCCGTAAAATTCATCCAGAATGAAGTAGCCCTCGGATGTTATTTCCAGAAAATACAAAGAGATACATTTTATTTGGCATGTAAACTACTTTAACATACATATTTTAATTAAAACTTTAGTTGAAAATCTTCGCGTTTGGTATTTAACCGACTTCTCGTTTTTGAGCTATGCTACCCACACACACACACACACATACACATGGACATTTTTCTAAAAACACGCTTTTTGGATTGAGTGGGTTTCAAAACAAATATTTTCGGTGAAATCAGGTATCGAATTTTTTGGGACATTACAATACCTTCTCTATACACTATGTACATAGTACGTGTAGAGAAAGTAAAATTAATTTTTTTACCTACTTCATGCTAATCGAGATAAACGGTAACAGACATGGTCATATTGCTTGCTTCTTTATAAACACAATGGAAATAAGAGAGCACCATAGGCTAAACCTATAGTCAAATAGTTTCAAAGCTGGTTGCTATTTGATTGAAATTCCTTTGTGTGTATGCCTAGGAGTTGACAAATTCCCGTATGAGAAGAGTATTAAGTATTTTAAAGCTGAACCAATAACAAGAAATATCTCAGAAACGATCAGTTCTACAAAAATAAGATATATATTATTTGTATTATCTCTATATACGCTACTCTAGATATTCTCGAACTTCAGGCCAGCTGAAGTGATATGAAGTCATCGACAGCTGGCACGGACCCGGCACACAGTTTATGTACAGGTCATTTACCCAAATTAGTCATTCATCATCCTGATGATGAGAGAGATGTACGCTCCCGAAACGTCGATGGTTCCAAACTACCTTATCTGGTTTCAAACCCGAAAACAGTTAGGGTATGTTCGTTGCCAAGAAACCTTTAGCTCTTATTTCGATATACATTTTGTATGCAGCAAGCTTTTGTCTATCTCTGTTTATCTACCAGTTATGCAAAATTCAACAAATTTCATCAAGAATAAAGAGGTTTACAGAAACTATTACCAGAAAAGCAAGATATGCATTTTGTTTGTAGCGTAAATATCTTTATAGACGTTAAAACACACAGTTTATGTTATATAGGTACATTTTCTCGTGGAGTTGATTGTTTTTGAGTTATTCCTTGTTTTTTATTTCACCTTTAAAAAGCTTATATTTTCCTCACAAAGGACTTTGTCAGCTCCTATCCATACAAACAAAGGAGCTTCAGTCACATAGCAACCAGCTTTTGACTATAACTTTAATCTATCCCTTATTTCTCTTCTACTTACAAGGAAGCAAGCAATAGGACTATTTCTGCTAATTTTTTCTCAATTAGCATGAAGTAAATAGAAGCATAAGCTTTTTAATAATATTTTTTGCAGAGATATAGAGAAAGACATGTGAATGGAGCACATCAGATTTTTATTAAACTATCACATAGCGAAATGTAGGTATACCTTGAATTTTCTAGGAAAAGCCTCTGAAGACATATTTTTTCTGAATGATTTTTGTATAACTGGTAAACCGTAAAAGGTAGACAAAGACTCACTACACAAAATATATAGATATCGTTAAAATACACAATTGCATTTATTTTTGTGTAATTTGCCGTTTCCGAGATATTCCTTGCTATTGGTTTAAATTTTAAGTTATTTAAATCTTCCTCAAACGGGAATTCATTTAATTTCATATCTCTTTTGTTTTACTGCTGGTCATAAAACGGAGAAGCTTTTCAATTGTTTCACATATCAAATTCTATAACATCTATCGTTTTAGGTTATTGTGTTCCCTTATGTGTCATCTGTTTACAAGGAAACAAGTAATAACAATTTCTGTTAATGTTTATTTCGGTTAGCATTATTTTACAGAACATTTAGAGATATTTATATGAATGGAGTACATCAGCTCTTTTGTTACTATTTTCTAAAGTTAATTCATGAGGAAAATTTGCCTGCTGTGCCACCAGAGCAACAAAAAGCTCTCAGAATAATAGTGCAATATTTTTCCAACAAACCACGAGTGGGGGTTTGAGACCTTCCCTTAAAAATATATATATTAACACGGCGGCAATGACGCTAGAATAAATGGCGCTGATTTTTCATTCTCATCTATACAGATAGGTGCCAAACAAAACGAAACTCTACACAGTTTTGGGTTTAATGGTGGATGTACTAGAGCTTTCCATCTTCCGTACCTCCATTTTCCTGAGAGCTTTAGCACAGAATACTATCGAGCTGGAGAATAAATTATTGCACTGGTGGTGTTTTATTTTTTGTGGGGGAGGGGTAAATTGCATCGTTTCACATAATTATAATTGCTGCAAATTGGTATTAAAAGTACATACATATATTCCAGCACATACAATAAGTTGCATGTTCCATAAAAGAAGGAGAACAATAACACTGGCGAGCGCAGATAAGGGACGCTGAAGTTGCATAATAGCTTCTTATCTGGCGAATTGTGTAAGCCATTTTGCTAAACAGCAAGATGATGCATGTTTAAGGAAATTTAGTTGTGTATTTCTCGGCGATAAATTCTGGAAAAAGTACTAATATGACATAATTTGTTAAGATAATGTACTTCTTTATTTTCAAGGAATATTTTAAAAAATCTAATGTGTTCCATTGACATAACTAAAACTCGGTCGGGGGTCACAAAATTGCTGGATTGAATATAACTATGGCGTGATGGATTTGGCTGGTCTCTACAGCCCGTTTCGAAACGTCTAACACTATCTAGCATTGCTCACTGCTTGGCCTCGTTCATTTCCTGCTAGTAGATGTAGATAAGTTGGTGAACACTTAAAGAGAGCGCAGATTGAAAAATGTCGAAAATATGAAAGGGTAGGCGTTCGACACTGAAAATACTTGTGGAATATTCAAACCTATTTTGAGTGACTAGAGGAGATCCTTTTCTTGCCTTACAGTAAAGATGTATCTTGCAATTCATTGCAATGAATTCTGAGTGAGTTTTATGTTCATTGTCTTTTCAAAGTTGCATATTATCATGAATTTTTGCATCAAGCTTTGTACTTTTATTAGTAAAAGTACCAGTCGTTTTTATTTCCTAACAATTGAAATAATTGTTATATTGTGTTACTTTATGAATTAGAACGAAGTCAATACATGCAATGAGCTACGTTTAAAAATATTATACTTCCATCTGTGCATGTTTACGCTACAATCCCCTCCCCACTATTGTCTCTTTGTACCGCTGACTGATCTGTGTGTTCGTAGCTGTGTGTGCTTCGGAACCCCAAAGCGAGTTCTAGACATGACTTCCTCTACCTGTTCTACAAACCTCTTACAAAGGAGTGTTCTTCTTTGTATTCTGTTTTTTTATAGTGTTTAACGCCCGTTTACTACTTGTGGCACCGCAGGCGATGACTCTGGTGATACACGGAATGAAGATGGAGTGACGGCAGAATGCGATGGAGGGGGAAACTTGAGAACCCGGAGAAAACCCGCTCCTACGCCGCTTTGTCCACCACAAATCTCATATGTGGTCGCTCAGGCCGTTTACGTGAGAGGCGAGTGGTCTAACCACTCGGCCACGGCGTGGCTTTTGTACTCTATGCTTATACAGATATTACCAGAATGGTCTTATTATTTAGTCCCTTATAAGCAGAAGGAAAATATGTGAATACACTATGGCAAAGGGATAGTCAAATGTTTTAAAATCAGTCGCTGTTTAATTGTTATTTAAATTCGCTTCTTTACATGGTCAGGAATAAAACAAAATAAACATATATGACTTCTTGTTAGAAAATGCTATGCGTTTTAAAATAGAAACAACCAACAAGGAATATTTTGGGAACGCTTAGTTCTTCAACAAAAATAAAAAGGATATATTTAGTGCTTTTTTACAAGATTTACATGCATTTTATGTGTAGTAAAACTTTTGTTTATGGTTTACCAGTTATGCAAACGTCATTCGGAATGAAGAGGTCTTCAGAGACGTTTCCTAGAAAATTGAAGATATACATTTTATTTATAATTTTTATGTCTTTAATAATGTGTTTTAATCAAAATCGTTACTCGTTTAAAAAAGAATCAAGCCTTTCTTTGGATGACCACCTCATTCAATGTGATAAAGTAGAGGTTTTGCTAGACTTAAAATATTATTCTCCCGTTTATACAGAGAGGCCATTGCGATTTATAAAAACACAAGCAACTTTAACAAAGACGAAGGCTCATTGCCTCTGAAGATGTCCCTCACAGACAGGGACGAAACGTTAGGTAGAAATATTTTTACTAAACATATTTTAACCTACAGACCGCGGCAAAACATCCCGAAAATTTTAAAGTTTAAAACTATGCACACCGGCCGTGAAAGCTTACGCATATACTTTGTCATATTCGTTTTTCTTGTACATTTGACAGTTTTTTAGATATTTCTTGTAATTGGTTTCAATGTTAAACCACCTAAAACGGGAGAATGCAATACGAACCTCAATTGTCTCGCATAGCAAATAGATTTTAAAAGATTTGACTCTCGTTTTAGAATAATAGATCCCCTTATTTGCCTTCAGCTTACAATGAAGCAAGAACACAACCAATTCTACTAATGGTATTGAATAATTGTTTTTCACACAAGCCGTGTGTACGACAGGAGTTGGATAGGTAGAGTCACACTGAAAAGTTCAGCGCCATAGCCGGGATTTGACCCACGGATCTAGCCGGTTGCTCTGCCACTGAGCTACCATGACAATATGCCGGCATAGCACTGAATTTTTCAGCTGACTCGCATGTTTCCCGGTAAACCACAAGGTGCTCTCAAAGTATTTTGAGATGACAACCCCAATGGCGACTTACAATGTTGTAAGTACTTTAGACCCAGGATTCATAGTATAGCCAACTATTATGGTCAATTGCTATTGGAATAATTGTTTTTTCACACAAGATGTGTGTAGGACAGAAGTTGGATAGGTAGAGTCAGACTGAAAAATTCAGTGCTTTGCCGGCACGTTGCCATGGTAGCTCAGTGGCAGAGCAACCGGCTAGAGATCGGGAGATCCGTGGTTTAAATCCCGGCTATGGCGTTGAATTTTTAAGCCTGACTCTACTCATTGTAAGAATAGTTTATATATGCAACATCTAGAGAAAGGTATGTGAATGGAACCCATTAGAATGCTTAATATACCTCTGTAATTTTACCTGGATTATATTTGGAAAACTTTGCTGTATTCATTTTTAAAGTTTCATTTCATTATGTTGAATAGATTTTCAGAAACTGAAAACCAATGTTAGCATTCAAAAGCAGTCAAAGCTTGACCTAGTGTCATTGTTTTAATGACATTTGAATGCAATAAATTTATTTTGTAAACAAAAATTAAGTAGGTATATATTATTATTTATTGTAATATTTATCATTGTTATATAATGAAAAAAGGCCATCTCTTTAGCGCGGTGGAAGCGCAGCTGCTTACCAAGCGGGAGATCTGGGTTCGATCCTCGGTACCATCGTGAGGACTTTTACCCCGCTGGGAAACCTGGTCCGGTGTGCACTCAGCCTCGTGAGGTCCCTGGTAGGGGGGGGGGAGCCAATTGAGGAGCTTTTTGATGGAGAAGTAGCGGCTGCAGGTCATGAGGACCGCATTAACCGGCCGGTCTGTTATGGTCCTAGATAAGGGACGCAGTTGTGCCATGGAGTTATTATATATTATTATATAATGAGAAACAAATGAAGTAACTAGTGTTATGATAGCATTTAATAATGTATTGAATTCATGCTTGTAGATGATTGTTTACTAAACAAAACTACATAGTGTCCTAAATATATCCATTTTTTGTATGAAAAAAACAACTAAAAGCATATTTTGAATGAAAATGGCTGAAATCAAGCATCCATCTTAAGACTACTATGTGCATAGAAGCTCAAACTGAACACCATTCATCTCCATAGCAAAGCATCACAGAACTCTTAATGATTTTTGTTCCTTTCTGCATTCATTCGGTAGGCTTGGTTTTAATTTCCATTTGCTCAAGTTTCTTCTCCTTTTGATGCACAGATCCGTATGTATCTTGCTGTGCAGGGACCCTCTTCCCTGAGAAAGGGGGCGAGCGAATCGGAGCTGGCTTTCATCCCTTGTCATTGCAGATGTCACATTGAATATTCTTTGAAACGCACTTCAGAGATGACGAAATATATACAAGAGTAAGGAAACGCCATCTGTCAAAAGCAAAAGACAGGTTTCGCGGTGAAGAGCAACTTGGGGAGGGGAAGATCTTGCAGGAAGATGAAGAGGGTGGATTGACCTGGTACGTTTGTGAAGCTAATAATGTTCCCCTAGTAGGAAAATGTTTACTTTTCTCTGCTTTGTGTAGCAAGAAAGCCTTGTATACACTGGCTCAGTATGCCTCGAGCATTTCAAATGTAAATATATTACCTGATATAGATCAGACTATGAATGGCTCGAAACTCGTATATCGTTAAATTTTATTTATTAGTGTGGCTCATAAAGGAGTGTGGCTTGTGGCACAGACTAAAATATACACCTAAGGATTTTAACAAAAATGTTATAAATGAATATTACAAAAAATATTTTATCATATTTATAATAGTTATATAAAATTAAGCTATGAGAACAAATTGTAACAAATATTATAAAAGATGTGCAACAACAATAAAATTCATAACAATAAAAGATAAAAAACAACAACAAAAAAACAAATCTGGTGTTACTTTGTGTAGCTACTCTACAAACTTCTTACGAAAGAAGTTCTTACTTCTTTCAATACGATGCTAATCGAGATATACATTAGCAGAATTTTATTACTTAGTTCCTTATAAGTAGAATGTAACTAAGGGGGAATGTACTAGGCTAAAATGATAGTCAAAGGTTTTAAAAGCTGTCGTTATGTGATTGTCATTGCAAATCGCTTCTTTGCTTGACCATCAGTAGAGCAAAAGAAAAACGAGAAGTATAAGTACTTCACAATTGAAACTAACAACAGGGAATACCTCGAAAATGGTAAGCTCGGCGAAAAAAATGTATATGACATATCTTGTGTATTTGAACAACATCTATATTTTTTGTATAGTAAGTTTTTGTCTATCTCCTACGGTTTACTTGTTATGCCAAATTAAGCAAAATTCATCCAGCATAAACAGGTCTTTAGAAGCTATTCCTAGAAAATTCAACATATACATTTTATCTGTGATACAAATGGCTTTAATATGTAGTATTTTAATTAAAATCATTAGAGCCATTTTTAAGAAAGGCAACATTTTCGAAAATGTTTCCATGTAAAGGGTAGTTGTGAGTGGGGGATTTTCTTGAAAACCTCGTGTCGCATCTTGGAAGATACCAAACTTAAACACCAAGTTTGGTATTTAACCGTCTTTTCATTTTTGAGCTATGCTGTCCACAGACACACACACTTACACAGACAGACAGACACACACACGGATCTGTTTCTGAAAATGCTTTTTTTGGACTCAGGGGGTCCTAAAACATGTGTTTCCTGTGAAATCTCGACATCGAAATTTTGGGTGGAATACAATACTTCTGTCCCTAGTGATTTCGAAAAATCACTACGAAATGTTTTATGCTGTTGTGTGTGATTGCTTGTTCCACACTTCTATTAATTTTATACTTCGTCCTCCATTTCACAAACGTATTACTTTCTCTACACGTACTATGTACATAGTGTATAGAGAAGATATTGCATTCCACCAAAAAATTCGATACCGAGATTTCACCCGAAATACATGTTTTGGGTGCCCCTGAATCCCAAAAAAACATTTTCAGAAAAAGGTCCATGTGTATGTGTCTGTCGACAGCATAACTCAAAAACGAAAAGACCGTTAAACACCAAACTTTGTATTCAAGATTCGTATCTTCCAAGGATGCGACACGAAGATTTTCAAGAAGCGCTCTGAATTTCCAACTTCTTTGGTTAAAGTAACCAGTTAATGACTTACCGACCGTAATTTTCACAAGGTGAACCTTACTTAAAAACCTGAAGCTACAAATTAACCTTCTCATAATAATTTAGTATATAATTTCTATACATTTGTCTATAATATTACTTTTATTCGCTACTTCTTTCTATTGCTTTATATTAGGTTCATTATTATTATTATTTCCATTTATTTTGCATTCTTTCTGTTGTTCTATTCTCTGCATATCTCACATGAATTTAAAGCTTTTTTACAGGTTTTATTTTGCATTATTAATAAATTAGTTTTTCCCGTTATGAATTGCATAGTTACGTTTCGTAACATAGGGCTGTCCCTTAAAAATCCCCAGCCTAGACCCTCAACCTTGAGATCTGAAGGCTGGTACCAACAACTCAGTCACTCGGATCAACAATTCTTCACATAAACACGAGAAAAAAAATCTGATGTGCTCCATTCACACGGCTTTTTCTACATCTCTGCAACAAATTATAGTTAAAAAGCATATGCTTCTATTTACTTCATGCTAATCGAGAAAAAATGATCAGAAATGGTCTTATTACTTGCTTCCTTGTAAGTAGAAGCGCAATAAGGGCGTACTATAGGTTAAAGTGATAGCCAAAAGCTGGTTGCTATGTGACTGAAGTTTCTTTATTTGTATGGACAGGAGTTGACAAACTCCTGCATGAGAAAATAATAAGTTTTTCAAAGCTGAAACCAAAAACCACCAAACTATCAACTCCACGAAAAAATGTACATTACATTTTTTGTGTTGTAAGTTTTTGTCCATCTCTTACGGTTTAGCAGTAATGGAAAATTCCGTAAAATTAATCCAGAATAAAGTAGTCTTCAGCGGCTATTTCCAGAAAATTCAACATATACATTATATTTGTCAGGTAAGTATATTTAGTATACGATATTTTAATCAAAATCATTAGAGCAATTTTTAAGAAAATCAAAATTTTCGAAAAAGTTCCATGTTAAGGGTAGTTGGACGGGGGGGGATTTTCTTGAAAATCTTCGTGTTGCATCCTTGGAAGACACCAAACTTAAATACCAGGTTTGGAATTCAATGGTCTTTTCGTTTTTGAGTTATGCTGTCCACAGACATACACACACACGCACACACACGGACCCTTTTCTGAAAATGCTTTTTTTGGATTCAGGGGGACCGAAAACATGTATTTCCGGTGAAATCTGGGTATCAAAATTTTAGTTGGAATACAATATTTTCTCTATACACTATGCAAATACTACGTATAGAAAAAGTAATAGCTGAATAAAGTTTTCTCCATTAAAACAACTATAAATATATTAAACCGATAACAAGGAACACTTTGGAAATAATTAACTCCAAACTTAAAATAAATACTTTATGCTTTACTAGTTATGCAAAAATCATTCAGAGGGAAGAGAACGTCAGAGGGTATTCACAGAAAATTTAAGCTTTACATTTTATTTATCATGAAAATATCTTAGAGCCATGGATTTGATCAAAATCTTTAATGCCATTTTTGAGAAACATGATAATATCAAAAACATTTCCCTTTAAAGCAATGAGAGATTTTTCCATTTTTTTCACTCGTTATCTCTCTCTCCCTCTCTCTCTGTCTCACACACACTCTCTCATGTTTTTCAGAGTACTCGTTGAACTCCTAAGCATAACCAAAAGAGAATCGGAGTTAAATCATGAAATATTTGAAGGTGTTGGTAGGTGTACTAATGTGCTGTTTAATTAAAGCATTAATTTTACTCAAGGTTTCATAAATTAGTTAATTTAACTGTCGTAGAGGTCCTTTGTATATATTAATGCTTTTAACTACGTCAATTAGAGTTAAGGATAAGTATGATGCAATTAAAATTAGAATTATATTACTAAGTTGATCTATATTTTAATAAAAAGTTATTGGGTAATAAATTTAAAGTTAATCTGTTTTCATATATATTTATGGAATAATTTATGTAAATGTAATAAGCACATAAGAAGATAATTGGTAAAAACATAATAGTTAATAACATGTTATTGGAGTAGAAGGACGGTCTCAAAACGTGCATTTCCAGTGAAACCTTGTAATCGATTTTTTGGGTGAAATGCAATACTGCTACTCACTACAGATAGGCAGTAAATAAATAAAAAATTAAAAGGAATAAGCCAAAATAATTGCTAATTGGTTCGCCACGTCTAAATCAATGATTTATAATAATTATGTTTTAGTTATAAATTATGAGAAATTATGTTTACTGACTTTGCGCATAGCCTTAAATACGTTTCAGTTAAATGTTCGTAGTCAGGAGGAATATATACATATCTTCATATATATTTTAGTATTAACAATGTTGAACACGATTTAAATCTAAGAACTGAGCCACCTGAAGATTTTTTTGATGTTCAATTTAAGTTCTGAAACAAGCAAAACCTCTATTTTATTCTCCGTACGTTCTAAAAGCAGAATAAAATAATTAAAAGTATCTGGTATATATCTTCCTTGCAGTAAAATACATTAAGTATTACGAATTCAACGGAGAAGAAGCAGGATCTCTATGGGAGACCTACTCTATTTGAAAAATGGTCTCCGAGGAATGAAGAATTTAATAAGATGAAACGGCGTCGTCTTCTACTCTCCAGGGAGAGAATTTCAGCAGCTAGTTACCTTAGAAGCGAGAGCAATGAAATATGAACCTAAGACATCTGGTGGGATAGAAAAATATCTTCTCTGAGTAAGAACATATGAAGAGCACAAATACTCCTAGATGTTGGCATTTCTTGAGAAAGTGATGTTGGAAGCTATTTGCTTACTGAAAATGAAAAGCTACTTATTGACATGTCGGATTTACTCAATGTAGATAAGAATAAATTACTTGTATTTTTAGTTAGTACATAAAATATCTCAAAGATCCCACTAGAATATCTTATGTGAAATAAACACAATATATATATATATATTTAAATTATAACTAAATTCAATAATAGCATTATTGGACGAACAGATGTTGAAATGTGGGGAACAGATTGGAAATGTAAAATCAAGAAAACCCCAAGCTAGCGAGGTATGCTAAAAGTAACGGCAAATATTCAGGCTTGGCAGACTTTGCTAGATATCGCGTTTAACTGCATTCCTGAGCTGATGGCAATCATTCCAGAAGTGAGGAGTAGATACAGTTAGAAAATAGGGGTTTTGCCTTGAGGCCATGGGAGTGTCAAGCGATGTCTGGGCCAATATAGAACACACATAATAATTTTTGCATATGAGAATCTTGTGCTATGACAAGAAATTCAACAAATTTCTGAAAAGATGTTGAGAGTGGGGATGACTTCCAAGATGTCAAACTCTGTTCTCCAACAGGGAGAATACTTCAGTTCGTACAGCAGATAGAGAAAGGCCGTTTCGGTTTAGAACCCTGTGGGACTTTGAAAAAGAACACGCGCTTCAGCGTGTAGGGAAAGTCTGTGTCGATGAAGGCCCTCGTGTGACTTCAAGAGAGGCCAACCCTAAATATTGAAACCATGTCTCGCACGGCGATACAGAAAAGTAACCTCGGGGCTGTGAACGAAGTTTCATTATGAAACAACGTCTAATGAGAAACTGATAAGTGTGTCTCTGTTCGGTTCGGGCTGTGGGTCTAAATTATTTTAAATAAAATCAGTGTTTTGGTGAAGAAGTAAATGACGAGTTTTACTCAGAACCCAGGAACCCAATCCAAAGGACAAGCGTCGATGAGGATACACCACCCCTGAGAAAGTAATCAACATCTTCATGCTCTCGACGACCTACAGTGGGAGTAGAAATCACCCATAAGGTACGTGATTATCGGACTACTTTTAAATTGCGATCACCCCTCTGAGATTTCACTCCCGATCCCGAGCAAACAGGCACAAGCTTGTTTCCATAGCGCGCCAAATTGTATAACAGAGATATCTACAGATCGTCTAACAGGACCAGTGGCTCAGGTGTTTCGTCTGAGACTGGCATTCGGCTTGCCGATTCCCATTGATCGTGCACTCTGGCCCTGGTTTTAGCCGTTTTATTCCTGGAACCGCCTAGGCGAATGCTGGGCTGTTGCATATCTGCTACGGCTCCTTTTCTTTCTTCATTTCATATCCTTCTTCATCTTTCGGGTCGGCGCAGGAGTGGCTTGAGCTACTGTAGGCAATGACATGGTTGCTTGTTCCGAGTGAATTCTCTTCCCCTTGGTTGCGTGGTTGAGGCTAGGTGCGTTGCAGAGGCCTCTTTCCGGCCTCCCGGCGCCTGAGAAGCCTCCGTGGCGTGCCAGGGCTGCCATCTAATGACTGTTATGGACCTCCATGTTAGATCCGTTATTTCCTGTGTGCTGTTCGGTGCCTTTCTCTTTTCTCATCTCTACCCACGGGAGTGGAGGGATAGGCCGCAATAGATCAGCACCTGCTCACAGTTGTTGTGTCCCCCACTGTTAACGTGCTCTACCATCTATCCTCTACAGATCGTCTACAAGCAGTATTTTAAATACTATTTCATGGGAAACTTGGAACAGTTTTGGAACAATTTAAGGTGTTCCATTAGAGACCGTGCTGGTGCTGGTAGCTGGAGCGAAACAGTTTTTCCCGGAGTGTAATGATGGATCCAGAGAGGGGTGATTACTGTATGAAATAGCTCGCCTTAGTACTTCATTGACGTAGAGAGTTTGAGATATGGCTATTGGCGCTAATTTCCCATTGAGTGTAGTATGCTCTGGATTTTGGATAATAAAATGGCACAAATCACATTTCAGGCCTTCCACTGCAAAAAAAAAAAAAAAAAAAAAAAAAAAAATTAATCTTCAAATCAGCCAATTTATATTTGATATGAAAAAAGTAGTGTCAACCTTAACCTGTTAAAAATGCATTTGTTTTTTACTTCTTCTAGGCCGTAGGTGCAATTTACATAGTGGATAGAGAAGGTATTGCAAACCACCCAAAAATTTGACGTCTAGATTTCACCGGAAATATACGTTTTAAGGCCCACTGAGTACGAGAAACCATTTTTAGTAAAAGGTCCATTGTATGTATGTGTTTGTGTATCTGTAGATAGCATAGCTCAAAAACGTAAATACCGTTAGAAACCAAATTTGGTATTTAAGTTTAGTAACTTCCAAGGATGTGACACGAAGATCTTCAAGAAAGTTGCCCTCCCTCACAAACTACCCTTTACATGGAAACATTTTTAAAATATTTTTCTCAAAAATTGCTTTAACTGTTTTGATTAAAATTACGTACGTTAAAAATATTTACGTTACAAATAAACTATATATTTTGAATTTTATGGGAATTGCCTCTGAAGGCCTCTTTATTCTGAATTAGTTTTGTAGAATTTTGCATAATGGTTAAACCGTAAGAGATAGACAAACACTGGCTGCACAAATAATGTACACCTCGTTAAAACACAAAATTGATGTAATTTTTATGCACAGCTGGCTGTTTCTGAGATATTTCTTCTTGTTCGTTTCCAACTTCAAACTACTTAAACTTTTGTCAAACGGAAAGTGACGTTTCGTTTCATCCCTTTTGTTATACTACATCGATATTTTGCGTTCAAATACGCCCATCACTAGTATAAATTATAGATGTTCAAAAAAATATTAAATTGTGTGCTTTTCAGCTCTGTTTTTCTCTGTTTCTCTCTTTTCTGTCCGCGTACACGATGCTAATGTGAATTTATAAGGGGTAGAGAAAGTCGTGCAAAAGCAATTTTGTAAGTGTAGTATGTACATCTTTCGCAGCATTCCATTTCCTATTTTTAGTAGACTCTGCTTTGTATTTCCTTACTCTGTTTCGCTGAATTATGGCACTATCCGAACTTGCTTATCCGCACTTTTTCCTTTTTGGGAACTGAAGCAGGAAAAAGCAATGGTACACAGTTTAACAACAATTTACGTCACGCTGTTTGGGGGCGGAAAAGGACCACACCCCTTTTCCCAACACTTGAGTTTCCTGGCCCAGTGCCAGCAGCTCTCAATTTAATTTATGTTCGCATCAGCCCGACCATTCAATTAGACGACCAGAAGCCACACTCCAGCCTTCCGGTATGTTAGATTTCAGGAAACGATATTACTTTACGATAATCCTGGCCAATACCAAAATAGTCTATAATTCAACACAGCAGGAAATGAATACGTATAAAATATATGAGGATTAGTTCTGGCGATTGTAATTCTACCTATAACGCGAAATCCATATTAAATGTATTACATTTGAACAGCTTAAGAAGAATAAAATCCGATGAACGAAGACCGTTTTTTACTTTCTTTTGCCCCGTATGTACAATGTACATAGAGATAGAGAAGTATTGCATTCCACCCAAAAATTCGATGTTGAGATTTCACCAGAAATACATGTTTTAGGACCCCTTGACCCCTTGTGTGTGTGTGTGTGTGTGAGTCCGTGTGTCTGTGAACACGATAACCCAAAAACGAAAATTAGCTAAAATACCAAACTTGGTATTTAAGTTCAGTAGCTTCCAGGGATGCGACGCGAAGATTTTGAGAAAAATCCCCCCACCCCAAACTACACTTTACATGGAACTTTTTTCGAAAGGTTTTATTTTCTTAAAAATGGCTTTAACGATACTGATTAAAATATACATTAAAGCTATTTACCTAACAAATAAAATTTATATCTTGAATTTTCTGGGAATAGCTTCTGAAGACCTGTTTATTCTGGATGAATTTTGCTTAATTTGACATAACTAGTAAACCGTAAGAGATAGACAAAAAGTTACCATACAAAAAATGTAGGCCTTGTTAAAATACAAAATTTACATCATACACATTTTTTTCGTGGACCTTACCGTTTTCGAATTAGTTTTGTTGTGAAGTACTTATACTTTTCTCAGACGGGAGTGTCCGTTTTTCTTTTGTTCTACTCCTGGCCAAGAAAAGAAGCGATTTGTAATGGCAAACGCATAACGACAGTTTTTAAAACATTTGACTATCGATTATGCTATAGTGTATTCCCTTAGTTTCTTCCTACTTATAAGGAACTAAGTAATAAGCACATTGTGTTGAATTCCTCGATTAACAAGGTGCAGAAAGAAGAATAATCTTATGCAAGAAGTTTGTAGAACGGCTAGAGAAAGTCATGTGAGTGCAACACATCAGATTTTTTCTTTCAACCTCCGATAGGCTATAGATAAAAGACAAGTTCATAGAAAAGAATTATTTTATTTCTAAGAGACACTTATCGTACCTTTGCACAAGCTTTGCAATACGCGCTTCAAAAAATGTTGTAGTCAATGATTTCAAATGAGCATTGACGTTGTTTTGAAGATCTTCATACTTTACGACGTTTGCGGAGAGCCATTCAAAATAAACGAAGAGGAATGCTGACTTCAGGAATTGTGTTGATCCATGACAACGCACATCCACACACTGCTGGCACAACGCATCGGCTCGTTGAACAATTTTAATGGGACATTTTCTATCATCCGCCGTACAGTCCTGACCTGGCAACCAGTGACTTTCACCTTTTCCCTGAACTGAAGACGTGACTAGGATAACAGCACTTTCAAACCAACAAAGATCTTCAAAACAATGCCAATACTCATTTGAAATCATTGACGGCAACATTTTAGGAAGCGAGTACTGCAAAGCTTGTGCACAGGTACGATACATGTCTCAATCTTTTCGGTGATCATATTGAAAAGTAACCATAAGTGTACAAAACTTTTAGTAATAAAATAATTGTTTTCTATGAACTTATCTTTTATTTATAGCCTATCGGAGTTTGAAAAAATAAACGGCTCTTGTATTATATTCTCACGACTTTTTCTGTGTATTCAGCAAGTAACTATTCCTAGAAAATATTATTCTTTTTAGACAGTTTGATGCTAAAAGTATTCTTCTAGGAGATGCCAGTAGTGTTAGAAGTAGAAAATTATGTCACTTAGTGTTATAAAGTTATAACACTCTAATGTAGCCAGCTTTGGTTTATGCTTCCACAGCCTCATTCTGTAGACGCATAAGCCTCTCATGCTCGTATCGATTCATAAAATGGCGGATGATTTGAATGCCATTAACATGGAATCGGCTGAACCAGACTAAATTATGCAAGCGGCGGAGAAAGTGATATTACAACTGCTACACTGCCTCCGTTGTATACAATGTTTTCGTATTGTACGAATAACTTATCATGTGGTCAGCAGAGAGGCTAAGTAAGGCAACAAGTGAGTAGTGCAGACCATTAAACTTGAACTCCGTGAAACAGATAAAACAATCTATTTTTACTTACTTACTATGTCCGTGTGTCCGTGTGTCCGTGTGTCTGTGAACACGATAACTCAAAAACGAAAAGACGGTAAAATATCAAACTTGGTATTTAAGTTTAGTATCTTCCAGGGATGCGACACGAAGATCTTGAGAAAAATCCCCCCACCCCCAACTACCCTTTAAATGGAACTTTTTTCGAAAATTTTGATTTTCTCAAAAATGGCTCTAACGATTTTGATTAAAATTTCGTATATTAAACATATTTATTTACGTGACAAATAAAATGTATATCTTGAATTTTCTGGGAATAGCCTCTGAAGAGTAGTTTATTATGGATGAATTTTACTAAATTTTGAATAACTGCTAAACCGTAAGAGATGGACAAAAACTTACTACACAAAAAAAAGTAGAGCACATTAAAACACACAATTTATGAAATATACATTTTTTTCGCTGAGTTCGTCGTTTCTGTGACATTCCTTATTTTTGGTTTCTGCTATGAAAACACATACTTTCTCATACAGGAACTTGTCAACTCCTATCCATATAGACAAAGGAACTTCACTGACATAGCAACCAGTTTTTGACTATCACTTTAACCTACAGTTGTCCCTTATTTCGCTTCTACTGACAAGGAAGCGAGTAATAAGACTATTTCTGCTATTTTTTTCTGATTAGCATAAAGTAAATAGAAGTATAATCTTTTCAAGAATTATTTGTTGCAGGGATATGGAGAAAGTCATGTGAATGGTACACATCAGATTTTTACTTTCTCTAACCCCGTATGTACTATGTCCGTGTGTGTGTGTGAACACGATAACTCAAAAACGAAAAGTCGGTAAAGCACCAAACTTGGTATTTAAGTTTAGTATCTTTCAGGAATGCGGCATGAAGATTTTGAGAAAAATCCCCCCACCCCTAACTACCCTTTACATGGAACTTTTTTTGAAAATTTTGATTTTCTTAAAAATGGCTGTAACAATTTTGATTAAAATATCTTATACTATAGATATTCAGCTGAAAAATAATATGTGTATCTTCAATTTTCTGGGAATAGCTTCTAAAGGCCTGTTTATTCTGGATGACTTTTGCTTAATTTGGCATAACTAGTAAACCGTAAGAGATAGACCAAAACTTACTATACAGGAAATGTAGGTCTTGTTAAGGTACACAAGTTATGTCATATACATTTTTCTTGTGGAGCTTACAGATTTCGAGGTATTCAGTGTTATTAGTATCAGTTGTGAAGTACTTATATTTTTCTCAGACGGGAGTGTGCGGTTTTCTTTTGTTCTACTCCTGGCCAAGAAAAGAAGTGATTTGTAATGACAATCGTATAACGACAGTTTTAAAACATTTGACTATGGCTTTAGCCTAGTGTATTCCCTTATTTTTTCCTACTTATAAGGAACTAAGGAATAAGAACATTGTGCTAAAGAGTACCTCAATTAGCAAGATGCAGAAAGAAGAATAATCTTATGTAAGAAGTTTGTAGAATAGCTAGAGAAAGTCATGTGAATGTAACACATCAGATGCTTTTTATTAATATTTATTTTTAGTCACTTTGATTTCTAAGAGTCTTGTAGTGTCCGAAACATTGATACATTGTGATTACAATAATTATTACAGGATGGTTACAGATATATTTTAAAATTAAATATATCTGTACAGTTCAATATTACTCTATATTAACTTCGTAAGATGTAATTTGTAGTCATTCTTACCTGTTTGCCAATGCAAATGTTTATCATTATATAATATATTTCTTACATTTTTGTGGACGAAAGCAAATAAAAACTGTGTTAATGTATATTACAATTTTAGATTAAACTGTAGATATTGTTAGCTAAAACAATCTATCGATACTTATATGTATAATTATTGAGAAGTCTAATAATAGTATATAATGTGCTTCGTAGCTTCCTATTCACAATATAAAACACCATTTTGACCACTTGTTTCATATATAACTATTTATTTGCATCATACGAATCGATATAAACATTAGCAGAAATGCGATTGACATTTAAATTCGATTTTGTTTTCATGGCCAAGAGTAAAACCGAAAGAGACGAGAATCTTCACTTTGAGAAAAGTATTTCAAAATTGAAAAAAAAAACAACAAAAAAAAAACAATATCTCGAAAATGGCTAACCCTACAAAAAGTTCTTTCCGACATAAATTATGTGTTTCAACGATATCTACATTTTTGTGTAGTTAATTTTTATCTATGTCTTACGGTTTACCAGATATACAAAAGTCATCCAGAATGAATGGGACTTCAGAGGATATTCCCAGAAAATGTAGAATATACATTTAATTTTATCTCAAAATATCTTAAAAATATGGCATATTAATCAAAATTGTTTTTCGAAAACTTTCCTATGAAAAGAGTAGTTTGGTGTGGGACGATTAAATCTTCGTGTCACATCCTAGAAATATGCTTGACTCATATATCAGGTTTAGTATTCAAATGACTTTTCGTTTTTGAGTTATTCAGTTCACAGACAGATGGACACACACACAGATCTTTTAATAACATACTTTTATTCATTGGACTATAAAGGGTGTAGTTCCAAGAATGTCTGTTTCGAATTTTTGAGTGGAATTCAATATGTATTATTTACGAAGTAGATAAAGTAAACACGTCTTTGTTGAAGAAAGGGTAGACAAAGGCATCTGAGTATAATATTACAGAAAATTTCTTTCATACTCTACTTTAAAGTTAACCGCATCTCTGGAGCTCAACTAGCAGAAAATCAAACACGCGGTTCTAATTTAAACTCTGGAAAGAACATAACCAAAAACTGCCTCAAAACAGTTCTAAATGGGAATGGTGTAAACACGTAGAACTGTCTTTTGTGCGTGTTTATGACACAAAGACTTAGCAGTGGGATCTCATTCCTACTCTGGTTTAAGGTGGTGGCAGCAGTGGGTTTGCTATAGGCCCCTAGAGGAAAAGTCTAGCTGAGGAAAGCTCTCTACAACTTTGCAGGAAAAGTTAAGGTTCAAGAGGGAGCAGTTTCAACTGCCAGCAAATGTCTCCTTCATACGCTTCACTCTCGGCTTTCTGCCGGGTAAAAATTGTGCATAAGGCACTTTGAGGCTAAAGTTATATGTACTCTCCGTGCAAATCGCATTGCCTGACACAGAGATCATATCTCATAATGAAATAAACTACTAAAGGTTTGTTAAGAATGAATGCGGAAATTGCAAATTAAAGCCTTATCTCCCAAAATTGTGGAAGCGGCTGCATGTAATTTGCGGCCCAGTGAAATAGATTTTCATCCGTTACATTTTCTGTGTCAATGTACTAAAATTGATCTTGATAAAGTATTTGAATATTTCATAAATTTTTGGCCTCAAATACATGCAGTCGATGGTTTAGCTTATGGTTGCCTTGTTCCGTTTGCCTTTTGTTTTTTACACACTATCTAATGTACCTATTTGGACTTCTAACTGAAAAAAATAATGTTACATTCACATGACTTGCTATTTCTATTCTGCAAAAACAATTCTAATAACAACTTATTCTTTTAGTATTCCATTCATGTGTTAATCAAGATAAACACTAGTATAAGTTCAAGTCTGGACATCTATTGCACTCATGCTCCCCTAAACATGGTGTTGGTGTTGGTGTCGGTTATCTGGACGCGTTTCGACAACCTTCGCAGACCTCTGAGGTTTTGGCAGGCTGAGGGCAGCCCGAGGAGTGTTAGACGTGTCCCTCGGAGAGAACTTAACCACGTTCTGACGGGATTCTTGGGTTTTCAGGATGGCGGGTGAGTGATGGGGTTGTGGGTAGCTTCGACATCGTCGTGTCTATCTGATAGCAGTGGTAGAAGCCGGACTTCATTAACATCTGCCTTCTTCTTGCGTGTCCTTGGTGACCTCTGGTGGAACGTTTCGGAACTTTTTGCTAGTTTTGAGCTTGACTTTCAGTTTGGATAAGTTTTAAAATGACATCTGCTGGTGGTATTTCAAAGTTAACCATATTACTACTATTACTATGAATGACATTTTTTCCTAGATATCCAATTCTGAAGGAGTGTTAATGGCTTTCAGTAATTTGATTTCCTGCCCCATTTCGTGGTTAATATTCCAGAAATAATTGGCTCCTGCGATTTATGCAACTGTTTTAAATTATAATTTCTTTGATGCTCCTTTAGAGGAACAAGCTTCAAGCTTCTGCTTGTGCTGCCAATGTAAATGTTTTCACAATAATTACAGTTTATTTGATAGATACCAGATTTATTTAACTTATTCATTGTTTTGTGGTTTAATTTGTGGTTTGTGGTCTATTCAAGCGGTTTATTTAATATCTTGAAAAACAGTGAATAAGTTAAATAATTTCCGCTTGGAACTATAGGAATTAACTAACTAAATACCAAATTTTGTATTTGTTGATCTTTTCGTTTTAGAGTTATGCTAATCACAGACACAAACGGACTTTTCTTAAACAAGTTTTTTCATTCATTTCCGGCGGAATATTAGTATATAACTTTTTGGCGGATTATAGTACCTCCTCTACCAGCTATGCACGTACATAAATAGAAAGATGAAAATAAAAAATCTGATATGTTCCATTCACATGAATTTCTCTACATCTCTGCAATAAATTATTGTTAAAAAGCTTATGCTTCCATTTACTTCATACCAATCAGGAAAAATCAGCAGAAATGGTCCTATTACTTGCTTCCTTGTAGGTAGGAGCGAAATAAGGGAGCACCATTGGTTCAAGTGATAGTCAAAAGTTGGTTGCTATGTGACTGAAGTTCCTTTGTTTATATGGACTGGAATTGTTAATCTCTTGTATGAGAAAATTATGTTTTTAAAGCTAAAACCAATGAACAAGGAGTATCTGAAAAACGATCGTCTCCACGAAAAAAATGTATATAAGATAAATTGTGTGTTTTAAGGTGCTCTACATTTTTTGTATCGTTAGTTTTTGTCCATCTCTTACGGTTTAGCAGTTATGCAAAATTCCGTAAAATTTACCCAGAATAAAGTAGTCTTTAGAGGCTATTCCCAGAAAATTCAAAATATACATTTTATTAGTCAGGTAAATATCTTTAATATACAATATTTTAATCAAAATCGTTAGAGCCATTTTTTAGAAAATCAAAATTTTCGAAAAAAGTTTCATGTAAAGGGTAGTTTGGGGTGGGGGGATTTTTCTCAAAATCTTCGTGTCACATCCCTGGAAGATACTAAATTTAAATACCAAGTTTGGTATTTAACGGTCTTTTCGTTTCTGAGCTATGCTGTCCACAGGCACTTAGACACACACACGGACCTTTTTCCAAAAATGCTTTTTTTTGGATTCGGGGGGACCCAAAACTTGTATTTCCTGTGAAATCTCGGTATTGAATTTTTGGGTGCAATACAATACCTTCTGTATACACTATGTACATAGTACGTATAGAGAAAGTAAAAATGTAGTAACAAACTAGAATTAAGAAACTATTATAAAATATAAGTATGACCGGTAAAGAGCCAGGGCTGAACACCAGTCATATCCGTCGGTATATACAGCGTAGCATAAATAAATAAAATTTACTGGCATAGTACTTGGTGGACTTTGTTGGTAGAGAAAGGCTAACCACTAAGAAAACAGAGCAAAGTAAAATGTTCTTACACTATACTGTAAATAGGAGGAAAAAAGTTAAATGTATATATTTGGTCTAACATATCAATTACATTAGTGGAAATTTCTAATTACGAGTTCCCAGTACCCTTAACAGTTTCAGTCTATATTTCCTTTTACGAAGATTTCTGAAATGTAACGCTGCAGTAACTCACATCTAACTATATGCAAGTGGAGATGGAAAAGTTCCAGTTGGATATTTAATATTTGTCTTGCAGTTGGGGCTGCATTCGATACCAACCGCAATATCACCCTTCTGTCAGAGAAAGCGAGAACATGTGACGAGTTATTTACATATTTCTACATATCTTTAATCTAAAGTTGGGCACTTCTCCAGTTCTTCGTTTAAAGTTGTTTTATTATTATAGTACACATTTAAATATTTAGGTTTGGAATCGGTGAACCGGCAGTTGTTTCAGGTTCAAACCTTAACTATATAATTTAGAATGATGTCAGTATTCGTCAGTAATTTACAATGTCTTTCATATACTCCTTGGAATTTGTATGCCACTATTAATATTAACTATAACAATATATGAATTCTTCCTCCGCCAGTAGACCTGGTCAAGAGTGCAGTCAGCCTTGTGTGATCCCTGGGGGACCAATTGAGCAGCTGCTTGATTGAGAATGTAGTGGTAAGATGGTGACGGGTTCGTATCCGGGGTGCAGGTTTTGGATATTAGGAATGGTGTGGATATGAGGATGCCCTAGCTCAGATTTTACTAGCATGGAAACTCTTTCAGGGTGTGGTGCTTTATTCAGTTTATTTGGCCTTTTTCCGCCGTCGAACACACACCCATTCCTCTTAAATTTTCAACTGTGAAACTAAACTTTACCTGACCGCGACTATTAGTATTTATTCATTTTGATGCGGTAACCTCGTCCGTACTCTGGTCTATATTAAAATTAATTATTTCCCTCATAACTAAAGGTAGCCTGTACGGCTCCACCACGGACCCCAAATATCACATCTTTGCTCTGATCAGCGAAGAGAATTGTTTTCTCTTTTCCTCTTTTGTTCACCCTCCAGTAGTGTCCGCTCACCCCCTTCGGGTCAATGTTCTACCCTAACGGTATAAAGTACTATCAGCTCGTAACATCTCGGGTACTTCCCTTCCCATTTTCAATGTGTATTTAAATTTCCCTTCTTGGTATAACTTACATTACTAGCTATGATTTATCTTTCCCTTCTGAATATCTCTTAGCACCGTGACAAGAAATGTACTCTCTCAAGAAGTAGCGGCTCCAGATCGAGAAGATCCCATCAACCGACCGGCAGGGACTCGAGGAGCTGGTCATGTCTCACCCTCCAACACTGCACCCCATTCATGACGCCTGTACTGGGCCAAGATGGGAGATGCAGCAACCAGGAGGTGGGTCAAGGTTCCTGGTGGACTGTGGTGCCATGGAGTTACGTTTGTATATGAATTATAACTGACTTGTAAACTCATAAAGGATTAATAAATGCAATGAAATTTGCTTCATTTTTCTGCCACAGATAATCCACACAAACACACACACATATATATATATATATGTGTGTGTGTGTGTGTGTGTGTTTGTGTGGATTATCTGTGGCAGAAAAATGAAGCAGAATGCACTGTCCATCATCACTTTTCCTAACATCTATTTCGCTTTCATTTCATATCGTCCACTTCCTCACGCTCATGCCTGGCTACGGGGTCACTACTCTTCCTAGTTCTTCATTCTGTGGCTATGTGCTGTGGTTCCAATCCTGGCCATGGCGTTGAATGTTTCAGTCTGACTCTGCCTATCAAACAGAACAATAAGGTTTCACAAGTATCGTTTGCTGCAGAATAGAAGTTATTTGAACGGAACACACCATATCTTTTGGAGATGGAACAGGTCAATAGGCTAAACCCTTAAAGAAGATACTGACGATGCCATTTCGGAGGGTTCTACAAGAGATTGCAATTCTTTGAAAGTTCTGCTGATAATCAGTTCTTTCTCGCGATAGCAAATGAAGCTTATATAGGGTCTTCAGATTTATTCGGCCTTTGCCGCCAGTTGTTTGTTTGCATGTGACGTCAATACTTGGTAGCGAATTTGTCACGCATTGCCTCTTGCGGATGACTAGCGAAACATGAGTAGCAGAAGTGGATATCAACAGTATCAAAACCATATTAGTCAAATGGACTTGTATACTTTATATTATTATATTTGGAACACTCGCTTGGGTCTGTAAACTCACAATTGCAGGATTTAAGATGATAGATATTCTTCCAGTTGGGAAATAGCATTCAACCATGGAAGTTCTATGATCGGTGGCTACCACATCTGGCGGGCAAGGAATGCAAAATATGTCCTGGTGAAAAATAGGTGTGCACCATCCAGTACGAAGCAAGATTCAACTCCACACCTCCCTTTTGAACTAAGAATGACGTCATGCATTTAAACCCACTGGCGAGGCCGAATAAAAACTCGGTAGAAGTTGAAGTCCAATATGCAACGTCCAGTTCTTCAATATATAGCTATTTCTTTTGTTTATATATAAAATGAAGTAAATAACAAATAAAATTACATAAGAATTGTTTAAATATTCAGTAAAAACGATAGAAAGTAATGTAAAATATTACATTTTCAACCACATATGTACATTGTATACAATACAGAAGATATTGGCTCTACCCATTTATCTGAAAAATTTGTTTTGACAACCCATGAATCCAGAAAAAGCCCTTTTAGAAAAAAAGGCGCGCGTGTATGTCGGCATATATATCTGTTTGTGTGTGAGTGGGCAGCATAATTCAAAAATGAAAAGTCTGTGAAATACCAAACTTACTATTTTAGTTAATTCTGGATTACTTTTATATAAGTGGTAAACCGTAAGAGATGAAAACTTACAAAACAAAAAAAAATGTAGAACTCGTCAAAACACATTGGGTTGTAGCTTAACAGTTTTCGAAATATTAGTTTTATTTTTAAAATTCTTTAACTTTTCTCAAACGGGAAGACGTCATTCGTTTCATAACAAGGAAACTTAACCGAATATCAGTGTAACTCGTATAGCGGTAGCTCTTTAAAGATTTGACTATTGCTTCAGTTTAGTGAAATGTCTTGGAACAGACCTCTTTATTCTGGATGAATTTTGCATAACTGGTAAGCCATAAATGATAGACAAAAACTTAATACACAAATTATGTAGATCTCGTTAAAACGCATGGTTTATGATATATACCTATAATTTAAAAAGTTTTATAGAGCTGGACAATTCTGAGATATTCTTTGATATTGGTTTCAGATTTGAAGTTGTTATACTTTTCTCGTGCGGTAATTTATCAACTCCTAGCCATATAAACAAACAAAGGAAATTTAATCAAATAGCCATCAGCTTTTAAAAGATTTGACTATCGCTTTAGCCTGTTGTATTCCCTTATTTCCCTTCTGTTTTCAAGGAATGTGGCAGTAACGTGGTTACGGGTTCGTATCCCGGATACAGCTTTTGCGTCTTTGAAATACTGTGGTTATGACGGTGCTTTAGCTCAGGATTTTTACTAGAATGGAGACTCTTTTCAGGGTGCGGTACGACACAAGTGCTTTATTCAGTTAGTTCAGCCTTTTTTCCGCCGTCAAACACACACGCATTCCTCCTAAATTTTCTACTATGAAATTATACTTTATCCGACCACGACTATTATTATTTATTAATTTTGATGCAGTGATTTCGTCCGCACTCTGGTCGGTATTAAGATTCATTATACCCGTCACTACTAAGCGTTACACCACGGACCCTAATATCACATCTTGGTTCTGCCAATGTCCTGTGCCAAGTGTCCTAAACAGTGTCACCTCAACAGCGAGCATTGTTTTCTCTTCCGTTATGTTCCCTCGGGTAGTGTAACCTCGCCCCTTCGGGTCAATGCTCTCCCCTAACGGTATACGGTGCTACCAGCTCGTGACAACTCGGCTACTTATATGTGTTTAAAGTCTTTCTTCCCTTCCCATTTTCAATGTACATTTATATTTCCCTTCTTGGTATAATTTATATTATTAGGTATGGTTTATCTTTCCTTTCTAAATGACTCTTTGCCCCGTGACAAGACATGTCTGCCTCAGGAAGCAAGGAATAATATAATTTCTGCTAATTTTATCTCGATTAACATGAAGTAATATATATATAAGCGTTATAACAATAATTTATAACAGAGAGAAAATCTTGTGAATGGAATGCAACAGATTTTTAGGAAAATTGTAATCTAATTTCACGGGCGGAATTGACAATGATTAAAAAATGCTTTACTGAGAGTTTTTACAGCTGAATTACGTTGTATGTACGAACCCGCAGGTGTGTAAAAACAAGTGATCATCATCTGTTTTCACTTACGAACCTGTTTAAGAACTCCAGTGGTTGATCGGAATAATGGTTACTGTCTTGTTTGCCTTTTTGTGCTTGAGTCAACGAGCGCTCGTATTATTAAAAGCTCTGTTGCCGTCAGTTGCGATGAGAGGAGCCATAATACCAGCAAGTTTACATTCATTTCCTGGCAACGAAAAGTTAAATGGAGGGTTTTTCGTTAACAACAGCCAGGGCTGCTACCGATGGCTCGTTATCTCCAAGACTCTGATTTTAAGCGATGAAAAGAAGTTAGTGGACCGCTCTTTTCATGCATATGATGCTATTGTATTCTCGAGACATCATTAGTTACCAGTAAAGGAATAAATAGGTTACCCTCAAGAGCTCAGATTCCATCCATCTCCTCTTTATTCTCCTCTTGGATGGTAGGACTTTAGACGGTAGAACTATGCACATACTAGGGTCGGCTGATAAGTCCCGGGCCTCTCAATGAAAACAGCATTTTTTTTTCTTTATTTCTCAACATACTCTCCAGAAATGCTAATACATTTGTCATATCCGTGTTCTAATTTAATTAAACTATCAAGGTCCTCAAAATAACTGTTTATTGCATCAATGACCTCCTCCTTGCTTTGAAATCTTCGTCCTCCAAGAAATTTTTGAGGTTTGAGAACAGGTGGTAGTCATTGGGTAATAGGTCTGGCAAATAGGGTGGATGTTCAAGCAATTTCAACTTTAATTCGCACATTTTTTCCCATTGCAATGACTGAACGATAGGCCGAATCATTGACGTGATGAAACAAGATTTTTGTTTGTTTGTTTGCCAAATGGTCTTTTTCTTCACACCTCTTCACTCAAACTTTGCAGTAAGCTTACGTAGTAGTCACCAGTGATACTTTTAGCCTTTTCTAAGTAATCAACAAAAATAATTCCCTGTGCATCCCAGAAAACACTCGCCATAACCTTCTTAGCTGACAAAATTGACTTTGCCTTTATGGAGTTGGTTCACTTGGCGCAATCCACTGTTTTGACTGCCATTTACTTTCTGGAGTGTAGTGATGTATCCAAGTTTCATCCATGGCAATAAGCCGTGTCAAACATTCACTGAAGTTTTTATGTTAGAGCTCCACATTCCTAACAGAAAAAAAGCTTTTCTTTCTTCTAAAGAGGGTCCAGAGCAGGGCGAATCACTAGTGCTCGTACGTCCCATTTTAAACTCTGTAACCCACCTTTTAATCATTGAATATGAAGGGACAGGGTATTTTAATGTACTGTACATTTCCTCGTTGATTTCTTTAGGCGTTAAGCGTTTTAAATGGATGTATTTAATCACTGCACGTTTTTCCAAATCCTCCATTTTCGTGAAAACTCTAAAGTTCTCTTGTTTAAAATGCTGCCATTAGAAAGCTAAACAAGCTAATAACCTGTAACTATGGATACAAGCTAGTCTAGAGTTAAACTATACGATGCTACCGTCTAACTGGCCTAGTGGCGTCATATCTGTGTGAGGCCTGGGACTTATCAGCCGACCCTTGTACATGCAGGGCATAACTTAAAAAGCAGATGCGTCCCATTTGCATGATTTTCTCTCTCCTTTTCTACATCTCTTTTAAACATTATCTGATGTATTACATTCATATAACTGTTTCTTAGCCGTTCCATACACAAACTATTCTTAAAAAGGTAATTCCTTTATGGACATAATACCAATTAAGATAATAATTAGCAGAATCGATCTTATTACTTCATTCCTTGAATGTAGAAAGAAATTTCATGAAAAATCACAAAGATTTACGGTTTTTTTATTTCCATAAAATAATTTAAACATTCCTGAATATAAAAAATCTTATGTGTTTCATTCTGTGTAACAAATTATTGTTCAAAAGTTCTATCTACTTTATTGATAATCAAGATAGATAGTAGCAGAAATTGCCATAATTACTTGCTTCCTTGAAAGTAGAAGGAAGATAAGGTAATACACTAGGCTAAAACGATAGTAAAATCTTTTAAAGGCTGGTTGCCATGTGGTTGAAATTCCTTTAGCTGTTCCAATTACAAACTATTCGTACAAAGATTATTATTTTATCTACATCGTACGGTAGATTACCCGTTTATTAAAGCTCTGTATATCATCTTTAATAGCAGATATTGACGAGCGCGTCAAAGATAAAACCTCTACGTGCCAATTCCTCACGCCGAGTGAAATGAGTTACTGCGCCTTCCACTGTGCTACTTCAATTTGGGCATATCTTTGGTGTTATCGTGCTGCTGAAAAGGTTAACGCGTGCGGCATCAAAGGCTGCGATAGGATTGCAGGTATTCACTGACGCAGAAACCAATGTTGTCACGTTTTCTCCAAGATAACGCGGGTTACACAAATGGACATTTATTTCTTAGACTGCCCAGAGAATAATCACATTAGCAAGGCTCTTAATAAGTACAGCGAGAGTACTATATAGTGAAAGTAATATCTAACCACATTTTCTATTTATATTACGCTGTCTTCGCCTTCCTCACAGCTGTCATTTTCACTCACATGTACCACAAATGAAGTATTGTCATATGAAACCCGTAGTTGACATTTTCGCCGCTCTTGTTGCATGGTGTGATGAACACATCTTTACCACACACTCGATTCTAAATTCGGTACACTTTCCCTCAACACTTTGTACACACTGTCACATTCCACCGGTGCTCCGTCTTTATTCCATGTATCATCAGTGTCATAGCCTGCAATACCATGGTAGTAAACACTATAAAAAAAAATATGACTACTGCATGCAAATAAGATCATGATTCTTTTTCCACGTGACACTGGGACTGGATGGCAGCAAGAGCAACTGCCATCATCCCAACCTCTTCTACAACATCATGTGTATCGTACAAAGATTCATCTAAATAGAGTATATGATATCCTTCCTGCCTGAAATGGTTTAGTCTACTCAAATACCGATAGCCGCTTGCCACAATCCTTGCTAGTTCCATAATCACGCGCCTCTTATTTAGACGCTGTTACTATTATTTCTAGCATAAAAGCTAGATACGTCCAAAGGTCACCACATATTTAAGAAAACACATTACACACTTGAACCTGTGAAGTGCACAAGAAAACATGAATGAGATAAACGAGGGAGAAAACAGCGATGTCGTTGCAACGCTGTATTTTACTCCACGTGTAGTTAAACGTCCATCTGTCGTTTGCGATTTCTGCGTGTTCATTGGCTGCACTGCAAAACGTCGGCAATTTCCGAGATTAATCAGGGCGTTATCTGAGAGGTTTCTATTAACAAAGATAAAGTCAGACTTCTTCCTAGATGTTGTTATTGATCAACTGAGGCCTGCCATCAAGCATGCCCCACCGTGAAGACCTGTAAGGGACTAGGTGCTTGTGGGTTGGGCTCTGTTGGTGTCGGATGAAAAGTGGAAGCTTGCACCAGGTGTTATCTGATCCTGACCATCATGCATATTCCCTCAATCCTCTATCCAAAGCTCTGCCCCGATCACGGGAAACTTTCAGGTTCTACCAAAAGATTGAAGACATCCATTGATGTTTTAAAACTCTATTCTAGGGACATACATCATTACATATTATTACACATTTACAGCCTGCTGCTTCAAACAGATATTGCATTGATTTTAATACTGTTTTGGGCCTCATTTGGGTTTGAAACACATGTTTATTCTTTTGGACTTACTGTTCACAATATTGCTACACTCCTGCACAGTAATGTTATTCCAATACCTTTCGAAGTCTTGTCTGTGCCACAAATGTTTACTTATATTCAGTTGCAATGTCTCTGTATGACTTGCAGCACATATGAATACCAATTACTTGCCATTTTATATCCTGCTTTGCTTCACACTTTTCTCCATTTTTACCTAATAAAGTCTTTTTGCAACACAACAAAATGGCAGCTGCAGCACAACTGAATGTCTTGGCAAGCATGTATGCACAATACACTGTAAACAGACACCTCTCAGACTTACTATATGGTTCTATACATAGCTGATTTTATTTCGGATTTCATTTAAAGGAATAAAGCCTTTATTAATTCTTAACAAACCAATACCTCATTAAAACATTATATTTATTAATTTTCCTTATGCATTCGCATTTCTCTTCAGAAAAATTAGTATTAATATCACATGTATTTACATGCTCAGACTTCAACAAAGATTATGTGCAAAATTAATATAACTAATGCCAAAAATAATGGCCTTTACACAATCCTTTTTTTTTAAATGTTCTTATCTGTGAGGTAATTATTGTGAAGAAAAGAAAATCTGATGTGTTCCATTCACTTTCTCTATATCACTGCAAAAAATTATTCTATTTACTTCATCTAATGGAACAAAAATTAACAGAAATAGTCTTATTACTTGCTTCCTTGATAGTAGAAGTGAAATAAAGGGGTTAAAGTGATAGTGATACTCAAAAGCTGGTTACTCTGCGACTGAAGTTCCTTTGTTTGTATGGACACGAGTTCACAAAGTCCTGTATGAGAAAAGTAAAGTTTTTATAACTGAAACCGAAAACAAGGGATATCTGAAAAACAATCAACTCCACGAAAAAAATGTATATAACATAAATTGTGTGTCTTAAGGTGCTCTACATTTGTTGTGTGGTAAGGTTTTGTCCATCTCTTACGGTTTAGCATTTATGCAAAATTCCGTAAAATTGACCTAGAATAAAGTGGTCTTCAGAGGCTATTCCCAGATAATTCAGGATATACATTTTATTTGTCATGTAAATATCTTTAATATACGATATTTTAATCAAAATCGTTAGAGCCAGTTTTTAGAAAATCAAAATGTTCGAAAAAAAGTCCATGTAAGGGGTAGTTTAGAGTGGCGGCATTTTTCTCAAAATCTTCGTGTCGCATCCCTAGAAGATACTAAACTTAATTACCAAGTTTGGTATTTTACTGACTTTTCGTTTTTGAGTTATCGTGTTCACGGACACACTGACACATGGACACACACACGAACCTTTTTGTGAAAATGCTTTTTTTGGGATACAGGAGACCCTAAAACATATATTTCCGTTGAAATCTTGGTATCGAATTTTTGTGTGGAGTGCAATACCTTCTCTATACACCATTTACATAGTACGTATAGAGAAAGTAGTAAGGCAACTGGGAAATATAGCTTTAGGACCAAATGTATTGCTTGAAATACGCAGGTGTTTTAAAGTTTTGGCAGGCACTGTACACTAACTTTAACTTTTACACAAGAAATGTAAAGATACGCTGTGTGGTCGAATGCATGTAATCATGCCGATATAAGGTGCAGTGAATTGTTTTTTGAACAAATAATAAGCCGTCACTCCCACCTTTTTACCTGGCACTATCACTTCATTTAAAGTTGAGCATTTGTGAAATTTGACCAAAAATTGTGAAAAATCAACATTTTATTTTGTGTGATAATAAAATATTGTCGTCACCCTGACTGAGTAGTTAGACCACTCGCCTCTAGCCTAAATGGCTCGGGTTTGATTCCAAGCACCCGCATATAGAATTTGTGGTGGATGAAGCGGCGTCTGGGAGGGTTTCCTCGGGTCTTCTGGTCTCCACCAATTGCTCCACCCTTACCTTCCATATAATCTATTTTGCTTGCATTTCATGTCATCCACTTCTTTATGCTCGTGTCTGGCTACGGGCCGACCACTTATTCCAGGTTCTCCATTCGCGGTCTCGTGCCGTTGGATTCCCGGCATGCTACTGACTCCTGGACATCGGCTAGTAAGCCCTAGGGAGGGTGTCAGTCCTAAACACAGTGAGGGTAAGCTGACTACGAAAAACAAATTATATGAGTTCTTATTTTTAAGAAAATATATTGTTTTCCCCACTTACTGTAGCTTAACTACCAATTTGGTAAAACTTGGTAGTCACATGCTTATTCATCGGCACCCTCAACTTTAAACCTTATTTTCTTGCAAGCTTTCTTCCAACACTTTTCCATACACGAGCAATTTTACACTTGTTTGTTTTAAAAATTTTAAAGTACCTATCAAAAGTACATTAAAGAAAATCTTCATATTGCCTTTTGAAATAGTGCTCCAATTTTGATAAATAAATTATTATTTTTTAGGAAATAAGAGTTTGGAGAGTAAGAAAGGTAATCATTTGTCTGCACTAAATAGAACTAAAATAAATATATCACAGATCCATTTGTAAATTCATTTATTGTAAAACTAGTAATATTAATATTTTTACTTCCTCTATACGTGCTATGTACATAGTGTATAGAGAAGGTATTGCATCCACCAAAATTTTCGATACCGAGATTTCAACGGAAAAATATATGTATCCAAATAAAGTATTTTCAGAAAAAGGTCCGTGTGTGTGTGTGTGTGTGTGTGTCTCCGTGTGTCCGTGTGTCTGTGAACACGATAACTCAAAAACGAAAAGTCCGTAAAATACCAAACTTGGTATTTAAGTTTAGTATCTTCCAGGGAAGCGACACGAAGATTTTGAGAAAAATCCCCCCACCCCAAACTACCCTTTACATGGAACTTTTTTCGAAAATTTTGATTTTCTAAAAAAATTGCCGTAACGATTTTGATTAAAAACCGTATATTAAAGATATTTGCATGCCAAATAAAATGTATATTTTGAATTTTCTGGGAATAGCCTCTGCAGACTACTTTATTCTTGGTCAATTTTACGGAACTTTGCATAACTGCTAAACCGTAAGAAATGGACAAAAACTTACCACACAACAAATGTAGAGCACCTTAAAGCACACAATTTATGTTATATACATTTTTTTTGTGGAGTTGATTGTTTTTGAGATATTCCTTGTTTTTTTCTTCTATAAAGACTTATACTTTTCTCATACAGGACTTTGTGAACTCGTGTCCATACAAACAAAGGAACTTCAGTCACATAGCAACCAGCTTTTGAATATCACTTTAACCTATGGTAATCCCTTATTTCGCTTCTACTAACAAAGACTATTTCTGCTAATTTTTGCTCCTTTAGATGAAGTAAATAGAATAATTTGTTGCAGTGATATAGAGAAAGTCATGTGAATAGAACACATCAATTTTTAAAAATGTACCTCGTAGCTCATATGTTTACAAGAATGCATTTAGACAGTAAATTTATTATTTAAGCAAGCATGCATTCTAGAATTTTGAAACATACCAAAAATATCACTGTTATTGTGTCTACGTCTTAAGATATTTTAGATATTGAAATTTTCCAAATTTCACCGATACATCACCTTAATGGTTATTTCCCCCCCCCCACTGTCTTTCGCTTCAAACTATGCTCATTGGTTAATGTTTGAGTGCCAAATCTCTGACCAATATCAGATGGTCCTGGTGTGTGTACCATCGTTGGAAAGAATAGGAATTTCAAGGTCCCTCTGACTTGATTCTGCTTTTTGTATATCCGTTGTACCAACAAGGGTTAATAACTTCTTTTATTGCATTAATTACATATTACTTTCTCTATACGTACTATGTACAGAGTGCATTGAGAAGGTATTGCACTCCACCCAAAAGTTCGATACCGATATTTCAGGGGAAATATATGTTTTAGGGTCCCCTATTTGCAAGAAATAAGTTTCGGAAAAAGGTGTGTGTGTGTATCTTTGAACATGATAAGTTTAAAAGGAAAGGTTGGTGAAACACCAAACATGGTATTTAAGTTTAGTATCTTCCAGGGAACGACAGCAAGATTTTGATAAAAGTCCCTCACCCTTTACTTGGAAATTTTTGGAAAATTTTTGATTTTCTCAAAAATGGCTCTAACGATTTTCAATACATTATCGTATATTAAATATACGATGAATAAAATGCATATCTTGAATTTCCTGGGAATTGCCTCTGCAGACTCTTTATTCTGGATGAATTTTACGGAATTTTGCATAACTGCTAAACTGTAAGAGATCGACAAAAACTTACCACACAAAAAATGTAAAGCAAGTTAAAATACACAATTTATGTTACATGCATTTTTTCGTGCAGTTGATCGTTTCTGAGATATTCCTTGTTTTTTGGTTTCAGATTTAAAAAATGTGTATTCTCATACAGGCATTTATCAACTCCTATCCATACAAACAAAGGAACTTCAGTCACATAGCAAACAGCTTTTGACTATCAGTTTAACCTATGATACTCCCTTATTTCGCTTCTACTTACAAGACTAATCGTATTAATTTTTTCCTCGATTAGCATGAAGTATATAGAAACATTAGCTTTTTAACAATAATCTGTTGCAGAGATGTAGAGAAAGTTATGTGAATGGAACACATCAGATTTCTTTTTATTCTGTGAGAAAGTGTAATTTCTAGTCGTCAAATTATTCCTCATATACTTTATTATATTCTCATTTCTTTGAATCAGTAGAACTTGAGATAACTTGGATAATTGCACAGTGCAAAGAACCTGTGCACCTCGGTTTGCAGTGTTGAAATTCTAAGCGTTTGAGATGCTCGCCATAAGATATAGACAGACCCTTACTACTCAATAATGTAGATCTCGTTAAGAACATAATTTACGCAAATAACTTTTGTAAGTATTGAAACAATTTTTTCAAATCGAAAACCGCTAGCTTTTTTTTCTCGTGGTCATAACAAATGGAATTTCAGTAGCCACCCTCTCTTAAAATATTTTACTACGATTAAAGCTAGAATATATCCTTAATGCCGTTATTATAAGGAAATGTTCAATTAAATAATTTATGCAAATGTTTATCGCGATTAATATGTAGTAGAAAATAATACGCTTCTGTAAGAATAGTTTGTGCCTACAAGAGTAAGTGGTAGAGATAGTCTAAGTCATTTAATGCAACATGAGGGAAAAGGGCGTCTTCGGAGGAGACTTGGCACCCTAGAGAGGATATTGTTGCAAATGGAAACACTAGTTTCTGTTAAATTGACTTTGTTTGTCACTAGGACACTCTACATGATATATTTGACACTTTTGGTCCATTAAGTATAAAATGACATTACTGCGCTCTTAGTATGCGTCAAACACTAGATTGACTTCTAATTCAATCTCTTTTATATAATCCGTTGCCGCGCTCAGAAAATTCCAGTCTTAGAAACTACGGGAAAATTATGTTTTACCTCTAAGAATAGAGATAAAGAAGGTCAAAAAGTCTTGCAGAAAAACACAACAAAGACCTTTATTTGCCCAGCTTTTGTGTCCGTTTGCTTTATTGTTGGGTTAGGCCAGGCAGCTGTGCCCTTGGGCAGAAGGGGGACTCAACCGTTGTTACAGTATTATTTCAGGCCCCTCGAAGGGGCGCCACCGGAGGAGGGGATGAGTTCAGAAAAGACACCAGGTGGCCGAAACCTGGAGTGATGGCAGGGTAATTAAGGGTCCCTACAATTTACAGATTGAAGAATCTGAGAGACGGTGGCAGGTAGCCCGGGGACCTTCTACCTAGAAGGTCCAAAGACTTCCCTTGAAGGGAGCTGTCCATTTACCGGTAATTAGCCGAAGGAGAATGGGACGGAGGATGTTTCCTTAGAGAATTCTTTTCCCCTGCCACGCTGCACCAAAACACCTTCATCGACGCTTTCAAACCTAAAATACTCTAAACGGGATGAAGAATGAATTAAATGATTGATGGAACAATATGGAAGTCAACCCAATATTCCCCTGACGACCAGACAAAACTCCAAAAGAACAAGGTCAGAGTGGGCGGTTGCCGAGAAACGAAATCGGGACCTCCCGAATGCGTTCCATGTCCTACCGTTGCCACCTCGTTCGTTCTCTGTCTATCATACCGGAGAGTTAAGAATTAAACTAAGTTTAGACGATAACTAATTTACACCTGCTCAAATTCGCATTCAAAGGGGATTTTGTCCCTTGGTCTTCAATAACTTTTATTTTCTCTAGCCCGTTTTATAATGTACTTACTGGATAGGGAAGGTTTTGTATTCACAAAAAAAAAAAAAAAAAAATATGAAGATGTCACCTAAAATCTATGTTTTGAGATCCCTGAAAGAAAAACAATTTTTTTTAGAAATATGTCCGTGTGTGCATGTGTGTGTCTGTGGGCATCATAGCTAAAAAAAAAAAAATAATACTAAACTTGGCATTTAAGTTCAGTATCTTCCAAGTTTCTCAAGAAAATCTACCCACCCCAACTACGCTTTTCATAGAGCATTTTTCGAACATTTCTATTTTCTCAAAATTGGCTCTAACGATTTTAATTAAAATGCTTTATATTTAAAATATTTTCATGATAAACGAAAGGTATACCTTGAACTTTCGGGAATAGCCTGTGAAGTCATTCTGGATGATTTTGGTATAACTTTTGTATAATTGGCAATCCGTAATATTACCATATTATTATAAATAGCATCATAAATTAGTATCATAAATGAATATCTTTATGCAGATATATAAACAGAGCATAACCATTATCACCATTCATGCTTAGCGTCGAGGCAATTCACTACAGATGATTTACAATTAAAGGCAGCTGCTTCCTTATTGCATGCATTAAAATATGAAGCTGAGAATAAATGAGAAAAGCAAAGAGAGAAAAAGCAGCAGTGCAAGAAGAGGAAATGAGAAGACGGGAATATTAGAGGTTTGCTCTGGAGTGGAGTGTAATTAATAATGCTCTCATTTTGTACTCCACTGCTGCAACTCCTTGAGGCGAACAACAGAAGAATTACAGGCGACATATTGTGTGTCTGGTACCGCAATTTGCTGCATTGTTGGCAGAAAACAACATTAACGATATGTACTTGCCTCTCAACAACTAACTTTATGACAATAACAAATTAATTCAAAATCTTCTCGGGCTTCTAACCAGGTAAAAACTTGGCTTGACACCAACGTTTCGAAGAAGTGCATCTTCCTCGTCTTCAGGGTGAACTGATGCACTTCTTCGAAACGTTGGTGTCAAGCCAAGTTTTTACCTGGTTAGGAGCCCGAGAAGATTTTGAATTAATACGTCGCCAGGAAAGCTTCAGTTCTTATTTTAATAACAAATTAAGTTTACCTGGAGTGAGCATCAAGACCAATATTTTCTTGATCTGTAAATTAAACATTAAATAGTGTTATCTTTTCTAGAGGTAAGTGAAGAATCCATCATGCTATGTTAATCTCCTCAGCAAAGTATGATAAATTATTGTGAAAATAGCCATCTGTGCCTCTTGAACAGTGTTTAAATACCTCAGTAAAGCATTAGTATATAAAGAATATAAATGTGAAATACGAAAATAGTTATAAGTTCAGGTTTGAAAGTTTTTACATTTTTAAACCAAGATGTTCGACAAGGGAGGGAGTAGTAGGACTTTAGGGCGCTCAACTACGGTGGTTATTAGCGCCCGAACATCAACAAGGAGCTAAAAATCGAAACACTTGTCCCGTACACTCAACAATAAAAGCTCAAAAAAAGCTGGCTAAAACACAGCTGTAACGTAAATAGAATCAAAGGGAGCATAAAAACAGGAGCCACAGGTGACGTAAAATCTAGACAAATTAAGCTATCCATAGCACAAGGCAGGTTAACGACTACATCAGTTAAAAACAACACAGCTAAAAAGTTAAAACGAAAGCTAAAGTTGTTTAGCTAAAACTCATATGAGTTAAAAGGTTAAAAAATCTGATGTGTACTATTCACATGACTTTCTCTATATCCCAGCAACAAATTATTCTTAAAAAGCTTATACGTTTATTTACTTTATGCTAATCAGAAAAATTTAACAGAAATGGACTTGTTATTTGCTTACTTGTAAGTAGAAGTGAAATAAGGAACTACCATAGGTGGTTGCTATGTCAATGAAGTTCCTTTGTTTATATGGATCGGATTTGACAAGTTCCTGTATGAGAAAACTGTTTTTCATAGCAGAAACCAAACATATGAAATGTGTCAAAAATGTCGAACTCCACGAAAAATTTTATAAATCATAAATTGTGTGTTTTAACGTGCTCTGCATTTTTTATGTAGTAAGTTTTGTCCATCTCTTACGGTTTAGCAGTTATTCAAAATTCAGTAAAATTCATCCATAATAAACTACTTTTCAGAGGCTCTTCCCAGAAAGCTCAAGATATACATATTATTTATTAGGTAAATATGTTTAATATACGAAATTTTAATCAAAATCGTTAGAGCCATTTTTGAGAAAATCAAAATTTTCGAAAAAAGTTCCATGTAAAGGGTAGTTGGGGGTGGGGGGATTTTTCTCAAAATCTTCGTGTCGCATTCCTGGAAGATACTAAACTTAAATACCAAGTTTGGTATTTTACGGACTTTTCGTTTTTGAGTTATCGTGTTCACAGACACACGGACACACTGACACCCGGACACACGGGACCTTTGTGTGAAAATGCTTTTTTTGGATATTGGGGACCCTAAAACATATATTTCCGGTGAAATCTCGGTATCGAATTTTTGGGTGGAGTGCAATACCTTCTCTATACACTATATACATAGTGCGTATAGAGAAAGTAAAAACACTAGCCACCGCTTCATGCTGGTGACATAAGTATAAGACAAACGTAAAAAACTAGATTGTGAATTTAAAAGTCACCGCTGATAAAAATTTAAAACCTCGGTCCACCGCTATGGTATTATCCGCCAGGAACTCCCCAAGAGGCCGGCAGCTGCAGGGAGGCTCGAAGATGCGCTAAACTAACACAAAAAACGTAAATCACGATAAAACACACAATTTATATCATATACATTTTTTGCATGGAATGGATCGGTTTTGAGATATTCCTTAGTATTGGTTACAGCTTTAAAAAAAATTTTTTCTCATACAGGAATTTGTAAACTCCTTTCAATACAAACAATGGAACTTCAGTCACACAGTATCCAGCTTTTGGCTTTCACTTTAACCTATGGTACTCCCTTATTTAGTTTCTACTTACAAGGAAGCAAGTAATAAGACTATTTCTGTTAATGTTTATTCCAATTATCTATGAAGTAAGTAGAAGAATATGCTTTTTAACAATAATTAGCTACAGCAATTTAGAGAAATTCATGTAAATGGAATACATCAGATTTTTACTTTATCTATAGGTACCATGTACATAGTGTATAGAGAATGTATTGCACTCCACCAAAAAATTCGATACCGATATTTCACCGGAAATATATGTTTTAGGGTCCCTTATATCCAAAAAAAGTATTTTCAGAAAAAGGTCCGTGTGTGTGTGTCCGTGTGTCTGTGAACACGGTAACTCAAAAACTAAAAGTCGGTAAAATACCAAACTTAGTATTTAGGGATGCGACACGTAGATTTTGAGAAAAATCCCCCACCCCCAACTACCGTTTACATGGAACTTTTTTCGAAAATTTTTATTTTCTCAAAAATGGCTCTAATGATTTTGATTAAAATTTCTTGTATTAAACATATTTACCTGACCAATAAAATGTATATCTTGAATTTTCTGGGAATAGCCTCTGAAGAGTAGTTTATTCTGAATGAATTTTACTACATTTTGAATAACTGCTAAACCGTTAGAGATAGACAAATAGTTACTGCACAAAAAGGGTAGAGCACATTAAAACACACAATTTATGTTATATACATTTTTTTCGTGGAGTTCGTCATTTTTGTGACATTCCTTATTTTTGGTTTCTGCTATGAAAAACGTATACTTTTCTCATACTGGAACTTGTCAACAGCTATCCATATAAACAAAGGAACTTCATTGACATACCAACCATCTTTTGACTATCACTTTAACCAACGGTTATCCCTTATTTCACTTCTACTTACAAGATGCGAGTAATAAGACTATTTCTGCTAATTTTTTCTGATTAGCATAAAGTAAATAGAAGTTTAAGCTTTTTAAGAATTATTTTTTGCAGGGATATAGAGAGAGTCATATGAATGGTACACATCAGATTTTTATTATTACTTTCTCTATACGCAATATGTACATAGTGTATAGAGAATGAATTGCACTCCACCCAAAACTTTGATAGCGAGATTTCACCGGAAATATGTGTTTTACGGTCCCCAATATCCAAAAAAAGCATTTTCACAAAAAGGTCCGTGTGTGTGTTTGTGTGTCCATGTGTCAGTGTGTCCGTGTGTCTGTGAACACGATAACTCAAAAACGAAAAGTCGGTAAAATACCAAACTTGGTATTTAAGTTTAGTATCTTCCAGGGATGCGACACGAAGATTTTGAGAAAAATCCCCCCAGCCTCAACTACCCTTTACATGGAACTTTTTTCGAAAATTTTGATTTTCTCAAAAATGGCTGTAACGATTTTGATTAAAATTTCGTATATTAAAGATATTTACCTGCCAAATAAAATATATAACTTGAATTTTTTGGGAATAGCATCTGAAGACTACTTTATTCTGAATGAATTTTGCATAACTACTAAACCGTAAGAGATGGATAAAAACTTAACACACAAAAAATGTAGAACACGTTAAAAGATACAATTTATGTTATATACATTTTTTTCGTGGAGTTGATCGTTTTTGAGATATTCCTTTTCCTTTGTTTCAGCTTTGAAAAACATACTTTTCTCATACAGGAATTTGTCAACTTCTGTCCATACAAACAAAGGAACATCAGTCACATAACAACCAGTTTTTGGCTTTCACTTTAACTTATGGTACTCCCTTATTTCGCTTCTACTTACAATAAAGCAAAAAATAAGACTATTTCTGCTAATTTTATCGATTAGCATGAAATAAATAAAAGATAAGCTTATTAACAATAATTTGTTACACAGATATAGAGTAAGTATGTGAATGGAACACATCAAATTGTTTTTTTTTGTCTTTATTCAAGGGTTCCTAAATTATGTATTTCCAGTAAAATGTCGGTATCGAATGTTTCTCTATCCATGTACGTGATAGAGAAAGTTAAAGGTATAATTACTTCTAGGCTACTCTTATAAATGCTAGAACTTGATACTACAATACCCGAATAGTTATCAATATCTCGTTATGATTTAGAATATTTGTACTGAAAAATAATGCCATTATAAGATATATATATTCTTTTGCTACCCTATTTACTTTCTCTATAGGCATTATGTGCATAGTGGATAGAGAATGTATTGCACTCCACCGAAAAATACGATACCAAGATTTCACCAGAAATATATGTTTTAGGGTCCCCTTTATCTAAATAAAGCATTTTCGGAAAAAGGTCCTTGTGTGTGTGTGTGTGTGTGTGTGTGTGTGTGTGTGTCTGCAAACACGATAACTCAAAAACGAAAAATGGCATTTAAGTTTTGTATCTTCCAGGATGCGAAACGAAGATTTTGAGAAAAATCTCCCCACCCCCAACTACCCTTTACATGGAACTTTTTTCGAAAATTTTGAGTTTCTTAAAAATTGCTCTTGAACTTTCTGGGAATAGCCTCTGAAGAGTAGTTTATTCTGGATGAATTTTACTACATTTTGAATAACTGCTCAACCGTAAGAGAGCACGTTAAAACACACAAATTATGTTATATACATTTTTTTGTGGAGTTCGTCGTTTTTGTGACATTCCTTATTTTTGGTTTCTGCTATGAAAAACATACATTTCTCATACAGGAATTTGTCAACCGCTGTCCATACAAACAAAGAAACATCAGTGACATAGCAACCAGCTTTTGATTATCATTTTAACCTATGGTACTCCCTTATTTCACCTCTACTTACAAGGAAGCAAGTAATATGGCTGTTTCTGCTAATGTTTTACTGATTAGCATGAAGTTAATAGAAGTATAAGCTTTTTAAGAATAATTTGTTGCAGGGATATAGAGAAAGTCATGTGAATGGTACACATCAGATATTTACTTTCTCTGGCCCCGTATGTACAATGTACATAGCGACAGAGAAGTATTGCATTCCACCCAATAAGTTGATGTCGAGATTTCACCGGAAATACATGTTTTAGGACCCCCTGATTCCAAAAAAAGCATTTCCAGAAAAATGTCCGTGCGTGTGTGTGTGTGTGTGTGTGTGTGTGTGTGTGTTTGTGTGTCCGTGTGTCCGTGTGTCCGTGTGTCTGTGAACACGATAACTCAAAAACGAAAAGTAGCTAAAATACCAAACTTGGTATTTAAGTTCAGTATCTTCCAGGGATGCGACACGAAAATTTTGAGGAAAATCCCCCCACCCCAAACTACCCCATACATGGAACTTTTTTGGAACATTTTGATTTTCTTAAAAATGGCTCTAAGGATTTTGATTAAAATATCGTATATTAAAGATATTTACCTGACAAATAAAATGTATATCTTGAATTTTCTGGGAATAGCTTCTAAAGACCTGTTTAACCTGGATGAATTTATCTTAATTTGGCATAACTAATGTACCGTAAGAGATAGACAAAAGCTTACTATAGAAAAAACGTAGGCCTTGTTAAAATACACAATTTACGTGATATACATCTTATTCGTGGAGCTTACCGTTTTCGAAATATTCATTGTTATTAGTTTCAGTTGTGAAGTACTTATACTTTTATCAGACGGGAGTGTCCGTTTTTCTTTTGTTCTACTCCTGACCAAGAAAAGAAGCGATTTGTAATGACAATCGCATAACTACAGCTTTTTATCGATTTAGCCTAGTGCATTCCCTTATTTTCTTCCTACTTATAAGGAACTTAGTAATAAGAACATTGTGCTGAATACCTCGATTAACAAGGTGCAGAAAGAAGAATAATCTTATGTAATAAGTTTGTAGAACAGCTAGAGAAAGTCATGTGAGTAATACATAAGATTTTTTCGAAACACAGGTCTGCAAAGCGTTATATGGAATCCTTAGCGCTGATGCTAAACCATCAACAAGGCAACATAGAGCATTAACTTTGAGTACGGTACAAACGTTAAACTCCCCTAGCTTCTGCATGTAACGTGAGCTTGTATTCTACCAGTAACATAATTTAATATCCTTTAGGGGATTCCCTAGCTTTCACAGCATTTTATGCTGCCACGCTTTAGGTTTTAACTTTATTAGATGCTGAAGGGGATTAAAGCTTTCTAGGGAGCACTTCAACAATAACCTATGTAATCCACCCCTTGTTTCATAGACATTTGGGTGTAAACTAGACTACCAGAGCGCAGCACTATAGCATCCTCTTTCCTAGTGAGCACATTATGATAATTCTTGCTGCAGAAAATGATGGAACACCGTCATATAAGAATTACGATCTTTCACCACGTACTTTACCTGATGGATCGCACGTACCATCCTTATGGGGAATTTTCTTGAGTATCTAACCTTGCAGTTACAAATTTACTGCAAAAAGTTTTACTTTAATGCTAGATGCAAGTAGAAAACAATCTGATGTCACGTGGTACTATTCTGGAATATCATTGGGCAGAACAATGAGCCAATGAACTCATACCATCTGGAGCATTGATATTTTTGGGTTTTCCTAATAAAACTTGAAATTCTCTTAAGTCCAAGAAATTAGTTTTCGTATTCGCTTAACCCCCCCCCTAGGATGTGTATGTATTTTTATTGGTGTAAAACTAATTATTTCTAAGCTATTCCTTTATTAGGTTTCAGTTTTAAAATACTTAAAACTTTCGAAAACAAGGAGTCTTTAAACTTTTAATATCTCTTTTATTTTGCCCCTGGATATGGAAAGAACTTCAATGTACTTTGCATGGTGACAAATTTTAAAAGATTTAACTGCTATTTTAGCCTGTATATTCACTTATTCTCTTCTGCTTTTAAGGAACTATGTGATAAAACCATTTCTAGTAATGTTCATCTTGCATATCATTATGCATATACATGAATAATATTTTGTAAATTTAGCTTTTTTGCGGAACCACTGAAAAGACTCATATGAAAGAAAAACATCAGACTATTTTCTTTTTATTGAGATAGTCATTTATAACATATTCCTTGTTACTGGTTTAAATTTAAAAATACTTCGACTTTTCTCAAACAAGAAGTCCTCATCAGTTTAATATACATTTTATTTTGCCCCTGACCGTGAAAAAAAAACCGAATTTCAATGACACTCTCATTGTGACCGCTTTTAAAAGACTTCACTGTCGCTTTACCCTAGTGTACTCCCTTTTGCCCTTCTAATTTTAAGGAATTAATAAGGCTATTTCTGCTATGTTTATGTCGATAAACAATATATATATAAAATAATAATCGTTTGCAATAATAGTTCGTTTACAGAACAGGTAGAAAAATCTGATGTGTTATATTCACATGACTTTCTCTACCTCTTCTACAAACTTCTTATATAAGATTATTCTTCTTTCTGCACCTTGCTCATTGAGATAATAATTAGCAGAATGTTCTTACTACTAGTTCCTTACAAGTAGAAAGAAAATAAGGGAATACACTAGATTAAACTGATAGTCAAATGTTTTAAAAGTGGTGGTTATTCGATTGTCATTGCAAATCGCTTTTTTGCTTGGTCAGGAGTAGAAAGAAAGAAATACGGACTCTTTCTGTCTGAAAAAAGTTTAAGTACTCACAACTGAAACCAAAAACAATGAATATCTCGGAAACGGTTACCTCAAACAAACAACAAAAATGTAAAGGACATAAATTGTGTGTTTTGAGACCTACATTTACTGTGTAGTAAGTTTTTGTCTATCCCTTACCGTTTAGCAGTTAAGGAAAATTTAGCAAACTATATCCAGAATAAAGAGCTCTTCAGAAGCTATTCCCAGAAAATTGAAGATATACATTTTATTTCTTTAATATTGGACACTTTAATCAAAATCGTTAGCCATTTTTTAGAAAATCAAAATTTTCCAAAAACTTTTCCATGTAAAGAAGGGTAGTTGGGGGTGAAAATCTTCGTGTCGCATCCTTGGAAGATACCAAACCTAAATACAAAGTTTAGTATTTAACGGTATTTTCGTTTTGGAAGTATGCTGTCCACAGACACACACACATACATACGCACGGACCTTTTTCTGAAAATGCTTTTTTTTTTCATTCAGGGGGTCCTAAAACATGTATTTCCGGTGAAATCTCGGTACCGAATTTTTGGGCGGAATACAATGCTTTCTCTATACACTATGTACATAGTATGTATAGAGAAAGTAAAACTTCAGTAGAATGAAGCACAATTTTTCTTTTAAATGGAAACGATAATCACTTACAAATAATTATTGCAGAGAGCATTTCACTGGCAGCGAATCCAGGAAATTAAATGGGATCATATTTAATTTTTTACTTTCTCTACACCTATGTACATAAGGTATAGAGAAGGTACTGCATTCTACTAAAAATTCGATACCGAGATTTCACCTGAAATGTACGTTTTAAGGTCCCCTGTATTAAAATCATGTTTTGAAAAAGGTGTGTGTCCGTGTGTCTGTGAAAACGATAGCTCAAAAACGAAAAGTCGGTAAAATACTAAGCAAGAATGCGACTCGAAGATTCTCTAGAAAAACCCCAAAAACCCTTTACATGAAAAAAAAAAAAACGAAAATTTTTATTTTCTCAAAACTAGCTGTAAGATTTTGTTTAAAATGCAGTATATTAAAGATATTTTCATGGCAAATAAAATGTATATTTTGAATTTTCTGGGAATAGCCTCTAAAGACTCTTTATTGTGGATGAATTTTGCGTAACTGGTAAACCGCGAGAGATAGTGAAAAACTCATCACATATTAAATGCAGATCATTTTAAAACACACAATTTAGTCATATAGGTTTCCTCGTAGAGTTGACCACTTCTAAGGTATTCCTTGTTATTTATTTCATATCTAAAATACTTAAAACTTTTCACACACGGAAATTTGTAAACTATGCATAGAAACGGATTTCAACCACATGACAACCAACTTTTGGCTAGTGTATTGCATTATTTCTCTCCTACTTACAAGAAAGCACTTTTGCTAATGTTTATCTCGATTAGCATGAAGTAGATATAAAAAGACTTTAAGAATATTTGTTATAGAGATATAGAGAAAGCCATGTGAACGGAACACATCGGATTTGTATAAATATGTAACATTTATCAGATCAAGACGGCTCTAAAGTACACGAAAAGAGCAACTACTGTGAGGTTTTTGTTTATTCTGTGGAGAGGAAAAGGACTTCGGCAGTTTCGTTAACAAGGGGAATTTGCATGAGGAATCCGTCTACGTTTTTTCTGTCGAATTCCATGTCAAGCTCTTGGACTGAGCAGTAAAACCGCTGTGATGCCTCGGTCACGTACCAACTGGTGAAATGTACGTGCCTTCCACCCTCAGAGAAAGATTGTTTCCCGCTGCGTTTAGAAAAATGAATCCGTTTGACATGAAATTCTCTTGCTGGATAAGGAATACATTATTAACTCTTAGAGCTCATGAATAAAGTATCTGAAGACAGAATCAAGATTTAAAATGCGTTCCAATTCAGCGGTGCTGTGACACAGTTTAGGCAGTCACCTTGTCTGGAAAAGTTTAAGGAAAAACATCTCATGTGTTCCATTCACATGAATTTCTCCTTATATCTGTAACAAATAATTCTTAAACGGACTATTCTATGTACTTCAGGGGAACATTAGCATAAATATTGTTATTATTTGTTTCCTTGCTAGTAGACGGGAAATAAGATTCGCTCCCCGTCGACCCTGCACGCTGGCTCTGGGTTTTTCTTGTGATGTTTCTTGTGCCGCTTAGACGAATACTGGGGTGCTTTATAACTATGACAGTTCCTTCGCTTTCCTTTCATTTCCCTTCTTCATCTTTCAGGTCAGGTCAGGCGTGGCTTGAGTCTTTGCAGCCAGATGGCACAGTTGCTTGCTCTTATTAAAAATCTCTTCATCCTGGTTGCGCTGGTGACGTTATAGTGGCATTCTTCCGACGGCCTCCCAGGGTATGTATAGCCTCCGTGGCGCGCCGGGGCTGCTATCTAGTGACACTGTTAGGGACTTTCATGAGACTGTGCGCTTGGCTCCGTCTTTTCCTTTGTGCTAGCCTGTGGTTTTCCGTCCTGTCGTCTCTGCTCCCTGGGGGAGGGGGTAGCCCGCAATAAATCAATTGTTTATCTCGATTAATATAAATTAGATCGACGTAGACATTTTGGTGCCGAGATGTAGAGAAAATCATGTGAAATATCTGACATAATAGGTATTTTGTATAGATATTGCTGAAAACAAAAGAAGATTCATAACAGCTTTCACTCAAATATGTCTTTCATTATGGATAGATTACTTAACTTATTCTATTTAATTAACTGAAATCAAAATCAATCTTCTACTGATATTCCACGCTTTAAGTTACATTCCATAATACCTTTTTAACAAATTGCCGGATTAAATTTCTGCTATAATGGACAGTTAAATATATCATAATGTAGAAAAAATTGCAAATAAATGACATATTTTTACTATTTAATTTTTAAAACTATACTATGACTAGTATTAAAACAGAAATGTAATAGCACACATTTTGCATATGTTTGATCTATTGCCATAATTTTTAGAGAGATTTTGAATACGCAGAAGCAACATAAAATGAACCTGAGTAAATTTACTTTAACATTTCACATAGAGAGTCATTTAACCAGAGTTCAAAATAAATGTTACAATCCACCTAGGAGAGTCAAACATATATTTAAGGTATGGTGTATCAAAAAAAAAAAAAATCTGATGTGTTCCATTTTCATATTTTCTCTACCTGTTCTGCAAACAAGCGATTATTACAAAATATGTTTTATTTTATGTATCTCATGCTGATCGGGATAAACAGCAGCAGAAATGATCTTATTACTTTCTTCCCAAGAATTAGAAGGAAATAAAGAAATACACTAGGCTAAAATAATAGTTAAATAATTTAAAGGTGGACATTAATATGATCAATTGAAGTTAGGTCTCCATTACACGGTCAAAAGTAAAACAAAAGAGAGATGAAACAAAGATGACCTCCCGTTTAAAAAAACTTAGGTAGTTTAAAATATACACACACATATATATGTAAATAAATGACAAGGAATATCTTGGAAACAGTTAACTATGCAAAAAAAAGATATGACTTAATTTGTTTTTAATGAGATCTGCATTTTTGTGTCGTACATCATTTGTCTATCCTTTACGGTTTACCAGTTATTCAAAAGTCAATCAAAATGAAGAATACTATACGAGATATACCGAAGAAATTCAGAATACACATTGTTAGATAAACATATTTAATATACATCATTTAAATCGAAATCGTTAGAGCCGTTTTTTAGAAATAGAAATTTTCGAAAAATGTTTCATGAAAAGGGTAGTTGGAGATGGGGGGATTTTATGAAAATCTGCGCGTTGTATTCTTGGTAGATACTAAATTTAAACACCACGTTTTTACTTTCTCCATACGCACTATATACATAGTGTATAGAGAAAGTATTGCACTCCACCAAAAAATTCGATACCGAGATTTCACCGGAAATATATGTTTTACGGTCCCCAATATCCAAAAAAAGCATTTTCACAAACAGGTCCGTGTGTGTGTGTGTGTGTGTGTGTGTGTGTGTGTGTGTGTCCGTGTGTTCGTGTGTCTGTGAACACGATAACTCAAAAACGAAAAGTCGGTAAAATACCAAACTTGGTATTTAAGTTTAGTATCTTCCAGGGATGCGACACGAAGATTTTGAGAAAAATCCCCCCACCCCCAACTACCCTTTACATGGAACTTTTTTCGAAAATTTTAATTTTCTCAAAAATGGCTCTAAGGATTTTGATTAAAATTTCGTATTTTAAACATATTTACCTGACAAATAAAATGCATATCTTTAATTTTCTGGGAATAGCCTCTGAAGAGTAGTTTATTCTGAATGAATTTTACTAAATTTTGAATAATTGCTAAACCGTAAGAGACGGACAAAAACTTACTGCACAAAAATGTAGAGCATATTAAAACACACAATTTATGTTATACACATTTTTTTCGTGGAGTTCGTCGTTTTTGTGTCATTCCTTATTTTTGTTTTCTGCTATGAAAAACGTAAACATTTCTCATATAGGAACTTGTCAACTCCTATCCATATAGACAAAAGAACTCCATTGACATAGCAACCAGCTTTTGATTATCACTTTAACCTACAGTTGTCCCTTATTTCGCTTCTACTTACAAGGAAGCGAGTAATTAGACCATTTCTGCTATTTTTTTCTAATTAGCAGAAAGAAAATAAAAGTATAAGCTTTTTAAGAATAATTTGTTGCAGGGATATGGAGAAAGTCATGTGAATGGTACACATCAGATTTGTTATTTTACTAACTTTTCGTTTTAGAGTTATCATACTCATAGACACACGGATACAGACACACCCACCCACACACACACACACACACACACACGAAACTTTTTCTAAAAATACCATTATTGATAATGTTGAACCTAAAACGTTTGTTTCTGGATAAATTTCGGTACCGAATGTTTGGATGGTATGCAATAACTTCCCTACCTGTTTACCATGTACTAAACAGAGAAAATGAAAATGAACCTGAGTAAAATTTTGACATAATGTCCTGAGATAAATGGGTTTCAAATATTCTGAAAGGTTCAATATCACCTTAAGAGGACCAACCTGTGAATATTTCGAAGTCAATTCTTCATTTTTACAAATTATCTCTATTGTTATGTATAAATAATTCTGAAATTTTTAGACAAATGCATCAAGCAGTTTTTGAGAAAAAATATTTTTTAATTTTTAAATATTCTACAAAAAAAAAAGGCTTTTACGCTTCAATCTTCAAAATTTTGTAACAAAACTTATATTTACATTTCTGGAATATCATTTTAAAAATTTTCGGATGAGTTTCAATTTAATTAATTATTACTGCAGGAAAAGACATTATAAATTATTCGTTACACTTTTTTCATTATTTTTGCGGATTAATTAATTTTCTTACTAGGGAGATTAATTCAATAATTTTTATTTAGTATAAAATTTAGGTTTTTTGGTATAAAAATGAAACTGGTTGGTTGAAATGTGCACCGTTATGAGCATTTTGAACTTTTACATGCGTTGGAAAATGCATTTATAGAAACACGTCTTTTACTATTTGAAGTGTCATTTGTTAGCATTAAAACATTCATTTAAAAGGTCACGCAACAAGTTTTTAAATGTCAAGTGGTTAAAAATAACTTCAGCATATTAATCTGCAAAGACCACAGTATATGCATGTGAAAAAGTAATATTTTCAAATATTTTGATCAATTTTCACCGTTAAGTTTGTCATAGTAAGCTATTGAACCAGAGCAAAAACTGACGTCCAATACATTTCAAACAGATAATTTAAAGTATGGTGCATGTTTATGTAAAAAAATCCAAAAATCGCTAAAAGCACTTCTGTGTGCCCTTAAGCAATATAAACATCACGAAGCAGAAACGTGTAATAATAAACAAGCTATTTTTATGTATGAAAAGCATACAATGTGCAAGTATTCAAATTGAATTGCATTAATCTAATCCTAGTTTTCATATTTATTTATTTATTTATTTATTTATTTGTGTGTTTTTGTTTTTTTTTTGTTTTTTTGTAGATTCACAATGTTTGTTGCACAGTCTTCATCTGATTGGTGAAATCACTTGTTCTGGCAGAACTGGTGGTGGAAGCCGTGTGATGCATATCGATCACTATATGTGGAATTTCGTAGTTTTGTCTACCTCCATTTTTCTGTTGTCAGGCGTCAAAAAATGCAAATAGCGTGTTATTCCTGGCGGTTCTTTAACTGATGTGGCTCCTAGCATCCCATTCTAAAGTGGGCGTGAAAGACCGCTTTATTTTGCTCAGAGGCCTCTCTATCAGGCTTGAGGTTCTTTTACGCGTAAATCTACGACACGGGAACAACGGCTTTACTTCCCTTCCGTAGGAAGCCATGCTAAGGATGTTTACACCCGAAAAAATTCATTGACCTCCGCCGGGTTTTTGCCAGGCGTCGATTGAATAGAAGACGCTCCATTAGAATTTTTTCTCTTCCATTTAAAACTATTTAAAACGGCTATAGCTCCGATAGCAGCATGTGGAAACCACATCATCTGGGAGAAAATAAAAGCCAACGACCTCACAACGTTATAAAAATTCAAAGCTCGCTACATGAAACGATTCCTGCGAATCGGGAAGGCAGCACCGTTAAGATTGGCCGACGTCTTAAGAAAAGAATTCAGATACTCCTGTCAAATACGAGAACACACGCAAAATGGAATAATAAATTATCACTATGTGTTTCTCATTCGTTTTTAAGGAGGTTTTTAAAAGAAAGTGGTGCTCTATTCCTTAGATCGGTCGTGACGGTTATTTGGATTAAGTATTTGAGCTGCAGAACAGCAGTTTTGATAAGTGTCTCAGAGGAACGTGAGAGCGTGGTCTGCGGCACAAGATGCGGCTACTCCCAATAGATATCGATATAAGACGTGAGCAGCAATTCTATACTCACCTGAAGGGAGCAGCACTCGTGCATTCTGAGCAACATGTTTGCTGCAATCCCAAGAGTCTAGGAACAGTATCCTGCCTTACTCGAACAACGACACAAGTGACAATTATTAAATGTGTTCCATCTACATGACTTTCTCTAGCTGTTACACAAAAAACTTTCCTTACAAAAGATTATTCTTTTATCTACCTCATGTTAATCAAGGTAAACATTAGCAGAATTTGTCTTATTAATTGTCTCCTTGTCTAGTAGAATGTACAAGAGGGAACTTACTAGGCTAAATCAATATTCAAATCTGGACTGCCTCCGTGGTCGGGGGTCCCGGGTTCGATTCCCGGCTAGGGCGGGGAAATTTTTCTTTAGCTAGAATTATTCTCTGGAAGTTTCTGCGTGAGTGTGAATGTGTGCGTGCTACAGACAACGAGTTGTTTCAAGTGGAAAGCCCCCGATATGACCTTAGATGTTAAAGGGGGCTATATAAATGAAACAATTAAAAAAAAAAAGTCAACTCTTTTAATAACTGGGCTTATGTGAAACAATTGAAATTGTTTGCAATTGTTTATTAGCTTTGCATGGCCTGCAGTAAAACAAGAGAGATGAAACGAACCGTTTGAGAAATATTAAAGTAGTTTAAATTTGAAACCAATAAATAGGAAATTCTGACAAACATAAAAAAAAAATGAAAAAAATTATGTCTTTCAACGGGGTCAACATTTTTTGTGTAGTATAAAGCGGGCTTCAGAGGCTATTCACAGAAAATTCAGAATATACATTTTGTTTATTATGTAAATACTATAATATACGGTATTTTAATAAAAATCGTTAGAGCCATTTTTGTGAAAACTAACATTTTCAAAAACTTTTCCATGTAAAGGTTAGTTTGGGGTGAGGGAATTTTCTTGAAAATCTTCGTGTTTCATATTTGGAAGATACTAAACTTAAATGCTATGTTTGGTTTTTTAATATTATTTTTGAGCTATACTGTCCACAGACACACAGGGACCTTTTTCAATTTTTTAATCAGGGGACCTAAAAACATATATTTCCGATGAAATCTTGACGTCGCTTCCACTATCTTATAGTACATGCGGGCTAGAGAAAGTACAAAGCCTAAGGCAAGATTAGATACCATGATAACCAATAAAACTGCAGCTATAATCTGTCTCGGACAAGAATATCCCTAATGTCAGCATATGGGAGGGCAGAGAGAGAGAGGCAGATATTCTGACACTGATTGGCGGAGCGAAGTTTATCCTCCAATTGTTCCACACTCGACAGTCCTTTGTCGGAATAAAGAAGTGCGCATAGTGTGCATATGTTTATGAATCACTTTCCAGCATTACAAAACGTCATTTCATTATCACTTATATAGTGTTTACACTTTCACTACCTGGCACCACAAGCGATGACACTGGTGATACATGGAATGAAGATGGAGCAGCGGTGGAATGCAGTATCGGGGGAAATCGGAGAATCCGGAGAAAACCTTCTTCTGGGCCGCTTTGTCCACCACAAATATCTCATGCGGTCGCTTGGGGTCGAACCACCATTATCCTGGATGAGAATCATTTCTAATTTTTTTTCTACAATTGCATTTTTTCGAAATTCGATTGTACGAGAATACTGAATATAGAAGAGCGCATAACGTGCATGAGTATATGAATCAGTGGGGGAATTTTCCTCAAAATGTTCGTGTCGTATCCTTTGAAGTTGGTGAATTTATACACCAAATTTGGTATAAAACCGACATATTGAGTTATCGTGTTCACAGACACACATAAGTAGACAGATAAACGCACACAAACATACACGCAAACACACAGAAACACATACACGCACGCAGACACACACGCAGCCACATGCAGACACACAGACACACACGCAGACACACAAACACGCAGACTCACAGACACACACGCAGACACTCAGACACACACGCAGACACACAGACACACACACAGACACACACACGCAGACACTCAGACACACACGCAGACACACACACGCAGACACACAGACACACACACAGACACACACACGCAGACACACAGACACACACACAGACACACACACGCAGACACTCAGACACACACGCAGACACACACACGCAGACACTCAGACACACACGCAGACACACACACGCAGACACACAGACACACACACAGACACACACACGCAGACACTCAGACACACACGCAGACACACAGACACACACACAGACACACACACGCAGACACTCAGACACACACGCAGACACACACACGCAGACACTCAGACACACACGCAGACACACACACGCAGACACACAGACACACACACAGACACACACACGCAGACACTCAGACACACACGCAGACACACAGACACACACACAGACACACACACGCAGACACACATAAGCAGACACACACACGCAGACACACACAGAAAGACACGCAGACACACCAAGACACTCAGACACGGGTCTATTTTCAATTTTTTTTATACAGGAGATCATAAAACATGTTTTTCCAATGAAATCTGGGTATAAAATTCTTGGGTGGAATGCAGTATCTTCTCCACTACCAACTGTTTACGAACTAGAGGACGGAACTAGATCTCTTGCGTGTATATAAACACCGATAACGCTGTGAGAATTCGAGGAAGAAAAAGAACAGCAGAAACATGTGGAACTGAAACGGTAGAGTGGTGAAGAGTGGTTAGGAGTGGAATGTGTGAAAAAAGCCTAAGAGGTGCTCGAAATACTTCTTTCTTGGGGCTTCTTCCTATTTCAGCTAAATCTCTGTTTATCGTCACTTAGTTACAGAACGAATTTAGCAGGATGGTGCTTGAGCAAAAGGAGTACTTTGAAGAGAGAGCTGAAATTTTGGGTGGAGTTCCCTCCATTATAAGGTGACCTGTAGATAGCATGTGATGCAGTCCATGACTTCCCTTTACAGACTTGTTTTAAGAGGCTCTCAATAAAGCAGACAATATTCAGGGTTGCTTCGACATAGCTTTTTGTTTTACCTGCTTCTCTTTCCCTGCACCAGGAATTTTCTCTCCTCTCTTTATTGCTTTTTCTAATCTCCTTAACGGAACATTTTTAGATGTATTTTTACTTTCTCTACACGTAGTATGTACATAGTGTATAGAGAAAGTATTGTATTGCAACCAAAAATTTGATACCGAGATTTCACCCGAAATATATATTTTGAGACCACCTGAATACAAATTAAATCTGATGTATTGCGTTCACATGGCTTTCTCTACATCTTTATAACAAATTATTGTCAATAAGCTTATTGTTCTATCTACTTCATTCTAATCGAGATAATCATTAGCAGAAACGGCTTTATTACATAGTTTTTTTTATAAGTAAAAGGGAAATAAGAGAATATACCAGGCTAAACTGACCGTCAAATATTTTAAAACGCGCTTGCTATGATATAGAGATACATTTCTTTGCATGGTCAAGTGTTGACAATGTCCCGTATGAGAAAAATATGGTTATGTTAAAACTGAAATTAATAATGAGGAATATCTCAAAAATGGTCAGCTCCACAAAAAAAAAAAAAATGTGTATATAACATAAATTATGTGTTTAAATGAGCTCTACGTTTTATGTTAGGTAAGTTTTTGTCTATCTCTCACGATTTACCAGCTATAAAAATTCAGCAAAATTCATTCAGAATAAAGATGTCTTATAGTGTCCATTTCCATAAAATTCAACATATACATTTTATTTGGCATGTAAATATCTTTAATATATGACATGCATATCAAAATCATTAAAGCCATTTTTGAGAAAATTAAAATTTTCAAAACCTTTTCCATGCAAACAGTAGTTGGGGGTGAGGGATTTTCATTAAAATCTGCCTGTCGTTGGAAAATACTTAACCTAAGTAACAAGTTTGGTTTTTGTTTTTGAGCTATGCTGTCCACAGGCACATACACATACACACACATATAATATTTGCTGTTTCTATGCTTATCATGTATGTATGTATGTATATATATATATGTGTGTGTGTGTGTGTGTGTGTGTAGGCAGGCAGGCAGGCAGGCAGGTAGGTAGGTAGGTATGCCTGACTCAAAACGGCTAATGTGACAGGAAGATTTTCAGGAAAATCCTCAGCCACTATAAATTACCTTTTACATGGAGCATTTCCTGAAATTTTCCATTTTCTAAAAAATGATTCTAACGATTTTGACTGAAATACTGTACATTAAAAAGATATACATGGCGACTAAAATGTATATACTGATTTCATTTCTGAAGTACTGCTCATTCATTTGTGTAGCTGGTATACCGAAAGAGAATAGACAAACCCTACTGCACAGAAAACACCGATATTGTTAAAACACATAACTTTTTATGGAGAGATATTCCCTATTACTAATTTCAATTTTAAAATACTTAAAGTATTCCCAAATGGAAAGTCCTCATTCGTTTCACATCTCCTTTGTTTCATTCCTAGGCATCACAATCGTATAGCGGCAGCCTTTATACTATTTGACTGTCAGTTTAGCCTAGTGTATTATCTTATGTCCATTCTACTTATAAGAAACTAAGTAATAAAGACATTTCTGGTAATATTTATGTTTATTAGCATTATGTGGATAGAATATTTTTTTTTTAAGAACAGTTTGTTTGCAGAACATTTTTATTTGATTTTCTTTTATTATTACCTATAATTACTATTATTATTTTTTTATGTAGAGTTAACCGAGTTACCAGATATTGCTTGTTATTGGTTTCAATTTTTAAAATATTTTTTTCTTAAACGAAAATTTGTCTTTTTGCATATTTCTTTCGTTTTACTTCAGGCCATGCAAAGACAACCTAATTTCAATTGTATCACCTAGCGACCTGTTTTCTACTTTCTCGGGCACGTATGTACATACAATGTACTTAGTAGCAAGAGAAGGTATTGAATTCCACCCAACAATTCGATGTTGAGATGTCACGGTAATATATGTTTTGAGGTTCCCTGAGTCCAAAAAATATTTTTTTTGGAAAAAAAAGTCCTTGCGTGGCTGTCAGTTGACAACATAGCCCAAAAATTAAAACTGTTAAAAATCAAATTTGGTATTCATATTTTGTATCTTCCAACGAATACGACACGAATATTTTGAAAACAACCCCCCCACCACAAACTAACGTTTACATAAAGAAGTTTTTGAAATTTTTGTTTTCTAAAAACTGGCTCTATTTCGATTGAAATACAGTATATTAACGATAGTTACAGTACAAATAAAATGTATATTTTGAATTTTCTGGGAATAATCTCGAAGAATTGTTTATGTTGGATGAGTTTTGAAGAATTTTGCATGACGGCTAAACCGTAGGAGAAAAAAAAAACTTAATACACAAAAAATATAAATTTCGTTAACATACTAATACGTCTTTTTATAGAGTTTACTGTTTTGGGGATATTCCTTTTTATTGATTTAAGTTTTAAACTACCTAACATTTTTAAACCGAGACCATGCAAATCGAACCGAACTTCAATTGCTTCACTTTGCGGTAAGGTTTTAAAGGATTTGACTATCGCGTTACCATAATTTATTCCCGTATTTCCCTTCTATTTATAAGGAAACCAGTAATAAGATCAATCTGTTAATGTTTATCCAGATTAGCATGATGTAGATAAAAGAATAATCTATTGTAAGAGTTATTGGTATTTGGAGCAGCTACAGAAAGTTATGTGAATGGAACACATCATAGTTTTAAACATCTGACTATCGCTTCAGCCTAAAGTATTCCCTATTTCTCTTATGATAACAAGGAAGCAAGTAATGATATAATAATATGTCTCAATTGGCATAATGTACATAGAAGAAGAGGAATTTGTTTGAGGTAGAGAAAGTCATGTGAATGAAACATATAAGGTTTTCTTCTGGTTGATTATACCTTTTCAACTATATGGTGCAGTTAACGACGCAAGATAGAATATTAAATTGGGAGAGGAGGTTACAGTTGCCATAAAAACTCCGAAAAATAAAGCTCTTCCGTGGAGCGGAACATCTACAGAGAATGCCCGACCACAAATAGCCAAAGAAGATTATAAACTGGGAGCCGCCCAGTAGAAGTGGAAGAAGAAGCAAATGCCAGACCAAAAATAGAAAAAATATATACATGAAGCGAAAGGACAGAGTTTTAAAGACCGGATGATTGGAACGAAAGAGGCCTGTGAAGCTCCAAAGGACGAAATACCAAAGAAGAAAAAAATAGTTTGTATATACTCACCAGGAAATAGACAGTGGTGAAAGTCATGTAAATCTATCATATCGAGATTTTGTTTTAGCGTTTTAACATCTAGATTATATAATCTACTTTTCCTTTGAAGCAAATTACTCACTCTATTACCGACTGTATTAATCTTTTGGCATTATCTTCAAATTTAAAGTCACACACCCACATTCCTTTTCTACTTCCAGAGAATACAGAATAATCTTAGTTAAAGACAAATTCCCAGCCTCCGGCCGAGAAACGAACCCACGTCTTCTAGATTGGGGGCTGTTATTATATCCACCAGACCATATAGGCACTCTAAAGATATTCGTTTAATAAATAAACTGTATATTATGAAAATGCTGGGAATTCCTTGCAAACTTCCCTTCCATATGATTTTTTTTTTATTAATCAGGATATTAAAAAATCTGACGTGTTCCATTTACATAACCATCTCTAGCTGTTCCATAAACCAGCTTATACAAATGTATTATTTCGTTTACATCGTGCAATTGAGATAAACGTTAACAGAATTGATTTTATTACTTGCTTCCTTGTATGTAGAAGGGAAATAAGGGTTGCACTTGGCTAAAGTAATACTCAAATCTTTTAAAATATTGAGGACCGCTTCGCTTCGCATGGTTCGTTTGAGAAAAGTTAGGTAGTTTAAATATTAAACTAATACACGTTTTAGGATCCTTGTATCCAAAAAAAAGCATTTTTTGAAAAAGGTCTGTGTGGTATTTAAGTTTAGTATTTACCAGGGATGCGGCACGAAAATTTTGAGAATAAAACCCGACCCTAAACTACCCTTTGCATGGAAAAAATTTCAAACATTTTGATTTTATCAAAAATGGCTCTAACGATTTTGATTAAAATACCATATATTAAAGATATTTATATGGTAAACGAAGTGTATATCTTGGATTCTCTGGGAATAGCTTCTAAAGACCTGTTTTGAATTAATGTTGCTGAATTTTGCGTAACTGACTACACAAAAATGTAGATCACGTTAAAATATCCAACTTATGTCATATACGTGGAATTGACCGTTTCAGAGGTATTCCTTATTGTTTTCAGATTTAAAATATTTAAAACTTTTCTCCCACGGAAAGTTGTAAACTCTTAGTCGTATATAGAAACGGATTTCAACCATATGGCAACCAGCTTTTAAGAGATTTGACATTCAAGTAATTAAGAAAATATCTACTAGTGTTTAGCTCGATTATCATTAAATAGAAGAACGTGAGTTTTAACAATAATGTGTTACAGCGATGTACAGAAAGTCATGTGAATGTAGCAATCAGGTTTTAAAAATACATCACGTGGTTGATTTCTATTAAAAATATTATTATTTAGATAACCATACATGACAAAAATATCACTATTATAAGTCCGTGGCACAGCTCACTAAAAGCCTTGGCCTACCGCCCTGCCACGCGTTCCCCATCTCGGTCCATTACGGACGTCATGGATGGGGTGCAGTATGGGAATCCCTCCCCCGGCTAGTTAATGCGGTCTTCACGACCTACAGCCGCTACTTCTCAATCAAGTAGCTCCTCAATTGGCCCCCCAGGGACCTCACGAGGCTGAGTGCACCCCGATCTAGGTCTCCCAGCAGGGGAAAAATCCCCACGCCGGTACTGGTAATCGAACCCAGGTCTCCCGCTTGGCAAGCAGCAACGCTACCACTGCGCTATTATTGTGTACTTATAATAATTGGCATGCATTTCAATAATATCTGGACTTTCCACATTTCACTGATACATCACTTTAAAGGTATATCTAATAGAAGCGTATTCAGAAGTTGAAACAAAAGCCGCTAGGAGATAGATGGCGTCTCCGTGCTCTCTAAACGTTTATGTGGTTCACTTCAAAGGTACTGTCCGGAACGTTTTGTTGGGGACATTATTGGCGCGACCTATACACAGGCTGTATGTTCACGAATAAACGCTACAATTTGTCCCTTTGGAAAAAAATGAACCCTCATTATTCTAAAAGGCAGGGTCCGAAGGGTTGTTTCCTCTCCATTCTACTCACATTTTGTCAACTGCTTTATATCGTGTGTGTTTGTTTAAGGCGGCAGTCGTGCACCCCCCCCCTCTCGGATATTCCACCGCTTTCGCATCAACTGCATTCGCTTTCCTGGTCTACCGGATAAAAAGTAAATAAAACCAGCAACGGGGCTCCATCCCATAATCCAGGTGTATTTGACCACATTGAGGGGGTTCTAAAAGGAAATGGGATGGAGTGTGTGTAACTGATAATGACATTGCATCACAGGGCAGAAAAAGAAGAGATAAACAACCCTTTATAATCGGCCGAGGTTGCCCTACTTCAGAACTTCCCCTCCTTTCTCTAAAACTGAAAAAAGTTAAGTCAACTATTCCATTCATATGCTGCTTATTTAACATTAAAGAAGGATTTCGGGTTCGAGTCCCGTCTTAGACATGGATGTTGGTGTGTATATGTATTTGTATTCGATCTAAGTCCTTCACTCTCCCCTAATGGCCAATTAGCTGAATGCCAATATAAATAAAATGCTTATCTTCCTTTTTCTTTCTTTTTTGTGATTTAGGGTTTCTCAAAACCTATATTTCCGCTGAAATATCGACATCGAATCTTTGAATGAAATACAATACCTTCTGCATCTTCAATGTGTAAAGTACGTGTACAGAAAGTATTAAATATACGAATATACCAATGATTGTATATCGTTCAAACACAGAGAATATAGTATGCTTAATCAATCTTCACATAGACAGACAGAAGCACATGGATACGGATGTTTTGTTTTTGGATACAGGAAGCCTCAAAACATGTATTTCTAATGAAATATTGGTATTTAATTTTTGGTGGAATACAATACCTTATCTATCCGCTGTGTATATTGTACATACGGACTAAAGAAAGAAAGAAAGAATAATAATAATAATAATAATAATAATAATAATAACATAAAAAGTCATAATCCTCTGTCTACACCGTGTTATTTGAGATAAGCATATTTTGTATAAATAACTTTATCACACATTGCCTTAAAGGTACAATGGGAATAGGGGAATAAAGTGGACTTAAACGGTTAGTCAACAATTTTATGATCGTTTTATGCTTACATTAGAATTCTCTTCTCTTTGTATAATCAGGTTGAAAACTGAAAAGCTAATGACTTCCTATTTGAGAAAAGCAGCCAGAATTGCAAAGTTAAATCAGTATCAAAGAATGTCTGTTAAGAAATCGTTATTTCCAGAAAACAAAAAACAAAGAAACAAAAAATGGATTTAATATAAATTGTGAGCTGTCACAAGTCTATATTTTTGTAGTACGATTTGTCCATCTCTTACCGCACTTATAAAAATCTGATGACTTTCACTACATCTCTGCAAAAAATTCTTAAAAAGCGTGTACTTCTATTTACTTCATGTTAATCAGAAAAAAATAACAGATATAGTCTTATTACTTGCTTTCTTGTGAGTAGAAGTGAAGTAAGGTTAAAGTGATACTCAAAATATGGCTGTTATGTAACTGAAATTCCTTTGTTTGTATGGGCAGCAGTTGACAATTTCCTGTATGTGAAAAGTATGGTTTTCAAAGCAGAAACCATAAAGAGGGAATGTCTAAAAAATGATGAACTCAACGAAAAAATGCATATAACATGAATTGTGTGTTTTAACGTGCTCTACATTTATCATATACTAAGTTTTTTTCCATATCTTACGGTTTAGCAGTTATTCAAAATTCTGAAAATTTCATTCAGAATAAAGTAGTCTTCAGAGACTATTCCCAGGAAATTCAAGATATACATTTTATTTGTCAGGTAAATAGCTTTGATATACAATGCTTTAATCAAAATCGTTTGCCATTTTTGAGAAAATCAAAATTTTCGAAAAAAGTTCCATGTAAAGGGTAGTTGGGATTGGGGGATTTTTCTCAAAATCTTCGTGTCGCATCCCTGGAATATACTAAACATATATACCAAGTTTGGTATTTTACCGACTTTTCGTTCTTGAATTATCGTGTTCACAGATACATGGACATAGGACCTTTTTCTGAAAATCCCATTTTGGATATAGGGGACCTAAAACGTCTATTTCCGGTAAAAGCTCGCTAATGAACATTTGGATGGAATGCAATACTTCTCTATACACTATGTGCATAGTACATGTAGAGAAAGTAAAAATGCAGTGAAAAATGTGAATATTATTTCTTCTGTAGGTCAGTCAGAGAAAGAAACAAAAAAAACAAAAAAAACAAAAAAAAAAAAGTATTATGAAAGCAAAAGCGAACTGCAGAATTGTGCACTATCAATACTGCTTTTCTGCTTTCATGCACATTATATGTACTCTTTCATTTGTATACTGATAACAGATCAAAGTGCATGTGTAGCTGATTACTCTTGCGCTCTCAAATAACCAAACAAAAACTGGTCCATTCCTATCGTAACATGCAGCAGATGGGAGCTTTTAAACTCAAAATAAATTATAATCCAGAGCATCATACAAGAATGTAATTAATTTTGTTGCTAACTAAAGGGAATTCAAGAAAACCCCAAAAAAAAGTTACTGTAAACTCGATATTTAAAACATCTGATGTGTCATTCAAATCACTTTCTCCAGGTGTTTCAAATACAAAAAATCTGATGTGTTCTATTCACATGACTTTCTCTACTTCTGTGTAACCAATTATTGTTAATAAGCTTATTCTTCTATTTACTTCAATCTAATCGCGAAAAAATTAGCAGAAATAGTCTTATTACTTGCTTCCTTGTAAGTAGAAACGAAATATGGGAGTATAATAGGTTAAAGTGAAGTCAAAAACTGGTTAATAGGTGACTGACGTTCCTTTGTTTGTATGAGAAAAGTATAAGTTTTTCAAAGCTGAAACAAAAAACAAGGAATATCTCAGAATCGATCAACTCCTCGAAAAAAATGTATATCACATAAATTGTGTGTTTTAATGGGCTCTACATTTTTTGTGTGGTAAGTTTTTGTCCATTTCTTACGGTTAGGAGTTATGCAAAATTCAGTAAGATTAATTCAGAATTGAAGAGATCTTTAGGGTTATATGTATTTTATTTTAAAATTTCCGGGCTGTTTAACCGTCGTCTGTAGGGTGAAATATTTTTGTTTAAAATATTTCTCACTAACGTTTCGTCTCTGTCTGTGAGGGACATCTTCAAAGGCAATGTGCTCGCGTCGCTAACTTGGAAAGAATTATTAAAAAATCCCGTGCACATGTGGACAAGTTAAATCGACACTACAAAGTGAAGGATCAACACGCGCATTACAGAACATAAACAAACAGGAAAATGGCACAGGTTTTACCCTTGGACGACCAGCGAATCCAATATGATAAAGTAGAGGTTATAGCTACAAGCAAAAAATATTATCCCATTTATACAGAAAGCCTATAGAGATTTATAACAATTCGAATATCTTTAACAAAGACGTAGGACTCAAGTTAAACCACACTTGGTTCCCTAATCTTTCGCAACAGCGAAATCCCCAGTCTAAATACAAACAAAACTAGAACCTGTCTCCTTGACCTCGCCCATCAAGCCTGAGTATATAAACTGGCTCCAACTCACACTGTTATAATTCTTTCCAAGATAGTGACGAAGCACATTGCCTCTGAAAATGTCCCTCACAGATAGGGACGAAACGTTAAGAAGAAATATTTTAAGAAAAACAGACCACGGCAAAACAGCCCGGGAATTTTAAATTTTAAAACTATGGCCACAGATCATGAAAGCTTATGAATATATGCATTTTATTTGTCATGTTAATATTTTTAACATACAGTATTTTAATAATAATCGTTAGAGCTACATTTGAGAAAATCAATTTTGAAAATTTGTTCATGTAAATGGTAGTTTGGGGTAGGGGTGTCTTTCTTAAAATCTTCGTGTGTCATCCTTGGAAAATACTCAACTTATATACCTACCAAGTTTGGTAGGATCGACTTTTCATTTTTGAGTTATCGTATTCATAGATACACACATACACTCTGACATTTTTTGTAAATTTTTTTTTTGGATTCAGGAGGTCTCAAAATATCTATTTCCGGTAAAATCGCGGTATCGATTTTTTGGGTGAAATACATACTATGTCATACTATATATACTATGTCCATTGTATGTGTAGACAAAATAGTAAAAATGAAGAACATATAATTTCATTTTCAGTTGTTTTAATGGGGGGTAGATACAATAACCTCAGTTATGTGTAAATCATTCAGAATGAAGGGAACTACAAGGGCTATTCCCAATAAATTCAGGGTATTCATTTTTTTTCCATTTTAATATTTTTAATATGCGGCTTTTTAATTAGAATCATTTGAGCCATTTTTAAAAACTCAAAAATTGTAAAACATATTCTATATAAAGTCGTTTGGGGTAGGGGTATACACCTGAAAATCTTGGAAGATATTAAATTTAAATACTAAGCTTGGTATTTATTTGATTTTTACGTTTTTAAGTTATGCTGCCCCCCCTACATACACCTTACCTGCTTTGTTACAAACTTCTTACAAATTCTTAGAAAATACTAAAATTATATTCCAAGTCTGTTATTTGGTATACAGGCACACACGCCGATATTTTTCCAAAAATGACTTTTTTGGGATTCAGAAGCTCTCAAAACATGCATTTCCGGTAAAATTTGTATCACTTGGGTGCAATACAATACATTCTTTATACACTATGTACATTTAACGTGTAGAGAAAGTAATAAAAATGAATTGCATTTAATTTCATATTTAGTAGCTTTAGATACAATAATCTCAGTTTGAGTGCTGAGTTCTCACCAACTGTATCCTATCACACCCTACCGGCCACATAGTTCACATCTCTCACAGTGAATATTATGGAACTATCTTGGAGTTTGTATATTGGTATAAACTTGCTTATTGTTTTCGAATTAGACAATGTAATTCGAACAAGAGCTAAACTTGCTCCAGGGTGCTGAAACCACATCAAAGTAACACGATTGCTACACTAAATCAAGTCTCTAAGGCTTTTATTTCCGCAGGGTTTTACTTTGAGATCAGCAGAAACTTGTTTATTGACTTCGCCACCCCCCTGCTCTCACTCCAAGCACATTTATGTTAAGTGGAGTAAACCGAGTAGCTTTGAAAGGAACACTTCAGCTGGCAGCAACAAATCTTGCGAACGAATGGGAAATTCACTGGTTACCCTTTCGCAGTTGTTTGGCAACTGATACTGAAGGAATTACTTAGGGCCTTTGATTATTATTACCTAACTTGTGTTTATTTGTCTGTCTAACCTTACATTAAAGGTTTGCCAGGTAACACAAAATAGCTCACAAATTTGGTTTCTAAATTTAAATAAAAATCTCTCCACCTGATCTGCAAACAAACTCCTTACAGAATCTTGTCTTCTATCCTACTTACTCCATGACGTTAATAGCCATTAAATAGCTAGAGCCTGCCTATCTTGTATTCTCCTCTTCCATCGGAGTGATATCCTCCTGTATATTCTCTATCCATTTCTTTCTCGGTCTTCCCAAACGCATTCTTCCATGTGGTTTTCCCTTCCATATTATTTGCAATAGGGATCTCTCCTCACTTCTTTCTAAATGCCATGCTCATCTAAATCTTGCACTTTTAATAAAGCTCACAATTCGGGGGTCGTCATAGAACTCATAGAGTTCTTCATTAGTTCTAATTCGGGATTCCTCATTTTCATACTTGGGTCCAAAGATTCTTCGGAATATCTTTCTTTCCCATACGGCGATTCTAAGCTCATCAGTAGGTAAAACAACTTGGGGACCGATAGCAGCACACATTTGGGTACCAGGTGCATACCTACCGAGTATAGACCGACCTGCATTGGCGGCTGCACGCGCCGCATGTAAACGATCTGTAGTAAGGCGTTGGGTAACGTGCCTCGACGCAGCAGTATACTATGCTGATTTAAGGTAATTAATGCCTTTGATGATAGTGTATGCTCTTTAATCAACATTGTAAAATCTCTTGCTTCAAGTGGATTGCACTATTAAGATTAGCCATTCATTCAGAAGAACTTTGTTGATATATCAACGGCAATAACACATCTTTGGGAACATCGAACATTGAAATGCCTCGAGCCTGAAAGCTGTCGATTAACTTGTACAAGCAATTAATCAGAGATCCGTTTTAGACCGTGTAAAAAGAAAGTAAAGACAGTGTTTGGGCAAAATGTCAGATTTTCAATAATGCGTGAAATACGAAATGTGTTACGAAGTGTTGCTACGGAAATAGTGATGTGTATCTTACCCAATAATCGATGATGTGTTTTGCTTCAATCACATCTTGTGATGTGGAGCGAAGTTTTTCACAATATAAAGCCTGTTTAGGTGTCAATTGGAGACGATTCATATTTGAGACGTTACGAATATATGTTGTGCATTGTAATCTATGTATCTTGAGAGAAAATAACAGTAAATGAAAATGGCTTATTGCACAACAGCATTGAATGTATGTAAATATTAAAATTGTTAGTTACCGTTAATCAGTGGTGTTTATATTCACCACCCAACCTCAATTGCCTTCCTTTGCTACTGAAAACATCACAGTCTAGCACGAAACCACTGCCCCATTTTCCTCCTATTAGTACTACTGCGCTAACTTCGATTCTGTCCCGCTATTGGTCTCCAAATGGTATCCCTAGTCATTATTTATGCTGCATAAATTTTGTTTGATTACTGTTTTATATTTTTTTTCCCTTTCTGGAAAGATCTTTGGATTTCAAAAGGGGAAACAGAGGCCAATAAGCAATTTTCTATTTCTTCTTTTGTGTTATTTTCTGTTATTATTGAACCCAAATATTTGTGGCTGCGAACCCTTTCCGAAACAGTACCTTATATAAATATTTTAGTACTGTTAGCCAATCTATTTTCATCTCTAGATGCAATCATATATTTTGTTTTATTCGTGTTCACCCTCCTTCCTGTTGTAACTTAGAAAATCTTAATTGTAGTTCTTGTACCGATGGCCGGGTGTTAAACAAAAGAAACGCGGACGAATTTATGTTTTAGAAAAGTATAAATATTTTAAAATTAAAACCAATAGCAAGGAATATCTCCGAAATGGTTAGGTCCACAATAAAAATGTCTATGAGGTAAACTGTGTATTTTGACGAGATCTACAATTTTTGAGCAGTAAAATTTTGTCTGTCTTATGCAGAAATTAATCAGAAATAAAAACACTCAAAAGACTTTTTATGGGAAATTCAAAATTTAGATTTTATTTTTAATATGCGTTATTTTAATCAAACTTGTTAGAGCCTTTATTGAGAAAATCAAAATTTTCGAAATTTTTTCCATGACATTTCTAGAATATCTCCGCGTCACATCCCTAAATATCTATGTGTATGTGTGTGTCTGAGCTCACAGACACACACGCGCAAACTCACTCACATACACGCATGCGTACCTTTTTCTAAAAATCTGATGTGTTCCATTCACATGCCTTTCTGCATATAAACTATTCCCACGAAAGATTGTTCTTTTATCTATGTGATGCTAATCGACATAAATATTACCAGAAATGGTCTTTTACCTGCTTCCTTGTAAGAAGCAAATAAGTGAGTATACTAGGCTAAAGTGATAGACAAATCTTATAAAAGCTGGCGCTATGCGAAACAATTAAATTTTGATTCTCTTTGTAATAGGTAGCCCAGGGTGCACTCCACCTCATGAGGTTCCTGGGGGGGGGGGGTATATTAAGGAGCTACTTGATTGAGAAGCAGCGGTTCCAGCTCAAAAAGACCGTATTAACCGGCCGGGAGGGACTCGAGGCGCTGATAACGTCTCACTCTCCAACACTGCATCCCATTCATGACGCTTTCGGACCGAGATGGGAGATGCAGTGGAATGCCAAGGTCCCTTGTGGATGTGCCATGGAGTTACGTTGTAGAAGATAGGAGTAAAGTAAAAGAGCTATGAAAATCTCGTTAAAACAAAACAAAAAAATCATACATAATTTGTTTGCAGCCTTAACCGTTTACAAGACATTTCCTGCAATTGGTCTCAGTTTTAATTACATAAACTTTTCTCAAAAGGAAGCCATATTTCATTTCATTCCCTTTAGTTTACTCCAGGCCATGTAAAGATACCCGAACTTCATTTGTTTATTATAACAACCAAATTTTAAAAGATTTGACTATCTGTTTATGCTAGAGTATGCTCTTATTTCCCTTCTACTTACAAGAAAGCAAGTAATAGGGTAACTTCTGCTAATGTTTATCTCGATTATCATGATGCAGATAAAAGAGAAGTTTGATTGCAGAAAAGGTAGAGAAAGTCTTGTGAATTGGGCATTTTTTTTGTTTGAAGATTCATGTAAGGAAAATGAGTAAACCAAGAATACATTACATTTTGAATTAACAACCAGCAGGAAAGAGATCCTTGGGCAGATTTTTCAGACTTTGTATTGAGACCGTCAGATCACTAGGCCCAACTAGCAAAGAAGTGTGTTAATTATTATTATTATTATTATTATTATTATTATTATTATTATTATCAACATCATTAGTATTAAGCTTATATTATTGAGAGTTGCTCTGCTGTTTAGTAGCGAATTTGTAGAAATCAGGAATTATCAGAACAGAGCAAACTTATAATATTGTTCCAAACATAATGTTTAGTGCTTTTAATATCCCTATAGTTTGATTATTATTTCACTGCCAAGGGCAATGCCCGGTATTAGTGCTAATATGTAATAAATGTAAAATTTATAGTTAATTCTTTTATCGTAGTTGGCTTACCCTCCGCATACTTTTAGGACTGACACCCCCTAGGACTTACAAGTAAATACCGGGGTCAGAGGCCAATGGCAAGTAACCACAGAATGGAGAACCTGGAAGGAGTAGCTAGGCATGACAGTGAGGAAGTGGATAATAGGAAAAGCAATATTATAATTAATACAAATCGAAATAAATAATAATAACAATAAGAAGAAGAGCAAATAGAAGAAGATGAAGAAGGAGTTCCCTCCAGTTAGAAGTTTAGTTTGCTTATGTTCAAACGAAAGGTGTGGCAAGCTTTTTTCCAACAACATTCAAGACAACGCCCTATTTCTGAGACTATATTTTAAGGAGAATTTGACTCCTTTGTGTTAGGAGAGTGGACTTGCGTGCTGTTGAGCGCGTGAAAGAGAAAAGGAGATAGGTAAGACGCTGATTTCTGACCCATCCTCACACTCTTTCTTTTGACTTATACACGTGTCAGGTTGCCTAGTGGCGAGCATGCGCGGGGCGAGCAGGTCGAATGTGCTTCTGAATATATGTTTAGAAAATGAATAGTTCTCTGCTAAACACTGGAAGCAACTGTGTGACACTTAAAATACCTACTGAATCACGTTTCTTACAACTTTGCCTGCTGAAATGTATTCTTTCGCACAAAATTCCCTTCCTCTTTCTTTTCCCTGATTGGCTAACGTACACATCTGAATGGCAATTACAAGCTCTATGCGGTGAAAGGTCAGGCGCTAAAAGCGATGGGGTGAATTGGATTGGTTGGTGAGGGGTGCATTAAGTAAAATAAACATAGATCGTCTAGAAAAAGTAAAAACTCTCCCTGACGAGCTTTGTTTTGATTATTATTGTTTTGTGTTAACTTATCCTCTTAGAATCTTCCATCCGGCAGTCCATCCCTCTTCTCCTGCATTTTCCTGTTTTTAAATAGTATATTAAAAAACTAGGTCTGCTCCATCTTTAAAATCTTACAAAATCTGAATTTAAACCGCTGTAAGCCAATAATCAAAATAAGTATTGATAAAGAATTGAATCTCCATCATGATACTTACCCTACTTATAAATAAGTAATTTGTAAAATATTTAACGGTAGTTGAAGCAATATTTATCATTGTGGAGCAATAATCATGTTTATCCGCTTTTTTTTTTTTTTTTTTTTTTTTTTTGGTAGCTTAACGTCCTTTAACCTGGTTGGTCATATTGGCGATGAATGAAATTGGTGAAATGATACGCAAATGATCTCGGGGTCCATGGAGCTGAAAGTTAATAGACAATCGTCTTCTCAGGATAAGGGAAAACCCCGAAAAAAACGAGATTCGAACTCACGACCTTTTGAATGTGAAACAGACACGTTACCACCACACTACCCAGGCGGGCTATCTTGTTTTGTTTATGATCATTGATAGGCTTCTTGATAGGAGCACGTATTTTCCCCGTTATGTGTTTGTAGTTATTACTCTGTGGTTTCTTTTTGACAATATACAATATCGTTGAGTTTTTGTTTTCTGCAAATAAATTTTTATAGAGTGACGAGATGTTTAATTTTGAGTAAATAAGCTGTTTTGACAACGAAATTTTTTTCCGTAAGCAGGTAAGATTTTAAACTTTATTCACTTCTCCTACTGTCTTCTTCAAGGAAGGAGATTACTTCTGTGAGATAATTCTTCTTCGACATATTTCGTCGGGGAAGAAGGCTAATACTGAAAAATAATTATTGCTTTGATATATTGCGTAGGGGAATATAGTATTCGTGCTATTCGATGAAATAATTCATAATTTCCGGTAAATTATTGAAATAATTGTCTGGAATATTCTTTCAAGGTGAAAAAGTAAGAGAATTATTTGAAAGAAAAGGATAAGCAACAAATTTATTTCCATTTATGAAGATATTGGTTAATTTTGTCGAAATTACAATTGTGAATATTTATAAACGATTCAGTTTGCTTCAGAAAGAAGGCTACTGTTTATGTTGAAACTATTTTGATGTTGAAAGTTATTAATAGCGCCTACCTGGTAGTGTGCATCTTATTCAACAGGTCGTGAGTTCGAATCTCACTTGGGTTGAGTTACCCGGATAAGGTTTTTTTTCGGGGGGTTTTCCCTTATCCTGAGAAGACGAGCATCATTTCACCAATTTCATTCACCGTCCGATATGACCAACAAGGTTAAAAGACGTTAAGTTACAAAAAAAAAAAAAAAAAAAAAAATACAATTTCCTGCACCGTTAACGCGCCCTGAGAGAAAAGTTCTCGAGAAGCGCTCTGCTGACTGGCCTGACCAGCCCAACATTATTCTGCTACATAATGAAAGTTGATTGGTACATATAAGTAGAGGTGTTTGCCATCTACAAATTGAAAGCTGTAAGATGCTACATTGTGCTCCCAATTTGTTAGAAATTTGCTTCATGACGGTGTATTACTGCTACTTTGTCATGCTCTTCCAGGATCAGAGGTGCTCTCGGAAGCCTTCCTAATTTTAGAGAGGTCCGCGATGTTAAAACCACACATATTAGGAAGCCAGACTGAGGTTCTTAGAGGATTAAGTTCTCCGGGACGTTATCATCTCCCTCTCTTCTCCGCGTTTTGCCATATCCTGCCAACGTCCATACTGCAGAGGAAAAAAACATACTAATCTCCGGGTTTTCATTACAGTCACGAATACATACGTTGATTGCTTCCACTCAGGGCACAGTGACCCCTTCCTCCTGTAATTGATAGGTTGCGCAGTAATTTTCAGAAATACTGCCATCTCATATATGATGTAATCATATCACGCTAGACAGAACTTATATTTCCGTGCCTTTGTGCAACGCGCTTCTCATTATTTTGATGCAGGTATATATTGCGTACCTGTGTCACGTTTAATTATTGTCTCACTTTTATTTAAAACTACCTGAAATAATCGCCTTACCCGTGGATTTCCAATTTGGGCCTAGGTTGCTTGTCCAATAAATTGCGTTGCTTCTGACGTATTTAGAAATTATTAAACAACGCCCAAATAGATAATTAATTGAATACTTCAGGACACTATAAAAAAGAACAGTAATCGTTAAAACAATATGCAAAAGCACGGTTTAACAACCTCAAATACCACAGTTTGTAATAATGATTCTTTGTGAATGCAGCTGCAACTATCGTGTTGTCACATGTAGGATGACTCGTCGCTATTTACAGAGAAAATCTTAGTTGGAAAGAAATAATTCCAGTTTAAGTAACGTCAATACACATACGCTTGTTTATTTTCAATAATCAACATAGATAAAACTACTAAGGAAACATAAATTGAACACACAGAAGAGGAGGAAGAACAAGTTGTACTTCGTCTGGTTTGATGCCATTGCTGTTAACGACACCTACTTTTTCATTTTTATGTTCCAATCATTTTGGTTCTCTACTTATAAAGCATCACAAAACTTCCCACAGAGAAAGAAATCCACTGGTTACAGAAATTGAGAAACTAAATAATATGTGTATGTGCGAACATTGGAATATCCTCACAGAATATTTTGGTGTTAATACCCACTTATTTTTATTCTATTCCAATATTTGAACACCACAAAAATTTTGTAATCAATGAGATTATACTGAATTTTTGTGTCATTTTATAAGTATATGAAGATAATAAAGTGATAACGGTAGAAAATACGTATTTTATCTGGTTTGCTGTGTTACAGTTTAGTATAATATAGTTCAAAATTGTATTAATAATTTCAGCCTGCAATTATATTGCTTTGCTTATGTTTAAGCATTGTAGTGCTGTAATTATTTACGTTTCATTACTCAATGATCAGTTACAGATATTATATCAACTCGCTGTTTTGTTATTTTGGGAGGTCGTGAAAGAGTAATTATGATTCTAATATTGGCAATGTGCCAGTTATTACGACAGACAATGAGAAGAATACAGATGGTCTTGAGACCTTTTGTAGACGTTACATGAAATGAAATAATTAATGTAGTGAAATGGGACATATTTTCGTATTTTAAATCATAGAGTTTTTTATTTGTCTTGTACGTACATACACACACATACACACAGACACAGACACACAGACACAGACACACTTACACACTTACACACATACACACATACATACATACATTGACTTTTATATATTAAGATTCATAATAAATAATACCATTGTGATTTATCTGTATTTTAATTATTTTTTGAATTGTTAGCCTATCTAAGAAAATAATTGAAAAGTGGATCAGATTGAAAAATAGAACGCCATAGCCGGAATTGGCCATGAATCACCGGGTCTCCGTCCACTCAGCTTGGACGGCAAAGTGCTGTTAGAGCATTAGATTTCCCAACGGTCATGCGCTTTCTCGGAAATGCACAAGGAGATCTCAAATTATTTTGAGAAGACCTGGCGACCTACTTAAACACAGGGATTCATAGCTTTAACGAATTATTAGGCTAATTGGATTTAATTGGTTTTCTCACAAGCCGTGCGTAGGACAGGAGTTGGATAGGTAGAGTTAGACTGAAAAATGCAACAGACGGACGGACCGACCGACCGACCGACCGATCGATCAGATAGATTAGATAGATTAGACAGATTAGACGGACGGACGGACGGACGGATGGACGGATGGACGGGTGGACGGGTGGACGGATGGACGGGTGGGTCGGTCGGTCGGTCGGTCGGTCGGTCGGTAGGTGGGTAGGTGGGTAGGTGGGTAGGTGGGTAGGTGGGTAGGTGGGTAGGTAGGTAGGTAGGTAGGTAGGTAGACAGACAGACAGACAGACAGACAGACAGATAGACAGATAGACAGATAGACAGATAGACAGATAGACAGATAGATAGATAGATAGATATATAGATAGATAGATAGATAGATAGATAGATAGATAGATAGATAGATAGATAGATAGATAGATAGATAGATAGATAGATAGATAGATAGATAGATAGATAGATAGATAGATCGATCGTTTATTAGTCTATTGAATACAATTATTCATGACTTCGTCAGTAAACTACATACATCAATCATACAATTTATTATCACATATTTATATTATAAAACTCGTCAACAGTATACAGAGGATTAACCGTCAATATTGATCTGAGCCTTCTCTTGAAGCTCTGAAACAAAAGATGTTTTATGTGCATAGGTAAGAAGTTGAAAAGTTTTAGTGAGATATAACAAAAACTATTTACACTTACACTATATTTACTTTTGGGTATATAAATGTTTGAATTCTTCCGTGTTGGGTAATTATGTATATTGTCACAGGTAGTAAAATCATTAATATTTTTCTGGCCTGCCTCTTGTATGTCAAGGGGTCTGAACCACGGATCTCCCGATCTCTGCCACTGAGCTACCATGGCAACATGTCGGCAGAGTACCTATCCAACTCCTGTCCTACACACGGCTTGTGTGAAAAACAATTAAATCCAATACCAAAAGACCATAATAGTTGATTATACTATCAATCCTGGGATGTTAAAGTACTTACAGCATTGTAAGGCGCCATTGGGGTTGTCATCTCAAAATAATTTGAGAACACCTTGTGTTTTACCGGGAAACTTGAGTGTCAGTTGATAAATTCAATTCTATGGCGGCATTTGCCATGTTAGCTCAGTGGCAGAGCAACCAATTGGAGATCGGGAGATCCTTGGTTCAAATCCCGGCTATCGCATTGAATGTTTCAGTCTGATTCTACCTTTCCAATTTCTGTTCTATACACAGCTTGTGTGTAAGAAACAATTCAAAATGCTATACGTAATATTTGGTTAAACTATGAATAGTTAATATGTTTGAAAAAACTGAATTAAAGTTATAACATGCCAAGTATCCTTTTCTTCAACTTGCAGCTTACTTCTTATTGAAAATTTACTTACGATCACGGATTAGATTTGATATCTGATTTTACTTTCTAATATGTACAATGTATATAGGAGAGAGAAAAATTATTGCAATTCATCCCATTATTCTATACCTAGATCTCACCGGAAATGCCTGTTTTGAGGTCACGAGAATCCAAATAAAAAACATATCTAGGAAAAGGTACGTGCGCGTGTCTGTGACCAGCATAACTCAAAAACGAAAATACTATTAAATATAAAACTTAATATTATGGATTTTATGTCTTTCAAGGATGCAACAGGAAGATTTTTAAGAAAATCCCCTCACCCCAAAATACCTTTTACATGGACAAATTTTTGAAGATTTTGTTTTTCTTAAAAATGGCTACAATGATATTAAATATCCCTATATAGAAATAAATGTGTATCTTGAATTTTCTAGGAACAACCTCTGAGCCGTTTTTATTCCAAAGAATTTTTGCATAACCAGTAAGCAGATAAACAAAATCTTACCATCTAAAAACAAACATTTCCTTAAAAATCAAAATAATGTATATCATTTATTTTATTTTTAGTTGACTATTTCCATTGTTATTGATTTAAATTTTAAAATAGGTAAAACGTTTTCAAAAAGGAAGTAGTCATTCGTTTTACTTTTGTTTTAATACTAGCCATGCAAATAGATCCAAATATCAATGTCGTCGTATAGTGATAGCTTTTAAAAGTTTCAACAATCTCTATAGCCAAGTATATCCCGTCATTTCTTTCTATTTTAAGGAAGGAAGTAATCAGACGATTTCTGCCAATGTTTATCTTGATTAGCATGAAGTAGATTAAAGAAAAAAATGTAGAGGAAATCATGTGAATTAAACACATGGCATTTTCATATTAAACCTCAAACATTCATCTATCAATTCTGGACCACTACATTATAGACCAAGCCAATAAAGCAGCCAGAATAGCAGGTTTTATGAATGACATAATTTGGAAGAATAAATATTTCAATTTTGAAATAAAAACCAGCATTTATAAATTAGTAATACACCAATTTCATTTCATTTTTATTTTAACTTGAAGCACCATACAGACACTGACGTCTGGTAAAAGCAGTACATTAACATCGTCACAATAAATTACAAACCAAGCTCACAAAATGTATCATTAAAATATTCATGGATAGAATAAAAAGGATATTTGACTAACCATGTATATATCCTGGACTTAAAATTCTGCGTATTTAAGCATGTAACACTATCTGGCAAGTTATTATACAACTTAATACCTAAGTACATATAACTATTCTGTTAATCGATAATAAGGAGTGTTTACGTTGGACCTGAATCTAGTACTGTAACTATGAATAACCATCCTCAAAACATCTATTACGAGAGGCATAAATAAATACTAAATTATCTAAAATATAAAGACTATAAATAGTTAAAATGCCTGGCTCAATGAATAAGGGTCTACATGGGTTATATAGGAACTTTTTTAATAGCCTAATAATTTTCTTTTGATGACAAAAAATGTCGTTTACTTTGTTAGTACCACCCCAAAGAATTAGGCTATACCTTATTACAGATTCAAAAAAAGCGAAATACACGTTTTCAATTGGGATAGAATCTCTCAAATTCCGAATTTAAAAAATAATGCTAGACAGCCCCTTCTTTAAATATTCAATATGGGTGGTCTATGATAATTAGTTATCAATATATATATATACCTAAAAATTTATTACTTGTCTGATCCTGGCTTAATCGTCTGATAATCTTTTTAAAGGGAATAAAATAGAGATAGTCTTTCATTTCTGCCTAACAAGAAAGTATTTCTGCCAATATTTATCTCGATTAGCATGAAGTAGATAGAAGCTTAAGCTTTTTAACAATAATTTGTTAAAGAAATGTAGAAAAAGTCACGTAATGGAGCAGCAGAGATTTTTCGGATTGGAAAAACTACGCTACTTACTATATATAGCAGAGAAAGTAAAAACTATTCATAACAAGTTTGTAGGAAGCTCCTGAAGCAGAATCCTGCTCACAGATATTATTCCAGGTCAGAGTACATGCATAGCCGTGGAGAGGTTACCTTCCATTCGCCTGAGAGAAACAGATTCCCTTTGGAGGGCCACATCTCATTTCCGATGCCTAAAATAGAACCAGAGACGTCCGCTGAATGCGAAAGCAAACGTTGCTGGTGATATTACTATGTGACCTGCAAGATCATTACGCCAGGCATATGAGTCTCATCCAGGCTTATTTGCATCCCTCAGTGCGCGTGCAATTGTGGAAATGACCCGTGTATTTGCACGCTCAGGCAACAAACAGTGAGTCAAACAATAATACAATAATCATAGAGAGCACTAACGTTTGCCACCTTAGCCGTAGCATCAAACTGACCACACTATAGTCTGTTTTTCAATACTTACTCTGAATATCAACACTATAACACACTACACTCCTTTCTTACTGGCTGCTGGACTTCTAACTGCCTTAGAAACAAGTTCCCTAATTCAAATAATTTATTCTCTTCATTTAGAGTAATTCCGTGATACTAAGTCTTTACAAAATCCAAGAAATTACATTCGTAGCAACGAAAAAAGTTTGTATTTAGTAACCGTCCTGTTTTACTAGATGGCAGTTGAAGTTTCACTTATATCTATCAATTGGTTTCGTTGCCTTAGGCGATTCAACACACAATCTTGTGCTTCTTTAGAAAGATGGAACAAAAACGAGCTTCTTGCGGTGACTAAACACTTCTATTTAAAAGGCTTAACACTGAAAGAAGATAAACACCGAGTCGGATGAAGTTCATGGCATATCTGCTTGCAAGAATTTACAATTAGATAAATGAATTTAAACGTGGACGTACATCCACAAATGACGAACATCGTTCCGGACGTATAGTAGAAGTGACTTCCTCCGAAATGGTTGACAAAATCAGAGTATGGTTTTGAATGATCGGCGAATCAAAATTTGCGAAACAGAAGAGGTCACGAGCAAATCACAAGGTACAGTGTTTTCAATTATATCTCACAAAGGTCTCGGTAAGATGGCTGCCGCGTTTGCTCTCAATGGAGACTGATCGCATTCATGTGATCGATTCGGAAGTTAGTTTGAAAGCTTTCAATCGCAATCCTTACGAGATTCTGCGTCGATACATAACTGTGGATGAAAAAATGGATAAACTACTACAATTCAAAGACAAAATTACAGTAGAAATAGTGAATTTTTAAAAGTTGAAACGGCTCCGTAGAAGGCAAAGGTGGTGAAATCTATAGACAAGGTGAAGGCCACGTTTTTACTTTCTCTATACGCACTATGTACATAGTGTATAGAGAAGGTATTGCACTCACTCCACCCAAAAATTCGATACCGAGATTTCACCAGAAATATATGTTTTAGGGTCCCTTTTTTCTAAAAAAAGCATTTTCACAAAAATGTCCGTGTGTGTGTGTGTGTGTGTCCGAGTGTCCGTGTGTCAGTATGTCAGTGTGTCAGTGTGTCCATGTGTCTGTGAACACGATAACTCAAAAACGAAAAGTCTGTAAAATATCAAACTTGGTATTTAAGTTCAGTATCTTCCAGGGATGCGACACCAAGATTTTGAGAAAAATCCCCCTACTCCAAACTACCCTTTACATGGAACTTTTTTCGAAAATTTTGGTTTTCTCAAAAATGGCTCTAACGATTTTGATTAAAATGTCGTATATTATAGATATTTACCTGACAAATAAAATGTATAATCTGAATTTTCTGGGAATAGCCTCTGAAGAGTAGTTTATTCTGGATGAATTTTACTGAATTTTGAACAGCTGCTAAACCTTAAAGAGATGGACAAAAACTTACTGCACCAAAAAGGTAGAATACGTTAAAACACACAATTTATATCATATTCCTTTTTTCGTGGAGTTCATCGTTTTTGAGATATTCCTTATTTTTGCTTTCTGCTATGAAAAACTTATACTTTTCTCATACAGGAATTTGTCAACTGCGGTCCATACTACATAGCAACAGCTTTTGAGTATCACTTTAACCTATGGTACTCCCTTATTTCGCTTCTACTTACAAGGAAGCAAGTAATATGGCTATTTCTGCTATTGTTTTACTGATTAGCATGAAGTAAATAGAAGTATAAGCTTTCAAGAATAATTTGTTTCAGAGATGTAGAGAAAGTCATGTGAATGGTATAGATCAGATTTTTGGAATGCACACGGAATCATCTATATTGATTACTTGTAGAAAGGAAGAACGATAAATTGACAGTATTGTGCATCTTCATTATACCGGTTTAACGGAAAAAACTGACTCATATGGCAAAGAAAAAGATTCTCTTCCATCAAGATAGAGCAAGGGCCCACACCTGCGAGTTTTGATGCCGAACATTTTAGAATTATGGTTCGAATCACTACAATTATCGTATTCAGCATATTAGGCTGCAGTGACTTTGTTTTATTTCCAAACCTGAAAAAGTGGCTCGGTGGAAAACGATTCACGTCTAACGAAGAGGTCATCTCCCAAACAAATTCCTATTTTGAGGATCTTCTAAAATCCATCTTTTTGGAAGGCTTAAAACAGTAAAAGTATATCTGGGAAAAGTATATCTAACTAAAAGGAGATCATGTTGAAAAAAATCTGATGTGTTCCATTCAAATGACTTTCTCTATATCACTGCAACAAATTATTCTATTTACTTCATCTAATGGAGCAAAAATTAGCAGACATAGTGTTATTACTTGCTTCCTTGTTAGTAGGAGCGAAATAAGGGAGCACCATAGGTTAAAGTGATAGTCAAAAGCTGGTTGCTCTGCGACTGAAGTTCCTTTGTTTGTATGGACACGAGTTCACAAAGTCCTGTATGAGAAAAGTATAAGTCTTTAAGCTGAAAAAAAAAACAAGGAATATCTCAAAAACAATCAACTCCACGAAAAAAATGTATATAGCATAAATTGTGGTTTAAAAGTGATCTACATTTGTTGTGTGATAAGCTTTTGTCCATCTCTTACGGTTTAGCAGTTATGCAAAATTCCGTAAAATTGACCGAGAATAAAGCAGTCTTCAGAGGCTATTCCCAGAAAATTCAAAATATAATTTTATTTGTCATGTAAATATCTTTACTATACGATATTTTAATCAAAAGTGTTAGAGCCATTTTTTAGAAAATCAACATTTTCGAAAAAAGTTCCATGTAAAGGGTAGTTTTGGGTTGGGAGATTTTTCTAAAAATCTTCGTGTCGCATCCCTGGAAGACACTAAACTTAAATACCAAGTTTGGTGTTTTACCGACTTTTCGTTTTTGAGTTATCGTGTTCACAGACACACGGACACACTGACTCACTGACACACAGACACACGGACACAAACGGACCTTCTTCTGAAAATCCTTTTTTGGATACAGGGGACCCTAAAGCATATATTTCCGGTGAAACCTCGCTATCGAATTTTTTGGTGGAGTGCATACCTTCTCTATACGCTATATACATAGCACGAATAGAGAAAGTAAAAATCTACCAAAATAATTGGTTTTTCTATTTTTTTCCAAGGACTTATTGAACGCCCCTCGTACGAGAGCTTTATTAGTATTTAAAAAAAATCTGATGTGTACCATTCACATGACTTTCTCCATATCCCTGCAACAAATAATTCTTAAAAAGCTTATACTTCTATTTACTTTATGCTAATCAGAAAAAAATAGCAGAAATGGTCTAATTACTCGCTTCCTTGTCAGTAGAAGCGAAATAAGGGACAGCTGTAGGTTAAACTGATAGTCAAAAGCTGGTTGCTATGTCAATGAAGTTCCTTTGTCTATATGGATAGGAGTTGACAAGTTCCTGTATGAGAAAAATATACGTTTTTCATAGCATAAACCAAAAATAAGGAATGTCACAAAAACGACGAACTCCACGAAAAAATGTATAAAACATAAATTGTGTGTTTTAATGTGCTCTACATTTTTTGTGGAGTAAGGTTTTATCCATCTCTTACGGTTTAGCAGTTATTCAAAATTTAGTAAAATTCATCCAGAATAAACTACTCTTCAGAGGCTATTCCCAGAAAATTCAAGATATACATTTTATTTGTCAGGTACATATGTTTAATATAAGAAATTTTAATCAAAATCGTTAGAGCCATTTTTGAGAAAATCAAAATGTTCGAAAAAAGTTCCATGTAAAGGGTAGTTGGGGGTGGGGGGATTTTTCTCAAAATCTTCGTGTCGCATCCCTAGAAGATACTAAACTTAAATACCAAGTTTGGTATTTTACCGACTTTTCGTTTTTGAGTTATCGTGTTCACAGACACACGGACACACGGACACACACACACACACACACACACACACATACGGACCTTTTTGTGAAAATGCTCTTTTTGGATATTGGGGACCTTAAAACATATATTTCCGGTGAAATGTCGGTATCGAATTTTTTGGTGGAGTGCAATACTTTCTCTATACACTATGTACATAGTGCGTATGGAGAAAGTAAAAAAGAATTTTTCCCAAAATTCAAACTTTTAAAAACGAATGAAAACATTGGTTTTATTTATATACTTTTTAGTTACTTTTATACTCATAGATTCCATTTTTTTTAATTCTCATAAAAATGAAGTCTAGGAGTTCAAAATTATACTATAAAAATCTGATGTGTACCATTCACATGACTTTCTCCATTTCTGTGCAACAAATAATTCTTAAAAAGCTTATACTTCTATTTACTTTCTGCTAATCAGAAAAAATTAGCAGAAATAGTCTTATTACTCGCTTCCTTGTAAATAGAAGCGAAATAAGGGACAACCGTAGGTTAAAGTGATAGTCAAAAGCTGGTTGCTATGTCAATGAAGTTCCTTTGTTTGTACGGATAGGAGTAGACAAGTTCCTGTATGAGAAAAGTATACGTTTTTCATAGCAGAAACCAAAAATAAGGAATATCACAAAAACGACGAACTCCACGAAAAAATGTATATAACATAAATTGTGTGTTTTAATGTGCTCTACAGTTTTTGTTTAGTAAGTTTTTGTCCATCTCTTACGCTTTAGTAGTCATTCAAAATTTAGTAAAATTCATCCAGAATAAACCACTCTTCAGAGGCTATTCCCAGAAAATTCAAGACATACATTTCATTTGCCATGTAAATATGTTTAATATCCGAAATTTTAGTCAAATCGTGAGTTTATTTTTGAGAAAATCAAAATTTTCGAAAAAAGTTCCATGTAAAGGATAGTTGGGGGTGGGAGGATTTTTCTCAAAAGCTTTGTGTCGCATCCCTGGAAGATACTAAACATAAATACCAAGTTTGGTATTTTACCGACTTTTCGTTTTTGAGTTATCGTGTTCACAGACACACGGACACACACACACACATACACACACACGTACCTTTTTGTGAAAATGCTTTTTTTGGATATTGGGAACCCTAAAACATATATTTCCGGTGAAATCTCGGTATCGAATTTTTGGTGGAGTGCAATACTTTCTCTATACACTATGCACATAGTGCGTATGGAGAAAGTAAAAATATACTGGGGTACTTATAGCACCAGCACTTATAATTACTGCATCTTCACTGCATCTTCCTGAGCTTCAATATATTAGCAATCGTTATTCTACCGTGAAAACTGGGATTCTCTTATTGGGTGAGCATATCGCCAGAAGAGGGAAACAGGGAACAGAAATAAGTGGCAAGTATAATAAGTTGGTTGAGTGACGTGGCGAGTTTGAGAAAACTCCTTCATTGCAACGCACATTCAAACTGCTAGAGATTATGACATTGATGTAAAGATAAGATTTTATGGATAGAAATTTGATTGAGTCCACCAATAACCCCAATAAAGGCAAAAAAATAGTTAAAATTTGAATAAAGTAGTTCACTCAAATAATGTAAATCACCCTTTACATGGAACGTTTTCTCGAAAGCATTTATTTTCTCAAAAATGGCTCTAACGATTTTGATTAAAATTTCGTATATTAAACATATTTACCTGACAAATAAAATGTATATCTTGAATTTTCTAGAAATAGCCTCTGAAGAGTAGTTTATTGTGGATGAATTTTAAATAATTTTGCATAACTGCTAAACCGTAAGAGATGGACAAAAACTGACCACACAAAAAATGTAGAGCACGTTAAAACACACAATTTATGTAACATACATTTTTTAGTGGAGTTGATCGTTTTTGAGATATTCCTTGTTATTGGTTTCAACTTTGAAAAACCTATACTTTTCTCATACAAGAATTTGTACACTCCTATCCATACAAACAAAGGAACTTCAGTCACTTAGCAAGCAGCTTCTGGCAATCAGTTTAACCATCTCAGCTTTTGCAATCCCAGACAAATATAAAGATTCAACGCCTGCGATAATTAAAGTGGTATCATCAGAAACAGTTCTATATGCTTTGACATTCCCTAAAATTAAATCTCGCTTTATTTGTGATAATTTATGCTTGCCCAGCTCATATAAAATCATTTCCGAAACACTGAAGCGCAATAAAACACTAGAGTTGTAATATATATATATATATATATATATATATATATATTAAGAACAGCAGATACCAAGCAGATTCTTTAACATTCTTTAATATATATATATATATATATATATATATATATATATATATATTAAGAACAGCAGATACGAAGCAGATTCTTTAACATTTGACTAATTCTCTTCTTTTTGTATTCAAATGAAGTGTGTGCCGTAGCTATTTCTACAAAGGTCTATCTCAGTAAAATGAAGTAAACCGAAAAATAAATTAAAATTTGTTATAGAATGTGTATAAAAGTTTGTGGTTAGAATAATTCATGTGAATATAAAACATCAGGTTTTTTGCTTTTGGGTTTCTATACTGATTAGCCTTTGTGTAACATTCTGTGCCTGCATTTCATGAGAGATAATTTACATCTTTGTTAATTGTTGCAAATTTGTATAAGGTTGAGGTGATATACAAAAGCTACTTCCTCTCAAGCTAATCTAATTTAAAAAAGGATAGACGTAGTTGTCAGAGTTTCTGTCCTAAACATGAATCTATTTCAACAACAACTTCACAAAGGTATTTCTGAGTTACACCAGAGACAGCTTCAAATCGCTCAACTGTGAATAACGTCAAATACAGCCAGTGCCTTGCCTTTACCTGTCTGCTCTTCATTAGAGAAAGATGACTTGGGGAAGAATTTGACTATCGAGGGAAATTTACAACAGAAATACTAAGTTGGTTGCGAGCTTTTGAAGTATCTCCCACTCCAGTAGTAGTACTAGTAGTGTTATTTATTAAGTATTTTTATTTCTTTAGTATTTATTTGTTTAGTCATTAGGTACATTAGTATAATAGACATGGACAAAATAATATATACAAGTAAGAGCCAGTCATATAACAATTCTAGTATTAAAAAATTCAACCAAGTTGTAAGATACACTGTCCATCAACCCTTTTTTTACTTTAGACTTAAACTGTATTACATTTATATCTCTCGTGTGGTCAGAAAACTTATTATAGACTATAATGCTGGTTATCAAATAACTATCTTTAACTTTCTTTAGTCTAGTGTATGGAACATGCAATTTATCAATATTTCTGGTATTTAATGTGTGTATATGTCTTTTCAGTTTAAATTGACTTAAATTCTTGTGCACATATAATAATAATTGTAATATATAGCAATTGTACACTGTTAAAATTTTCTGTTGCTTAAAAAGTGGTCTACATGGAGCATTATAAGAAGTATGACAAATTTCTTATGGCTTTCTTTTGTAGAAGTAGAATATCATTCAATTTAGAACAGTTCTCATATGCTAACAGTCCATAGCTAAAAACACTTTCAAACAAAGCAAGATATTAAGCATATACTAATACATCAATTGCGTCACACAGTAACATGACCGTACATACTCACTAAAAATACTTGAATTTATAATATAACCTACCTTTATTTTACATATATACTAGAGGCGTTCAACAAGTCCTTAGAAAGTCCAATAAATTACACTCGAAACGTCGAAAAAGTTTTCATTTAGTAACCGCTGTCCCGTACTAGATGGTAATTAAAGTTTCAGCTGTATCCATCATGTGGTTTCGTTACCACTGCGATTGAATCAACAATCATGTGCTTCTTTACAAGAATGAAAAAACCAGTTCCTTGTGGAGATTAAACACTTTTATTTATAAGGCTTAACAGAGAAAGAGATGAAATCTATGACACATCTGTTGAAATCAATTTAGAATTGCATAAATGAATTTAAACGTGGTCGTACATCCACGAATTATGAACATCGTTTCAGACGTCCAGTAAAAGTGACCTCCTCCGAAATTATTGACAAAATCCAGGATATTGTTTTGAGTGTTGGACTAATCAAAGTTCGCCAATCGTAGATGCTACGGACATGTCACAAGAAACAGTTTTCTCAACTTTGCAGCACTAGGCTAAAGTGACAGCCAAAACTTATAAATCTGTTGCTATGTGTTTGTCATTGTCCATGAGCGAGGAGCAAAAAAAAAAAAAAAAAAAAGGAAAAATATTTAATGGATGAGGACCTTCCGTTTGATAAAAGTTTTAAGTATTTTAGCAATTTAATCTATAACAGGGAATGTCTCTGAAACAGTTATTTATATGAATAAATTGTGTACTTCAACGAGATATACATACAGAATAAACAAGTCTCCAGAGGCCATTCCAAGAAAATTCAAGATATACATATCGCACAAATATCTTTAATATACAGCATTTTAATACAAGTTTTAGTCACATTTTAGAAAACAATAATGTCGAAAATACGCCCATATAAAGTGTATTTTGAGATGGGGGACTTTCTGAAAATGTTCGTGTCGCATTCTTGGAGGATATTTAACTTAAATGCCCATGTGTTTAACTTACCTTTCATTTCAGAGTTATCGTGTTCACACATAAAAAACATGTTCTTAAAATGCGTTTATTTTTCTTTGGATTCAGGGAACCCTTTAGCGTGGTATTTCCAGTGAAATTTCGGTATAGATATTTTTGGTGAAAGACAGTACCTTCTCTACCTACTAATTATATTCCACAGACATGCTAGAAAAAGTAACAGTTACAGTTCAGCAGAAATAGATGAGGTAGGGGAACTTGCTTTAAGAGATTTGCTACCTAAACATGTTTAATAAACATCGTATGTTATTATTGGATTTTTGCTTTCTCTACCCGTACTATGTACATAGTGTAATGCGAAGGTATTGCATTCCACCCAAAAATTTGATACCGAGATTTTACTGGAAAAACACGTTTTGGGTCTCCTGAATTCAAAAAAAGCATTTTTACAAAAAGGTCCTTGTGTGTGTGTGTGTGTGTCTGTGGACAGCATATCTCAAAAATGAAAAGACTGTTGAATACCAAACTTGGCATTTAAGTTTGGTATCTTCTAAGGATGCGACACTAAGATTTTCAAGAAAGTCCCCCCCCCAGCTACCCTTTACATGGAACTTTTTTCGAAAATTTTGATTTTCTCAAAAATGGCTCTAACAACTTTTATAAAATATCGAAGATTAAAGATATTTGCATAACAAATAAAATGTACATCTTGAATTTTCTGGGAATAGCCTCTGAAGACTGCATTATTCTGGATGAATTTAACGGAATTTGGCACAACTGCTAAACGTAATAGATCGACAAAAACTTAACCACACAGAAAATGTAGAGCATGTTAAAACACACAATTTATGTTATACATTTTTTTATGTGGAGACATTCATTGCTTTTGGCTTCAGCTATGAAAAACTTACTTTTCTCATACAGAAATTTGTCAACTCCTGTCCATATAAACAAAGGAACTTGTCACATAGCAACCAGGTTTTGACTATCACTTAACCTATGGTACTCCCTTATTTCGCTTCTACTTACAAGGAAACAAGACTATTTCTGCTAATTTGTTCTCGAGTAGTATGAAGTAAATAGAGGCATAAGCTTTTTAACAATATTTTGTTACAGAGATGTAGAGAAAGTCATGTGAATGGAACACATCAAATTTTTTTCTTCACTATATGCACTGACACCTGCGTATATTACTATCGCGCAAAAAATCCTTTTCTGCTCTCTTAAGATAAATGGACTCCTATTTTCTGTTGTTTAGCGACAAGATATCGCTTTTCTATCTGTTAGACTCCATTCTATTTCAGCACTTGATGCTATGCGATTAGTACCAACTGTAGACGTTCAGTCTAGACTTCAGTTTTTTTCTCTCTTCGCTGATCCATCTTCTTGAGAAGCTTGGCTTAGTCAAGCACAGATGTAGAGCAGAAAAACAGAATTCTCTTCCACTTATGTTTACGGGATTCTGTGTAACCGAAGTAATAATTCACTTGTACACCACAAAAGCGTATAGGGTACACATTAAATTATTTAAAGGCTGTGTTTATTAATTTGATTTTATTAATTATTTAATATGATGTAATAATAATAGTCATAAGTGAACTATATAACGATATTTTACCCTTATTTTACCTTAAACTTCAAGATATACATTTATTTGTCTTATAAACATATTTAATGAGCGGTAGTCTAATCAAAATTTAGATATTTAGGAGCACTTATAAATAATGTTAACAATTTAAACGAGTATATAAAATAAAGAATTCAAAGTGAAAATTCAGCATATTGTGCAAATTTAAATATATTAAAAATAGGCTTATTAGTACAGGGACAAAATACAAGATCAATAAAACACTAATAAAACCAATAATAACGTATGCTGCAGAAACCTAGACCCTAAACAATGTAGATGAAGAATTACTACAAAGATTTGAAAGGAAAATACTTAGACCAATCTTTGGACCTGTAAAGGATAAAGACCAATGGAGAATAAGATATAATTATGAGATAGAAGAACTAATTAAGCAGCAAAATATTGTGAAATTTATAAAGGCACAAAGAATAACATGGCTAGGACACATAGAGAGAATGACAGAAGATAGAATGCCAAAAAGAATATCGAATGAAAGACTGTACGCTAGAAGAAGAAAGATCTTATGTGTTCCATTCACATGAATTTCTCTACAACTCTGCAATAAATTATTGTTAAAAAGCTTATTTCTCTATTTACTTCCTGCTAATCGAAAAAAGTTTAGCAGAAATAGTCTTATTACTTGCTTCCTTGTAAGTAGAAGCGAAATAAGGGAGTACCATAGGTTAAAATGACAGCTGGTTGCTATGTGACTGAAGTTCTTTTGTTTGTATGGACACGAGTTCACAAAGTCCTGTATGAGAAAAGTATGTTTTTTAAAGCTGAAACCAAAAACAAGGAATATCTCAAAAACAATCACAACCACAAAAAAATGTGTGTAACATAAATTGTGTGTTTTAAAGTGCTCTATATGTGTTGTGTGGTAAGTTTTAGTCCATCTCTTACGGTTTAACAGTTATGCAAAATTCCGTACAATTTACCCAGAATAAAGTAGTCTTCAGAGGTTATTCCCAAAAAATTCAAAATATACATTTTATTTAATAGGTAAATATCTTTAATATACGATATTTTAATCAAAATCGTTAGAGCCATTTTTAGAAATCAAAATTTTCGAAAAAAGTTCCATGTAAAGGGTAGTTTGGGGTGGGGGGAGTTTTCTCAAAATCTTCGTGTTGCATCTCTGGAAGATATTAAACTTAAATACCAAGTTTGGTACTTTACCGACTTTTCGTTTTTGAGTTATCGTGTTCACAGACACACAGACACACGCACACACACGGACCTTTTTCTGAAAATACTTTTTTTGGATACAGGGGACCCTAAAACATATATTTCCGGTTAAATCTCGGTATCGAATTTCTTGGTGGAGTGCAATATCTTCTCTATACACTATACACTATGTACATAGTGCGTATAGGGAAAGTAAAAAGGAAGACCATAAACAAGACGGTCACATGATGTGACGGAGGACCTAAGAAAGATTGGAATCAGAGGGCGGAAAATTAAAGCAGAAGATAGTGTATGTGGAGGAGGATTGTGCAGGAGGCCAAAGTTCACCAAGGGCTGTAGAGCCAGAAGAGAAGTATGTGGAGGAGGATTGTGTAGGAGGCCAAATCTCACCAAGGGATGTAGAGCCAGAAGAGAATAGAAGTATGTGGAGGAGGATTGTGCAGGAGGCCAAAGCTCACCAAGGGCTGTAGAGCCAGAAGAGAAGAGGTATTGGAGGAGGATTGTGCAGGAGCCAAAGCTCACCAAGGGCTGTAGAGCCAGAAGAGAAGAAGTATGTGGAGGAGTATTGTGCAGGAGGCCAAAGCTCACAAAGGGCTGTAAAGCCAGAAGAGAAGAAGTATGTGGAGGAGGATTGTGCAGGAGGCCAAAGTTCACCAAGGGCTGTAGAGCCAGAAGAGAAGTATGTGGAGGAGGATTGTGTAGGAGGCCAAATCTCACCAAGGGATGTAGAGCCAGAAGAGAATAGAAGTATGTGGAGGAGGATTGTGCAGGAGGCCAAAGCTCACCAAGGGCTGTAGAGCCAGAAGAGAAGAGGTATTGGAGGAGGATTGTGCAGGAGCCAAAGCTCACCAAGGGCTGTAGAGCCAGAAGAGAAGAAGTATGTGGAGGAGTATTGTGCAGGAGGCCAAAGCTCACAAAGGGCTGTAAAGCCAGAAGAGAAGAAGTATGTGGAGGAGTATTGTGCAGGAGGCCAAAGCTTACAAAGGGCTGTAAAGCCAGAAGAGAAGAAGTATGTGGAGGAGGATTGTGCAGGGGGACAAAGTTCACCAAGGGTTGTAGAGCCAGAAGAGAAGAAGTATGTGGAGGAGAATTGTGTAGGAGGACAAAGTTAACCAAGGGTTGTAAAGCCAGAAGAGAAGAAGTATGTGGAGGAGAATTGTGCAGGAGGACAAAGTTAACCAAGGGTTGTAAAGCCAGAAGAGAAGAAGTATGTGGAGGTGGATTGTGATTGTGTAGGAGGCCAAAGCTCACCAAGGGCTGTAGAGCCAGAAGGGAAAGGTATTGGAGGAGGATTGTGCAGGAGCCCAAAGCTCACTAAGGGCTGTAGAGCCAGAAGAGAAGAGGTATTGGAGGAGGATTGTGCAGGAGCCAAAGCTCACCAAGGGCTGTAGAGCCAAAAGAGAAGAATTATGTGGAGGAGTATTGTGCAGGAGGCCAAAGCTCACCAAGGGCTGTAAAGCCAGAAGAGAAGAAGTATGTGGAGGAGGATTGTGCATGAGGACAAAGTTCACTAAGGGCTGTATAGCCAGGAGAGAAGAAGTATGTGGAGGAGAATTGTGTAGGAGGACAAAGCTCACCAAGGGCTGTAGAGCCAGAAGAGAAGTATGTGGAGGAGGGTTGTGTAGGAGGCCAAAGCTCACCAAGGGATGTAGAGCCAGAAGAGAATAGAAGTATGTGGAGGAGGATTGTGCAGGAGGCCAAAGCTCACCAAGGGCTGTAGAGCCAGAAGAGAAGAAGTATGTGGAGGAGTATTGTGCAGGAGGCCAAAGCTCACCAAGGGTTGTAGAGCCAGAAGAGAACAGGTATGTGGAGGAGGATTGTGCAGGAGGACAAAGTTCACCAAGGGCTGTAGAGCCAGAAGAGAAGAAGTATGTGGAGGAGGATTGTGCAGGAGGACAAAGTTAACCAAGGGCTGTAGAGCCAGAAGAGAAAAGTATGTGGAGGAGGATTGTGCAGGAGGCCAAAGCTCACCAAGGGCTGTAAAGCCAGAAGAGAAGAAGTATGTGGAGGAGGATTGTGCAGGGGGACAAAGTTCACCAAGGGTTGTAGAGCCAGAAGAGAAGAAGTATGTGGAGGAGAATTGTGTAGGAGGACAAAGTTAACCAAGGGTTGTAAAGCCAGAAGAGAAGAAGTATGTGGAGGTGGATTGTGTAGGAGGCCAAAGCTCACCAAGGGCTGTAGAGCCAGAAGAGAAAGGTATTGGAGGAGGATTGTGCAGGAGCCCAAAGCTCACTAAGGGCTGTAGAGCCAGAAGAGAAGAGGTATTGGATGAGGATTGTGCAGGAGCCAAAGCTCACCAAGGGCTGTAGAGCCAGAAGAGAATAGGTATTGGAGGAGGATTGTGCAGGAGCCAAAGCTCACCAAGGGCTGTAGAGCCAGAAGAGAAGAGAAGTATGTGGAGGAGGATTGTGCAGGAGGCTCACCAAGGGCTGTAGAGCCAGAAGAGAAGAGAAGTATGTGGAGGAGGATTGTGCAGGAGGACAAAGTTAACCAAGGGCTGTAGAGCCAGAAGAGAAGAGAAGTATGTGGAGGAGGATTGTGCAGGAGCCAAAGCTCACCAAGGGCTGTAGAGCCAGAAGAGAAGAGAAGTATGTGGAGGAGGATTGTGCAGGAGGCTCACCAAGGGCTGTAGAGCCAGAAGAGAAGAAGATTCTAATCAAAATCGCAAAAGCCATTTTTGAGAGAGAGACAACAATTACAAGGGTTAGTTTGGAGTGCGAGATTCTCTTGAAAACATATTCATATCTCACCCATCCTTGGAAGATACTAAACTTAAATATCAACTTTGGTATCTAACAGTTTTTTTAGTTTTTGAGCTATGCTGTCCATACCTTTTTTGCTCAGGATACCTCAAAACATATATTATTTCCTGTGAAATATCTGTCGAATTTTCGGATGGAATACAGTATATTTTCTATCTGCTATCTCTCATGGTCTATGGGAAATAAATAAATAAATAAAGAATGAATCAATTAAAGAAACAAAAAAGTCATAGTCGGATTTAACCTATGTGAGTGTTTTAGTTGCAACAAAATATTGCATATTTTATAGAGACCACTGAAAAACTTATAAAAATATCTGAAGTGTTCCATTCACATGACTTTCTCAACATCGCTGTAACAAATTATTGTTAAAAACCATATTATTCAATCTACTTTATGATAATCGAGATAAGCATTATTAGACATTTTCTGAATTACTTGTTTTCTTGTAAGTAGAAGGGTAATAATGGAATACACTAGTCAAATCTTTTAAAAGCCGGTTGCCATGTGGTTGAAATCCGTTTCTATGCAGGGCCAGGCTTTGCAACTTTTGAGTCTGAAACAAATAATAAGGAATATCTAAAAAACGGCCAATTCAACGAAGAAATGTAAATGACACAAATTGTGTGTTTTAACGTGATCTACATCTTTGTATATTAAGTACTTGTTTATGTCTTACTGTTTACTAGTTATGCAAAATTCATGAACATTTATTCAGAATAAATACCTTTAATATGCGGTATATTAATCAAATGCGTTAGAGCCATTTTTGAGAAAATCAAAATTTTCGAAAAATTTTCCATGTAAAGGATTGTTTTGGATGGGGATATTTTTCTTCGTATCGCATTCCTGAAGGATACTAAACAAGTTTGGTATTTTACCGACTCTTCGGTTTTGAGTTATTGTGTTCAGATACATATGAAAACAAGCACACACGGATCTTTTTCTGAAAATATTTTATTTTGGATATACGAGACCCTAAATCGTCTGTATCTGGTGAAATTTCGGTATCGTATTTTTGAGTGGAATGCAATACTTTCTCTATACACTAAGTACATAATACGTGCAGAGAAAGTAAAAATGTGATGTGTACCATTCACATGACTTTCTCCATATCCCTGCAACAAATAATTCTTAAAAAGCTTATACGTCTATTTACTTTATGCTAATCAGAAAAAATTAGCAGAAATAGTCTTATTACTCGCTTCCTTGTAAGTAGAAGCGAAATAAGGGACAACCGTAGGTTAAAGTGATAGTCAAAAGCTGGTTGCTATGTCAATGAAGTTCCTTTGTTTATTTGGATAGGAGTTGACAAGTTCCAGTTTGAGAAAAGTATACGTTTTTCATAGCAGAAATCAAAAATAAGGAATGTCACAAAAACGACGAACTCCACGAAAAAAATGTATACAACATAAATTGTGTGTTTTAATGTGCTCTACATTTTTTGTGTAGTAAGTTTTTGTGCATCTCTTACGGTTTAGCAGTTATTCAAAATTTAGTAAAATCCATCCAGAATAAACTACTCTTCAGAGGCTATTCCCAGAAAATTCAAGATATACATTTTATTTGTCAGATACATATGTTTAATATAAGAAATTTTAATCAAAATCGTTAGAGCCATTTTTGAGAAAATCAAAATGTTCGAAAAAAGTTCCATGTAAAGGGTAGTTGGGAGTGGGGGGATTTTTCTCAAAAATCGCATCCCTGGAAGACTTAAATACCAAGTTTGGTATTTTACCCACTTTTCGTTTTTGAGTTATCGTGTTCACGGACACACGGACTAACACACACACACACACGGACCTTTTTTGAAAATGATTTTTTTGGATATTGGGGATCCTAAAACATATATTTCCGGTGAAATCTCGGTATGGAATTTTTGGTGGAGTGCAATATTTTCTCTATACACTATGTACACTATGCGTATGGAGAAAGTAAAAATACAGATAGAATAAAGAACTGGAAGCAAATAAGCGGATCTATCCAGGGAAATTAAAATAGTAAAAATAAATAATAAAAGTATAATAATACGTTTTAACTATAATATAGCTATAAATACTTGCTAACGTTTAGAATAAAAAAAACACTATGTAACAAAGTAACATAAGATATAATACTGCTAACATAGGTGTTTTAATGGTTTACATAGAACATTTTACTGATTTATATTTCGCAGTCGTCTCTGTGAATGTGGTCTATTTTATAGGAAAGGAAAATATTAGTACACATATTCTGGAAATTAACAAAAGCATAAAAAAACTATCCTGCGCTCAAAGAGATTCAAAAGAAATAATTTAGTAGAGAACGTTTTGGAAATTAAAAACGCTTTTCCATGAGTGCACGTCTAATAGAATTTTCCTATTTCATGCCTTGCTGCACTAGTTTTAGCTGCCTTCAATTTTACAAGATGTCAAAGGATGCTCCTGACACTGCATTTTTCATGTAGTTATATTTATTTTCTCATCCAGTCTATGTCTATATTGTAAACAAAGAAGACGCGACAACATGGAAGTGAATAAAGAGAAACTTGAAGGAGGCATAAGGAAATTTAATAAACAGTATTAGGCACTGAACAACCTAATGGCTTTTTTGATTCTACATGTGAAAAACTGTCCAAAAATAACATCTTATTTTCTCTGTTATGTATAGTAAATAGAGGAAGTGTTTTATTCCACCCGAAAATTCGATATCGACATTTCATCGGAAATATATGAATTGAGAATCACTGAATGCAAAAAATAAACAACCCTTACTTTTTCTAGTATAAATGAATAATGTGTATAATATATAGAGAAGGTATTGCATTCTTCCCATAATTTCGATAACGATATTTTGCTGGAAACACTGTTTTGAGTCCCCTGAATACTAAAATACTACTTTTGAAAAATATCTGTGTGTGTGTGAGTGCAGTATCACTCAGAAACGTAAAGCCCATTAATTAGCAAATTTGGTGTTTAAGTTCAGTGATTAATCAGAACCCCCCCCCTCCAACTACCGCTTATATGGAAAATGTTTTAAAACTTTTGATTTTCTTAAAAATGGCTCTACCGTTTTCTATTAAAATACCACACACTTAAAATATTGATAAACGAAATGTATATCTTGAATTTTCTGGGAATAGCTTCTGAAGACGTCGTGTTGTACCCCACCCGAATTAAATATAACTGTTATTTCATTGCTTTAGTACAATATTCCTCTTGTCTCTGCGACGCTCGCTCGTTTTTCTTCGGCAGGTCCTAACACTGCACTGTACTCTTAGAACTCACAATGGAAATAGAACCTTTGTGACGCCCTCCGTTCCCCAAAATCGGCTGCTTGCCGGGATGAATCCCATTGTGGCTCTCTCCGTCCCCCAAACTCGGCTGCTTGCCGGGATGAATCCCATTGTGGCTTTCTCCGTCCCCCAAACTCGGCTGCTTTCCGGGATGAATCCCATTGTGGCTTTCTCCGTCCCCCAAATTCGGCTGCTTGCCGGGATGAATCCCATTGTGGCTCTCTCCGTTCTCCAAACTCGGCTGCTTGCCGGGATTAATCCCATTGTGGCTCTCTCCGTCCCCCAAACTCGGCTGCTTGCCCAGATGAATCCTATTGTGGCTTTCTCCGTCCCCCAAACTCGGCTGCTTGCCTAGATGAATCCCATTGTGGCTCTCTCCGTCCCCCAAACTCGGCTGCTTGGCTAGATGAATCCCATTGTGGCTTTCTCCGTCCCCCAAACTCGGCTGCTTGCCGGGATGAATCCCATTGTGGCTTTCTCCGTCCCCCAAATTAGGCTGTTTGCCTAGATGAATCCTATTGTGGCTCCCTCCGTCCCCAAAACTCGGCTGCTTGCCGGGATGAATCCCATTGTGGCTCTTTCCATCCCCCAAACTCGGCTGCTTTCCGGGATGAATCCCATTGTGGCTTTCTTCGTCCCCCAAACTCGGCTGCTTGCCGGGATGAATCCCATTGTGGCTTTCTCCGTCCCCCAAATTCGGCTGCTTACCGGGATGAATCCCATTGTGGCTCTCTCCGTTCTCCAAACTCGGCTGCTTGCCGGGATGAATCCCATTGTGGCTTTCTCCGTCCCCCAAATTCGGTTGCTTGCCGGGATGAATCCCATTGTGGCTCTTTCCGTCCCCCAAATTCGGCTGCTTGCCGGGATGATTCCCTTGTGGCCTCGAAGTCCCTGGTCCGACTTTCCACTTTCGAGTGCTTCAGTGTGTAAACTGTACGGAAAATATCATTGATGTGCCGTCGCTCTTGGTTCCGACAGCCAGGTGTATGCTCTCACCTCATCCTTCCCTCCCGAGCACACCTTCTTGTTGAGCATTGGCGCAATATCCGCATTGGTTCTATTACCGAGTCCTCCGTCTGTATCCTAATCTAATATGTGGTAGAGAAAATATTATCTTAATGACAAAAGAAAAGAAAAACAGTAATAAAGTGTGACCCACAATAATAATGTGGTTCTATTAACTATTTAACCCAATATTAAACCTAAAGAATATGCGCCATGACGTTTCAATCCACATTATTTAAAAGCATTCTAATGTGTTCCATTCACATGAGTTTCCCTACCTGTTCTGCAAACTAACTATTCTTACAAAAGCTTAATCTTTTATTGCGATAAATATTAATAAACAAATATTTTATTACTTGCTTGCTTATAAGGGGAAGGGAAATCAGCGGACATCTTAGACTAAAGCAGGAGTCAAATCTTTTAAAAGCTGGCAGCTGTGTGAACAAATGAAATTCGGTTCATTTTGCAGGGCCAATAGTAAATAGGTTAGTTTTCCGTTAGAGAAAAGTTACCTACTTTAAAATTAAAAGCCAATGACAAAGAATATCTCGGAAACCGTCAACTGCACAAAAAATGTAATTTACATAAATTATTTTAACGAAATCTACATTGTTTACGTGTAATTATTTGTCTATCTCTTAAGGCTTACCAGTTGGGCAAAATTTATCCAAATGATGTCTTCATAGGCTATTCCCAGAAAAATAAAGATATATATTTTATTTTAATGTAAATATCTTTAATGTACGGTATTTTAATCAAAATAGTTAGAGCCATTTTTGGGAAAATAAACATATTTAAAAATATTCTACGTAAAGGGTAGTTAGAGGTTGGGGGATTTTTTTGAAAAACTTCGTATCGCATTCTTGGAGTATACTGAACTTAAATCCTATTCACACAAGGACGTTGTTCCAAAAAATTATTTTTTGGACTCAGAGGACCATCAAACATACCTCTATTTTAGGTGAAATGCTGGTATCGAATTTTGAGGTGGAATAAAGTAACTTCTCACACTATGCATATTATACGTATAGAGAAAGTAACAAAATACTCACTTAGGAAGCATCGCTGCACTTCTTAGGGACCTAAAATTAACTTATAAACTTATACCGTCTTCCACAAAAATCGAACATGCCTTTGGGTATTTCCTTTGTAATAGATTGTTGAAAGAGAAGAGAGAGCGCTACGCTGAAAGAAGACTTTGAGCATCTGTAAGCAAGGGAAGAATAATGGCACTTTTATCTTATTATTCCAGGTTTTCACTTGAGTGAGTCAATTGTTGCTTAGAGTCCATTAGCAGAATGTTTTCCTTGATGTACCGCTCTCGGGATGTTATTATATAAACATCATTTCCCTTCACAGTGAATGGTAATTATTTGCGCTGAAGAAGATACACAGTGTATTCTTTGGATGAGGCAATTTGTATAATGTAATTTGAATTTTATATTGTTAGGATAGATGTAGTTATATCAAGATAGCTTTGAGGAACCACCTCCAATTATAAAAACCAGAATATGCTTCGATATTCAGTTTAATAAATTAAACAACTAAAAAGTATAGTGAGAAAAATGTCCGTTATTTTTAGTCACTCTTTTGCAGGAAATAGTTATTTATGATGTAAGAGCGTACAGTTATGGCTTTTGATTCGATTGGGAATATTGTGAAACTTTACGCAGTCGGGAATCATGCGAAAGTCAAAAAAAACTTTACGCTCGCGGATCATGCAATGTTCTTCTACGAGAATTTTCTGACATTAAAAGAAAAGCAACGAAAGATGAAATAAATTTGAGGTTAAGTTTGAACCATTCACCAAGGGTTATAGTTTGTTATTTACTTACTGCTGTACCGTGAACAGATGCAAATGGAAGGTAATTCGACGTGGGCATCAAAATTAGAGAAAGGGTTGGAAACCATTGGGATGGGATACAATTGGATGGCGGGACAGGAAAACAGGCGGAGTATTTGGAGAAAGATTAAGAACCGTCTCTGTGATATTGACAGACAGCAAATAATTGCGCAATGCACAGAGGGGGTGTCATTAGAAGTACATTCTGGGCTGAAATCGGAGTGGGGTATGCGGCAATACATCAAAACAGGTACCAAACTCATTAGAGATGGGGTCGCTTGGATTAGACTAGGAGCATGGAGGAGCACGAAAATTTCTGAATGGTACGAGAATCTGTCCCATTTGCGAGGAGGAAGAGTCGTGGACTCACATCTTGGCAAGATGTCGGGGTACGGAGGAATGGCGGAAAAAATATTTGCCGCGATTTTTTACCACTTCGAATGTAGGGCTAGAAGCATGTTGGACGCTACTGGCAGGCACGGAAAACATGGACGGGCTAGGTAAATTTATACTTAAAGCAAGACAGCTGAGATCTGAGGAGGCTTTGTATTGTTATTTTCGGGTTCACTTTTAATTCTTTATTGTTGTTTAATATTGCTTTTGACTGTGTATTACCTTTGTCTTTTTATTTTCGTGTTTACTCTTTTAATTCTTTGTTGCTGTTGTTTTAATATTGCTTGTAATGTGTATTACAAAAGCACGTACGGTCTGTGGACCCGTGTGATTGTTGTAATTCTATGTATGATATTGCTATGTCAATAAATACACTTATTCGGTAATTCATTCTTATTGCTGGGCACAACGACGGTATGGATATAGCAGGCCGTGAGAAGCCAATATTATTGTTATTCTGTGATGTGTTTTGAGAAAATGTCAGATTTTGAGAATTATGACATTCTTAGAGCTGCAAAAGAAGCAGAATCAAATTTCCTACCTGCTAAATCCCGAGAAGTTTATTGCACGACTAGTTTTAATTTTTGTTTGTAGATCAGTGAAGAACACACACTAATCTTGTGAATTATTTTGGCGAGTTTTACAAAATTACTTCTGTAAAATCAATTTTGCAATCTGAAATGAGCTCTTAAAGTACTCAATTGCACTCGGTCGTAGAAAAAATAATTTACAATGCAATCTCCTCGAATTTCAGTTAGGGTGAGTTAACCGGAAAAGGTAAATAAAAAGGTAAAAATTGAGCTCCATATACTCCGGGTTTATTTGAGCATCTCTGAGTAGGTAACTGCTCTTTGCCCTTTAGCCTAAAGTTTAGGACAGGTTTGGTGATAACGAACAGTAAAGGACCCTGTGGTTAACAAAAAGATCTTATGTGTTCTATTCAAATGATCTTATCTGCCTATTCTTACAAAAGCTAATTCTTCTATCTACTTCATGGTAATCAATCATCGGCGTTATAAAAATTACCATAAATGGTCGTTTTATTTAATTCCTTATAAATAGAAGGGCAATAAAGGAATGCAGTAGGATAAAGTGATAGTCAAATGTTTTAAAAGCTGGTTACTATGAGATTGAAGTTGGGTTCTATTGGCATGGCCAGTAGTAAAAAAAAAAAAAAAAAAAAAAAACAATGGCTAAATCCCATTTCAGGAAAGCTACATTTGAACCAATAACAAGGAATAACTTGGAAATGGTTAACTACAAACACAATGTACATATCACATACATTGTAATTGTTTGGCTATCTCTTACGGTTAACAAGCCATGCAGAAGTCATGCATATTAAAGGCATCTTTTGAGGAATTTCCCAGAAAATTTAAGAAATTGATTTTTATTTGCCCTATAAACAGTTTTAATATATGGCATTTTAAACAAAATGGTTAAAGCCATTTATGAGAAAATGAAACTTTACAAAAAAAAATGTTCATGTATAGTGAAGTTAGAAATGGGGCATTTTCTTGTAAATCTTCGTGTCACATTCTTAAACGATAAAGAACTTAATTATCAAGTATTTAACCAATCTTTCCTTTCTGAGTTATGCTGTTCACAGACACACATGCGGATCTTTTTGGAGAAGTTATTTTTATGGGCTCAAGGGACATAAAAATGTGTATTTTCTGTGAAATTTTGGCATAGAATATAAGGGTGATACAATAACTTTTCTATGTACTATGTGCATAGTATGTGCAGAGGAAGTTAAAAACCCTCTGAGATGTGTTAGTATTTGGGCCTTATGCGCTGCCTAATCTCACAACTGTGTAATCTTCAATGCTATATAAAAACATACTTAAAAATCCATTCACATGCTTTTCTCTAGCTGTTACACAACCAACTTTCCTCAAAAAAGATTATTCTTTTATCTACTTCATGCTAATCAGGGTAAACATTAGCAGAAATTGTCTTATTACTGCTTCCTTGTAAGTAGAAGGGACATAAATGAAATACACCAGGCTAAATCAAGTGAAACCCTTTAAAAACTGGTCCTACGTGAAACAATTGAAGTTTGGTTTGCTGTGCATGGCCTACAGTAATACAAGAGAGATAAAACAAAATGTCATTTTTCATTTGAGAAAAGTTTAAAGTAATTTAAAGTTGAAACCAATAACAAGGTATATCTCAAACAGTTAGCATATATATGTGTGTGTGAGTGTGTGTGACATAAACTATGTGTTTAGCGAGATCTATATTTCTTGTGTAATAAGTTTTTGTCCATCTCTTACGGTTTTATCCGTTACCCAAAATTCTGCAAAACTCATCCAGAATAAAGAGTTCTTCAGAGGCTATTCCCAGAAAAATTCAAAATATACATTTTATTTGTGATGTAAATATCTGAAATATAGGGTATTTTAATGAAAATCATTAGAGCCATTTTTGAGAAAAACAACATTTTCAACCATTTTTCCTTGTAAGGGGTAGTTTTTATTGTGGGGGAATTTTCTTGAAAATCTTCGTGACGCATTCTTAGAAGATACAAAAGATAAATGCCAACTTTAGTATTCAACGGTCTTTTCGGTTTTGAGCTATGTTGCTCAAAGATACATAGACACACACATACACACACACACGGACATTTTCTAAAAGTTTTTTTTTTCGAATCAGGGGACCTCAAAAGATATATTTCCGGTAAAATCTCAACATGGAATTTTTGGGTGCAATACAGTACCTTCTCTATCCACTACGTGTATTGTATTTACGGACCAAAAGTAAAGCAAAATGCTTCAAAGTTTATATAACAAATTGCGTACATTAACGATGTCTGCATTTTTACTTTCTCTAGCACGTATGCACAATGTACTTAGTAGTTAGGGGAGGTATTGTATTCCAACCAAAAATTCGATTCCTTGATTTCACCGGAAATATGTTTTGGCATTACATTTCAGATATTCAGGTATCAGCTATAAGATTGGTATACCTTAAACGTGAGTTATTTATTGGATATTTCCACACAAGGAACGTTCCATGCACCTAAAAAATTTGGGATCAATCTGCTTCTTTTGCTTCATTAGGGAAATGGTTTCGTTGCCAGGCAAGAGACGAAATCTAAAAACGGGGCATCCCGATGTGATATTCTTATGTGTATCACGTATATGCTCTGACAGAGTGCTGTATTAAGGGCCCCAGGCATATCTGCTTCTGCAATGCTTGCTTGCAAGTGCTTCTGTGTTGTGCCCAAGGGGAAAGCCATGCAAGATGTGCAAAGTTTCCTTTTCAACGCAATACTTTGTTTTTCCTTGCGGTTTGCGATTGTTTCATGCAGCATTTGAAACAAACAGAAGAAATAGTATATTGCGATACAAGTGTTGTAAGTGAATTAATGGAGACACGGAAAAGTCTGAAAATGCAAAAAGATGTGCATTGCTATTATTTTCCCGACGATAATGAATAGCAACTTCATATTTTAAACCGTTATAAATGCTATAAACTTTGAGATAGAATAAAAACAAAAAACTAACACATTGATACAGCAATGGGGCTTGACTTCCTTTTGTTTTTGTTTTTTTCAGTTCATCGTTACTATGGGTACAGTTTTGTTAAATAAAACATTGCTACTTTTAATAATACTTGTATAAGAATTTGTAGGTAACAAATCATGGATCTATTACAAAATGGAGATGGAAGTGCGGGTTTACTATGGATGCTCTTAGCGTTCCATCCTCTTGGGTGTGAAAGACCGATTAATTTTGCTGAGAGGTATCTTTATCAGGCTTGAGGTTGCTGTAAATCTACGACACGGGATCAACGGCTTTGATTCCCTTCCGATGGAAACCATGCTACGGATTTTTAGGCCCGAAAAAAATTCATCGTCCTCTGCCGGGTTTGAAGCTCGACCTTGGGCATATGAAGCAACCATTGAGGAGGATGACTATCACTAAATGACAGAATGTAGTAACAAATAAAGTTAAAACAATAAATTCCAGTCTTAATAAAGTTGTTAATAAATTGTTACGCTTAGAAGTAAATACCCATAAACCACAAAAAAAAAAAAACATAAAATTTAGAACTCTTAACAACTTGAGAGTTGTTTGCATTCGTCATGTTCCAATGCGATCTCCAGAATAAGGTAGACTGTTAATGGCAATTGGTGAGTGCCACAATGTCATCCCCAGACTGAGGAATCGCTGTATGGAAAACATTGTCTTCATGCAAGATAGCGCACCGCCCCATATCTACACCCCTTCAAAAGAATAAATTACCCAAAACGTTAGCGATCGTGTCATCTGTAGACACTTTCCAACAAAGTGGCCTCCACGATCTCCAGATCTCAATCCGACCGACGTTTACTTGTGAGGTCACCTTACTTAACGTGTTTTCCTGGCACATCCACAATCCGAAAGATACTATCTCGCAAGAAATTGCTCATATTCCAAGACATCAACTGCAAAATACTGTGCATTGAGTCGCATAAAGAATGGTATACGTTGAACAAGAAAACGGTGGACATCTTCCCAATGTTTCATAAAACCTAACTGTTTTCCCTGTATTTGACTTCTTGTGTTTGCTTTCTCAAATATTCTAATGTTTATAACGGTGTAATGTTTGAACTGAATTTTGAAAAACCCAATACTTGAAGGATACTGGGAGTGAAATTTACACCTAAAAGCATACATTTAATTTCCCATGAAAATGTTTAAGAAGTGCAGCAAATTATATTTTAATCACAATTGCTAAGGGTTATTTTTAAAAACTAAACATTTTCGAAACATTTTTGAGTGGGAAGGTTGTTTTCAAGCTCTTTGTGTCCGTACCCATGGAAGATGCTGAACTTAGTAATGTATTAACTGACTTTTTGTTTCTGAGCTATGCTGCTCATTGACACACACACACACACACACACAAACACATTCACCACTGTGGTATGTATGACAGTTGTGTGAATCACCTCATCTTGAATTTTCTTGGAATAGCTTCTGAAGACCTGTTTATTCTGGATGAATTTTGCTTAATTTGGCATAAGTATTAAACCGCAAGAGATAGACAAAAACTTACTATACAAACAGTTTAGGTCTTGTTAAAATACACAAGTTATGTCATATTCATTTTTCTCGTGGAGCTTACCGTTTTCGAGCTATTCATTGTTATTAGTTTCAGTTGTGAAGTACTTATACTTTTCTCAGACGGAAGTGTCCGTTTATCTTTTGTTCTACTCCTGGCCAAGAAAAGAAGCGATTTGTAATGACAATCGCATAAGGACAGCTTTTAAAACATTTGACTATTGGTTTAGCCTAGTGTATCCTCTTATTTTCTTCCTACTTATACGGAACTAAATTATAAGAACATTGTGCTAATGAGTACCACGATTAGCAGGGTGCAGAAAGAAGAAGAATCTTATGTATGAAGTTTGTAGAACAGCTAGAGAAAGTCGTGTGACTGTAACGCATCAGATTTTTTTAAAATTGAATCCCGTGGCTCGATTTTATTAAAACAATGACTTTAGAACAATATAAGTGTCATCATCAACTCTTGATGGATGAGGAGAATTCTCCTGTTCCGGCCTCATATTTCTTCCCATCTTTTAACTGGTCTTCTGTAGCCTAGAGGCTTATATTTGTATGACTGAAATGGAATGCGAAAGTTATTCATTCTTTGTGAACGACTTTTCCATTTTATCTATTTATTTGTATATTTTCTTTTAAGGAAAATATGTCTAATTCTTTCCTTATGTCTTCATTTCTAATATAATCTTGTCTGGTGCATCCTTTTACTGCTCGGAGTTATTTCATTTCTGCTGCTTGTATGTGGCTCCAATATTTCTTTTTAAGTGTCCATGTCTCCGAACCTTATAATAAAACTGGAACAGCCATTGTCTTATAAGGTTTAGGTTTTGTATCTTTTCGGGTTTTTCTTTTCAAGGTACGAGCTATTATTCCACAACTATATTGGAACTTACTCACTTTATTATTTATTTCTTCATTGTTTGTTTTAAAGGTTACATTACAACCCAAAAAGTTACTTTTTCTCACCTGTTCTAAAACTTTATTGTTCAGCACTACAATATAAATAAACATTAAGCAGGGAAAAATATCACTATTATTGTGTGTAATAAATAATTTTCAGTAACATACCTGAAACGCTTACTAATGCTTCTTAAGGCCTCTCATTCAGCATGAGTTTTATCTAACTGGTAAACCTAAGAGACAGACAAAATATTACTACAAAAAATATAGATCTCGTTAAAGCACACAATTGATGTCATATACATTTTTTTCGTGGAGTTGACCAATTCCGAAATATTCATTATTATTGGTTGCGGTTTAAAAAAAGCTAAGGCTTTTCTCATACGTGAGTTTGTCAACTTCATGCAAAGACATTAATTTTAATCACATAGCAACCATATTTTAAAAGATTTGACAGCCTCTTTAGCCTAGTGAAATTCCTTGTTTCCCTTCTACTTACAAGTAAGTAATAATACTGCTACAGCTAAAGTTTATTTTGATTAGCATAAAGGAGAGAGAAGAAAAAGATTTTTAACAATAATCTGCTACAGAGATGTAGAGAAAGCTATGTGAATGTAACACATCAGATATCAATTTTTCATATCCGGATTAGCACTTATTTTATTATCATTTATCTTTGAAATTAGATGTCATTTACTACTTGGCTTTTTATTATGTTTATAAAATACATGTTGAATAAAAAGTTAGCAGCTTCTATTCAATCAACATATCTTCTCTATTGGAATAAACTAATCATTTTATGAATAGGATCTGCTGATTTAGCTTTTTTCATTAATTAACTAAAGCTGTATTTAAAGGTGGAAGAAATATTATTATTGTTCTACCAGTATTTGTTTATTATTACATAGTCTAAACGTATTATTAAAAGGTAACCTTCTGATACCGTGCTTGTATATAGAACTGATTTTGTACGTTCAGTAAAAGGAATATAACAGTTACTTTTCCCCTATAACCAGTGACATAGTTATGAGTATTAATTTACATAGCGATGACACAACTTTATTGCTAATTATCAAAGTTCTCTAACATGATTTTGCACCTATTAGGTCAGCATTGAAAATTGCTACAAAACACGAAATAGTTTAAAATGAAAAAATCTGAAGTGTAAACTCACATGAATTTCTCTAGCTGTTCTACAACATTTTTACATAAGATTATTCTTTTTTTTCACCTTGCTAATTGAGGTACTCATTAGCACAATATTCTTATTATTTAGTTCCGTATAAGTAGGAAGAAAATAACGGAATACATTAGGCTAAACTAATAGTCAAATGTTTTAAAAGCTGTCGTTATGCGATTGTCATTACAAATCGCTTCTTTTCTTGGCCAGGAATAGAACAAAAGAAAAACGGACACTCCCGTCTGAGAAAAGTATAAATACTACACAACTGAAACTAATAACAACGAATACCTCGAAAACGGTAAGCTCCACGTGAAAAATGCATATGACATATTTTAACACCTACATTTTTTGTATAGTAAGCTTTTGTGTATCTCTTACGGTTTACTAGTTATGGCAAATTAAGCAAAATTCATCCAGAATAAACAGGTCTCCAGAAGCTATTCCCAGAAAATTCAAGATATACATTTTATTTGTCAGCTAAATATCTTTAATGTATGATATTTTAATCAAAATCTTTAGAGCCATTTTTAAGAAAATCAAAATTTTCGAAAAAAGTTCCATGTAAAGGGTAGTTTGGGGTGGGAGATACTTTCTCAAAATCTTCGTGTCGCATCCCTGGAAGATACTAAACTTAAATACCAATTTTAGTATTTTAGCTACTTTTTATTTTTGAGTTATCGTGTTCACAGACACACGGACACACGGACACACACGGACATTTTTCTGCAAATGCTTTTTTTGGATACAGGGGGTCCTAAAACATGTATTTCCGGTGAAATCTCGGTATCGAATTTTTGGGTGGAATATAATACTTCTCTATCCCTATGTACAGTGTACATACTGGGCTAGAGAAAGTAAAAAGAATGAAAAACCGTGTAGGTTCAGAAAAAAGTAAAAGCAACGAGAAAATGAGAGAAATAAAAGGAAATGTACATTAATACGTGTGAAAAGAACAAAAGTAGCTTAAGACCTAATAACGGTCCAGTAGGAAATTCAATGCCCGGGAGGTAGCTAATGCACAGGAGGAAAATGCCTAATAAGGACAAAACACAGACTATATTCTTTGCTCCTGCTAATGCATCCCTTACGTATTCAGTTGGTGGATTACTAGGATGAAACGACCATGTACCACAGATGGCGACACGGGATGCTGGAAACTCTCCTGGACCACAGAGAAGCGAGATGGTGAAATGGTAACGGCTTTCTGCTGCAAATAACTGGAGAAGAATTCAACGAACGCGAAGCTGTTAATTACTTAAGTTAATATACTGTTCTTTTTCACACTCAAGCTCATTTGCTCCGGATGGAGACGACCTGGAAACACAGGAAAGGTTTCTTTTGCTCTCATGTTAACATTTCACATAGAACTTTGAGTTAATGCAGAGCTGTAGTTGCGCTAAGGTGAATCGTGTTTTTACTTTCTCTACTCGTACTATGTACATGGTGTATGGAGAAGGTATTGTATTACACCCAAAAATTCGATACCGGATGTTACCGGTAATATATGCTTTGGGTCACCCTGAATAAAAGAAACAACTTTTTTATAAAAAATCTTATGTGTTCCATTCACATGACTTTCTCTACACCTCTGCAACAAATTATTGTTAAAAAGCTTATTCTTCTATTTACTTCATGATAAGTGAGAAAAAATTAGCAGAAATAGTCTTATTACTTGCTTCCTTGTAAGAGAGTAACTTGATATTTGGTAACTGCGTATTTAAGTTTGGTATCTTCTAAGGGTGCGACACGAGGATTTTCAAGAAAATCCCCCCAATCGCAACAACCCTTTATATGGAATTTGTTTCGAAAGTTTTAATTTTCTCAAAAATGGCTAACGATTTTGGTTAAAATATCGTATTTTATAGATATTTACCTGACAAAAAAATATATATATATATCTTGAATTTTCTGGGAATAGCTTCTGAAGACTACTTTATTCTGGATGAATTTTACGGAATTGTGTATAGCTGGCAAACCGTAAGAGACGGAGAAAAAATTGCTAACAGAAAATTTAGAGCTCTTTAAAACATACAACTTATGTATAGATTTTTTTGGTGAACTAATCGTTTTTGAGATATTCCTTGTTATTGGTTTCAGCTTTAAAAAGCTTATACTTCTCTCATATAGGAGTTTGTCAACTCCTGTCCATGGAAACAAAGGAACTTCGGTCACCCAGCAACCACCTTTTGATTAATATTTTAGCCTATATTATTCCCTTATTTCCCTTCTACTTGTACGGAAGCAAGCAATAAGACTATTTCTGAAATTTTTTTCTCGATTAATATGAAGTAAAATAAGCATAAGCTTTTTAATAATAATTTGTGTCATAGATGTAAAGAAAGTTATAAGAATGGAACACATCAGATTTCTTTTTTTATTCAAGGAAATGGAAGGATAGGCTTTAGTGTATCTTTCGTCGCAAGAATACTTTTCGAGTGCATCTCGGTCTTCCTAATGACTCTTGGGGTGTAAGGAAATACTTGTTTTCTTGTTAATTTAATTGATTTTTTTCCACACAAGCCGTATGTAGGACAGAAGTTGGATAGATAGTGTCAGACTAAAAACTCCAATGCTATAGCCGGGATATGAACAAAGATGTCCCCGTCCCCGGTCGCTCTAACCACTGAGCTACCATGGCAACATAACAGCACGGCATTAAATTACGAGGGTCGAAAGATAAGTCCCGGACTTCACACAGATATGGCACCACTAGGCCAGTTAGACGGTAGCATCGTATAGCTTAATTCTAGACCTGCTTGTATCCATAATTACAGGTCAATAGCTTAATAACTTTTCGAATGATAGCATTTTAAACAAGACAACTTTAGAGTTTTCACGAAAATGCAGGATTTGGAAAAACGAGCAGTGATTAAATACTTGCATTTGAAACGCTTAACACCTAAAGAAATCAAGCAGGAAATGGACAGTACATTGAAAGACTCTGCCTCTTCATATTCAATGATTAAAAGGTGTGTTGCAGAGTTTAAAATGGGACGTACGAGCAATAGTGATGAGCCTCGCTCTGGACTCCCTGTAGAAGTGACAACTCCAGAAATCATTGAACAAATTTATTGTTTAGTACAGGAAGACCGCAGATTAAAGTTATTTGAGACAGCAGAAACTGTAAATACATCAAAAGAATGTGCAGGTATTATTTTAAATAATGTTTTGGGCTTTCACAAGGTTTTTGCAAAATGGGTGCCGCGTTTGTTAACATCTAATCAAATGTTGTAAAGAAAAATTCCGTAAAATGCATCCAGAATAAAGTAATCCTCAGAGAGTATTCCCAGAATATTCAAGATATACACTTTATTTGGCAGGTAAATATCTCTAATATACGATATTTTAATCAAAATCATGAGTATCATTTTTGAAAAAATCAAAATTATAAAACATTTTTCCATTTAAAGGGTAATTGGTGGGGGAGGGGGGTCTCTTGAACATTTTCTTGTCGCATCCTTGGAAGATACTGAACTTTAATACCAGGTTTGGCATTTAACGACCTTTTCGTTTTTGAGTTATGCTGTCTACACACACACATACGCACACGCGCGCTTGCACTTTTTTCCAAAAATACTTTTTTTGACTCAGGGAGAACCAAAAACTGTATTTCCGGTGAAATCTCGGTATAAAATTTTTAGGTGTATTACAATATCTTCTCTGTACACTATGTACAGAGTACGTGTAGAGAAAGTAAAAATCCTACTCATATCGCGCCTATAAGAGTGGACCACGTTGTTACGTAATCAGCTCTGGGTACGTCTATCTCGTGACATTCGCAACGGAAAAACGGTCCAATTAAGCCCTGGTGTGTCACTTCTGTCAACACCAGGTAATCAGCAACATTTGGGTTTTCGCGTCACCAACAGACACAATTATACCTGTTAACAGAACCCCACACAAATTTTTGCCGGATTGAACAAATTTTGTTTTAAGTCAGAACCAGCTGGAATCTAATACATTTCACTCTGTTTTACCTTCTCTACACGTACTATTTACATCGTGTATTGAGAGGGTAACTGCATTCCACCCAAAACCTCAATATGGAGATCTCACCAGAAATGCAAATATCCAAAAAAAGGTCCCTGTGCGTATGTGTGTGTGTTGTGTGTGTGTGTGTTCCATGTGTCCCTGAATACGATAATTTAAAAACGAAAAGTCGGTAAACTACCAAACTTGGTAATCAAATTTAATATCTTCCAAGGATACGACACAAAGATTTTGAGAAGAATGTCCCCACCCTAAAGTAACATTTATTTAAAAAGCATTGCAAAAATGGCTCTAACGATTTAGATTAAAATACCATCTATTAAAGGTATTTAGATTACAAATAAAATATATATCATAACATTTTCTTGGAATAGCCCCTGAAGACCTGTTTATTCTAGATTAATTTTGTATAACTACTAAACCGCAAGAGATAGACAAACACTTACCACACAAAAATGTAGATCTCGTTGAAATACAAAATTTATGTCATATAGATACATTATTTCGTGTACTTCACTATTTATTAAGATATTTCTTGTTAATCCTTTTTGTTTTAAAATACTTAAACTTTTCACATACGGGAATTAGTAAACTCCTGGCAATGCAAAGAAATATTTCATTCACATAGTAACCAGCTTTTAAAAGATTTGACTGCCGGTTTAGCCTAGTGTATTTTTTTATTTCCCTTCTACTCACAATAAAGCATTTCTGCTGATGTTATCTCAATTAGAATGAAGTAGATAGAAGCTTAAGCTTTATATCAATAATTTGTTGCAGAGATGTAGAGAAAGTAAAGTGAATGGAACACGTCAGATTTTTTTTCATTCAAAGAGTCGCTTCCGCAATCTCCCAAGCAATGTTCAGACAAAAGTCGGATGCACAGAGCAGAGCGTAAGACAAAAATCAAAGCGTGTTCGTGAAATCAAATCAAGCACAAGCTCATAATTAAACACATTTTCTCCTTACTTAATGACCACTCTAAGACAATTTATACACAGAATAGTATATTTTAAGTATCATATTAGGGATTTGTAAGTAAATAAGCTCCTATTTTTATTTTTTTTTAATAGTACATACTACATAGAGAAGGTACTGCTTTCTACCCAAAAATTTTAAACCGATATTTCACTGGAAATGCACATTTTAGATCCTCTAAATCCAGAAAAAATAAATTTTCAGAAAAAAGTCCATGTGTCAGTGTGTCTGTGAACAGGATAATTCAAAAACAAATGTAATTTGATATTTTGCAGCAGAGATTTCAATGCTTTGTTAGTGGTTCACGTTGTGAGCCACATGCGGGAGTATTTTAGTTTGTTGATTTTACGCCTCCCTTTGGGTGCTTGTGTGCAGCGTAACTAAGTGTCACTTCTAATCAACTGCACTACACTCACGTACCTGGTACTGAAGCTCTTCTAGGATGGAAGATGAAGTCCCCTTGTGGACTTTAAACTGTGGTTTCCCCTTATACTAAACTCAAACGTGACTTTCACAAAAGAAGCAACTTCTCACCCCTCTATCCAGTCTGCGTCATGATTCTGAGTAACTTTTAATTAAACAACTGGCTTCTTGGTTCCTATGCATACAACTTATTAAATATTAACTTTCTTATATATATATTTAGATAATTAATAAGAATTGTTGTTGTTATTATTACTAGGCTAATTAACGGTCTCAATTTAAGGGGAGTTGAAATGCCCTATCTTACGAATGTTAAAGTTTGATCCATTATCTCAACAAATGCTTAAGATAATGAGCTATATTTTTCAAGTTATATTCAGCAATATATTTACTGCTGATTGATGAAAGGTAGACTACTTCTGTTCATTTGAAGGAGAGGTATGATTTCTTAAACAAAAGTGCTAAAATTTATTGAAAAACTATAATGTTCAAACTCAAAAATACATAGCTAGTCCATATACATACAAACATTTGATGAATATTTAGATAAAAATGTATGACAAAACTTTCGGCGCTTAGTGTCATTTAGTTAATGAGATAATGGGGCATTCGTTTACAAAATTTCACTTCTTCAGAAATTGCTTTTAAACATAAAACTTAAAAAAAATGTAAACAAAATTTTCAAACAGAACTTCGTAGAACTTCGAAATTATCACTTGAAGGAAATATGCATCTAAGGTAAAACTTTCTAATCAAAACATAGAAATATTTCTTCGCTAACACTAATATTTACAAAGTTTTTAGCATTTGAGGTGCAAACTACTACACAGGATTATTTTCAACAATATTTTTGAACCATTTACAATTACAATGTAAAAAAATTACGAAAATTTCATTTTTACTCCCCTTAACTTCAAGAATACGACACGAAGATTTCCCAAAAAAATCACCCCACCCCAAAATTCTCTTTACATGCAAAAAGTTTTAAAAATTTAGATTTGCTCAAAGTGGCTGGTACAATTTTGAATAAATTGCTGTATATTAAAAATACTTATATGAAAAATAAAATGTACATCCATAATTTTCTGGAAATGGCCTGTGATGAAGGTAAACCACCTAGAGATAATATTGAAATAAACAATGTAAATTTGATAATTTTTTTGTGGTTTAATAAATTAAATATTTGTGAAATACTACATCAATATGGGCTACATCAAATCTTATCTGTTCAAAACACATGATTTTCCTTAGCTGTTCCGCAAACAAACTTTTCTTAGAAAATATTATTTTATTATCTCCTTCATACTAATCGAGATAAACATTATTACTTTGTAAGCTCAAGGGACATAGACGAAAGCGATATACTTATTTTAATGCCGGTTGCTACGTGAAACAATTGAAATGCTGTTCTCTTTGCCTGTCAGGAGAAAGAAAAAATAGATCAGAAAATTGTGAAAAGTTGAGAAAAGTTTGAGAAACCTTTAGCAGTTTAAAACTGAAACCAACAACACGTAATATCACGGAAACGGCCAACTGTACAACAGAAATGTATATTGCATAAATTGTATGCTTTAACAAGATCTAAATTTTTTGTGCAGTAAGTTTTTGTTTCTTACGGTTTAACAGTTTCGCAAATTTCAGCAAAATTCATCCAGAATAAACTGGTCTTCAGAAGCTATTTCCAGAAATTACAAGCTGAACACTTTATTTTTGGTGCAAATATCTTTAATATAAATTTTCCAACCTCTCTATCATAAAAAAGTAGTTTATGGTTGGGTATTATTCGCATCCTTGGAAGATACAAAATTAAATACCAAGATTGGCTTTTTACGACCTTTTAGATTTTTAGCTATGCTGTACACACACACACACACACACACACACACACACACAAAGGCTTTCTAAACATTCTTTTTGACTTGAAAATATATAATTCCGGCGAAATTTCAAAATCAAATTGTATCTACTATGTACATTGTACATATGTGCTAGACAAAGTAAACAATGTAGAGTTCATAAATACACAATTAATGTCATATACAATTTTTTATAGAGTTAACCATTTCCGAGATATTCTATGTTATTTGTTTAAATTAAAAAAATACTTAAACTCTTTTCATATACGGGACTTTATCAAAGCCTAGCCACGCAAAGAGAACGAATTTTAATCATATAACAATCAGCTTTTTTAAAGGTTTGACTATCGTATTAATCTATTTCCCTTCTATTTACAAGGTAGCAAGTAATAAGACCATGTTTGTTTTCATTAGCATGAAGTAGGTAGAAAAATATGCTCTTGAAGTATAATTTGTTACAGAGATATATAGAAATTCATGTGAATTGAACACAGTTTTTCGTATTAAATCAGAAAATAGATTTCTTTCGATATAATTAACTCTGCATTACATTCACTACTGAAGGAAATGGTTCCCATTCAGAGCTATCTCCCATTAAAGCCGTAGCTTTCCGATCAGTTGCATTTGTTGAACCATAGATGAAATCAACCCGATCAAAGGAAGCGAGTGGAGTGAGAGAGAGAGTGGATACAAACAACTTCTTCCGCATCCTCGGGCGCTTTATTGAACGTGACTGATAAACTGGAGACGTTCGGTTATACGGGCGAAGCCTTTAGGGATTCAGACCATTTTTGTAATGAAATAACTCCCCGTTTGCTGCCTTTCAACCAAACTTTTTGTGCACATAGAGATGTTTTGGTCCTCAACAGCATAGCAAAGAGACGCATTATCAGACGATGACCAGAAGCCTGTTTCACAAAATTTACTATTGATGTATTTACCACTAACTGAAATACTCGACTTGCCCGTTGTTTGACGGTTTATCCTCACCATGTTTAACTTTATCCAACAGCCGTGCGTTTCTTGGAGGTATTTATCAATTATTAAACATCACACTCACGCAAAAGGTAACTAAAACTCAGGATACTATAAAAAAATGAAAGTAACGAGAAAAGAATATGCAAAAGCGCGGTTGAACAATCATAAATATCATAGTTCGTAATGATGGTTTGTGAATATAGCTTGCCTTTGTCACCTTTGGGGTGACTCGTCGCTATTTACAGAGAAACTCTCAATTGGGAAGAAGTGATAGCAGTTTAAGTAACACCAATATATACTTGTTTATTCTCAGTAACCAACATAGATATGTAAAGCTACTTATAAAATACAAGATAAAAGAAATAAACTTAAAAAATCTCATGTGTTATATTCACATGACTTTCTCTACATCTCTACAACAAATTATTGTTAAAAAGCTTATGTTTCTATTTACTTCATGCTAATGGAGAGTAAATTAGCAGAAATAGTCTTATTACTTGCTTCCTTGTAAGTGGAAGCGAAATATGGGAGTACTACTGTTAAAGTGATAGTCAAAAGCTGGTTGTTATGCGACTGAATTTGCTTTGTTTGTATGGACAGGAGTTGACAAATTCTGTAGGAGAAAAGCACGTTTTTCAAAGCTGAAACTAAAAACAAAGAATATCTCAAAAATGATCAACTCCATGAAAAAAATGTATACAACATAAACTGTGTATTTTAACGTGATCTACATCTTTTGTGCTGTAAGTTTTTGTCCATCTTTTACGGTTTAGCAGTTAAGCAAAATTCCGTATAATTCATCCAGAATAAGGTAATCTTTAGAGGCTATTCCCAGAAAATTAAGGATATACATTTTATTTGTCAGATAATTTACCGACTTTACGGTTTTGAGTTATTGTGTTCACAGATGCACGGACACACGAACGTGCGCGCGCGCACACACACACACACACACATACACACAAATGTTTTTTTTTTTTTTAATATTATGTACATAGTACGTGTAGAGAAAGTAAAAATAGAAGAGGAAGAAGAAAATGTGGTACTTCGTCTTGATTGATACTATTGCTGTTATCCATGCCCACTTATCATGTACATGGCATCAAGTTTATTTTGCTGCTTATAAATCATCACAAACTTCCCATAAAGAAAGAAAGAAACCCGCTGGATACAAAAAAATTGAGAAACTAAAATTTATAATAAAAGACTGTCTGAACATTGGAGTCTGATTACAAAATGTGTGGATGTTAATATTGATTTATTTATTACTCTATAATAGTAATACTTGAGTGCCAAAGCTTAAGCAGGTATTTATTTTTCTTATATTGGCAATGCTCGGGCTGTTATAACAGTCATGAGAAATATGTAGATGGTCTTCCAAACTTTTGTAGACATTACATACAATGAAATAATTAATCCTGGGAACTGGGACGGAATTTCTATTTCTAAGCTAGCCAGTCATTGTTGCAAATTAATATTCAGGGTTGAATCGTGACCACAAAGAATCCTCAATATCTCCAAAAGTAATAGACACAGAACAGCCGCTATTAGATTGTAGTTCAAATCCAGACATCTATTGCCGACAGGTGCTCCACTTGGACATGGTGTAGATGATGCTACACTGGACGCGTTTCGACACTCTTCGTTGTCATTCTCTTTTGCAGGTTAGCAGCCGTTATTAGATGTCGAAGCTGCCCAACTTCTTCAGACGTCTGAAAACCTGCAAAAAAAGATGACAACAAAGGTTGTCGAAACGCGTCCAGTGTAACATCATCTACACCATGTCCAAGTGGAGCACGTGTCGGCAATAAATGTCTGGATTTGAACAAGATGATAGCTCCACTGTATGTAATGGCTTTTTAAAAATAAATTAAAAACCTGATGTGTACTATTCACATGACCTTCTCTATATCCTTGCAACAAATTATGCTTAAATAGCTTATACTTCTATTTACTTTATGCTCATCAGAAAAAATTAGCAGAAATAGTGTTATTACTTGCTTCCTTGTAAGTAGAAGCGAAATAAGGGACTACCATAGGTTAAAGTGATAGTCAAAAGCTGGTTGCTATGTGTATGAAGTTCCTTTGTTTGTATGGACAGGAGTTGACAAGTTCCTGTATGAGAAAAGTACAAATTTTTCAAAGCAGAAACCAAAAACAAGGAATATCTAAAACTCCACGAAAAAAAATGTATATAACATAAAGTGTGTATTTTAATGTGCTCTACATTTTCTAAGTTTTTGTCTATCTCTTACAGTTTAGCAGTTATGCAAAATTCCTTGAAATTCATCCAGAATAAAGCAATCTTCAGAGACTATTCTGAGAAAATTCAAGATGTAAATATTATTTGTCAGGTAAATATCTTTAGTATATTGTATTTTAACCAAAATCGTTAGAACCATTTTTTGAGAAAATAAACATTTTCGAAATTTTTTGCATTTAAAGGGTAGCTGGGGGTGTGGGAATTTTCTTGAAAATCTTCGTGTCGCATCCGTGGAAGACACCAAACTTAAATACCAAGTATGCTGTCCACACACACAAACAAACACACACGCACACACAGAATTGTTTCCAGAAATCCTTTTTTTTGGATTCAATGGGGGAGCCAAAACATGTATTTACGGTGACATCTCTCTATCGAATTTTTGGGTGAAATACAATACCTTCTCTAAACATTATGTATATAATACGTGTAGAGAAAGTAAAAATAGTTTAACACACCATAAGTAGAGAAGGTCACGTGAATGAAACACATGAGTATTTTAAATAACATTTCAGAAACGGTTGTACACAACAATGCCTACTCTATTTGAATGCTGGTTTGCTGTAGGAAACTATTCTAACCTCACATAATGTATTACATTTTGATACAAATTCTGCTTCTGGGAATCTCTTGAGTATAGCGGAAGCTTCTTTAAAGTGCATCAGCATTGCACCAGCTGTTGTTATGCTTTTTGTCTCTTTATTAGCATGACTCCCGTGCATTATAGTGGAAATGTTACTATGCATATTAACTGCTAGTAGCGTGTTGAGGTCACTTCAATTACCACATGTGTATGACCATGTGTGCAACAGACCAAAGTGGGTTGGTTCCCTTTGCACGTAAAAAGTCCACAAACATGTGAATTACTTGCATTTTAATTTTAGATGTGTATATTTTGGAACCGGCCTTTGCAACCCATGGTTCTTTTATGCAGGTCTTGAGGTTTCATCATTACTTAAATTCCATTAAAGTGCTATAAAATTCCATTCACATAGTTTACTAGTGGATCTTGCCCGTGGTGTTTTACTTTCTCTACACGTACTATGTACCTACAGAGCGTATAGAGAATGTATTGCACTCCACCCAAAAATTCGATACCAAGATTTCACCGGAAATATATGTTTTTTAGAGTCTCTTATATATATATATATATATATATATATATATATATATATAAAAAAAAAACATTTGTAGAAAAATGTCCGTGTGTGTCCGTGTGTCCGTGCATCGGTGAACATGATAATTCATAAACGAAAATTCGATAAAATACCAAACTTGGTATTTAAATTTAGTATCTCTCAGTGATGCCACACGAATATTTTGAGAAACATTCCCCCACCCCAAACTACCCTTTACATAGAAAAAATTTCGAAAATTTTGTTTTTCTCAAAAATGACAAACTATTTTGATTAAAATACCATATATTAAAGATATCTATATCACAAATAAAATTTATATCTTGGATATTCTGGTAATATCCTCTGAAGACCTGTTTCTTCTGAATGAGATTTGCTGAATTTTGCGTAACTGGTAAACCGTAAGAGATAGACAAAAACTAACCATACAAAAGATGTAGATCACATTAAAACACACAACATAATATACCATATACTTTTTTACATGTAATTGACCATTTATGAGATATTCATTGTTATTTGTTTCAGATTCAGAATACTTAAAACTTTTCTCGTACGGAAAGTTGTAAACTCCTGGCACTGCATAGAAACGGAGTTCAACCACATGACACCAGCTTTTAAAAGATTTGATTATGTTTTAGCCTAGTATTTTTGCTTATTTTCCTTTTACTTACAAGGAAGCAAGTAATTAAGACACTTTCTGCTAATGTTTATCTCATAAAGTGGACAGAAAAACATGCTTTTAAACAATAATTTTTATAGCGATGTAGAGTTATGTGAAATGGAACATAATAGATTTTTTTGGTTTACCTTACCACATTTAACCGTAGTTTGCGCTTGTCAAACAACTGACGTATTTAGAAATTATATTCAACTTACTCAAACAAATATTTAATTAAATTCAGGACACATAAACATAGAACATTAACTGAGAAGACAATATGAAGAAGCACGGTTGAACAATAACAAGTATCACAATTTGTAATGATGGTTTCTTGTAAATGCAGCTGTGATTTTGCTTTGTCACATTTGGGATGACTCGTCGATATTTATAGAGAAAATCTCAGTTGGGAAGAAAAATACTAGTTAAGGTAACATCAATATATCCTCGTTTATTCTCAGTAACCAACATACATAAAACTACTAAGAAAAACACAAGAACGAATAAAGGATAAGAAAGAAAAACAATAAAATGAACATATTGTAACTACACCCTGCGGCCGAATCGCCAGAAATGTGTGTTAATTTGTAAGTCTTAGCTGATTGCATCCATTGTTACACATGTGCATTAGTGAACACTTCTACCGCAATAAGTTCTTTTGACATCGCAACTGTGATTGTTACACACGCGCGAGTGAACACGCATTCTTTCGATGGTCCTTTGACGTCGATGATGCTCATTAAGTCTGATTAAGATTGTGAATACCGGCGGTGTACTACATATGCGGCGGCATCTGGAACTTTCTAGTGACGTAACTAACTAGATAAAAAGGGCAATGAAGACAGATGTGCAGATTTCACCGGGAAGGTATCACATGCAACAGTTGTGAGTTCAAAGGGAATTTCGGAGCGTCTATATTGTCTCCGCAGCGAACGTTGAAAAGAAACTATATGGCAGGATTGTTTGGGAAGACAATTATTTGTGAGCAGATTATAATCATCATATGAAAAAATGTACTTTGTACAAACAAAGAGTTTTGTTACAATTTAAAGGGTAAGAGGACGAAAAAGAAGTGGTATTTCGTCTGTTTGTTACTTTTCTTGTTACCCATGCCCACTTATCATTTATATATGTCATCAGGTTGTTTTTCTGCTTATAAAACATCACAAACTTCCCATAGAGAAAGAAACTCGCTGGTTACATAAATGAAAACTACACATTATGAGAGTGGATGTGCAAACATTGGAGTATTATCGCAGAATGGAGGTGTTAATATAGATCTATTGCTTAATAAATGTTTGAGCGCGATACAACTTTTGTAATCTATGTTTATTATAGTGCATCATTTTATCATTTATATCAACATGTAAATAATAATAATAATAATAATAATAATAATAATAATAAAACTGTAGTCGTAAGCTTTCACAGCCGGAGTGCAAATTATAACTAGAAGGATTTTCCGGGCTGAGAAGCCGTGGTCTGCTGGAGATTTCAGGTCCAGACGTTTCGTTCACGACTGCGGTGAACATCTTCAGCGGTGTAGTCTAAGTCTTCTCGGTGACCAATCGCGTGAGAGCAGCCTGAGTATAAATACTGCCGCTATTTCAGCTAACGAGTCAGTTGCGACCAAACCTTCACCAAGAAAACTTAGACCACGCCATATGGACCTGAAAACTCTAGCAGACCACGGCTTCTCAGCCCGGATAATTCCTCTAGTTACAATAACAAAAAATTAAATTATAATGACAAAGATGAGGTATTTTTTCTGGGTTGTTGCTACTGGTATCACAGTCTAATATAGCGCGCTTCAAAATTTAGTTAATATTTAAACAATGCGATTATATCGCCTTTGGATTTGTGCAACCATGATAACTATTGTAATTATTTAACTGTTTTAGTACTCCATGATAAATGTCCAATAGTAGATTTAACGAATAATATGTGAACTCGCTGTTACTTTGTTATTTTGGTGGCCGTGAAAGTCTTAAAGCTGGTAATATTTGAGCGGTTGTGGCAATCATTACGAAGCGAGCCTCTGTACACATTACATGAACTGAAAGTATTTAAAGTGGAACGGAATTTCGAATTCTAAGCTAGACAATAATTACTTTTTCTAGCACGTATGCACAAACAATGTACATAGTATAGAAGGTATTGTATTCAACCCAAAAATTTGATGTCGAGATTTCACAGGAAATATATATTTTAAGGTGTCCTGAGACCGATAAAAACATATTTAGAAAAAGTCCTGTGTGCGTCTGAGGACAGCATAACTCAAAAACGAAAATACCGCTAAAACGAAACTTGTATTTATATTTAGTATCCTCCAAGAATGCGAAACGAAGGTTTAAAAAAATCTCTCCCACTTCAAAATATTTACTTTGAAAATTTTATTTTTTTCGAAAACGATTCTAATGGTTTTGATTAAAAGTATGTATATTAAATATATCAGAAATAAAATGTGTATTTTGAATTTTCTGGGAATAGCATTTGAAGACCAGTTTATCCTGAATGAGTTTTGCAGAATTTTTACATACATGTTAAACAGTTAAACTTAAAACACATGTTTTTCTGTAGAGTTCATTTCGTTTTTTTTTTTTTTTTTCAGATATTTCTTGTTATATTTCTAAGTTAATATGTCATTGTAAGTAGAAGGGAAATAAGTGAATACGTTATGCTAAAGTGATAGTCTAATCCTTTAATAGCTGGTCGTTATGTTAAAAAAATTGAGAATCGTCCCGTTTGAGAAAAGTTAGGTTGTCTAACTATAACAAGAAATATCTAAAAAAAAAAAAAAAAACAACAAAAAACAAAAACAAAAAAACAAACGAAATGAACTCTACAGAAAAATATGTGTTTTAAGTTTAACTGTTTAACTTAGAAGTACAGTCTGGGCTGAAATCAGTGGGGTATGGAGCGATACATCAAAACAGGTACCAAACTCATTAGAGAGGCGCTCGCGTGGATTAGACTAGGAGCATGGAGAAGTACGAAATTTCTGAAGAGAAAAGTACGAGAATCTGTCCCATTTGCGAGGAGGAAGAGTCGTGGACTCACATCTTGGCAAGATGTAGGGGTACGGAGGAATGGCGGGAAAAATATTTGCCGCCATTTTTTACCACTGCGAATGTAGGGCTAGAAGCATGTTGGACGCTACTGGCAGGCACGGAAAACATGGACGGGCTAGGGAAATTTATACTTAAGGCAAGACAGCTGAGATCTGAGGAGGCTGCCAATAGAGAAGGGGGGGGGATAAGATCAAGTAAACAAAAGTGACTACAATGTTCTACATACATATATATTATGTCATACTTAGGTCACTGTTGTGCTAGGGTTGTATATATTATGTGTATATATGTCTTTTAAGTGTAATTATCTATTATAAGTGGGTGCATTTATGAAGGTGTACTCTGTGCTGTAAATTTAAATTGCTATATTTGAATATCTTTGTATCTTTATTTTCGGATTCACTCTTAATTTTTATTGTTGTTTAATATTGCTTTTGACTATGTATTTCCTTTGTCTTTTTATTTTCGTGTTTACTCATTTAATTCTTTGTTGTGGTTGTTGTTTAATATTGCTTGTAATGTGTATTACAAAAGCACGTACGGTCTGTGGACCCGTGCGACTGTTGAAATTCTATGTATGATATTGCTATGTTAATAAATACACTTATTCATTCATTCATACTTACAATGAAGCAAGTAATAAGACCAAAGCTGTTTAAGCTTAGCTCAATTAATGAGATGTACATAAATGAATAATCTTTTGTAAGAAGTTTGTATTTGGATCAACTACAGAAAGCTATGTGAATGGAACACATACGATTTTAGCAGTTTCTTTTTCAAGGTTTCTCTGTGGCAAGTTTGGTGGAAAAGAGTTCAACGGCGAATGAGCTTATAAAGAATATACTACATGCATACATTAACTACATATCTACCTACCTGCCCAGCTAGATATCTAAAGACTTACCTACCGAAGCGCCTAACCACCCACCTACTCATCTTTATACTTAGCCGTTGGACTGTAATATAAGAGCTGTATTTATAATACACACATTTAAACTGTTGTACTGTAATATTTAGAGCTGTGTTTATAATATACATTTAAACTGTTGTACTATAATATAAGATTTGTGTTTAATATACACACATTTAAACTGTTGTACCATAATAGAGGAGCTGTGTTTACAATACAGACATTTAAACTGTTGGACTGTAATATTTAGAGCTGTGTTTATAATACACATTTAAACTGTTGTACTGTAATATAAGATTGTGTTTATAATACACACATTTAAACTGTTGTACTGTAATATAAGATTGTGTTTATAATACACATATTTAAACTGTTGTACTCTAATAAAGAGCTGTGTTTATAATACACGCATTTAAACTGTTGGACTGTAATATAAGATCTGTGTTTATGACATACACATTTAAACTGTTGGACTGTAATATACATAAGAGCTGTGTTTATAACATACACATTTAAACTGTTGTACTGTAATATACATAAGAGCTGTGTTTATAACATACACATTTAAACTGTTGTACTGTAATATACATAAGAGCTGTGTTTATAACATACACATTTAAACTGTTCTACTGTAATATAACATCGTGTTTATAATACACACATTTAAACTGTTGTACTGTAATATAAGATCTATGTTTATAATACACACATTTAAACTGTTGGACTGTAATATAAAGGCTGTGTTTATAACATACACGTTTAAACTGTTGTACTGTAATATAAGATCTGTGTTTATGACATACACATTTAAACTGTTGGACTGTATTATAAGAGCTGTGTTTATAATATACACCTTTAAACTGTTGGAATGTAATATAAGAGCTGAGTTTATAATATACACATTTAAACTGTTGGACTGTAATATAAGAGCTGAGTTTATAATATACACATTTAAACTGTTGGACTGTAATATAAGAGCTGAGTTTATAATACACACATTTAAACTGTTGGACTGTAATATAAGAGCTGAGTTTATGATATACACATTTAAACTGTTGGACTGTAATATAAGAGCTGTGTTTATAATATACACATTTAAACTGTTGGACTGTAATATAAGAGCTGTGTTTATAATACACATTTAAACTGTTGGACTGTAATATAAGAGCTGAGTTTATAATACACACATTTAAACTGTTGGACTGTAATATAAGAGCTGTGTTTATAATACACATTTAAACTGTTGGACTGTAATATAAGAGCTGAGTTTATAATATACACATTTAAACTGTTGGACTGTAATATAAGAGCTGAGTTTATAATACACACATTTAAACTGTTGGACTGTAATATAAGAGCTGTGTTTATAATACACACATTTAAACTGTTGGACTGTAATATAAGAGCTGTGTTTATAATATACACATTTAAACTGTTGGACTGTAATATAAGAGCTGTGTTTATAATACACACATTTAAACTGTTGGACTGTAATATAAGAGCTGTGTTTATAATACACACATTTAAACTGTTGGACTGTAATATAAGAGCTGTGTTTATAATATACACATTTAAACTGTTGGACTGTAATATAAGAGCTGTGTTTATAATACACACATTTAAACTGTTGGACTGTAATATAAGAGCTGTGTTTATAATATACACATTTAAACTGTTGGACTGTAATATAAGAGCTGTGTTTATAATATACACATTTAAACTGTTGGACTGTAATATAAGAGCTGTGTTTATAATACACATTTAAACTGTTGGACTGTAATATAAGAGCTGTGTTTATAATATACACATTTAAACTGTTGGACTGTAATATAAGAGCTGTGTTTATAATATACACATTTAAACTGTTGGACTGTAATATAAGAGCTGTGTTTATAATACACATTTAAACTGTTGGACTGTAATATAAGAGCTGAGTTTATAATACACACATTTAAACTGTTGGACTGTAATATAAGAGCTGAGTTTATAATACACACATTTAAACTGTTGGACTGTAATATAAGAGCTGTGTTTATAATACACACATTTAAACTGTTGGACTGTAATATAAGAGCTGTGTTTATAATACACATTTAAACTGTTGGACTGTAATATAAGAGCTGTGTTTATAATACACATTTAAACTGTTGGACTGTAATATAAGATTGTGTTTATAATACACATTTAAACTGTTGAAACATTTGCACATTAAGATTAACTTATTTACATGAGCGTTGTTGTGAGTTAGTGGCTCGAGGGTGGAGCTACATATGTATTTATAGTTATTAGTGTCGTGCAATGTTTTAATTTGGGTTGGCAAACGAAAACGGGGTAATGTGAGTCTTACTGCACATGCAACCATCAAACATTCCCGAGCGCAGTGAAATTCGTTCGAAGTTCATGTCCTTCCTTCTCTTTTTCTTTTACTTCTTCTTCTCTACTTAATGTATTAGGCCCTGCCTATTTCCTCTTCACAGTGTCTCCTATCTCTTCGGTCTTCCCACATTTCTTTTTACTTCCTCTACGCGTACTATGTATATAGTGTATAGAGAAGGTATTATAGTGCACCCAAAAGTCGATACCGAGATTTCCGGGAAATACAACCTGAATCCAAAGAAAAAGTATTTTTAGAAAAATTTTCGTGTTTGTGTGTGTGTGTCTGTGTGTCTGTGGGCAGCATAGCTGAAAATGAAAAGTCCAGTAAATGCCAACCTTGGAATTTAAGTTAAGTATATTGCAAGGATGCCACACGAAGATTTTCAAGAAAATCCCCCCACCTCCAACTACCCTTTACAGGAAATATTTTCGAATTTTTTTATTTTCTCAAAAATGACTAACACTTTGATTAAAATATTGTACATTAAAGATATTTATATGACAAATGAAATTGATATTTTGAATTTTCTAGGAATATTCTCTGAATACCTGTTTATCCTGGATAAGTTTTTATAGAATTTTGTATAGCTGTTAAACCATAATAAATAGACAAAGGCTTATTAACAAAAAATGTAGAGTGCGTTCGTGGAGATGACCATTTTTGAGATGTTTCTTTAGTTTTTAAATGTCTATACTTTTTTCATACGGGAATTTGTCAGCTCCTGGCTATACAAACAATGGAACTTCAATCATATGGCAACCGGCTTTTAAAAGATTTGACTATCGCTTTAGCCTAAAATAATCCCTTAGTATACTTACAAGGAAACAAGTAATAAGACAATTTCTGTTAAGTTTTATTCGATTAGTATGAAGTAAAATGGAAGAATCATTTTTGTAAGAATAATTTGCTGCAGAGACATAGAGAAGGCCATCTAAAAATGGAACACATCTAATTTTCCTGTTATGACATTTATAGACACACAAGTCTCCGTGAAATGCAATACTTTCTACCTTGTATGTAGAAAGCAAAAGGGAGGAATGTAATACTTTCTCCTTTGTAAGTAGATCGCAAAAGGGAGGAATGCAATACTTTCTCCCTTGTATGTAGAAAGCAAAAGGGAGGAATGCAATACTTTCTCCTTTGTAAGTAGAACGCAAAAGCGAGGAATGCAATACTTTCTCAAGTTGTATGTAGAAAGCAAAACGGAGGAATGCAATACTTTCTTTCTTGTGTGTAGAAAGCAAAAGGGAGGAATGCAATACTTTCTCCTTTGTATGCAGAACGCAAAAGGGATTTTACAGTTTTGGCTTTTGATAAACACGAACATTGTAACAGAGAAATTTGGGTTACTACTAAAAACATGAACCTTGCAGGCAAAGCTTGTAGGCTTGTGAATAATAACGCAAGCAACGAACACAATGTATGCCATCGGAACCCTTTTACTTCTATTTAACACCTTCAATTATGCTAAAATTATGTAAAACGAGTTCTTCGTGTCCGCGGTCGTTGAGGCATGAAATGTATCAGAAATGGTTTTTGCGTGTATTTCTATGGGGAGATAAAATGTTGAATTTGTATGCGTTTCCTTGCTCTGGTGCTCACGTACGCCTTTTGGGTAGCATATGGGCATTCCAGCGTAAGGAAATTCTCTAGGTCTGTACCTACTTTATATTCCGGCGACCGGCTTGCATGAAGTCGCCGGTCGCAGGGGGGACCCAATGGCTTATTCACCCAGAGGTCCCGTATCAAACGTGAGCATCTGCATGAAAATTTGATACCATGCAAAATCTTTCCATGGCTCCAATACAAGAATAATTCAATCATCTCGAATCCCCCGTATAGGGAACTCTGTTTTTGTATGCTGTTTTGATGAGGTAGGCTATGACTACCAACAAAGTCATTTCTCGAATATTTTGCTTCTTCCTTCCAAATATAATCCCTCATTCATTTATTATTCAATACGTTTTTTCCTCCTAAGTTTTTAGAATTCAGTTTTGAACATACTGCAGTGACCCAGGGGGAAAAGAACCAGCATAACGGCTTCCACAAAAGGACTCCAAAGATGTGCGTGACTTTATAAATTGTTTGTGATACATTCACATAAACTTCTGTTCTCTCTCTTCTACAAGCCTTTCTTAAAAAATCTGGTGTGTTCCATTCACATGACTTTCTCTACATCCCTGGAACAAATTATTCTTAAAAAAGCTTATACTTCTATTTACTTCATGCTGATCAGAAAAAATTAAAAAAAATAGTCTTATTACTTGCTTCCTTGTAAGTAGAAGCGAAATAAGAGAGTACCATAGGTTAAAGTGATAGTCAAAAGCTGGTTGCAACGTGACTGAAGTTCCTTTGTTTGTATGGGCAGGAGTTGACAAATTCCTGTATGAGAAAAGTATACGTTATTCAAAGCTGAAACTAAAACAAGGTATATCTGAAAAACGATGAAGTCCACGAAAGAAATGTATGTAACATAAATTGTGTTTTAATGTGTTCTACATTTGTTGTATAGTAAGGTTTTGTCCATCTCTTACGGTTTAGCAGTTATGCAAAATTCCGTAAAATTCATCCAGAATAAAGTACTCTTCAGAGGTTATTCCCAAAAAATTCAAGGTATATTTTATTTTTCAGGTAAATATCTATAATATGCGATATTTTAATGAGAATCGTTACAGCCATTTTTGAGAAATCAAAGTTTTCGAACATTTTTCCATGTAAAGGGTAGTTGAAGTTGGGGGGCTTTCTTGAAAATCTTCCTGTGGCATCCTTAGAAGAAACCAAACTTAAATACCAAGTTTGGTATTCAAGGGTGTTGTAGTTTTTGAGCTATGTTGTCCACAGGTACACACAGGGACATTTTTCTAATCTTTTTTTGCATTCTGTGAGACCCAAAACATGTATTTCCAGTGTAATCTCGGTAAAGAATTTTCTGGTGGAATGCAATTCCTTCTCTGTACACTTTGTACATAGTAAGTGTAGAGTAAGTAAAAAGAAAGAAAGGATCTTTAGGAAAGATCAGTGTGTGTGTGTGTCTGGATTTGAAAACTTTTCTCATGTAATCTCCTGTGAAAGAGGTAAAAAAGAAAATTTTGGAAATTATGATCTCATTTAGTTAATATTGGATTCTTAGGTTTTGCAGTAGGAGCCTATCACATATGTACAGCATAAATCAAAATTGAAAAGTCGCTTAAGTACTAAGCATAGTATCTCCCAAATTTTCCACACGAAGGTTTTCAAAAAAATCCCCCACCCCAAACCACTCTTTACATGAAAAATTTCGAATATTTTTATTCCCTAAAAGGATTTTGATTAAACTACAATTTTATATGACAGCTAAAATGTATACCTTGAGTTTCCTGGGAATATTCTCTAAATCCTCTCATTCTGGTTGAATTTTGCATAACTGGTAAACTGTAAGAGCTAGACAAAAGCCTACTGCACAAAAATGTACATCTCTTCAAAATACAAACATTTTATTTCTATACTTTTTTGTTGCGGGGCTAACTATTTCCGATATATTCCTTGTTAGCGATTTAACCTTTAAAACACTTTTCTCAGACAGGAGGTCACCCATGTTTCTTTTGTGTTACTTCTGGCCAAGTTAAGAAGCCAATTTCAATGACGATCGCATAGCGACAGCTTTTAAAATATTTGACTAACGCTATAGCATAGTGCACTCCTTTAATTCCCTTCTGGTTACAAGGACCTAAGTAAACATTCTGATAATGCTTATCTCCATTAGCACGGTGCTAAAGGAAAATAATTTTCGTATGCAGTGTGTATAACAGCTCGAGAAACACAAATAAATGAAACACATCAGATTTTTTACAAAGGTTTCCATACTCAATGCTCCACATGATGAAATGTTTTACTAATTTGTTTCAAAATATTTACCGCCCCTCAAAAATACAGTAACATTTTCATATACTTTTTAGAAATAATGTTCCAATTTTGAGAACTAAATTATTACATTTTGAAACTCATGAGTTTTGGAAGATACAGAATTAATTTATTGCTACAATAATTAGAGTGTTGTAAAATATTATACGTTAAATCTAGTTTAAACTTATTTGCTGTAAATTTGGATTTTTATTTGAATGTTTTTATAAATGTATCCATTTGCTCATTATTTCCATTTAATCACCTCAAAGCTATTTGCGGATGGACTTTCAGATGAAGATATTCATCCCGGTGGTATAATAAATGCTGTAATGAACAGTGACATGGTTTATAATTATATTAGGAAGACTCGAGATCATTTAAGAATTTTTTCACCGATATCATTCATCCTTGGCCAACCAGGCTAAAGGTCGTTAGGTTAAAAAAACATTAAAAAAAAATAAAATAGATAAATAAACAAAAATGAAAAACAATACATTAGGCTTTGAAATTTGTACTTCATGTATAATGGTGCTATTAGCGGACAAAATGAAATTCACTTATGTATTATTCATTATGTTCTAACATTAAATTAGTTAGATTTATTAACCTCCCACCCTGTATAAATATTTGCGGATGAACTTTCAGATAAAGGAAATCTTCCGGTGGTATAGTAATCACTATAATTAAAAGTGACACGGTTTCGCATTATATTAGGCAGAAGAGATTTGATTGTAAGACTCCATTTGTTCTATTAATTTTCAGCGAAAGTAGATAGTTGAACCGCTGGGTGCAAGAATGTTGAGTAGAGACTCGAGATCATTTAAACATCTTTTCCTCGATTTCAATCCTCGTCCGATATGACCCATCAAGACGTTAGGCCTCAAAAAACAATGAAAATAAATAAACAACAAATAAAAACCACCACATTAGACCCTGAAATTTGTGCTTAATTTATAGCAGTGTCATAAGCGGACAAAATGAAATGCACTTGTGTACGAGGGTCAGGTAATAAGTCCCGGGCCTCACACAGATATGGTGCCACTACGCCAGTTAGACAGTGGCATCGTATAACTTAACTCTAGACTAGCTTGTATCCATAGTTACAGGTCAAAAGCTTGTTTACTTTTCGAATGACAGCATTTTAAACAAACGGAGGATTTGGAAAAACGAGCCGTGACTAAATACTTCCATTTGAAAGACTTAACTCCTAAAGAAATCAAGGAGGAAATGGACAGTACATTAAAAGACTCTGCCCCGACATATTCAATGATTAGATCGTAAGTTTCAGAGTTTAAACTTGGACATATAAGCACTAGTGATGAGTCTACCTTTGGCAGCCCTGTAGAAGTGACAACTACAGAGGTCATTGAAAAAAAACATCGTTTAGTACTGGAATACCGCAGATTAATGTTGTTTGAGATAGCAGATGCTGTAAACATATCAAAAGAACATACCGGTAATATTTTAAGTAATGTTTCTGGCTTTCAAAAGGTCTGTGCAAGGTGACTGCCGCGTTTGTTGACACCTGATCAAAAGTTGCAAAGAAAAACTGTTTCTATTAAGAATGTGGAGCTCTACCGCAAAAATCCCATTGAATTTATTACCATGGATGAAACTTGGATAAATCACTACACTCCAGAAAGTAAATCACAGTCAAAACAGTGGATTGCGCCAAGTGAACCAACAGTAAAAAGGGAAAAGTCAATTTTGTCAGCTAACAAGGTTATGGCAGGGTGTTTTCTGGGATGCACAGGACATTATTTATTATTAATTATTTGGAAAAGTGTAAAAGTATCACTTGTGACTACTACGCAAGCTTACTGCATCGTTTGAGTGATGAGGCGGAAAGAAAAGGACCTCATTTGACAAAAAAAAATAAAAATGTTTCATCACGACAATGCTCAGGCCCATTGTTTAGTAATTGCAATGGGAAAAAGGTACGAATTAAAGTTCAAATTGCTTGAACATCCACCCTATTCTTCAGATATAGTACTCAGTGACTACTACCTGTTCCAAAACCTCAAAAAGGTACTTGGAGAACGAAGATTTCACAACAACGAGGAGGTTATTGATGCGGTAAACAGCTATTTTGAGGACCTTGATAAATCGCACTACAGAGATGCTTAAATTAAATAAGAACACCAATATGATAAATGTATTAATTAGCCTTTCTGGAGATTATGTTGAGAAATAAAGCACAAAAAAAATTAATTTCTGTTTTCATTGAGACGCTCAATTAAATATCAAATTAATTCCACTTATTCACGTGCCACCCTGTATAAATATTTGCGGATGGACTTTCAGATAAAAAGAATCTTCCCGGTGGTATAATAATCGCTATAATGAAAAGTGACACGGTTTCTCATTATATTAGGAAGAAGAGAGTTGATTAAGACTCCATTTGTTGTATTAATCTTCAGCGAAAGTAGATAGATGAACCCGCTGCCTGCAAGAAATTACGTTTTAATTCCAGCTGAAAGCTTCCCTGCCGCTAGCTGTCTTTATAAACAGCACTGTTTCACTTTAATCAAACAAATGCGCGGAAAATTTGTAACGTTATAGGGAGCAGACATATTAACAGCTACAGGACACGAACTCCTTTCCTTTAAATTCCTCCGGCAGAAATGGCTCTACAAGAAGTTGGCAAATTAACTGGTAATATTTTTAATGGCCGGGGTTCGAATACTGCCGATAAAACTGGCGAGAGTTAACCAATTTTCTTCCATATGTGGACATAAAAGCTTTGAATGTTTACTAATATTTGATTGAGATATTCTCGTTTATATAATACTATTTGAATTACTTTCTCGTACCTAATAGCTAGAAACATTTTCTATTTCAGTCCACCTAAAAGTCTACTTCTAGACATAATTGAAAATACAAGACTCATGTGTTGTATTTCTATGACTTTCTCTACCTATTATACCAAAAAGCTATTCTTACAAAAGCTTATTTACTTTCTCTATCCACCCTATGCAGGTAGTAGATAAACAAGTAATTTTATTCCACCTAAAAATTAGATGTCGAAATTTTGGAAATATGTTTTGAGGTCCCATAAATTAAAACAAGCGTTATTAAAAAGAATCCGCGCACCTGTATGTGTGTGTCTGTAGATACTATAACTAAACAATCTGATATGTTCAATTCATACAACTTTCTCTAGCTGATACAACAAACAACTTAAATTACTTTGTCTGCGACATGCTAATCATTAATTGTATTGTTTTGGTTGTTATTATTATTATTTACTTCCTTGTATATAGTAACAACGTAATGGAATACACTAACCTAAATCGATATTCAGTTTCTATATGAAACAATTGTAGTTCGGTTCGCTTGGCATGGCCAGCGTTGAACACAGATGAAACGAAAAGTAACTTCCGGTTTGAGAAAAGTTTAAGTAATTCAAGATTGAAATAAATTACAAGAAATATCTCAGAAACGGTCAATACATAAAACAGTATATGATAAATTATATATTTTAACGAAATCTATATTTTTTGTGAAGCAAGTTTTTGTCTATTTCTTACGGTTTAACCATTATGTAAAATTCTACAAAACTCATCCAGAATACAGAGTTCTTCAGAGGCCATTCCCAGAAAATTCAAAATATACATTTTATTTGTGATGTAAATATCTTTAATACACAGTATTTTAATAAAAATCGTTACAGCAATTTTTGAGAGAAAAATAAATTCAAAAATGTTTCCGTGTATGGAGTGGTTCGGAGCGGGAGGGATTTTCTTGAAACACCTTGTGTCGCATCCAAGAAAGATACTATTTACCAAGTTTTTGAGGTGTGCTGTCCACAGACACAAGTTCAGGGGTATCGTCGGGGTCTGTTTCTCGCGGCCGACCTCTCTGACCCATAGGTTTTCGGTGGGTTTCCCGGGTCACAAGACGAATGCTGGAGAGGTTCTTATTTCCTTCGAAATTAATTTCCCTTTATTTCATCCTAACCCGTCCCTTTTAAGGTTATGAGTGTCCACGAGGACTACGAAAGAAACCCATTCCTTGGAGGTGGCTGTGCTCTGCAAACACAATTCTCTTCGGCGGGATGGCACTGGTGGTTGACTCAAGTGGTATATCCGGGACTGAACCACGGGCTCCTGGCTCTTCCCGCGTCGAGACAGGAAGGGTTCGTTTTTTACTTTCTCTATACTCACTATGTACATAGTGTATAGAGAATTTAATGCACTCCACCAAAAAATTCCATACCAAGATTTCACTGGAAATATATGTTTTAGGGTCCCCTGTATCCAAAAAGAGTATTTTAAAAAAAAAGGTCCGAGTGTGTGTGTCCGTGTGTCTGTGAACACGATAACTCATAAATGAAAAGTCGGTAAAATACCAAACTTGGTATTTAAGTTTAGTATCTTCCAGGGATGCGACAAGAAGATTTTGAGAAAAATCCCCCCACCCCAAACTACCCTTACATAGAACTTTTTTCGAAAGTTTTGATTTTCTGAAAAATATCTCTAACGATGTTGATTAAAATATTGTATTATAAAGATATTTACCTGACAAATAAAATGTATATTTTGAATTTTCTGGGAATAGCCTCTGAAGACTACTTTATCCTTGATGAATTTTTCATAACTACTAAACCGTAAGAGATGGATAAAAACTTAACCCACAAAAAATGTAGAGCACGTTAAAACACACAATTCATGTTACATACATTTTATTCGTGGAGTTGATCGTTTTTGAGATATTCATTTTTCTTGGTTTTAGCTTTGAAAAACATATACTTTTCTCATACAAGAATTTGTCAACTCCTGTCCATACAAACAAAGGAACATCAGTCACATAGCAACCAGCTTTTGGCTTTCACTTTAACCTATGGTACTCCCTTATTGCGCTTTTGCTTACAATTTTTCTCGATTAGCATGAAATAAATAAAAGATAAGCTTATTAACAATAATAATTTACAGAGATATAGAGAAAGTCAAGTGAATGGAACACATCAAATTTTCTTTTGTTCTACTCTTGGCCAAGTAAAGAAGACATTTGCAATGACAGTCGCATAATGACAGCTTTTAGAACTTTTGATTATCACCTTAGCGCAGCGTATTCCCTTATTCCCTTCTACTGATAAGCAACTAAGTAATAAGAACATCTGCTAATGCTTATCTCGATTAGCATTGAGTAGAAACAAGAATAATCTTTTGTAAGAATTTTGTTTGTAGAGCAGCTAGAGAAAGTCATATGAGTGTAACACATGAGGTTTTTTTATTCAGGAAGGCTTTAAATTTACGTAAAGTATGCATGAAATGTGTTGTACATTTTACACAATTAAACCCTGTTTGTTGTAATATTTCGAAGAAATTGTGGAGTTTAGGATCAACAGAATGATCTTACTCATTACGATTTATCAAAGGTGTGACCAGGATCTGTAGCAGGCTCCAAACACTCCACCTAAGAGCAAATCCTGCTGGTGTTAGGATAAACCCTTCTGAGCATTGTGCTAAGTGAAATGTTGGCAATCATGGCGTGTTTATGTGGGTGATATCAGGTGTAGATGTTTCTCCTTTGGGATAGCCGCCGCTGTGCCTGTTTATGAATTATTCATGACTCTGCTGGCCGGGTGGACGGACTAGCGTGGGCGTGGATCTTGCTTCTTCACCAACATCGCCTTCTGACTACATTGAAATTAAACAGCAAGAAATGTAAGTCATCACTAGAGGTAAAATATATTGAGAAATAAATATATGTTATTCTCTTTTATGTCTCCTTGTTATAAAAGATCCGTGCATTGCTTGTATTCCTAAATATATAAGTGTATTTATCACTTTCTCTATGTGTACTGTGTACATAGAGAATAGAGAAGGTAATGCACTCCACCCAAAAATTCGATACCGAGATTTCACGGGAGTATATGTTTTAGGGTCACCTGTATCCAAAAAGAGCATTTTCACAAAAATGTCCTTGTGTCTGTGAACACGATAACTCAAAAACGAAAAGTCTGTAAAATACCAAATTTGGTATTTAAGTTTAGTGTCTTCCAGGGATGCGACACGAAGATTTTGAGAAAAATCCCCCCACCCAAAGCTATCCTTTACATGGAACTTTATTCGCAAATTTTGATTTTGTCAAAAATGGCTCTAACGATTTCGATTAAAATATCGTATATTAAATATAATTACTTGACAAATAAAATGTATATCTTAAATTTTCTGGGAACAGCCTCTTCAGCTTACTTTATTCTGGGTGAAATTTACAGAATTTTGCATAGCTGCTAAACTGTAAGTGATAGACAAAATGTTAACATACAGAAAATGTACAGCACATAAAAGCGCACAATTTATGTTATATACATTCTTTTTGTGGAGTTAATTGTTTTTAAGATATTTCTGATTTTTCGTTTCAGCTTTGAAAAACTTTTTCTCGTACAGGAATTTGTCAACTCCTGTCCATACAAATAAAGGAACTTCAGTCACATAGCAACCAACTTTTGACTATCACTTTAACCTATGGTACTCCCTTATTTCGCTTCTACTTACAAGGAAGCAAGTAATAAGAGTATTTCTGCTAATTTTATGTTGATTAGCATGAAATAAATAGAAACATAAGCTTTATAACAATAATTTGTTGCAGAGATGTGGAGAAAGTCATATGAATGGAACACATCAGATGTTTTTAATTCAATATGCTACTACACAGAATCGCTACAATTATAGTAGCGTAGACAATGTATTACAAATAATATACATTTTCACTCTACACGTACTATGAACATGTATACTGCTTTTAGGCATCAAGTACAAATAATATGTAACACAAATTACTGTTAATTCGTATGTAATGCCACAGAATATATAAATATGGATGTAATGAGTCTGTAACAGAAAACAGTGAAATTATAATGTTTCTACACGTACTATCCATATTACTTAGGGTATAGAGGAAGTATTGTATTCCTCCGGAAAATTCGATATCGAGATTTCACCGGGAATATATTTTGAGGTCCCTAGAATGCAGAAAAAAAAAAAAAGCATTTTTAGAAATGTGGATAGGAGTTGACAGGTTCCGGTGTTTGTCATAGCAGAAATAAGCAATGTCACAAAAACGACGAACTCCACGAAAAAAATGTATATAACATAAATTATGTGTTTTAATGTGCTCTACATTTTTTGTGGAGTAATTTTTTGTCCATCTCTTACGTTTTAGCAGTTATTCAAAATTTAGTAAAATTCATTCAGAATAAACCACTCTTCAGAGGCTATTCCCAGAAAATTCAAGATATACATTTTATTAGTCTGGTAAATATGTTTAATATACGACATTTTAATCAAAATCGTTAGAGCCATTTTTGAGAAAATCAAAATGTTCGAAAAAAGTTCCATGTAAAGGGTAGTTGGGGGTGGGGGGGAGTTTTCTCAAAATCTTCGTGTCGCGTCCCTGGAAGATACTAAACTTAAATACCAAGTTTAGTATTTTACCGACTTTTCGTTTTTGAGTTATCGTGTTCACAGACACACGGACACACACACACACACACACACACACACACACACACACGGACCTTTTTGTGAAAATGCTTTTTTTTGGTTATTGGGGATCCTAAAACATATATTTCCGGTGAAATCTCGGTATCGAATTTTTTGTTGGAGTGCAATACCTTCTCTATACACTATGTACATAGTGCGTATGGAGAAAGTAAACGAAAAGTCGGTTAAATACCAAACTTGGTATTTACGTTCAGTAACTTCCAACGATGCAACACGAATATCCTCACTCCTAACTACCCTTTATATGGAAAATTTTTCGAAAATGTTAATTTTCTCAAAAATTGGTTGATAACTTTTTATTAAAATGCCATACATTAAAGATCTTTATATGACAAATAAAATGTATGTCTTCAATTTTTTGGGAATAGCTTCTGAAGATTTCTTCATTCTGTATCACTTTGTATAACTAGTAAACCGTAAGATAAAGACAAAAGCTTACTACACAACAACTTAAGATATCAATTAAAAGCCAAATTTTTTCATATACTTTTTTTTTTTTTTTTTTGGAGAGTTGGCCGTTTTCACGACATTCCCCGGACTATTGGTTTCAATTAAGTCACTTAAACTTTTCTCGAATGGTAAAATTTCTTTCACGCCTGTTTACTACTGGCAAGTAAAGGGATTTGAATTTCAATTTTTTCATATAGCGGCCGGCTTGTAAAGACGCTTTAGCCTGTGCATTTTCGTATTTCCCTTCTACTTACAAGAAAGCTAGTAATAAGACTAAGTTTGCTTATGTTTATCTTGATAAACAAGAAGTAGATAATTGAATAATCTTTCGAAAAACGTTTGTTTACCGAAAAGCTTGAGGACATCATGTGAATGGAAAATATTAAGATTTTTTTCCTTCTACTTACAAGGAATCAAGTAGTAAGGACAATTTCTGCTAATATTTATCTCAATTGTATCATGAAGTAGATAAAATATTTTTAAATAATTTGTATCAGACATTTAGAGAAAGTCATGTGAATGGGACACTTCAGTTTTTTCAAAGACCTCGTCGGGGTTCGATGAAGTGTTGTCAAAAATCCTGATTCCCTCCTCGTAATCTTAATAACGCTTAGGTTTTGTTTTCTTTGCATTTTAGAAAACTGTTTGTATTCTGTTTTTAACATTATTTACATCACCATTAGCCTAAAATCTGTGTTTTGTTACTCAAATGATAAGGGATTGCGTCGAATATTATATAACACTTTGTGATTTCGCTATTAAATTGATTTGCTCACTATTATAAATGACTCAACATATTTTGTTTTCTGCAGTCTTTGAGGTATTACTGACAATGGGTACTGAATTCAAATGTCTTTCATTAACAAAAAATCGAGCCTCAAATTATAAATGAGCTATATGAATAATCAAATTTGGTAAAAATAATTTGAAATATATCTCTTTATTTATTTCTGTTACCATACAACAGAATATGCATATAGAAGAATGTTGCAACGCTTGGGGGGTATTTTTAATGAGTAGGCATGGTTTATAACATATGGTGTGCGTGTCAGTAACAAAATGAAGGCAATAACAAAAACGCGTTATTTTTATATATACTAATTTGCGGAGAATTTTGATGCGCCATTAATAGCTGATTCGGTTTACTACTAGAAATAATTATTACAACGAGCCATTTTTAACCAAATATACTTCAGCAAATCAGTGTAACCGTTTATTTTAATTCTATTGATAGAGAAATTAAATTGAGTTATATTCTATGAGATCTCTTTAATTTTTGTGGTTCTCAGCGTCCCATATTACTCTACTGACTCTACAGGGGGTCAAAAATGGAAATGGAGTTTTATTTATGGACGCTCTTTAACGACTGTGGCATTCAACGTCCCATTCTATATTGGGCGCGAAAGACCGGTTAATTTTGCTCAGAGGTCACTTTATCAGGCTTGAGGTTCTTTTACGTACCGTAAATCTACGACACGGGACCAACTTTCCTTCCGAAGAAGGCCATGCTTAGGCTTTTTATGCCCTGAAAGTTCATCGTCCTCCGCCGGGTATATGGTGACCATTACACCATGGTGGGCGACACAGTAATTAAAGTCTATAATGTTAAATAAGAACATTTTGCAATAACAAAACTAAGTATTGATAGGTGAAATGAAGTTTTTAGTTGTTTTTAAATTTAAAAGGTAATTTTATACTGTAAGCAGTAAAGGTTCTGTAGTTGAATTGGAAACATTAAATTTTTGGTGTGTTTAAACTGTTCTTGCACATCAGCGCCGGTAAGATAAGCAACCGTAGTGTGAAATTCTCTACCCCTACAATCACCCCTTCCTTTTTCCTTTCACCTTGCAGAGAAGCGTAGAGGTTACGTGGGCAACAGGAGCTGTTGTACTTGAAGAACAAAAAAATATGTTTTCCATTGAAATTACTTTCTCTACATCTCTGCAACAAATTAATGTAATAAAGGTTAGGCTTCTATTTACTCATGCTAATTGAGCAAACATTAGCAGAAATAGTCTTATTACTTGCTTCCCGTAAGTAGAGGCGAAATAAGGGATTAGCATAGGTTAAAGTGATAGTCAAAAGCTGGTTGCTATGTGACTGAAGTTCCTTTGTATGGACAGGAGTTGACAAATTCCTGTATGAGAAAGGTATATTTTTCAAAGCTGAAACTAAAAACAAGAAATATCTTAAAAACGATCACATCCACGAAAAAATGTATATAACATTAATTGTGTGTTTTAATGTGCTCTACATTTTATTTCTGGTAAGTTTTTGTCCATCTCTTACAGTTTAGCAGTTGTGAAAAATCCGTAATATTCATCCAGAATAAAGTAGTCTTCAGAGACTTTCCCAGAAAGTTCAAGATTTCATATTATTTGTCAGGTAAATATTTTTAATATACGACATTTTGATCAAAATTATCAATAAAGTTCATGTAAAGGGTAGTTGGGGTGGGGGGAATTTTCAGGAAAATCTTCGTGTTGCATCCTTGGAAGAAACCAAACTTAAATACCAAGTTTGGTATTCAACGGTCTTTTCGCTTTTAAGCTATGCTGTCCACAGACACGTAGACACACACAAATCTTTTTGTAAAAATTCTTTCTTTTTTTTTTTTTTTTTTGGATTCAGGGAACCCAAAGCATGAATTTCCGATGAAATCTCGTTTATCAATATTTTCGATGGATTGCAATACCTTCTCTATACACTATGTACAAAGTACGTGTAGAGAAAGTAAAATACGTTTTTTCTCTGTCCCAATCAAACATTCGCCATTCACTCATATTGCACACATAAGCCACCGTTGCACTGAATGAACCGGTTTCTTTGGTTCTAAGTGTATATTAAAAAAGAGTAGTGGAGGCGAAAGGGAGGGTAAGTTCACACCTGTTGTGCTTTCCTTGCCAGGCCTGTTGCACGTCGTCACGGACTCTAGTACAGCTTGTAAACCACCTCTTAATAAGCACGATTCCATCAACGTTTATGCTGATATAAAGCAGAAGAACGAATGTCGCTCTCGGCTTAAACGCCACTGACCGGCATATGATTGGATTTATCCCTTGGAATTCTGCAATTTTTATAATGCGCTAGGTGCTCTGCACTAGTGAAATTCGGTGCTTTTGGGTCACCTGCTATAATACCTTTGTTGCTTTTTCTATTAATTACTGCACTGTCGATGCGTTTAGTAGAAACTTCAGTTGGTATAAAACAGAAACACTCTTTGCAGTATCGTGTGCATTCTACGCCTTCCCGATGCAATTAAACTACGCTTTTGATTAATTGACGGGTTCCTGGATTTTTGCAGACTTGGACACGTGCGCGAAACAGTGATTCTATTCGTAACCGCCAGCATTATTGGAAATATGAGCACGTGCGCGAGCGGCGCCGGAGGTAAGAATGACGAACCCTTTATTAGTCTCCTGCATTGATGCTGGTATGTCACCGACTGATCAAATGAGCGTGTGCAATTAAGGAATATGAAATAATATTACAATACAACTTGATTGTATATGGTAGCCGGGCTTGTAGGCCGTGGTCTAAATGATTTTATTACCGACATTTCGTCGAAATCTTTATCCGGCATCTTCAGGGAACAAAGCGTAATAGTCTAACTCTGGAGTCAACAAGTTCGCAGATTTCGACAAAACGTTGGTAATGAAAACATTTGGACCACGGCTTGCAAGCCCGGCTACCATATATATCCAAGTTGACAACGCTAGCCGTGAAACCCTAAGTATTTAGTAATAGTAAAATACTTAAATTTTTCTTAAACGGGACTTTGGGTTTCCTGTTTCTTTTGTTTTACTCCTGCCTATGCAAAGAAAACCGAATATCAATCACACAGCTACGAGCTTTTAAAAATTTCACTATCGCCTTAATCTAGAGTATTTCCTTATTTCCGTTCTACTTACAAGGAAGCAAGTAATAAGACCCTTTCTATAAGTGTTTTCCTTGAGCATCTTGAAGAAGACTAAACAATAAGCTTCTGTAAAAATAGTTTGTTACAGAACAACTAGATAATGTCAGGTGAATGGAACACATCAGATTTTTAGAACGCGCGCGCGCTTGTGGCGGTGTTTCTCTATACAGGATAACTCAAAAACAAAATGTTCCAAGGGTTCGTCACGAAGATTTTCAAGAAACTACCCAACCCTATGGTTTAAATTCAAAACTTTTGATTTTTCTATTAAAATACTGTATATTAAAGATATTTACATGACAAATAAAATGTATATCTTGAATTTGCTGAGAACAGCCGTAAAGCTCTCTTCCATTCGATTGATTTTTGTAAAACTGGTAAACTGTAAGGGATAGACAAAAACAAACTACACAAAAAAATTAGAGCTCGTTAAAACATACATTCATGTCATACACATTTCTTCTGGAGTTAAGCATTTCATCATTACTAGTTTTAATCTTAAGATACTTAAACTTTTCTCGAAAGGGGAATTATTTTTCTATTCCTTTTGTTTTACTCTTGGCTTTGTAAAAGAACCGAAGTTAAGACACACAGCGATAGTTTTTTTTTTAAACATTTGAGAATCGCATTCGCCAGTATTCTCTTCTACAAACAGGGGACTAAGTGATAAAATCATTTCTGCTAATGTTTATATTGATTTGCATGAAGTAGATTGAAGAATAAGCTTTCGCTAGAATAGTTTGGTACATAATAAACAGAGAAAGTAATGTGAAGGGAACACATAAGATGCATGTATGTATAATGTACATAGTAGATAGAGAAGATGTTTTATTCCAGTTAAAATTCAATTCCGAGATTTCAATAGAAATACACGTTTTATGGTCCTCTAAATTAAAAAAAACAGTTTTAGAAAATGGCCCGTGTGTGTGTGTGTGTGTCTGTGTGTGTGTGAGAAGAGCATAGCCCAAAAACGAAAAGTTGATTATAGATTTAGGTGCAGTATCTTTCAAGGATGCAACACGAAGATTTTCAGGAAAATCTCCACCTCCAACTGTCCTTTACATGTTTTTTTCCTCAAAAACAAGGATTTTCAAAAAACGTTTCTAACGGTTTTGATTAATAGATATACCATATTTAAGATATTTTTATAATGCATGAAATTTATATCCTGATAACTTTTATACAAATGTTGTATAACTGCTGAACCGTAAGAGTTACTTCACAAAAAATTTAAATCTCCTTAAAACAAATACTTACGTCATTCATATTTTGTGGAGTTAAAGATTTCTAAGGTATTCCTTGTTATTTGTTTCAATCTAAAGGTACTTAAACTTTTCAGAAGTAAGATATCATCTTCTTTTCGTTTCTCTTTTGTTTACTCCTGGTAAGCAAAGAGAACGGAATTTCAATTGTTTCACACAGGGACCTGTTTTTAAAAGATTTGTCTATCGCTTTGGCCTGGTGTATCCTCTCATTTCCCTACAAAGAAGCAAGCAATATAACTACGTTTGGTTTTTGGCTCGCTTGAAGGTAAACATCTTGAAGGTCGTTGATGTTTTTACATTCTCTACACGTACTATGTACATAGTGTATAGAGAAGGTATTGCATTCCACCCAAAATTCGATACCGAGATTTTACAGGAAATACACGTTTTAGGGTCACCTGTATCCAAAAAAGGCATTTGTAGAAAAGTGTCCGTGTGTCTGTGAACACGATAACTCAAAAACGAAAAAGTCGGTAAAACACCAAACCTGGCATTTAAGTTTATTATCTTCCAGGGATGCGACACAAAGATTTGAGTAAAATCCCCCAATCCCAAACTAACCTATTTAAAGAGAAAAGTTTGAAAGTTTTGCTTTTCTCAAAAATGGCTCTTAACGATTTTCATTTAAATACGTATATATTACACGACAAACAAAAATGTACATCTTCAATTTTCTGGAAATGGCCTCTGAAGACATTTTTATTCTGGATGAATTTTGTTGGATTTTGCAAACTAGTAAACCGTAAGATATAGGCAAAAACTTAATGCATAGAAAATGTAGAGGTCCTTAACATAGACAATTTATGTTGCACCCTTTTTTTTCCCTGGAGTTGGCCTTTTTAAAGATATTCCTTGTTATTTCTACTTTCTCTACACGTACTATGTACATAGTGTATAGAGAAGGTATTGTATTGCACCCAAAAATTCGATACCGAGATTTCACCAGAAATACATGTTTTGTGTCCACCTGAATCCAAAAACAGCATTTTGTGTGTGTGTGTGTGTGTGTGTGTGTGTGTGCGTGCGTGCGTGTGACTGTGGATAGCATAGCTCGAAAACGAAAAGCCCGTTAAATACCAAACTTGGTATTTGAGTTTGGTATCTTCCAAGGATGCGACACGAAGCTTTTGAAGAATATCCTCCCACCCCCAACTACCCTTTACATGGAACTTTTTTTCGAAAATTTAGATTTACTCAAAAATGGCTCTAAGTATATTGATTAAAATATCGTATATTAAACATATTTTACCTGACAAAAATATCTTATATATCTTGTATATCTTGAATTTTATGGGAATAGCTTCTGAAGACTACTTTATTCTGGATGAATTTTGCATAACTGTTAAACTGTAAGAAATGAACAAAAACTTACCACACAAAAAATGTATAGGGCATTAAAACACACGATTTATATTATACACATTTTTTTTTTTTTTTTTTTTTTTTTTTTTTTTTTTTTTTTTTTTTTTTTTTAGGAGTTGACCGTTTTTTAGATATCCCTTGTTTTTGGTTTCAGCTTTGAAAAACGTATACTTTTCTCATACAGGAATTTGTCAAATCGTGTTCATACAAACAAAGGAACTTCAGTCACCTAGTAACCAGCTTTTGATTATCACTTTAACCTATGATACTCCCTTATTTCGCTTTTACTTACAAGGAAGTAAGTAATTAGACTATTTCTCCTATTTTTTTCTCAATTAGCAGGAAGTAAATAAAAGAATAAGTTTATTAACAATAATTTGTTACACAGAAGTAGAGAAAGTCATGTGAATGGAACACATCAGCATTTTGTTTATTGTTTCATTTATATAGAGCCGTTTTTAACATCTAATGTCATATGAGAGGATTTGTACTTGAAACGAGTCGTCTGTAGGTTTTTTTCGTTTGGTTTAAATCATTTTATTTTCCTCAAACACACACACACACACACACACACACACACACACACACATTCGCTCTCACATACATATTTCCAGACTCTGTGGGGATAGGGAATAATTCTGGCTAAAGAAAAATTTCGAACCCTGGACCTCCGGGTGAGAAGTCACCTAGCTAACAGCACGACCGCGGAGGCAGTTCCTTGTTATTTGTTTCACATTTAAAATACGAGTTTCAACCATAGGGCAACCAGCTTTTAAAGGATGTGACTATCGTTTTAGCCTGGTGTATTCCCTTATTTATCTTTTATCACAAGAAAGCAAGTAATAAGAACATTTCTGCTAATGTTTATCTCGATTATCATAAAGTAGAGAAGAATATGCTTTTTAAAAATAATTTTTTATAGCAATGCAGAGAAAGTCACGTGAATGGAACTCATCAGATTTTTATAGTTGGTGTATAAATGCATTACAAACAAAAGCAATGACAATTAAAACTTTTTTATTTTTATTCTCAGTTGACGTTTTTGGGCAAAATATAATGAAGCATGCAGTACGCTCGTCCAATTAATTACTGGTACTTTTATATGTTTTACTTCAGACTTTCTTTATAATTACCCTCACTTTAAATTAGTTAGGAAACCTCTATTTAATTAACCTGCTTTCAGTTCTTGTGGAAATAACTGCTTGGCAAAGGAAAACCTCAAAATATACTTGGCTTTCGTAAATGAGATCAGACGCGCAGATGGAACATATTTCGCCGGGAGTGATTGAGAGCAATCAATTGTACTGCAGAACGGTGTTAGATCTGCTGGTCTTTGTAACGACAATTTCCCCTCTCTACAAAATTCTGAGCCGGAACACACACAAAGTCTGGTTCGGCTTTGAACTACCCGTGACGGAGATTCGCTCGCTCGTCTCAAAGACCTCATGGGGCTACATAGAACTTGCAAGGATCCGCTTTCTCGCTGGGATTCGTGCAAATACGATTAGTGAACAAGGATTACAGTTTTCCATAGCAGATAATTTCTTTATACGTGGGTCATCCAGAAAGCGACAGACGAATTGGCATAACTAAATAATAATTTTGAGACAGTAATTTTTTGACAATCTAAATTAGCCGAAATCGTGCAACGGAATAAGACTCACCGTTCAAAAAATTATGAAAATTTTGATTTACGCTACTATAATTATAGGAAAGTTCAAAGTAAGAGAATGAGCTTAACCAAGAGTACCACTAATGCCAACCAACATTCCATTTGAATTTAAGTGTGTTCAGTTTCCGTGTGCCTTCCGTTCGCAATGACAATTAATAAATTCTAAGGTCAATCGTTAGAAGTAAGTGTGGAATAAACCTTGAATTGCCGTGTTTTTCGCATGGGAGTACGTTGCGTGCTCGAGAGTCGGCAAACCATCGACGCTATGTGTTTTCTCTCCGGAAGGAAAAACGAAATATATTGAATATTACAAGGTATTACGATAAAGTATTGCCAAATTATTTAATTGTAATTTTATTTCATTGCATGCTCGTACTGTAAATGGAAGATTTTGTCTGTGTTCTTTTTTTTTTTTTTTTTTTTTTTGATATATATATCAGAGTTATTTATATCAGGAAATTTCATTCAGAGCAGAAACTGGTCAAAGTAAAATAGAGGGAAAACAAAACACCAGTATAAGTATTTTGTACAATTTATTCACATTAATGAAAAATCTGATGGGTTCTATTCACATAACTTTCTCTACATCTCTATGACAAATTATTGTTACTCAACTTATTGTTCTATCCACTTCATGCTAATCGAAATAAACACTAGTAAAAACGGTCTTATTACTTAGTTCCTTATAAGTAGGAGGGAAATAAGTGTATACACTAGGCTAAGCCGACAGACACATGTTTTAAAATGTAGTTGCTATGGGATTGAAATCCGTTTCTATACAAGTTCCTAGGTTTAAGAATTTTAGATATGAAACAAATAACAGGAAGTATCTCGAAAACGGTCAAGTCCAGGAAAAAAAAATGTATATGACATAAATTGTGTGTTTTAATGAGATCTACAATTCTGTGTAATAATTTTTTTTTTTCCTGTGTTGAGACTCCCTGAATTCAACAAAAGCATTTTTAGAAAACTTATTGAAATCCGTTTCTTTGTGTGGCTAGGAGTTGACAAGTTCTGTATCAGAAAGGTTTAAATATTTTAAATCTGAAACCGATAAAACGAGGTATCTCGAAAATGGTCTCCCCAGGAAAAAAAAAAATATATATATGACATAAATTGTGTAAAACAAGAACTGAAATAAATTGTGTGTTTTAACGAGATCTACAATTCTGTGTAATAGGTTTTTTTTTCCTGTGTTGAGACTCCCTGAATTCAACAAAAGCATTTTTAGAAAACTTATTGAAATCCGTTTCTTTGTGTGGCCAGGAGTTGACAAGTTCCTGTATCAGAAAGGTTTAAATAGTTTAAATCTGAAACCGATAAAACGAGATATCTCGAAAACGGTCTCTCCAGGAAAAAAGTATATATGACATAAATTGTGTGTTTTAATGAGATCTAGGTTTTTTCCTATATTAAAACTCCCTGAATTCAACAAAAGCATTTTTAGAAAAATGTCAGTGTTTGTGTCTGTGTCTTTGGGTAGCATCTCAAAAACGAAGAGTCCGTTAAATACCAAACTTTGTATTTAAGTTCGGTGCCTTCCAAGGAAGCAACACAATGATTTTCAAAGAAATTCCCGCAACCCCTTTACATGGAAAAATTCTCGAAATTTTTGTTTTTCTCAAAAATGGCTCCAACGATTTTGATCAAAATATAATATTTTAAAGATATTTATATGTCATTTAAAATGTATATCTTGAATGTTCTGGGAATAGCTTCTGAAGACCTGTTCATTCTGGATGATGCTAAACTTAAATACCAAGTTTGGTATTTTACCGACTTTTCGTTTTTGAGTTATCGTGTTCACAGACACACGGACACACACGGACCTTTTTCTGGATACAGGGGGTCCTAAAACATGTATTTCCGGTGAAATCTCGGTATCGAATTTTTGGGTGGAATACAATACTTCTCTATTTATATGTACATTGTACATATGGGGCTAGAGAAAGTAATAAAAATTAGTTTAGATTTCGTAATTAACGCCCTGAAAATCTCTGTAATTTTCTGTATTTTTTTTTTCTTTCTTTTACTGCCTCCCCATAAAAGCCAGTTTCAGAATTTGATATGACCACTTGGATGTGTGGAGTATAATATGGTGAAGAGAATTCCTGGAAGAGAACAAATGAAACCGCAGCGTCCCCTTCTTCACAGCCCTTTTCTTTCACCTCAGTCCTTGACAACTCTCAAACCCAGCACGTTTATTGTTCAAACCTTCAGAGCTAGGGATATGCCTTTTATTTTCCTCACGGCTTATCCATTTTGATGCCCGGTGCCTTCATCATTTATTACGCCTTGTTTACCGATTCTGGTTAAAAAGCACACAAACCCCGTCTCTTTTATCGAAGGTCGCATTCGCTTGCGGAGCAAGCACATTTTTCATTGCCTGTCGACGTTTATGCCAAGTAAACAGCCAGTATGCACGTCAACAAGAAATCCTGGATAAGCACCACCGCAATTTGGCAAGAGAGGAAGGTGGTAGCAGTCAGTGGCGGGTAAACCTGCAGTCGCAACAGTCTATTTTAGGAATAACAAGCGCTGACCTTTCATCCTAGCAATGCCTCTTCGATCAGCTAACCTCTATGTCCGTATGTAATAAATTTGTTATATATGCATATTCTCAATAGAGGACGGTCAAAACAAAACACGAATTCCATAGCATATATTGAATGAATGAATAAGTGTTTTTATTGACATAGCAATATCATACATAGAATTTCAACAATCGCACGCGTCCACAGACCGTACGTGCTTTTGTAATACACATTACAAGCAATATTAAAACAACAACAACAAAGAATTAAAAGAGTAAACACGAAAATAAAAAGACAAAGGAAATACACAGTCCAAAGCATTACTAAACAACAATAAAGAATTAAGAGTGAACCCGAAAATAAAAATACAAAGATATTCAAATATAGCAATTTAAATTTACAGCACAGAGTACACCTTCATAAATGCACCCTCTTGTAATAGAAAATTACACTTAAAAGACATATATACACATAATATATACAACATATATAAAACCATAGCACAACAGTGACCTAAGTATGACATAATATATATGTATGTAGAACAATGTAGTCACTTTTGTTTAGTTGATCTTATTCCCCCCCCCCCTTCTCTATTGGCAGCTTCCTCAGATCTCAGCTGTCTTGCCTTAAGTATAAATTTACCTAGCCCGTCCATGTTTTCCGTGACTGCCAGTAGCGTCCAACATGCTTCTAGCCCTACATTCGCAGTGGCAAAAAATCGCGGCAAATATTTTTTCCGCCATTTCTCCGTACCCCTACATCTTGTCAAGATGTGAGTCCACGACTCTTCCTCCTCGCAAATGGGACAGGTTCTCGTACCATTCTCGACAGAAATTTTCGTGCTCCTCCATGCTCCTAGTCTAATCCACGCGAGCCCCTCTCTAATGAGTTTGGTACCTGTTTTGATGTATTGCTCCATACCCCACTCCGATTTCAGCCCAGACTGTACTTCTAATGACACCTTCTCTGTGCATTGCGCAATTATTTGCTGTCTGTCAAAATATCACAGAGGCGGTTCTTAATTTTTCTCCAAATACTTCGCCTGTTTTCCTGCCCCGCCATCCAAATGTCTCCCATCCCAATGGTTTCCAACCCTTTCTTTAATTTTGATGCCCACGTCGAATTACCTTACATTCGCAACTGTTCACGGTAGCAGACTGCCCTAATTAGAGATTGGTTTCCGTGAACGATTCTCATCCAGTATTTAACTGCTCTGATTTTGCACTCTATCGTTTCACTATGTACCCCAAATTCCCTCATTATTCCACAGTTTGCCGTACCCCTCCCTACACCCAGAATTCCTTTCAAAAATTGGGTCCTCACTTGATCCAGATTCCCTGTTTGCTCCCACCCCCATAAACTCGTATATTAATAATGGCTAAGACAACTTAATTTAGAATAAAGCATAACAAATTCAATGTAGTTTCTCTAATTTTGTTTTAACATAAAAGCGCTTCATGATACGCATACTTTACAACAAAATCACAACTAATAGCAAATACAATAGTTAATTATTTTCCTGGGTAGTGTGGTGGTAGCGTGTCAGTACGGGGATTACCAAAGCCTAAATTGAAATGTTTGTAAACCACAGATTTTTACTTAAAATAGAACGTGCTAAAATATGACCTTCCCTCGTTCTGGAGGCACAGTACCTCTCATACAATTTTTTCAAGTTCAGTTCTGGTGGTAGATAACGTACTATTTTATTTCTTGAATAATGTGTCGCACTAATATTTCAGTAGATCTCTCATAATACACTCAGTCTGCTCTTAATTCCTCTAGCAACATTTCCGAACTCGTCTTAATCTATCTCTAGAAACAAAAAATACATTGAGGGTCACTAACAATGCAGATACTCAATAGATATTTGTGATTACAAACATCAAACATAATAACGTACCTGTCGCTTTTCTAAGCGTAGCAGCACATACTGGGAAATCATCTTCATTTCCACCTCTTATGAAGTGTGAAACAGACACAGACCTTTCTAGCTTTTTAAGTCCTGCTTTACTCTACACTGTTTAGCTAGATCAACTTTGAATCTTAGTAAAAAGTTTTCCTGTTCCACTTTTGTACTGTTTCTATATAAATTGTCTCGAAAATGAAATAGTTTATTTAAGCAGAAAGAATCAACGGTGCATTTACTTTCTTTTCCCTGTTCTAAATGATTAATGTCGTCATTTTAGGGCCAACTGTATATCTGCCACTTTTAGATTGACGTTTTCTACTACTCTTCGGGCCCTTTTCAGTCATTTGAAAACGGCTTCTGCATATGCAGGATTGTTATTCATTTTCGCCACTACCTACAGAACACATTCACTCCATAAAGCGGTCAAAAATACACTGAATTAACGCAGAAATTAAAATATATATTGCTGTACAATTGTTGTCGAAAAACCAACACATGGCATTGTTGTAACATTGTTGTGAATTTGATGATAATGGGATAAAGGTGAGAGATGATTTATTGAAGGATATGTTGAGTTGAGTGAAAATTTAAGAAATGGAGATGTCGAGTTTTGTGAAAACGCTCTATATTGAGGCACTCTTTTCAATGGGAAATATTGAGTTTTGAGATGTTATGAAAGGTAGACTTCTCACCCGGTGTTCCCGGGTTCGATTCCCGGCTGGGGTGGGGAATTTTTCTTTAACGAGAATTATTCCCTATCCCCCACAGAGTCTGGAAGTGTGAATGTGTGTGTTTGAGGAATATAAAATCGATAAAACCAACGTAAAGAACCTACAGACAACGAGTTGTTTCTAGTACAAAGTCTCCGATATGACCTTAGATGTTAAAGGGGCTATATAAAAAAAATTAAAAAAAAAAAAAGAAAGGTACATTCATTTGCTCTCATTATAATTGACCAGAATCCGTCAAAGCCTGCATTTCGAAAACAAAAATGACATTTGTTGAATTTTGTTAAAACGGTCCTCAATTTGTCAACTCCTCTCCATACATAACAAACATTAAACATTACTTATAAGGAACTAAGTAATAAGAACATTTCTGCATGAAATAGAAGAACAAGTTTACTAACAATAATTTGTTACAGGGATATAGAGAAAGCACATTAGATTTTCTAATTAAACAGAATAAGTATATTTGCAAGCTATGTTAGAATGAATGTTAGATTAACTTCTACACATATTGTTAAAAACTGAGCGTTTAATCAGTTGGGACTAAGATATAATCTAGTAAATACAATGGGCATCAATGTACATAATAACAAATACGGCTCTTATGGAAAGTGCATAATGAAAGTGGTCCGAATTTCTTTTTCTTGCATATACTGGCCTCAAGGCGTAACCATTTGGCCATCTGGGGAGAGAAAATACTTACATAGAACACACACCCAGAAACACACAGCACTAAACATCCATCCCCATAGCGGGATCCGAACCCGTATCCCTTTCGCGATAGAGCGTCAGCGTCAAGGGACTTATTTTATCCTTAAATATGTTTTGTAGTCGGCTTACCGTCCTCCTATTTTAGGAATGATACTCTTCTAGGACAAGCAGGTGCCTAGGGGGCCAATTGGTGGAATGAGTGGCGGGGGAAACCGGAGGACCGAGAAAACCCGCCCAAATTCCCCTTCCTTCATTACAAATTCCACTGTGGGCGCTTAGTGGGAAACCAGCTGCGAGTTGTGTTGCCTTTAATTAAATTCATGAAAGAAAAATGTTGCTTACAAATGTTTGTGGAGCCTACCTCACATGAATCTTGGACCAGGAACGCAAATTTCAGAAAACCTCTCTAAAGAGACGTAGTTCCAAAATTCACCCAAATTAAAAGAAGTGCTGTTTAAATTTAACACAAAGGGCTTAATACCACTTTCTCTACACGCACTATGTACATAGTGTAAGGAGAAGGTAATGTAGTGAACCCAAAAATTCGATACCGAGATTTCACAGGAAATACATGTTTTGAGACCCACTGAATCCAAAAAAAAAGCATTTTTATAAACATGTCCGTGTGTGTGTGTGTGTGTGTGTCTGTGGGCAGCAAAGCTCAAAAACGAAATGACCATTAAAAACCAAACCTGGTATTTAGGTTTGGCATCTTCCAATGATGCGACACGAAGATTTTCAAGAAAATCCCCCAACTGAACTAACTTTTACATGGAACTTTTTTCGAACATTTTAATTTTCTCAAAAATGGCTATAACGATTTTGATTAAAATGTCATATATTAAAGGTATTTACACAACAAGCAAAAAGTATACATTGAATTTTGTGGGAATAGCCTCTGAAGACCACTTTATTCGGGATGAATTTTACGGAATTTTGCATAACTGCTAAACCGTAAAAGATGGACAAAAACTTACCACACAGAAAATGTAGAGCACACTAAAACACACAATTTATGTTATATACATTTTTGTGGAGTTGATCGTTTTTAAGCTATTCCTTGTGTTTAGTTTCAGCTTTGAAAAACTTATATTTTTCTCACACAGGAATTTGTCAACTCGTGTCCATACAAACAAATGAACTTCAGTCACATAGCAACCAGCTTTTGACTATCACTTTAACCAATGGTACTCCCTTATTTCTCTTTTACTTACAAGGAAGGAAAGTATTTCGGCAACTTTTTTCTCAAGTAGCATGAAGTAAATATAAGCTAAGTTTTGTAACAATAATTTGTTGCAGAGATGTAGAGAAAGTTATGTGAATGGAACACATCAGATTTTTTTTATTTCTGTTGTTTCCATTTCGAGGGATGGGAAATATTTATGGCTCTGAAACTCCGAAGTACAAAAACTCTTTGGATTCGAAAGAGGAAGAGATTATAATGATAAATAGGTTCACATTGGATCTTGAGTATTGGCAGGCGTTTCAAGATTCTTGACGTGCTATTGTTTGGCCCGCAGGCACAGGATTGGCTGCCCCTGTTCTATGATATGACGTAGCAGTGTCACCTGAGGGTGCTCGCAGTCTCTTGTTACGCGTGGAGTTAAACTGCTACCTTCACCAAAGATATTACGTTACGCGTGGAAATCTTTTATTTTTTTATGGTGTTTTCTTATTTAAAGGAGTGCATGATGAGCTTCGCGTGCAATTCGAAACCATTTATTTCAGTAAACAGATTACTTTACTCATTCTAATTAAGATCCGTTCCACTTCTCGTAGAGAAAATTTGCAAACGCAAAACCTGGTTGTACCTCTTTAATTCAAAAATGGCTGTGAGGAGTTTCTTTGACCTCTAATTGGGAAAGTAAATTCTGGTGAGTGTTTATATTTTGCTGTATGCTGTATTGCTTATACGTTACTATTATTTTATGATAATATTAAAAACAGTTTAATTACATTTATGTCGAACGTGTCTTGTTCCTTAACAAAAATCTTGTGTTCCATTCACATGACTTTTGCTTAATCTCCACTACAAATTATTCTTACAAAGCTTATGCTTCCTTTTACTAATAGAGAAAAAAGTTAGCAGAAATAGTCTTACTTGCTTCCATGCAAGTAGAAGGGAAATAAGGGAGTAGCATAGGCTAAAGTTTAGCCAAAAAAGCTGGTTGCTATGTGAATGGAATTCCCTTGTTTGTATGGATTGAAGTTGACAAATTCCCGTGTGAGAAAAGTATGTTTTTTAAAGCTGAAACCAGTTACAAGGAATATCTAAAAAAAAACTGACGTGTTACATTCACATGACTTTCTCTATATCTCTTTAACAAATTATTGTTAAAAAGCATATGCTTCTATTTACTTCATTCTAAACGAGAAAAAACTATCAGAAATGGTCTTATTACTTGTTTCCTTGTGAGCAGAAGCGAAATAAGAGAGTAGCATAGGTTAAAGTGATAGTCAAAAGCTGGTTGCTATTTGACAGAAGTTCCTTTGTTTGTATGGGCAGGAGTTGACAAATTCCTGTATGAGAAAAGTATAAGTTTTTCAAAGCAGAAACTAAAAACGAGGAATATCTTAAAAAACGAACAACTCCAAGAAATATATATATATAAATTGTGTGTTTTAACGAGCTCTACATTTTCTGTTACGTAAGTTTTTGTCTATGTCTTATGGTTTGCCAGTTATGCAAAATTCCGTAAAATTCATCCAGAATAAACTAGTCTTCAGAGGCTACTTCCAGAAAATTAAAGATATGCATTTTATTTGGCATATAAATATCTTAAATATAAGAGATTTTAATCGAAATCGTTAGCCATTTTTCAGAAAATCAAAACTTTTGAAAAAAGTGTGATGTAAAGGGTAGTTGGGATGGGAAGATTTTCTTGAAAATCTTCCGTGTCGGATCCTTGAAAGATTCTAAACTTACATCACAAGTTTGGTATTTAACGGTTTCTTCGTTTCTGAGCTATGCTGTCCACGCGCGCGCGCACACACGCAGATCTTTTTCCAAAAATCTGATGTGCTCCATTCACATGACTTTCTCTACATCTCTGTAACAGATTATTGTTAAAAAGTTATGTTTCTATTTACTTCATACTAATCAGAAAAAAATATCAGAAATAATCTTATTACTTGCTTCCTTGTAAGTAGAAGCGAAATAAGGGAGTAGCACAGGTTAAAGGGACAGTCAAAAGCTGGCTGCTATAGCACTGAAATTCCTTTGTTTGTATTAACAGCAGATGAAAATTTCTGTATGAGAAAAGTATAAGTTTTTCAAAGCAGAAACCAAAAACAAGGAATGTCTCAAAAACAATGAATTCCGCGAAAAAATGTTTATAACATAAATTTTGTGTTTTAACAAGCTCTACATTTTTCGTGGAGTACGTTTTTGTCCATCTCTTACGGTTTGCATTTATTCTAAATTCCATAAAATGCATCCATAATAAAGTACTCTTCAGAGGCTATTCCCAAAAACTTAGTTATACATTTTATTTGTGAGGTAAATATTCTTAATATATGATATTTTAGTGAGAATTGTTAGAGCCATTTTAGAAAATCAAAATTTTCGAAAAAAGCTCCATGTAAAGGGTAGTTTGGGGTGGGGCAATTTTTCTCAAAATCTTCGTGTCGTATCCCTGGAAGATACTAAACTTAAATACAAAGTTTGGTATTTTACCGAATTTTCGTTTTTGAGCTATCGTGTTCACACACACACACAGGGACCTTTTTGTGAAAATGCTTTTTTTTTTTTTTTGGATACAGGGGACTCTAAAACACACATTTCCGGTGAAATCGCGGTATCGAATTTTTGGGTGGAGTGCAATACCTTCTCTATACACTATGTACATAGTATGTATAGAGAAAGTAAAAATGTATTTTTTAGATTCAGGGTTGCCCAAAACATATATTTCCGGTGAAATCTCAGTAGCATATTTATGGATGGAATACAATACCTTCTCTATACACTTGTACATAGTGTGTATAAAGAAATTAAAACGGTCCACTCCACGAAAAAAATGTATACAACATAGTGTGTTTTAACGGGCTGTACATTTCCTGTTTTGTTTTTTGTCTATTTCTTGCGATTTACCAATTATACAAAATTGCGTAAAATTCATTCAGAATAAAGTAGTCTTCAGAGGCTATTCCCATAAAAATGAAGATATACATTTTGTCACATGAATATCTTAAATATAAGGAATTTTAATCAATATCGTTTGAGCCATTTTTGAGAAAAACAAAACTTTCGATAACTGTTTCATGTAAAGTGTAGTTGGGTGTTGGGGGACTTTATTAAACATCTTCGTGTCTCATCCTTGGAAGATACTAAACTTGATTCCCAAACTTGGTATTTTACCGACTTTTCGTTTTTGTGCTATCGTGTTCACACACACACACGGATCTTTTTCTAAAACTACTTTTTGGATATCTTCAGGGGACTCTAAAACATCTATTTGGAGTGAAAACTCGGTATCGAATTTTTGGGTGCATTACCATACCTTCTCTATACACTATGTACATAGTACGTGTAGAGAAAGTAAAAAGCTTAGAAGTTGTTTTTGGAAACTCCATTTATACCCTTATTTCGATCCAGTTCATTTAGAGAGTTAATCTAACCTCGACGAAAACTCGAAACCAGAGGAACCCGTTCGCTAAATCTTAATGGCCTCCGCTTGCCTGAAATTTATTTTTCTAAAACTCACTTATAATCACGTATAAGAGACAATGTCCATTCAACTTTAACTTACCTTAATATTTCGCTGATTCAACGCGAGCTGCTTTCTTTAGGTTTATATTTACACTTGAGCAAACACTCTGTTTATATATCCGTATTTCATAAATAGCTCAACAACTTGTTCTGACGAAAACTCAATACACCGAAAATAACTCAGCTCACATCCACTTTTCAAATATGTACATCATGGCCATTGCTTCTTTTCCAGTACAAAGCTATTAACCAACTCAAAATGTCTAATGACCTGTCACGTGATCAAATCATCGAATATCATTGGCCACAAAATCCTCTCGTACCATTTGGCAGAACAATTAATGAATGAGATCATCCGAATTACTGGATTTACTTAGTAAGACACGAAAATGTGCTAAGTACTTGAAATTAGTAAACACTTTAAACATTAATTACTTAAAACCCAAGCACTATAGACGTACTCCAAGTAGAAGTTTGGGTACATTCTATACATGGAAACATTCATAAATCCTTTCTCAAGTTAAACTAAACTTTTTCCCTTAACTAAACGCGACGTAACTCAATAGTTTGCATTTTTAGATAAAATAATCTTGTTGTGTGTGTAGCGTAGTTTTAAAATGAAAAGTCCGTAAAATATTAAACTTGGTATTTAAGTTCATTATCTTCCAAGGTGTCTGCACGAAGATTACATGGAAATATTTCCGAAGATGTTTTATTTTCTCAAAAATGGCTAATGATTTTGATTAAAATACTGTATATAAGATATTTACATGACAAAAAAAATATATATATGCTGAATTTGCTCTGAAGAGCTCTTTATCCTGTATGAATTTTGATGAATTATGTATTAATGGTAACCCGTAGAGATAGACAAAATCTAACTACATAAAATACGTAGTTATCTTTAAAATACAAAATTTATGACATATAAATTTATTTAAGAGCTGACCGTTTCTGAGATATTCCTTGTTGTTTATTGGTTTCAGACCTTAAATACTTGCACCTTTCTTATATAGAAAATTGTCACTTCTTAGCCATACAATACAAATTCTCCTATTTGTTATAAATAATGTCAGGATTAGATGAACTTAACGTAGCATAAAAGTTTTAATATTGTCGTGTATTATATAAAATAGAGCTGTGGTTGACTTAACCTGACTTAACTTAGCGTGACGTAACAAGATTTTTCGCAAGGTCAAACTTTTCCTTCTCCTTACGTGCTAAATGATGTCTCATAGAAATATAAACCAATCAGCGTGAAGCAGTAGCATGATGTAAACTATCAGTCAAGAGTAATTCCTGTTACGTTAAGCTAAATAGCATTTCAATACGTCTTCAGTTTAACAAGATTTTTTTAAGCTCACGTTATGCTCCGTCACGTTAAGTAATGTGCATGGTATTCCAGGTTTAAAGGTAATATTGCATTCCAACCAAAATTTCACTGGAAATGTTGTTTTGAAGGCCACTGAATTCAATCATTTTAGAAAACCTTCTCGTGAAGTGTGGGTGTGTCTGTTTTTGAACAACATAACCCTGGATAACTGGAACTTAATTCAGCATCTTCCAACTACAACGTTTCCATGGGGAGTTTAAATCGATTTGGGTAAAATTCCATCTGAATACGATCCGTTTCGCATGTTAAACTGTTTCCAATTGTGATGTATTGAATATGTTAGCTTGGAGAAGTAATTCAAGCTTTTATGTTGGTGAACTTGGATAAGCACGTTTTGAGGTTAGCGAATGTTTTGGGGAAGAATATATTGCGAGACTACGGAAACCATAAAAGTGTCTCTGTTGTATGTTTTATTACACCAGTTCCTGACGAGTTTATTACAGTAAAGAAAACCACGAGCGTGCAGTGTGTTGCAAAGAGTAAAGTAGCGTATTCAATATGATTTGTTTGATGTTTCCATATTTGTATTCGATTCCCATTCCCATCCTACTTTCTAAGAGTATCGGATATAAGATTCAATACCAGTTTAATACACGTTTCCATGCAGTTTTATACACTAAAACGTTTTTAAAAAGTCTTTGTTCCATTCACATGTGTTTTTCTACCTGCTCGGTAACAAATTGTTCTTACGAAAGCTTATTGTTCTATTTACTTCAAGCTAATCAAGATACATATTAAGAGGAATTGTCTTATTACTTAGTTTCTGACAGGTAGAACTGAAATAAGGGAAAATGCTGGGCTAAGCTGGTTCCTATGTGATTAAATTTAGTTATTTTTGCATGGCCAGGAATAAAACAAAAGAAACAGCAATGACAATTTACCGTATTAAAAACGTTTAAAGTATTTACAAATTGAAACCAATAAGTATAAACCATTAGCTATAACAAAAATCAATTTTAATACTATTTCGCAATAATTTGCTTTTAAAAGAATAGACTATCGATTTCCTGCCTCCGTGGTACAGCCTGGGTAGTAAGGCGGTAGAATGTCTGCCTCATATTCAACAGGTCGTGAGATCGAATCCTGCTGAGCATGAGTTACCCAGAAAAGGTTTTTATCGTGGTTTTCCTTTATTCCTGAGAAGACGAATGTCGAGATCGATGGACCCCGAGATCATTTCAGCATCATTTCACCAATTTCATTCATCGTCCAATATGATCAACCAGGCTAAAGGACGTTAAACTAATATTGATTTACCTTATTGAATTTTCTTATTTCCTTTGTACAATTAATTGATGTAATAAAACTTCTTTCTGCTAACGTTTATCTTGATATCAGTGAAGTAAATAGAAAAAGAAACTTTTGTAAGATTATTTTGTTGCAGCAAAGGCAGAGAAAGTTATATGAATGTCGCATATCGGAGTTGTTATGTATATAACTTTAAAATACCCTATACAGTTTCCAGTAATGTATGGACATGTGTAAAATTCTGTTACGTATCCGCAGAGCTTCCGCTGCTTTGACCCTTACCTTGTGCTTCGGGGTGTCAATTGTTTTGTTCATTTTCTGTTCATCGGAAAAGTGAGTCTTAAGAACCCAAAGGATTTAACATTGTCCACTGTCTGTCCTGCATATGTCCAGGTCACCGCGCTATAAACATAATCATTTTTGAAAGTCGTTGCTTTAGTGTTTTTCACATGAACTGTAAATAGTCATTCATTGCAATAATTCTTAACATGTACGGTCTATGTATCCGTGCGATTGATGAAGGTCTATTGTATTTAAATAAATATATATTTATTAGGAAGTAACTAGAAAGGTCATTTCTGACAGAATTTATCTTGATTAGCATGAAGTATATAGAGAATAAGCTTTTATAAGACTAGCTGTTACTGAATTGATAAAAAAAGTATTGAGAATGTAACACATTCAATTTTTACTTTCTCTACACGTACTATGTACATAGTGTATATAGAAACTTTTGTATTGCACCCAAAAATTCAATACCGAGATTTCATTGGAAATATGTTTGAGACCTCATAAATCCAAAAAAAAAAAGAAACATTTTAGAAAAATATGCCTATATGTGTGTGTATAGCATAACGCAAAAACGAAAATCCGTTAATACCAAATTTCGGTTTTAAGTTCAGTAGCTTCCAAGGATGCAACTCGTAGGTTTTCAAGAAAATGCCCCCACCCCTAACTACTCTTTACATGGGAAAAGGTTTCAAAAATGTTTATTGTATCAAAAATAAATATTAAAAGATTTTGATTAAAATATTTACACGATATTTACACACAAATAAAATGTACATCTTGAACTTTCTGGAATAGCTTCTAAACATATCTTTATTCTGGATATATTTTTAAGAATTTTTCATAACTAATAAACCGTAAAAGAGAAAAACCTATTTAAACATAGAGCTCATTAAATCACATTTTATCGTGGAGTTTGCCGTTTTTGAGATATTCTTTTCTCATACGGGAGTTTCTCAACACTTGATCATACAAACAAAGGTACTTCAGTCACATAGCAACCAGCTTTTAAAACATTTGACTATCACTTTAGCCTATGGTACTCTCTTATTTCTCTTCTGCTTATAAAGAATATAATAAGACAATTTTTGCACAGTTTTGCTCGATCAGCATGAAGTAAATAAAAAAATGAGCTTTTTAACAATGAGTTGTAGCAGAGATATAGAAAAAGTCAGGTAAATGGAACACAATCAGATTTTTTTCCTTTTCAAACACACTTAGAAATTCCTATGCAAGTTTTTATCACTGTACGTAGCAGAACAAACGCTTCTTAGATGAAATTTTTGGGGGAATTATTTACAAAATCCATGGAAGAGGAAGAATTGGAAGACTAATAGGGCTTAGTGATTCTTGTTGGTTCTACAATAAGCCTTGATTATCGATCCAATTACGGTCCATACCAAAGTCTACTTAATCCTGGAATTAGTGCGTGGCGCTTGAGCCAGCATTTCCGAAGACGCCGGTCCCCATGACCGCGCTCGCTAAAGCGTCTCTCTTTGGTGCTTCGTGGGCAGGGGATCGTGGGTTCGAGTCCCGCCTTGGGCATGCATGTTACATGTTTGTGCAATGTGTATATGCTTGTAAAAGAAACAGTAAAACCAGTAATCAGTAAAACCTACGGGGGGAAATGTAAATAGGGATACAGTACCGGAGTCCTGATCAGACTCCGTTACTATTTAAAAAAAAAAAAAAAAAAAAAAAAAAAAAAAAAAAAAAAAAAAAAGGAGTGTTGTGCGTCTTCCAGTGGCTCGGAATTCGCTTCTCTTAAGGTGATGCATGTGTAAAATTTGACCAAAAGCTTTGAAGAATGTTGTTTCATAATAAAATGATGGTAGCGCCGTGGTCGAGTGATTAGGCCACTCACCTCCCTCCTAGGCAGTCTCCTTTTCTGAGGTTCTCGGGGATGACAACCACGTGATAGATAGGGTTTTTAGCTTTTTACGCCAGTGTTGTTTTTGAAATCGTTTTAGAATTTTGAAGATTAGTGACTTTATCTCACACTTTTAACTCTGGGGGTTGCTTTTTACGGAGCTTTGTTTTTTAATTGTCATGTTTGACTCAGTTCTTAAAACCTTTTCAGCCCAATTCTCTTCATTGTTTTAGTAATTTTAGCTCTTTTGCGCTTTCAGCACTGTGGGTTTACTTTTAGAGGGTTTTTCCTTCTAGTCTTCATGTGCAATCCAGTTTTATGTCCTTCTATGGCCATTGCCATATTTTTGTATATTCTCGGATTTTAATTGTGCCTTTGGCCATAATTTATTTCCAACTTCGTTTGCCCCTTTGTTACTTAAGCACATATGTTTTTTTTTTTTTTCGCTAATAGCCTCGTAGTTGAGCGCCCTTAAGCCCCATTCATCATCCCTCCTAGGCGGCCCGGGTTCGATTCCAAGTGCCGGCAAGTGGCATTTGTGTTGGACTTGGGGCTCCTCCGGTTTCACTCGCCATTCATTCCACCAATTGCTCTATCATCCATTTCGTTTACATTTCATATAATGCATATCCTCACGCTTATGTATTGCTACGGGCCGACCATTCGTTCCAGGTTCGCCATTCTGTGGTTTCGTACTGTTTGCTCTTCTGCCCGTAGGCATTTGCTTGTAATTCCTAAATTCTGGGAAATTAAAATGGTTTTAATTTTAAAATTTAATAAAACATATAATTTGTCCCAATTCGCGAAGATTAACTGCACATTAACTGAAGCTAGAGATAGCCGCATGCATAATTAATAGGTTCTCCCAAATTTACACTTTACTTCCTCCTAATCTGTTTACTTTCTCTAGTACGTATACCCACGTACAATGTACATAGTAGCTATTGTATTCCACGCAAAAATTCGATGTCGAGAATTCGCGGAAATATATGTTTCGAGATCCACTGAATCTGAAAAAAAGTATTTCTAGAAAAGGTCCGTGTGTGTCTGTATATATGTGTAGTGCAATTTTACTTTCTCTACACATATTATGTGCATAGTATATAGAGAAGGTATTGTAATGCACTCAGAAATTCGGTACTGAGGTTTCACCAGAAATACATGTCTGAATCCCCCCCAAAATAAAATTGGAAAAAGGTCCGTGTGTGTATGTGTGTGCCTGTGTCTGTGAATAGCATATCTCAAAAATGAAAAGATCGTTAAATACCAAACTTGACATTTAAGTTTAGTATTTTGCAAGGACGGGTCAACAAAATTCCTCCACCACAAACTAACCTATATATCTTTAATGTAAAATATCTACAAAAATTGTTGAACATTTTGTTTTTTCTGCCGAAGAAAGGAAACGAAATGTAGATATGAAAAGGAAAGGAACCGTGGTAGATACGCAACACCCCAGCATTCGCCTAAGCGACCACAGGAAAACCGCGGTTAAAGCCAGGGCCAGAGTGCGCGATCAACGGGGAGCGTACCCGGACCTCCCCTAGGACGAAACTCCTAAGCCAACTGCCTCGGTTAATACACAGGTAGTTGGAAAATGACTATCCACGTGTGACTGCAGATGCGTACTTTCACTCTCAGCGATATCTGGTGATAAAACATCTGCTTGCGATTCTGCAAACGTCATTTTACGCTTAGGCGAGGGGAAAAAAAAAAAGAATCGACAGCAAAGCTCCCTTTCGAATCGCTCTGCTATCAAAATAAAAATAGATTGGGCTATTAAATCCAGGCTGTTAAAGGCACGCTAGTGCTCGCAAGGGATGAAGAAGCATAAAAACATCTGGGTAATGCTCATTGATGTTTTCGCTTAATTTTGTGAACGTATGTAAAGGATTTGACTTTCGCACGTCTGCCGCTCTGAGATGGGAAGTATTTAAACGAATAGGCTGTTTTCTGGGCTCATTCCAGGTCATAATTCGCACCATAAATGTACGCTGCTCATTTATGAGCTATACAGTTGCCTCCTTCAGTGGATATGTTTGTCACTCTTCGACCTTCAGGATGGTTGGGGAAGCGTTGAAAATGTCTGTAGCGTGGTTTTTATTTTCTCTACACGTACTCAGAGTATATAGAAGATGTTGTAATGTACCAAAAATTTCGACTCCGCGATTTCACCACAAATACATGTTTTGAGAACCCCTGAATCCAAAAATATATTTTTAGAAACGTGTGTGTGTTTGGACAGCTTAGCTCAAATACTAAAAGACGTTTAAATACCAAACTTGGTTTTTAAGTTTGGTTCCTTCCAAAAATGCGACATGAACATTTTTAAGAAAATCTCCCACCCCTAAATACCCTTTAGATAGAAACATTTGTGAAAGTTTTGTTTTTCTTGAAAATGACTAACGATTTAGATTAAATGACTACATATTCAAGCCATATCCATCACAAATCAAATGTATATCTTGAATTTTCTGAGAATACCTTTTGAAGATCTGTTTATTTTGAATGAACTTCGGTGAATTCTGCATGAATAGTAAACCATAAGGGGTAGACAAAAACTTACTAAACAAAAAATATAAATCTCAATAAAATACACCATTTATGCCTTATACATTTTTTCGTGGAGTTTACCGTTTCCGAGATATTCCTTGTTATTAGTTTGTTGTAAAGTACTTGTATTTTTCTCAGACAGGAAGAGTTCGTTTTTCTTTTGTTATGCTCCTGGCCAAGCAAAGATGTGATTTGTAGTGACAATCGCTTAACAACAGCTTTTAAAACATTTGATTATCACTTTAGCATACCGCATTCCTTTAGTTCTCCTCTACTAAGCAATAAGAACATTTTGCTAATTCTTATCTCGATTAGCATGGTGTAGAAAGATGATCTTTTGTAAGAAGTTGTTTGTAGAGCAGCTAGAGAAAGTCATGTGAGTGTAACACATATTTTTAATGTAAAATCTTTACAGAAATATTTACTTTGTTTTTCTCAAAATGGCTGTAAAGATTTTGATTAAAATTCCGTATATTAAATACCTTTATATCACATATACACTTTTTTTTTTAATTATGTGGGAATAGCCTCTGACAATCTTTTTATTCTGAATGCGTTTTATAGATTTTTGCCTAACAGTTAAACAGTAACAGATAGACAAAAACGCATTACACAAAGAATGTAGATCTCGTTAAAACACACAGTTTTCGTAAATGTTTATGTAGAGCAAACAGCATCTGAATTTTTTTTAAGCCCCCTTTAACATCTAAGGTCAAATCGGGGACTTTGCACTTGAAACAGCTCGTTGTCTATAGGTTCTTTTGGTTCAAATCATTTTTTCCCTCAAACACACGCACATACATATTCACTCTTCCATACATACCTCCAGACTCTGTGGGGGATAGGGAAGAATTCCGGCTAAAGAAAAATTCTCCATCCTGGAGTCGAACCCGGGAGCTCCGGGTGAGAAGTCAGCTCGCTGACCACTCGGCAAGTCATTTCCTTGTTATTGGTTTCAACTTTAAACTATTAATCTTTTCTCAAACCAGAAGAGACGTTTCGTTTCATCTCTCTTCTATTTCAATTGTTTCACTCAGGACTATCGATTTCACTATCGATTTAACCTAGTGTATTCCTTTATGTCCCTTCTGCCAAAAGGAAGCAAGTAATAAGGCAATTCATTTAATGTTCACTTTAATTAGCATGTCGTAGATAAAAGAATATTCTTTTGAAAGGAAGGTTGTGTGTGTAACAGCTAGAGAAAATCATGCTTTTTATTTCTTTATTTATTTTATTGGTCTCACTCCTCAAGAAATAAAACCACCTACCTGTTGGCAGGTAACTCAAAGCCTCATAGAACCTAAGAAGTGTTTCATCACTCTTGTCGCAGACAGAACACAATTTTGCAATGTTATTAACACTATTTTTACTTTCTCTATACATGTTATGTACATAGTATATCGAGAAAGTATTGTATTGCACCCAAAACTTCGATACCGAGATTTCACCGGAAATATATATTTTGATATCCTCTGAATCCAGAAAAAGCATTTTTAGAAAAATGTCCATATGTGTGTCTGTGTGTCTGTGAGCAGCATAGCTCAAAAACGAAAAGTCCTTTAATAACGAAACTTGATATTTAGATTTGGTATCTTTTAAGAATGTGACAGGAAGATTTTCAAGAAAATCCCCCCGCCCTCTACTACCTTATACATGGAACTTTTTTCGAAAATTTTGATTTTCTCAGAAATGGCTCTAACGATTTTGATTAAAATATCCATATTAAAGGTATTTACCTGACAAAATGTACAACTTGAATTTCCTGGGAAAAGCTTCTGAAGACATCTTTATTCTGGATGAATTGTGCATAACTGCTAAACCGTAAGAGATGGACAAAAACTTACTGCACCAAAAAATGTAGATCTCGTCAAAATACACAAGTTTTGTCCTTAATGTTTTTTTTATGGAGATAACCGTTTCCAAGCTATTCCTTTTTATTGGTTTCAACTGTAAAGTAGTTATACTTTTCACAGGTAGGACGTGTGAAGTTTTCTTTTGTTTTAATCCTGCCCAAGCAAAGAAGCACCTTAGAATGACAATCGCATAACGATAGCTTTTAAAACATTTGACTATTCCTCTAGCCTAGTACACTCCTATAGTTCCTCTTCTAATTATAAGGAATTAAGCAATAAGAGTATTCTGCTAATGTTTATCTCGATTAGCAGTGTATAGAAAGAAGACTAATATTTTGTAAGAATATTGTTGAGCCTCTAGAGAAAGTCATGTGTGTGTAACACATTAGCAATTTTAAATGCTATTCCTTTCATCTGTTTGGTTTCTTCTACATCATGAATATTTTATTTTAAAATGTTAAGTGTTCTTTCTGCACTTAGTCGTTTGCAAATTCTTGTAAAGGCGTGCATATAATACACCAAAATTAATTCTCGCCACATATTTAATTAGGGAATGTCAACCTTCGGTGACTGAGCAAGTATTTTACCGAGTAAAAGCATTTAGATTGGCAGGATTTAGACTCGCAACTGTAATTTTTTCGTATTTCAGATTGTATTTTCATTTTCTCTGGCACGTATGTGCAATGTAGATAGACAAGGTATTCTGTTCCACCAAAAAATTCTGTACAAGGGTTTCACCGGAAATACATGTTTTTGGTATCCTGAATACAAAAATAAGCAGTCTGTGTGTCTCAAAAAAGAAAGCCCATTAAAAACCACACTAGGTATTTAAGTTTGTCATCTTCTAAGAATGGGTCACGAAGACTTCAAAAAAATTCCAAAATACCTTTACATGGAGCATTTTTCTACATGTATAACCAATAGATTTAATGATTCTTAATAAAATGTGGTATATTAAGTATATTTACATGGAAAATAGAATGTATATTCTGAATTTCTTGGGAATAGCTGCTTAAGTCCGCTTCATTCTGAATGCCTTTTTTTTTGTTTTTTTTTATTTTTGTTTTTTTGTAGATTTAACGTCTTTTAACCTGGTTGGACATATCGGACGATTAATGAAATTGGTGAAATGATGCTCAAATGATCTCGGGGTCCATAGAGCTTAAAGCTACTCGACATTCGTCTGCTCAGGATAAAGCAAAACCCCGAAAAAAAAACCTTGTCCGGGCAACTCATCCTTAGCGAGATCCGAACTCACGACCTTTAAAATGTGAGGCAGACACGCTACCGCCACACTATCCAGGCGGGCCAGAATGGCTTTTGCATAACTGGTAAACCGTAAGAGATAAAGAAAAGCGCTCTGTACAAAATGTGTGGATCTCCTTAAAACAAACAATTTGTTACATACAGTAACAAACATCACAACATTAACGATTTTAATTTTAAAATGATTAAACTTTTCTTAAGGAAAACCCCCATCCATTTCATCTTTTGTTTTAGACCTGATCAAGGAAAGAAACCCGACCTTAATGACAATTCTATAGATATAGGTTTTAAAATAACCGACTATCGTTTTAGCCTACTGTATTACCAATTCGTGGCAAACGTCAGAGATTTTCCCAATTGCGTGTAAATTTTCTCCTGCTTATGTTTTGTTTTGCACAGAACCAGTAGCATAAAATTCATGCAAAAGTTCATGAATTGAAGCTATAGAAGCAGGCAATTGTGTAGGAAACTTCAGTATGAATTATTCACAAACACAACGAGCCGATTCATATTAAAATAAAACTTACATGTAAACAAACATTTTTACTTTCTCTACACATACTATGCACCTTGCGTATAAAAAGAGAAACTTTACGTTTTAGGGTCCCTTTTACTAAAAAAAACATTTTTAGGAACAGTTCCGCGTGTGTCCATGTATCAGAGTGCCTGTGAGCACGATAACTGAAAAATGGCAAATTGGTAAAATACCAAACTTGGTATTTAAGTTTAGTATATTCCAGGAATATGACACGAAGCTTTTGCTGCGTCACAATGACTCGGTGAAGCAGTGTCCTGGAGTGAGTGCTCTATTTCAACAAATGTCAATGACCTCACTGGCAACCGTCACCAGTGTCACTAACATCAGCCGGTCCCCATAGCCGAGCTCGCCAAGACGTCCCGCTTTGGTGCTTCGTAGCGCTGGGGATCGTGGGTTCGAGTCCCGCCTTGGGCATGGGTGTTATATGTTTGTGTTTATGTGTGTGTTGTAACAGTAAGAAAACAGCAATCCAGTAATAATACAGAAAAACAAGGTAAAAAGAAGGAAAAAAAAGTAAATAAAAGTAGGGTATACAGTACCGGAGTCTGAAAAAAAAAAAAATATGAAACGATCCTACATGTTAAATTATGAAGTTCATTACATTAATTATTTAGCTCTATAAAATGATTTTACAGATTAATGTACTATAAATACAAAGTATTTTTATTTTAATAATTCGAAATATTAACTATAGCTTTAGAGGTGATCTGTAGAGTCAATTTTATAAAATTGCTCAAGCCACACTTAAATTTTACTCTCGGTTAAAGCTTCAACCCTTTATCATTCGAAGTAATGTTAGTTGTAAATGCGCAAATCTAATATATCTTTGCTTCTATTTAAAATGTATTGTAATTCATAATCTCTATTTGTTGAGGCATATTATAAATTATATAATTAAATATATAATTAAAACTATTTTATTTGTACTACTTTTACATAAATTTAGTATCATTGAGTGCTTTTTACTGTATTACGAATTCCCTGAACTCTCAATAAAATAGTAGAATATTATAATATTTTTTTATTTTTGGTATGTACAAAGAACTGCCCATCACATATGCTAACTCGAGTATAAAATATTTAATCAATTAGATAGTGGCTTCAATGACTTGTAGCTTTCTTGTTGAAAAATAATCGAATTGTCTTTTTCTCTTTACTTTCTCTTCTTGCAGATTAATATTGTTTTAACATGTTAATACTTTCCCCCAGACGATTCTACTATAGGATACATACATAACTATGAATGTATCTAAAATAAACAGCTTTCAGCATATTTAATTTAAACTGCTGTACAAACTTATTTATAATAAAAGTCTGATGTGTTCCATTCCCATGACATTGTTTGCCAATTCTGAAAATAAACTATTCTTACAAAGATTATATATGCGACTATGGTTACATCATGCTAATTAAGATAAACTTCAGTAGAAATAGTTTTCTTGGTTAGCTTCCTTGTAAGTAGAAAGAGAATACACTACGCTAACGCACTAGTTAAATCTTTTAAAGGCTCGTCACTATGTGTAAATTTGAAGTTCCTCTCGCTTAGCATGGCCAGCAGTGAAACAAGCGAGAGATGAAACAAAATGTGACTTACCGTATAGAAAAGTTATGTAGTTTAAAATTGAAAGCAATAACAAAGAATATCTTGGAAGCAGTCAACTCTACAAAATATATATATGGTGTATTTTAAAAATATTTTTATTTATTTATTTATATATATATTTATTTTGTGCAGTAGGTTTTCATCTATCTTACGGTTTACAACCACGAAAAGTTCATCCATAATGATTCTGTTTTCAGAGGTTATTTCCAGAAAATTCAAGATATACATTTCATTTGGAATGTATCTTTGATTTTAATAAAAATTGTAAGCCATTCTTGATAAGAACCAAATTTTCAAAAATATTGCCATGTAAACGGTATTTTGGGGTGGGGGAATTTTCTTGAAACCTTTATGGCGCACACTCCGAAAAGTTTTATATCTAACGGTATTTTCGTTTTTGAGCTATGCTGTACAGTACACACACATATAAATATTTTAGTTTCTCTATATTAATATGCTCATAATAGGTAGAGAGGGCCAGAAATTTCACCCAGAAATTCGATAAAAGAAATTTCACCAGATTTATAAGATTTGTGGTACTCTGAGTCCAAAAAGTATTGTTAGAAAAACGTTATTCATTTCAAAACTATTGACAAGTCATTCCAAAAAGATAAGTTAAGAGCCTCAATAAAGTAATCTTAGTAAATACAAATGGTTGTGTCTCTTCTCGCAACCACAGCAGGTAGTAGAAGGAGCGCCTTGGAGGCAAAAAGAAAATATAGAAGACGCATTGGTCATAAAACGAGTTGCTCTCTCTTAGCATACTCTTAAAGTAGTTACTGCATTATTCATATAAGACAAAAAAGTTTATAACAAATGCTACTACCGATGTGATTTTATTTTCATAATATTCAAAACAGTATTTATTACTACGTTCTTTGCTGGGCTAGATTATAATTTAACAAAATACGCTTAAAATTAATTTCTATTTGCAACATTAATCTTTCTTACCCACCCGCCACCTGCCTACCTACTTATCTACCTATATCTCTTCCATAATGCTATTCTCAGAGGTATGAGTTTTATCTAGCGTATATTAGAAAAACTATTTCCTAAGGTACACTCTGAAATTAGAAAAAGAAATAAAAAATATAACCAAAACGCAGAAATTATTTACCACCCCTTCTACTTAGTTATACAAATTTCTTTAATTCCTTGATATTTGACATGTTATAAAAATATTTTACAGGTAGATGTTCCTAAAATGTATAACTTACAAAGCCAAATTGCAACATTGTATAATTTTTACTCTTCATTAATCGGTTCCCTTAAGTGACACTGGGTTTGAGCTTTGGATCAACCTAACAAAATTATCGTTATTTATTTTTCCTACCACATGTGTACGATGTACATATTAGAGAAGGTGTTGTATTTCACCCAAATATTCGAAGTCAAAATTTCATCGCAAATTTAAAATTTTAGGTCAGCTAAATAAAAATCCTTATAAGGAAAATGTGTGTGTGAATGTGTGTGTATGTGTGGATAGCATAATTCAAATACGAAAATCTACTACATATCAAATTTGATATTTAAGTTCAGTATCGTCCCAGAATGCAAAATGAAGATTGTCAAGAAAATCCTCCACCCCAATCTAGCCTTTATATTTTCATTCAGGTTAAAAATATTTACTTGACAAAGTGTACATATTTTTATTTTCTGAGAATAGCCTCTGAAGATCTCATTATTCTACTTGGATTTTGCATAACTGCTAAGCCTTTAAATGTGTATATGTCTATGTGTGTATAGGTCAACTAAGGAAATACAGGACACTGGAAAAAGTAGAGTAAAAAGGAATACAGCGCCGGAGTCCTGACAAGTCTCCGGAACGGAATTTGGGGGGAAAAAACATAAAAGATATACAAAAACTTACTTCACAGAAAATGTAGACGTCGTTAAAATACATAATTCTCAACCGCAAATTTTTTTTACTCCTGGTCATTCAAACAGAACCGGATTTCTATCACATTGCGACCATATTTTAAAAGATATGGCAATCGCTTTAGCCCAGTGTATTCCTTTATTTCTCTTCTACCTCTTAAAAGGTACTAAGCAATTAGTCCTGTTCTGGTAATATTGATATCTATTAGTATGAAGTGGTTAGAACATTCAGTATTTGTAAGAATTTGTTATAGGTTACAAGGGGCATGTGAATTGAACACATCAGATACTTTATTTAAGGTACCTCAAAATCTAAACGTGTATAGTAAAGTTTCACTTGTGAATAAAAGCAACTGTATTAGTTTCAGTATTTCATTAACTATAAAAGCGAAGAAAGAATGAGAATGAGAAAATAACTTCACAGGAATGAAGTTTACTTCTAGAAGCACTGATAATCGTTATATCTGATAGGGTTTAATACCGTCTTTTAATACATATGGCTCCGCAGGCGATGACCCCGATGATGCATGGACTGAAGATAGAGTAACGGTGGAATGCGATGACGAGGGAAACCGGAGAACTCGGAGAAAACCTGCCCCTGCGCAGCCTTGTCCAACATAAATTCCGCCTGCGTGAGATGCGACCACTCTGCCAAGGCGTCGACACTGGTAATCAATTAAGTTTCGAAAACATGCCTTGTCAGAAGGTTTCCTTAAAGTTATAGAAAAGAAAGAAAATAATTCTGATGTGTTCCATTTTCATAACAAGCAATTCTTACAAAAGATTATCTTTATAATGCTAATCAAGATGCATTTTTGCAGAAATTGTCTTTTATTTGCTTCCTTGTAAGTAGAAGGAACACACTGTGCCAAAGTGGCAGTCAAATCCTTTAATAACTGTCTATGCGTTGATATTCAATACTCTTCCAAGGGCTGCAATAAAATGGAGATACGAAACGAAAGATAGCTCCCAGTTTGAGAAAAGTTAAGTAATTTAAAATATACGTCATTAACAAAGAATATCTCAGAAGCGGTTAACTCAAATAAAAAAAATCTGATGTGTTCCATTCACATGACTTTCTCTATAACTCTGTATATTATTATTGTTAATAAGCTTATCATTTGTTTATTTCATACTAATCGAGAAAAATTAGCAGAAATAGCCTTATTTTTTGATTTATTGTAAGTAGAAGCAAAATAAGGGAGTAGCATACGTTAAAGTGAAAGCCAAAACTTGGTTGCTATGTGACTGATGTTCCTTTGTTTGTATGGACAGGAGTTGACAAATTCCTGTATGAGAAAAGTATAAGTTTTTCAAAGCTGAAACCAAGAAAAAGGAATATCTGAAAAACGAGCAACTCCACGAAAAAAAAATGTATATAACATAATTTGCTCTACATTTTTTGTGGGTTAAGCTTTTGTCCATCTCTTACGGTTTAGTAGTTATGAAAAATTCATCCAGAATAAAGTAGTCTTCAGAGGCTATTCCCAGAAAATTCAAAATATACATTTTATTTGTCAGGTACATAACTTACTATACGATATTTTAATCAAAATCGTTAGAGCCATTTTTTAGAAAATCAAAATTTTCGAAAAAGTTCCATGTAAAGGGTAGTTTGGGGTCGGGGGATTCTTCTCAAAATCTTCGTGTTGCATCCCTGGAAGATACTAAACTTTAATACCAAGTTTGGTATTTTACCAACTTTTCGTTTTTCAGTTATCGTGTTCACAGGCACACGGACACACACACACGGATCTTTTTCTTAAAATAAATTTTTTGGATTCAGGGGACCCTAAAACATATATTTCCGGTGAAATCTCGGTATCGAATTCTTTGTTGGAGTGCAATACATTCTCTATACACTATGTAGATAGTGAGTATAAGGAAGGAAAATGTATATAGTATAATCGAATTATTTTCAGAAAATATGTGGGGAAAGGAGGGAAGGGTAGGTTTGTGCAGCAAGTGGACTTCTTCCCCCCCCCTCCCCATATTATGCCCGGGATGAAAAGAATACAAATGGACTGTATGACGTAAATTGTCATATATAGATATATATATCCTTCTCTAACATCTTGTGCTCATATCGTTGACCCTAGGTTGTTTAACGTTGGGTTTTAATAATTTTCTTTTTTTCAAACTCGCGCATATTGACACTCATATGCATACTTTCACACTCTATAGAGGGTAAGAAATAAGTCTGGTTGAACAAAAATTCCTCTCAGAGCCGGGAATCGAACTCGGGACATCCGGATGAGAAGTCAGCTCGCTGAACACCCGACCACGGAGTCAGTCTGCATTTTTTGTGTAGTAAGTTTTTGTCTATCTCTTACGGTTTACTAATTAACAATAGTTATCCATAATAAACCGTGTTCAGAAGTTATTCCTAGAAAATTCAATACATTTCGTTTGTAATAAAAATGTTTTAAACACTTGATATTTATATCAAAATCATTAGTCATTTATTGGTAAAATATTACATGTCCGGACTTGTAGGCAGTGGTCGAATATTAAAAATTGACGTTTCGTCCTCAGCTGTGGAGGACATCTTCAGAAATCAGGCTGGACACAAACGGCTAGCGACATCAGTTTGTGCCCAGCCTCATTTCTGAAGATGTCCTCCACAGCTGAGGACGAAACGTCAAGTTTTAAGTATTTTTATATTTGACCACGGCCTACAAACCCAGGCATGTTTTTTTTTTTTTTTTTTTTTTTGCCAATAATAACACCGGCCGTGAAAGCCTACGAGCATATTTATTAGTCATTTGTTCGAAAATCAAAATTTTCCATGTAAAGGGTTGTTGGCAGTGAGGGAGTTTTCCTGTAAGTTTTTATGTCGTATCCTTAACAGATACGGAATCTAGATACATACTTTTTGTTTTTGAGTTAGGCTGTCCACAGACACGCACATTCACGCAGGGACATTTTTCTAAACGTGCTTTTTTAAGTCAGCAGACATAAACATTTTTATTTCTGTGAAACCTTGATATGGAATTTTTGGGTGAAATACAATACCGTCTATATCTACTATGTTCTGCATTGTAATACGTGCTAGAGAATATAAAAAGCCTGTAGCTTCTCACTTGCGGCAGTACTCTTGGGAACATTATATTTTGTCATAAAATTCTCTTTCGTTAAACTTTACTCCCTGCAGTTCACCTGCATGTAGCAGTTTTGATTAAATGTAAATATTTAACAGTCTGCAGACTTTGTTTACTGAAGCGCATTCTCTGCTCTTCTTTTTCTGGTACATAATTTTTGTTATTTAACATGTAGCACAAAATAAAAAGATGGCTATTATTATTCTGTTCATAGGAAATATGTTTTCTTGCTGCAGATGCTTTATACAATTTTGAATTCTCCTGGTTACTGTCATGCACAATATCCATTTTGGAGATAGATACATTATGAAATAAACGTTTGAGGCTTATACAGAGTGATTTATGTAGAAGTGACACATTTCTTTCTTTAATTATTCCGTTGGAAATGTATCCAATGACCCAACTTTAGAACCAAATTAAGCAGAATGTTCTGGAGTATCTATTCCTTGTCACAAGATGCGCATATATTTGTTGGCAGCTGGCAATTGCATTGTTGGCAGCTGTTTCGACATTTTGTTGTTGTAGTCAACGTGAAAATGCAGTACGATATATATCTGAGTGAAGGATATTTTCAGCAAGATGGCGCTATATACCATACATCAAATGCATCCATGAACCTAATTGCAAGTTTCTTTGACGATCGGATAGTTTCCAGAAATCAGTGGCCACCGAGATCTCCGGATTTGACATCGCTGGACAGAGTTTACGCCACACGTCCCCAGACATTGGACGATCTGAAGCACATCACAAAGGAGATTCAAGCTATTGACAATAGAGCCCTCCAACGGGTGGCCAGTAACTTGGAACGACGTGTTGAGTTGTGCTTTATGCAGGATGGAGGACATTTTCAACATTTGCTAAGGAGGTAAATAATCTCCCAAAATTCCTCTACAATTTAGGTATAACAAGTTGTAGCTATAAGAACTAAAGCTTTCCTGGCGACGTGTTAATTCAAAATCTTCTCGGGCTTCTAGCCAGGTAAAAGTGCAAATTCTTCGAAACGTTGGTGTCAAGCCAAGTTTTTACCTGGCTAGAAGCCCGAGAAGATTTTGAATTAAGTTGTAGCTAGTATAATATGTTTTGAAACAATTAATGAAAGAAATGTGTCAGCTCTGTATAAATCACCCTTGTATACGAATATAGATTTGAATAAAAAACTGGCCCATAATGACCTGATTAAGTTATTATTGACAAATGTAGTTGCTTCCTCTTCAGTTCTGAGGTAGTGCTGTTTAAGCTGCTACCTTGGCAACGTAATATACCACGAGTGCTTTCATCTTGAACTGGAGCGAAGTGACGGTAGTGAATTGTCCTAAGAGATGAAAACACGAGTTGTATTTGGTAAGACAATTCAGCGAAATAGACTATTAATAATCTATAATATATAGTAAGGGAAATTTTATCAGGTTATGATTGTAATACATTAGTTCTCAAATGGTTGATGACGCATTCAACCATGTTTATTTACCGATTTTTCTTTTTTTCTTCACTGCCTCCTGAAGTATGATGTGGCCGACCGTGTCTACACCCAATATACTAATATCGATAGAAACAACAGAAATAGGGAACTATTATTTTATTTCATCTTTTAATAACGAATACATGAAATGGTAACAAACGTTATTTTATTTTAGGTAGACCGCCTGGGTAGTGTGGTAGCGTGTATGCCTCACATTTCAAAAGGTGCGAGTTCGAATCTCGCTTAGGGTGAGTTACACGGATAAGTTTTTTTCGGGGTTTTCCCTTATCCTGAGAAGACGAATGTCCAGTAACTTTAAGCTCCATGGACCCCAAGATAATTTGAGCATCATTTCACCAATTTCATTCATCGTCCGATATGACCAACCAGGTTAAAGGACGTTAAAAGAACAGTTCTATTTGAGGTTAGTGCACTCATCTCATACATTAGAAATACAAATAAGGATTATTGTCATTCCTTTTTTGAACTAAATACATTATTAACTGGATAAAACTTTAAATAAATATTGTAACTGAATTAATTGAAAGTACAATTGTGGAACTGGTTGTTATTAAAAGTTAAGGTTGGCTGCCTGAATTCTCACCTTGTTACCAATAACCAAGACAGGGGATTAAACAAACGAACATCAGGTGCGACAAGATTTCAAAGAAATTAACATCAGCTGCGATAAGATGTTTTGACAATATCGTTCTGTTCAGATAACGGCAATTGGTTGAAGTTGCCTAATCTCGGCCATTCCATTGGCGGTTTAATAGTGGAACTTAATTACCTCCGAAATATAGCCAAGCTACCGAAGAGTAAGTTTACATGCCCACATGTTTTCACTAAGGACTGTTTTGGAAAAGTTTTGTAGAACTTAGGTGCAAAAATAAAACCCTAATACACACGAGAACTTTGTCTTCGTCTCCATATTGTTGATAAAAGCCCTCGTGTAGCTGTCACTAAGGTTAAAGTGATGAATCAGAAAAATGTAATTTCTCACGCTAAAATAATGTGAATTATAAACTTTAAGATAGTATATCAGTTTTTACAAGATTGTGTATCAAGATTTGAACTACAAATCAGCAGAAGTTATAAATGGGTAGGCGCATGCTTATTGATTAGGTTCTTGCAAATGTTTTTCAACTTTTGCATATTCAAAATATTCCAGATGTTGCAAATGTTTACTAATTTGTATAAATACTTTTGTACTGCTGCTTAAAAGCTCATCAAAGAAAATGATAATATTACTTTTTCGACACAAATTGAAATTTTGAGAAATAAAAAATCATGAAGTTTGGAGAGTACGAATTGTAACAATTTTTCTACAATAAACAAGGTTGGAATAAGAAAAAATGGTATGATTGATTATTTTTGAACTTATTTAATGAAAAACTTGAATTTTTAATGTGAATATTTTCAGGTGACCCATTTTTATTAGAGAAATGAGCTTAGACACTAAACTATTATTTAAATAATCATGCAGCATAGCATTTTGATACATGGTAACAATATCACTATTGTGTATAATAAACAATGTACATTTTATAAAAAAATTTAGGTATTGTGGATTTTCCTAATTTCAGATGCATTACCTTAGCGGTATATGAAATATTTCTTCACCCCTTATTATAAAAACTCTGATGTGTTCCATTCACATGACTTTCTCTACATCTCTGCAACAAATTATTGTTAAAAAGCTTATACTTCTATTTACTTCATGCTAGTGAAGAAAAAAATAGCAGAAATAGTGTTATTATTCGCTTCCTTGCAAGTAAAAACGAAACATGGTAGTACCATAGGTTAAAATGATAGTCAAAAGCTGGTTTCTAAGTGACTGAAGTTCCTTTATTTGTATGTACAGGAGTTGGCAAATTCTTGTATGAGAAAAGTATAATTTTCAAATCTGAAACCAAATACGGGGCATATCTCAAAAACGATCAACTCCATGGAAAAAAATGTATATAACATGAAAAAATGTAAAATGTATTCCACGAAAAAAAGGTAATGACATAAATTGTGTGTTTTAACATAATCTACATTTTCTATGTAGTAGGTTTCTATCTTTCTCTTATGGTTTTCTAGTTACGCAAAATTCAGCAAAATTCTTTCAGGATAAAAAGGTCTTTAGAAGCTATTCCCAGGAAATTAAAAATATGCATTTTATTTTTCATGTAAGTATCTTTAATATACGGTATTTTAATCAAAATCGTTAAAGCCATTTTTGAGAAAATCAACATTTTCGAAAATTTTTCCATCTAGAGGGAAGTTGAGGTGGGGATTTTTATCAAAAATCTTCGTGTCACATCCTTGAAAGATATTAAACTTATATAACAAGTTTTGTATTTTGCCAACAGACACACAGACACACGGACATACATGGACCTTTTTCTAAAGATGGTTTTTGATATAGGAGACCCTAAAACGCCTATTTCCGGTGAACTCTCGATATCAAATATTTGGGTGGAATACAATATCTTCCCTATACACTATGTACATAGTACGCGTAGAGAAAGTTAAAACTGCAGTACGACATGAGCCAAAGCTTCGTATAAGAGGCCCTGACATATCTAAAAGACTCTTTCCTGGATGGCATCCGCTGATCTCTAGGCTAGCGCTTTGCAGTCAAGGTTATATAAGAGACAGCTTCTGCTGTCCACCACTTGACCTAATTGGGTTTTTGTTATGTATACCCGTCATATAAAGGAGTTTTCTTAGACTACAGTATCCTGCAAATGTATATTATTACTTTATCTATACGTACTATGTATTATAGTATATAGAGAAGGTATTGTATTGCCTCCAAAAGTTACATACCGAGATTTCACCGGAAATATATGTTTTGCGACCCTCTGAATTAAAAAAAAACAGTTTTAGAAAAATGTCTGTCTGTGCGTCTGTGTGTGTTTGTGTGTGTGTCTGTGGGCAGCATAGCTCAAAAACGAAAAGACCGTTAAATACCAAACTTGGTATTTAGGTTTTTTGTGTTCTAAGGATACAACATGAAGATTTTCAAGAAAATCTTCCCACCCCCAACTATATTTTATATGGAAAAAATTTCGAAAATTTTGATTTTCTCAAAAATGGCTCTAACGATTTTGATTAAAATATTGTATACTAAATATATTTTCGTGACAAACTGTATAACTTGAATTTTCTGGGAATATCTACTGAAGACCCCTTTATTCAGAAAGATGAATTTTGCGTAACTAGTAAACCGTAAGAGAAAGATAGAAACCTACTACACAAAAAATGTAGATTATGTTAAAACACACAATTTGTCACATACCTTCTTTTTCGTGGAATATATTTTACATTGTAGCCTCTGAAGTGTACTTTATTCTGGAAGAATTTTGCATAACTACTAAACCGTAAGAGCTGGGCAAAAACTTAACACACGAAAAATGTAGAGCACGTTAAAACACACAATTTATGTTATATACATTTTTTCGTGGAGTTGATCGATTTAGAGGTATTCCTTATTAGTTTCAGCTTTAAAAAAACGTGTACTTTCTCATACAGGAACTTGTCAACTGCTGTTCATACAAACAAAGGAACTTCAGCCACATAACAACAAACTTTTGAGTATCACCTTTACCCATGGCACTCCCTTATTTCGCTTCTACTTACTAGGAAGCAAGGAATAAGACTATTTCTGCTAATTTTTCTCGATTAGTATGAAGTAAGTAAAAGCATAAAATTTTTAACAATAATTTGTTACAGAGATGTAGAGAAAGTCATGTAAATGAAACACATCAGATTTTTTTTATTTGTAGCCTACTGCGATTTAAGACTTCTTTAATAACAGAGTTGGTCTCAATATTCTCTTACTCAGCTCCCATTGCTGCTGCTGGTTATTTGTAACCACTCCGAGATGATCTTCCTTAACGTTGTTAATGGGATGCCAAATACTGGCTCAGGGCCAATTAACTTTTGAGCAGAACATTTCTGTGTTAGGGTGTCTGCTTTTTTATTGCCTGCTACCCCGTTATGCTCTGGCACCCATCCAAGTGTTACCTTGTTATGTTTTGTCAGACTTATAAGGTTCTGTAGACTAACTTGGATGTCTTCCAGTTGCTTGCAATTACTTTAAGAGCAGCCTTATTGATGGAGAAACTCCATATGATGCTATTTTTATAGAAGCTATGAAGATTCTCTTCGATTATGTTTACCTTTTTTGCATAAAATTCAGCATGGAATATTGTGCTGATTATGAGAGAGAATTAATAATGATTTAAGACTTAAATAGGAATTGTTTATTTTTTTAAAAAATGTAGTGTTCTCCACCTCTCCTACAACAAACTATTCTTAAAAATATCTGAATTATGTTACATTTTACCAATAATAACATCGGCCGTGAAAGCCTACGAACATATTTAAACTCTGATATGTTCCATTCACATGAGTTTCTCTACAGATCTGCAATAAGTTAGTTAAAAAGCTTATTCTTCTATTTACTTAATGCAAATCGAGAAAAGGTCAGAAGTAAAGGTCTTACTACTTGTTTCCTTGTAAGTAGACTTGAAATAAGGGAGTGCCATAGGCTAAAGCAATAGGCAAATCTTTTAAAATCTGGTTGCTATGCGGTTGAAGTTCCTTTGTTTGTATAGACCGGAGTTGACAAATGAGAAAATTATAAATATTTTAAAGCTTAAACCAATAACCAGGAATATCTCAAGAACTGTGAAATCCAAGGGGTGAATTGGATTGGTAAGTTAGGGATGAATTGAATAAAATTAAACAAAGGCCCTTCCTCCCCAAAAAAGAATTTTTACCTAAAATTCAAACTTTTAAGAACTGAAAACATTGGTCCCATTTACAATACTTTTAGTTTATTTTTATACTCATAGATTCCATTTTTATGAAGATTAAAAAAAGATGACACAAAGTGTGTGTTCTAACGAGCTCTGTATTTTTTTGAAATAAGTTTTTGTCTACTTACGGTTTAGTAGTTACGCAAACTTCCGTAAAATTCATCCAGAGTAAAGTAGTCTTCAGAGGCTATCACAGAAAATTCAAGATATACATTTTATTTGTCACGAAAATATCCTTAATACACGATATTTTAATCAAAATCGTTAGAGCCATTTTTAAGAAATCAAAATTTTCGACATTTTTCCATCTAAAGGGTAGTCTGGGGTAGGGGAATTTTCTTGAATATCTTCGTGTCGCATCCCTGAATGATAGTAAATTTAAATACCTAGTTTGGTATTTTACTGACTTTTCGTTTCTGAGTTATCGTGTTCACACACACACACACACACACACACACACACACAAGGATCTTTTTCTGAAAATTCTTTTTTTTGGATACAGGGGACCCTAAAAAATATATTTCCGGTGAAATCTCGGTATCGAATTTTTGGGTGGAGTACCATACCTTCTCTATACACTATGTACATAGTACGTTTAGAGAAAGTAATAAATTCAGTTCCAAGGAAATAAGCAAACAAGCATGCGGTTAATCGAAGAAAGGTGATACAGTAAACTCTGCCGCAAATAGCTATAAATGCAAACAAGGAAAACTATGCTTATAGTAAGAAAAGAGAAGAATTCTTAATCTTGATTTTTCTTCTCCAAACAATATCTTTTGAATGCAGCCCGTTTGATTGTTGATTTGCTCAAAGGTCGCTGTTATCTATTTTTGGTAGTACAATACAGTAGTAGTGAAGAATCAGCAATATTAACAACCCACCTCTGTGGTGTAAAAGTAGCAGGTCTGTCTCACATTCAAGAGATCTTGAGTTCGAGTCTCTGTTACGAGTATGAGATACGTAGTATGAGATAGCTGGACATACATGTACCATTTCCTTCTTCTTACTCATCGGAACTTTCCCATATCGAATGAAAGACGAATGTTGGGTTACCCTAAGCTCTATGGATCCTAGACTCATTTGAGCATCATTTCACCGATTTCCTTCATCTTTCGATATCACATAACCGGTTAAAGAACGCTTCTTATTACGAGTTCCTTACAAGTAGATTGGAATTACATAGATAGGGTGTACTCTAGCCTAAAGGATAATCAGTTTTTTAAAAGCTTGTGAATTGACATTGAAATTTGGGTCTTTTTTCATGACCAGGAAAACAAAAGGAAAACGGATGACCACTTCCTGTTTGACAAAAAATATAAATATATGTATACCTACGTCAATCTGCCTAAAAAAAAAAAAATATATATATATCAAATCTCGATTGCACCAATCAAATTGTGTAATTGTTGTCTACCATGATATATCTTTGACTGAGCACATTTATGAACTGATCGGTATTAAGACCGACGGTGTTATGCTCTATATTGCCCCTCCCTACATTTCGTGCAAATAAATGGGAATAAGAGAGTAGAGTAGGCCTAAAAATAGATATTAGATCCGAAGTGCTCTTAATATCCAACGAAATCAGATAATAATTCTTAAGGGTCCCCAAGAAAGCTTCAAGGTAGACAAAATGCCAGAAACACTCTTGCAAAATTCATAGACCATAAAATAACAATGTCCTTTCCATAGTACCACTTGAAAATAGAAATGCATTTAGAAGAAATGCCATGGAAAATATATTTCAGCTGGGTGAAATCTCTCATAGGAATAACTAGAAATCAGTTAGCACAAAAACTGGCAAAGCAAGCTGCTAAATGCGAACAGATTAAAATATTCTTGTTTGGAATCTCTAAATCAACAAACAAAACGTAAATAGAATAAGGATATATTAATGTGGCAGAAATGGAATAAAACCAAAGGAATAAGTAAATCCTTTTTTGCTTTAGCATTGCTTCCTTCAGAAGGGGAATGAAGGCGTTGGCCCCGACGTGTATTTGCACGTAAAAGGACTCCAGACCTTGAAAAAGAAAGTTCTTGGGCACACTAATTGTTTTCACGTCCACAAATCATTTTGTCCTCTATGGGTGACGAATTGATCCTTCTTACCATGGCGTATAGTATCGAAACCAAAAGCTAGAAATTCCAACCAAGAAAACACCAGTAGGTGTCGCTAAAGGCCGAAGTGGCGTGAAGTGTATTTGAACTGACGTATTTCCTGCATACCCAGTGTGATATATGGTCCACAACGTTATTTATAAAAGAATTGATGTTATTATGACTCGCTTGTACAAACACACATTTTAATATTGGGATTTCTACTGAATTTATCTTAGTAAAATAAAAATAGATAAGAAAATACGTGCTCATCGATTATAATGACCATGTAAATCACATCGATACGAGTGTGGAATATATGTACCACATTTCACGATTTTAACTCTAGTTCATAAAAAGGTATATATGGAAGATACTCGTAGATATCACATTAGCATTTTATAAAATCTGTAGCTACTATTTATTCAAATCATATTTTCCCTTTCAGGGAGATTCCCCTGTGCATAAGCGGGAAACATACAGATGGATAAAATAGATATTTGTTATGAATTTTCAAGTTTAATTCCCAAACCAACTGTGCATAGGTAGCTACAAAATGCATGGTTGCTGGAGACTTCCACAGTTAACACAATTCTTATATACGCTGTTCGAGGAGAAACTGTGCTCAGTGCGACAGTTAAAAACTTAAATTTCCTTGATCTACCTCTGTAGCTTCCTATATAGGTATGTTCGTATTAACAGATATACAGGCTGTTTCAAAAATACGGGGCATAACTTTAGGTATGTATTTCCCACCTGTAGACAATCAAAATAGTTCATGTCCGGAAATGCTTCATTTTCGAGTTATGACCTTCACAACATTGGAATTCACTGGAACGTTTGTCTTTCCGCAGGTCTTTGCCGTCAAAGGAGACATTAGGAGGGCGCTCTGATAGTTCATTCTGAGGAAGGTTACATTCAGTGTTCTTTAGGCGTTAAGACTGTGCGACATGTGTTCAAATCAAGAGCTGGCACTTCATGTACGGTAAGGCGGACGGCAATGCTGCGCTGGCTCGTCGTTTGTACCAGGAGAGGTACCCACAGCGACAATGTCCAGATCGGAAGACATTTGTACGTCTCCATTCCCGTCTGTGCGAGTATAGAACATTCACCTCTCCTGGTTTGGGAAGGGGACGACTAAGATCTACAACTCCAGAAGTGCAGGAGGAGATTCTGGAGGCTGTGGACAGGACTCCTATCAGCACTCGGCAAGTCAATGTTCCTCATACGACTGTCTGGAGACTGTTGAACGAGTATCAATTGTATCCTTATCATTTGCAACGTGTACAGGCCCTATCACCAGCAGATTACCCTGCACGAGTTAGGTTCTGTCAGTGGTATTTGCAGCAGTGTGGTGTAAATCCGAACTTTTCTGCCGTCGTATTATTTACAGATGAAGCACAGTTCACAAGAGATGGCATAACAAATTTCTACAGCATGTATGGTCGCATGAAAACCCACGTGCAACTGTTGTATCTCATCACCAGGTGCGGTTCTCCCTCAACATGTGGGCCGGTATCATTGGTGATCGATTAGTTGGACCCCATGTATGACTTACGGGGCAGGCGTACACAAACTTCCTGGAAAATACCATACCTGACGTTTTCGAAGACACTCCACTGATCAATCATCAACACATTCACTTCTTGCATGATGGCGCTCCTGCACACTTCAGTCTTACGGCTCGCCGGTACTTGGTTCGAAGGTTTCCTGATCGATGGATAGGTAGAGGTGGCCCAATTGCTTGGCCTCCACGCTCACCTGAGCTGAACCCTCTCGATTTCCACTTGTGGGGCCATTTAAAATCATTGGTTTATTCGTCTCCGGTGCCGGATTTGGAATCCCTTCGGAATCGAATTGTGGCAAGTTGTGAGGACATACGCAATACTCCTGGAGTTTGGGATCGTGTTCGCAGGTCAATGAGACATCGATGTGAGGTCTGTATTCAAGCAGGAGGTGGACATTTTGAACATCTTCTGTAGTGACAACCTGCGGAAAGAAAAACGTTCCAGTGAATTTCGATGTTGTGAAGGCCATAACTCGGAAATGAAACATTTCCGGACACATGTTATAATGAACTAATTTGAGTGTCGACATGTGGGAAATACATACCTGAAATTATGCCCCGTATTTTTGAAACATCCTGTATTTAGCTACAAAGCTATGTGCTGTGTTTTTGTGGTTGAAAACCACAAAAATATGTTAATATTAAAATCTGATGTGTTCCATTCACATGACTTTCTCTACATCTCTGCACCAAATTATTGTTAAAAAGCTCTAGCTTCTATTTACTTCATTCTAACGGAGATAAAATTAGTAGGAATAACCTCATTATTTTCTTCCTTGAAAGTAGAAGCGAATAAGGGAGTATCATAGGTTAAAGTGATAGACAAAAGTTGGTTGCTATGCAACTGAAGTGCCTTTGTATGGACATTCCTGTATGAGAAAAGAATAGGTTTTTTCAAAGCTGAAACTAAAACTAGGAAAATTAAAAAAAACCTATCAACCCCATGAATAAAATCTATGTAATATAAATTGTGAGTTTTAACATGCTCTACATTTGTTGTGTGGTAAGCTTTTGTCCATCTCGTACATTTTAGCAGTTATGCAAAATTCCGTAAAAATCATCCAGAATAAAGTAGTCTTCAGTGGTTATTCCCAGAAAATTCAAGATATACATTTTATTTGGATAGGTAGAGTCAGTCTGAAAAATGCAATGCCATAGCCGTGATTTGAACCACGGATCTTCCGATCTCTAGCCAGTTGCTCTGCCACTGAGCTATCATGGCAACATGGCATTGAATTTCTCAACTGACCCGCATGTTTCCCGGTAAACCACAAGATGATCTCAAATTATTTTGAAATGACAGCCCCAATGGCAACTTACAATTTTGCAAGTACTTGAGTCCCAGGATTCATAGTATAGCCAACTATTATGGTCAATTGGTATTGCATTAATTGTTTTTCACGTGATCCGTGGTTCAAATTCCGGCTGTGGCATTGCATTTTTCAGTCTGACTCTACCTATCCAACTCCTGTCCTACACGGCTGCTGTGAAAAAACAACCCAATACATTTTATTTTTCAGGTGAATATATTTAATATACGATATTTTAATCAAAATCGTTAGTCACTTTTGAGAAGATCAACACTTTCGAAAAATGTTCTATGTAAAGGGTAGTTGGGGGATGGGGGATTTTCTTGAAAGTCTTCGTCTCCTATCCTTGGAAAGCAACAAACTTAAATACCAAGTTTGATATTTTACCAACTTTTCTTTTTGAGGTATCGCAGACACACGGATACACACACACAAGGACCTTTTTCTAAAAATGCTTGTTCTGGATTCAAGGGACCCAAAACATATACTTCTGGTGAAATCTTGGTATCGAATTTTTGGGTGCATTACATTCTCTATCCACTATGCACATAGAACGTGAAGAGAAATTAAAAAAGGAATCATTTGACTTGAATAAACAAAAGCTTTTCTATTCAACATGTTTACTGTGAGAGTGTCGTCTTAGAAGTGATTCTGTAGCTGCCTTGGTATGTGAATCATCCCAGTTGGAGACCGGTTGCGACTCAATTGGTGACTTCGGAACGTGACATATTCACATCTGGTCCCAGTCAAACGTTCACATTTTCAGCCAAATCACAGAATGACGTACAAGAAAATAATGTCTGCTAATGTTTATTTTAATAAGCGTGAAGTCGTTAAAAGAACAAACGTTTGTAAGAGTAGCTTATTGTAGGAAATAGAGAAGGTTATGTGACTGTAAGCACACGAGAATGAACGTTAGTGTGGTGTTGCAGAATGCTATTTACTGGCGACTAAGAGACTGTAATGAACAGAGTACCGTGGTGTGACAAACGGAGGATACGGCGTTACATGCAAGCAGTTAATCACGATTCAGCGTCGCGCGCGCGTTTAAGTAACACAATTAATAATACATGCTACACTGCGCGTAACCTCTGCAGTAAGCTGTAATGTTGCAGCACATTCATGTGAGAACAAACGAAACAGTTGAATTCTACAGCACCGTGTGCTGCATAAGATGTCTCTTCATTTATCTCTCTACTGCCTTTGCTTTAAGTTACAAACCAAGATTCATTTCAGAGAAAATGGAAATTAACTTGTTCAAAACTATTTGCAGACCAGTTATACTGGTTTATGAAAACTTCAAATAGTATATAAAACAAGGAATATATCAGAAATAGTTAACACCACAAAAGAGTAGGTATCTCACGCTCTGGGTATATTTGATGATAAAATCGCTAGAGCCACTTTACTTTCTCTACACATACTATGTACATAGTGTATATTTCTGTATTTCATTCCACCCAAAAATGTGATACCGAGATTTCACCGGAAATACATGTTTTGAGTCCCCATGCATCAAAAAAAGCATTTTTAGAAAAAGGTTCTTGTTTGTGTCTATGAACAGCATAGCTTAAAAACGAAAGACCGTTAAATACCAATATTGGTATTTAAGTATACCACACGAAGATTTTCAAGAAAATTCCCCCACACCTAACTGCCCTTGCATTGGAAATTTTTTCTAATTTTTTTTCAAAAATGGCTCTAACGATTTTGATTAAAATATCGTACATTAAAATATTTAACTGACAATTGAATTGTATATCTTGAATTTTCAGGGAATAGCCTCTGGGACTACTTTATTCTGGATAACTTTTACGAAATTTTGCATAATTGCTAAACCGTAAGACGTAGACAAAAATTTACCACACAAAAAATGTAGAGCACCTTAAAAATTACATTTTATGTTACATACATTTTTTCGTGGAACTTGTCGTTTTTTAGGTATTCTTTGTTTTTTGTTTCACATTTAAAAACTTATACAGGAATTTGTCAACTCCTGTCCTTATAAACAAAGGAAGTTCATTCACGTAGAAACCAGTTTTTGACTACGACTTTAACCTATGATACTTCCTTATTTCGCTTCTACTTACAAGGTATAACACTATTCCAGCTCTTTTACTCGATTAGCATGAAGTAAATAGAAGCATAAGCTTTTTAGCAATAATTTATTGAGATATATAGAGAAGTCATGTGAATGGAACACATCACATTTTATTTTCTGCATTTAGATTCTGTTTCCTGCCTGCTAATAAATACCATGTAGTAGTCTTTTTAATTTTTTCACACTTTTAGCTATTTTAATAACCCCGCTGCCAAATATTGTTTGAGTAAATTTTGGTAAACCCGTTGTAGCCCTGCTGCTCATCATTTTGGATATTATATGTTATCATTTGCTGTGCTAACATATTGCTCTCAAGTTGTTTGGTCGCCTGTAGGTTTGATAGATCATTGGACTTGTTTATGTTTAGGCTTCCTCAGAAGGAGAGAAGGGGAGGAAATGGGAGGAATAGGAAGCGAGAAATACATAGAAGAAACGGAGGTAATGATGTGAGCAGAGCTAGTAGTATGCAATAAATCTACAAATCACTTTATTCCGGTATGTTATCTTTGCCGTCTCTGTTGCAAACAGAATGTGCTCTTATCGAGAAAATGTAGAGGAAGAAACGCATGCAGTAATTCGAATTCACAGCGGAATCTTAGCATCTAGAGCATGAGAAGACTGACATGTTGAAATCGCTTGCCTAGTGTAATGAATCACAGACTCAACTCTGGCGTATTGATGGAACAACTGGCGCCAAGCAAAAATAGGGGAAGCTATGCACTCAGTTGTAGTCGCTTGGAATAGGAGATTTCCTTGTGCCATGATCGAGGGACCATTTGTATCTAATTCCAATTTATATTAATTTCTCCAGCACTATGTATAAAAAATAAAAATCTATATAACAATTCTGGAACTAAATTAATTCAACCAGGGCTAATACGTCAGATTTGTAATATTTATTAAACTTCACATTTGTATATCCTTATTTACGGATAAATTTATACTAACATAATTATGGATATAAATTATAAATATAAAAGTAAAAATACAAACATTATAAATATAAAAATCTGATGTGTTCCATTCACACGACTTTCTCTACATCTTTGCAACAAATTATTGTTAAAAAGTTTATGCTTCTATTTTCTTCATTCTAATCCATAAAACATTAGAAGAAATAGTCTTATTACTTGCTTCCTTGTAGTCGCCCTCCGTAGTGTAATGGTTACCATGCTAACTTCATATACCCAAGGTCGCGGGTTCAAAACCGACGGAGGACGATGGATTTTTTCGGGCGTAAAAATCCTTAGCATGGCTTCTTTCGGAAGGGAAGTAAAGCCGTGGGTCCCGTGTCGTAGATTTACGGCATGTAAAAGAAGCTCAAGCCTGATAAGAGAGGCCTCTGAGCAAAATTAAGCGATCTTTCACGCCCAATATAGTACGGGACGCTGAGAACCAAAGCAGTTAAAGAGCGTCCATAAATAACACGCCATTTCATTTCCTTGTAAGTAGGAAGCACTATAAGTTAAAGTAATAGTCAAAAGCTGGTTGCTATGTGACTGAGGTTCCTTTGTTTTATGGACAGGAGTGGACAAATTCCTATATAAGAAAAGTATAACTTTTTCAAAGCTGAAACCAAAAGCAAGTAGTATCTGAAAAACGATCAACTCCTAGAAATAAATGTTTATTACATAAATTGTGTGTTTAACGTGCTCTACATTTTGTTGTTGTAAGTTTTTGACTATCTGTTACGGTTTGGCAGTTATGCAAATTTCCGTAAAATTTATCCAGAATAAAGTAGTCTTCAAAGGCTATTCCCAGAAAATTTAAGATACACATTTTATTTATCAGGTATGTATCTCTAATATGCGATATTTTAATCAAAATTGTTAAATCATTTTTTGTAAAATCAGTTTTTTTAAAAAAGTTCCATGTCTTTTCGTTTTTGAGCTATGCTGTCCAAAGAGACACACACACATACGTAATTTTTTCTAAAAATGCTTTTTTTGGATTCAGAGGGTTTCAAAACATATATTTCCAGTGAAATCTCTGTCTCGGATTTTTGGGTGCAATACAATACCTTCTCTATACTCGATGTACATAGTTCGTGTAGAGAAAGTAAAAACAACAAAAATATAAATACTAATTACATTTTTAAAATATAATAAACTAAAACGTCAAACACACGTCATACATAAATTCATAATTATACCAATAATTACTATTACTACTTCAAAACAACAATAACATATAAAATCATGTATGTACAGTCTACATATAAGGTAGAAAAGGTATAGTATTTCAGCGGAAATTTGTGTTTTGAGACCCCCTGATTAAAAACAGATTCATGTTTAGAAGAATCTGATGTGTTCCAGTCACATGATTTCCTTTAGTTGTTTCACGTATAAACTATTCTTACAAAAATATTATTATTTTATTTTAATTAAGCTAATTGAGATAGATATTAGTAGAATTATTCTTATTGCTTGCTTTTTTGTAAGTAGAAGAGAAATAATGGAATACACTAGGCTACAGCGACATTTAAATCATTTAAAAGCAGTTTGCTCTGTGGAAAAATTTAAGTTCGTTTTGCTATGCATGGTCTGTATTAAAACAAGAGAGACGAAACAGAAAGTGGCCTCCTGTTTTAAAAACAGTGAACTCAACAATAAAAATGTATATTAAAACAATTTATGTATTTTTATCTGATCTTTCTTTTTCTACACGTACTATATATGTAGTGTGTAAAAGGACTATTGTATTCCGTCTACAAATTCGATACCGAGATTTCACCGGAAATATGTGATTAAAGTCTCCTTGAGTCCAAAAAAAACATTTTAGAAAAAAAGATCTGTGTGCGACTGTGGACAGTATTACTAAAAACTAAAATACCGTTAAATAGCAATTTTGGAATTTAACTTTGGTAAATTCAGCTAACCCTAAATAACTATTATATGAAAAAATATATAAAAACTTTGCTTTCTCAGAAATGGATCTAACGATTTTGGTTAAAATACCGGATATTAAAGGTACTTACATCACAAATAGTATGCATATCTTGAATTTTCTGGCAATAGCTTCTGAATACTTGTTTATTCTGGATGCATTTTGAAGAACTTTGCTTAACCGGTAAACGTAAGAGATAGACAAAAACTTGCTGCATAGAAATGGTACAGTTCGTTAAAATGTACAATTTTTGTTACATATACTTTTTTCGTGGGTTGATCGTTTTTGAGATATTCCTTGTCACTGATTTCAGTTTTCAAGTTAGTCAACTCCTGTCCATACAAAAAAAAGGAACTTCAATCACTTAGCAACCAGATTTTGACTATCACTTTAGCCTATTGTACTCCCTATTTCTCTTCTACTTACATAGAAGCAGGTAAATGTTTCTCGATTAGCATGACAAATATAAGAATGAGCTTTTTAACAATAATTTGTTGCAGAAATGTAGAGAAGGCCATGTGAATGAAGTATATCAAGTCTTTTTTTTTTTTTTTTAAGAAATAAAAAATATTGGAAAATGTTCCTTGTAAAAGTATGTTGGGGGCATTTTCTCGAAAATCTTTGTGTTGGATCCTTGGAAGGTAATAAACTTAAATACCAAGTTATTTAAAGGAGGTGTCTACTGCTTTAGAGTAATGTATTTCCTTTCTGTTTACTAGGAAGCAGGGAATAAGACAATTTCTGCTAATGTTTATCTTGATTAGCATAATTTATATAAAGGCATAACCTGTTGTAAGAATAGTTTGTTTGCAGAACATGTAGAGAAAGTCATGTGATTAGAACACGCCAGATGTTTGTGTTTAGCTTATTATTTTAATTGCCTTAGATAATTTGGAAAACATATTTGATAGAAATTTACATTCTGTGCGCATAATTAGCCTCAAGATGTGCTAAAGATTTTTGAAATTCCGTGCTCTTTCAGACAAATGAAAAGCTGAAAAGGCTCTTTTATGTATAAACAGATGAAAGCTTATCAATATACCATCTAAATGATACAGCTCTAATAAATTAGTTCTACCTTAAGTAATCAAATACAGAGCAATCTGAAAGACGATGAGGAAAATCTCAGTTGTGAAGAAGAAAAGAGGTACTCCATTTTATTTCTTTACTCTCCCTTTTTAAATGTTTGAAGAAAGAGTAACAGAAAATCCAAAAATGCGAAACAGTTACCTATTCATGTTTCACAGAGGCAGCATACAGACAATGTCCAACAGTTGAAAAAAGGAACCGAGCCATCAACATTACAAATTCAGGGTTCTCTACAGTAAATAAACGAAAACATTAATTGTAAAAAGAAGCGTAAAAAAAGCCTGGAGAGAAAAGGGATACTTTGCAAAGTAGAATTCCTGAGAGAAATAACTTTCTTTAGTCTGCAGAACTTATTCAAGTTCATACACTGTTAAAGTTGATGTACCGAAGCATATTTTGAGAATTTCATTTAGATATGAAACTTGTATATAAGTGGTTTGTTCACCACAAAATGGATGAAATGCTGTAACCTTGAGCTTTTCGTAGGTTTTCAATATTGGAAGGGAAATTTAGGATACTTTTTCATTAATGTATTCCGTTTCATCGTTTCTCTTTATTTTTGTTTGTAGATACTAGCGTCTGATACCAGAATTAAGCTGAAATTATTTAAATATTTTATAAAAAAATCTGATGTGTTCCATTCACATGACTTTCTCTAAATCTCTGTAAATTATTATTGTTAGTAAGCCTATCTTTTATGTATTTCATGCTAATCGAGAAAAATTAGCAGAAATAGTCTTATTTCTTGCTTTATTGTAAGTAGAAGCGAAAAGGGAGTACCATAGGTTAAAGTGAAAGCCAAAAGCTGGTTGCTATGTGGCTGATGTTCCTTTGTTTGTATAGACAGGAGTTGACAAATTCCTGTATGAGAAAAGTGTTTTTCAAAGCTGAAACCAAGAAAAAGGAATATCTAAAAAAAAAAAAAAGATCAACTCCACGACAAAAATGTATATAACAACAATTGTGTGTTTTAATGTGCTCTACATTTTTGGTGGATTAAGTTTTTGTCCATCTCTTACGGTTTAGTAGTTATGAAAAATTCATCCAGAATAAAGTAATCTTCAGAGGCTATTTCCAGAAAATTCAAAATATAAATTGTATTTGTCAGGTAAATAACTTTAATATATGATATTTTAATCAAAATCATTAGTCATTTTTTAGAAAATCAAAATTTTCGAAAAATGTTCCATGGAAAGGGTAGTTTGGGGTGGGGAGATTTCTCTCAAAATCTTCGTTTTGCATCCCTAGAAGATACTAAATAGAAGATACTAAACTTAAATACCAAGTTTGGTATTTTACCGACTTTTCGTTTTTGAGTTATCGTGTTCACAGATACACGGACACACGGACACACACGGACCTTTTTCTGAAAATTCCTTTTTTGGATACAGGGGACCCTAAAACATATATTTTCGGTGAAATCTCAGTATCGAATGTTTTGGTGGAGTGCAATACAATACATTCTCTATACACTATGTACATAGTGCGTATAAAGAAAGTAAAAAAGTAATGGATAAGTGCAGAAATAATTGCGGTAGATAATTTAATATAAAATTCTTCAAACTTTAAATATTTGTAAACATAATATTTGAAATTGAAAAATAAACAAAACAAGATACATGCTTAGCAAGGAACGACAATTGGTTTTCTTTTAATTTGTTTTTATTTTTCAGTTCAGTTTTGTTGAGTAAAAGTTTAGTAATTTTATTCCTATTGCTATAGGAATTTGTAAGTTATAAATTTTGGCTCTATATCTTGGCTATTGCATGAATATTAAACTTTGGTAGGTGAAATCATGTTTTTATTTGGATTGTATAATAAAAATGAAGCGTATTTAATTGAACTGTTAGTTGTTTTGGCTGGAATAACGAAAAGAGCTCAAGTTCCTTTTTCAACATGGACGAATACAGCTGATCCAATGCTCTTATGAAAGTAGGATTTGTTTTTCTAAAAGTCTGAGAAAGTTCAAGACGCTTTGGGAATTTAAGAGCAGGCCCACGTTCAATTCGTAATTATGAGGATTTAATTAGGAAGTTTTAGGAAAATGGTTATCTTACTGATAAGAAGAAACCCGGAAGACCAAAGGTAGTCTCTGTTGCTGAGGTGCTTCATTACTACACGTCTGCAAAACAATAAATTTCCCAGATGTTTGCCGATCGCGTCATCTTTCACTTTCCAACAATGTGGCCACCACGATCTCCAGATCTCAATCCGACCGGCTTTTGATTGAGGTGGGAGGGGGGTTAATGTAAATAACGAGCTTTCCTGATACATCTAACAACTGAAAGATACTAATCTCATAAGAAATTGCTAATATTCCAAGACAACGTCTGCAAAATGCTGTGCATGGAGTAGCAGAAGAATGGTGTACTTGAATCACAGAACGAAGGGCATATTTCCAATGATTTATAAAACCTCATTGTTTGAGGTGTATGTGAATTTTTTTTTCTTTTTCATATCTCAAATATTATAATAATTATAACAGTTTAAATTCTGAAGTTATTTTGAAAGACTTGATGTACTAAAACCAACGTTTTAAAACCCAAAGCTGGAGTAGGCAAATTGGTTATCGCGATTGTAGGAATGGTGGGTCAAGTAACGCATCCCGGTAAGCACATGGCGCACTGTTCAAAGGAGAGGATTTATTAAGCAGCTTTTGACTGTATACTTAGATTAGATTTAATTAGATGAGATTAGAAAGCATTCTGTAGGTTCGTTTAGGCCAGGAAGCCACTAAACTTAGAACTTGTCAAAGCATATACATGTATACATATGCTTATATACTACGGAAAAAAAAAACAAACCAATGTACGAGGTACGTGTTGAAACAAGGTTCCGTTTCAATTTATCTCCGCTGCAGCGCTGCGATCGCAGTTCCGCACATACGCGGTAGACGCTCTGTATCAAGGAGAAGATACGTGCGCCATTTTGAGGTCGCTGTCAGCCACGTACGCTTTGTTGTGCTTGTTTACAATGTCGGTGTTGACTGAAAATCCCGCCGCTTGTGAAATCAGATCTGTGATTCGTTTTCTGAATGATAGGAAAGTGAAACCAATTGAAAATTTATCGGCAAATTTGCGAAGTTTACGGACAAAATGCGATGAGTGAATCAATGGTGAGAAGATGGGTCCAACAGTTCAATGAAAGACGTAGTGAAGTGCACGATGAAGAACGAAGTGGGCGTCCATCTTTGGTTAGAGAAGAACTGGTTCACGCGATTGATGACACGATCCAGGAAAACCGCAAGTTTACAATTAATGCAGTCGCTATGGAATTTCCCCAAAACTCACTAATTCATGAAATTGTTACCGAAAAACTGAAACTTCGTAAACTTTGCTCACGTTGGGTAAACTTTGCTCTATTCACTATGTACATAGTGAGTATAGACAAAGTAAAAAAGACACACCCACATTCCGTAAGTGCGTGTGTCTGTGAACGGTATAGCTGAAAAACGAAAAGTCCGTTAAATATTAAATTTCATGTTTTAGGCTCAGCAAGTTTCAAGGAACTGACACGAGTTCACCTACCCTTTATACGGACATTTTTTCGAAACTTTCGATTTTAGCAAAAGAGCTCGATTTACCATATGTTTAAGTTATTTCAAACAAATGAAACGTATATATTGAGGGTTCTGGGAATAGCCTCTGAAGCCTTATTTATTCTGAATAACTTGCATAACCAGTAAATCGCAAGAGATGGACGAAAATCTTACTACACAAAAAATATAGATTACGTTAAAGCACAGGATTTGTCAGATATTTTTTTATGTTTCCTTGTCGTTTTGATGGGAGAGACATTTATAAAAATATTATATTGTACTTAGCCAGGCGAACGCTTCTGATATTTAAAGCTTATGTTTACTATTTTGTTAAAAACTTACACGTTACCATATATATATATATATATATATATATATGATAGAAATTTGTTTTTGTATCAATTCAAAGAGTGAAATCGCATATAAAGGGAATCCTGCAGAGAATAATATTTGCATATGCATTGCAAAAACCAGAGAAGAGCGTATACAGAATTTTTAAAAGCCAGAGTAGAGAACTCCATCTCTTTGGTATATGTTGCAAAAGCATGCCATATAAACATTTTGCTACGAATGGAATCTCACAGTCCGTAACCTCCAGAAAACAGCAAAGGAAATCCTTTGAATTACAAGACATTTCACTATCTGCTCCTATTGCTTTCATGTGTAGATTGTAGTTGCAGTTTGGCGATGCAAAAATAACCTGAAATGTGTGCTTATAACTGCAGCGTTTTCAGAAGTTTATATAAGCATCTGCTTAAAAGTATTACATCCCCAAAACTGCACTGGTTAACATTAATTCCTAACTTGAAAATATTCAAGTTCAGTATATTCTACAGGCTTGCGAGTACACATAGTGACGTGATTTGGCTTTCTTTCAGAAATATTACGGTAGGCTTGGTAAAAGTTATGATTATGGATATTTTTACTTTTTCTATTTCTTATCTGAAAACTATCTGCTTTGGCATAAAAACCCAATTTCCAGGTTTGACCTCCATCGGTTTTTGCTTTCTCTACACGTACTATTGAGCGCCCTTAAACCCCAATCATCATCATACACTACTATGTACATAGTGTATAAAAAAGTATTGTAATGCACTCAAAAATTCAATACCGAGATTTCACCGAAAATATATGTTCCGAGTCCCTCTCAATCCAAAAAACGCATTTTTTGAAAAATATCCGTGTGTGTGTGTGTGAGAGAGGTTGGAAAAACGAGCAGTAATTAATATTTCCATTTGAAAGGCTTAACGTCTAAAGAAATGAAAGAGGAAATGGACAGTACATTGAAAGAGTTTAAAATGGGACGTAAAAGCATTAGTGATGAGCCTCTCTCTGGACGCCCTGTAGAAGTGACAACTCCAGAGTTCATTGAAAAATACGTCGTTTAGTCCTGGAAGACCGCAGATTAAAGTCGTTTAATATAGCAAAGGCTGTAAACATATGGAAAAAAAAAATGCAGGTAATATTTTAAATAATGTTTCTGACTTTCACAAGGTCTGTGTAAGATGAGTGCTGTGTTTGTTGACACCTGAACAAAAGTTGCAAAGAAAAATTGTTTCTGTTAAAAATGTGCAGCTTTACCGTAAAAATCCCTGGGAATTTTTGAGACGTCTTATTACCATGGATGAAACTTGAATTTATCACTGCACTCCAGAAAGGAAATCACAGTCAAAACAGTGGTCTGCACCGGTTGAACCAACTCCAAAAAAGGCAAAGTTAATTTTGTCGGCTAACAAGGTTATGGCGAGTGTTTTCTGGGATGCACAGGGAATTATTTTTATTGATTACTTGGAAAAAAGTAAAAGTGACTACTGCGCCAAATTACTGCAATGTTTTAGTGATGCCGTGAAAATAAAAAGACCTTATTTGGCTAAAAAATCTTGTTCCATCAAGACAATGCTCCGGCCCGTCGTTCAGTCACTGCAATTGGGAAAAAATGTGCGGATTAAAGTTAATGTTGCTTGAACATCCACCGTATTTGCCAGATCTAGCACCTCAGGACTACCATCTATTTGAAAACCTCAAAAACCTTTAAAGGACTAGGATTTCACAGCAACGAGGATGTCATTGATGAGGTAAAGAGCTATTTTGAGGGCCTTGATAAATCGCATTACAGAGATTAATTAAATTAGAACACCGGTATAACAAAATATTAACCATTCGGGATATTGTGTTGAGAAATAAAGGGAAAAAAATTAAATACTGTGTTCATTGAGGTGACCCGGGACTTATTAGCCAACCCTAGTACAAAAACTTATTTACAAAATATGCCTGCAGGATTATGCGATAGTAAACATGTTATTTCTGCAAAATTCGGTTGCTTTTCTATAAATGAAATGGTGTTTGAGGATCAAGAAGGTTCCAACGTTTTCGAACTTTTGAATAGCCCTATACGTTTGGAAGTAGTAGGGTCAATGGATCGTGTTAGGGCAGAAGAAAATCCTTTCTACCTTACACCAAACTTGTTTTTCTAGAGACGCCGGGCTTGAATCTTTCATAAGGGAAAAACAGCCACTCGGCTGACAGGTCTGTAGCCCAAGAACCGAAACAAGAAAACTTATAAATATTGTGAACACCAAATGTATGTTGCAACAGCCTCAAGAAATTGTATTTCACAGCTGAGAATTGCTACACGTGATATCTATTTTGTATTTTCTATAGGCAGGGGTTTTAAAATCCTTAAATTTACTTCAAGCAAACAAAACTACTTTTTATACCCTATTCTTCCGTCTGTGACTGATTTAGATTGATTTATTAATTCTCAGGTGTATACATTAAAATATTACATGCCATCCACAAGTTCCATACGGAGATTTCACTGTAAATATACGTTTTTATGCTCGTACTGAAATTTGTTCATTCATTCTTAAAAATCTGTATTGAAATGGTCTTCATTTCGATACAGATTTTCATTTCGATATAGAATTTCACGCTTGAGCGCAGCCCTACTAATGGTTGTTCACTGCCTGCTACTCTGCATAAAATTATAGAAACATCTTATGTTTAAAATAACCACCAAGAATATTTAATTATATATATAAGAATGATAAGGATATATTTATTTATTTCCCGAATCTAAACTCATAATATTATGTAAGCCAATCAAAGTAGGTCATCACATTGGCATCACAGAGACGAGGAAATCAATAGCGCATGCCCTATGCGCGCTAGCTGTACTTCTCACCAAGGTCAGTTCCATGCTTCACATTTAGAGCAGTTTTCAATACGAATATTTTGTCCACAAGACTGGGGATTTCATTGTTTTTTGCATTTCTTAAAAGTGAACTCTGAGGATATTTTCCGAGAGTGAAGTTAATTTTTTGTTATTGTCCATACAATGAATTTACCATATAACTTTTCGTAGATTTTTTTTTTATTTCTATGGAAGTAAACTGTTAACAACATTACTGGCCTCCACTGTAATATGAGAAGGCGTGGAACTAAATTCCATATCTTTATCGCTAGGTCAAATTACCTCAGTCTCCATCTTGCAACTTAACTATCACCGTGAATCGAATTTCATTTGTTATCTACGCATAGCGGTCGGCGGAGTTCATCTTTTGTATGTAGGATATCTAAATATTAAATATTTATTGTATATCTACATGTCATAGGAAAAATTATGTATGCAACTTTGTTACAGTGTTATTTAAAATACTCATATTATCTCTCACTCGTATCCTAATAATTCCTATTATAGGATCATTCTCTAAATAACAATTAGGGGTCTCCTGAATTAAAAAAGCACTAGTAAAAGCTCTGTGCCCGCGTGTCTGTGAAAAGCATAACTCAAAAAAGAAGGTCGGGTTAACCAACTTAATATTCAAGTTCATAGTCCAAGGTTACGACATGTAATTTTTCAAGAAAAACCTTCCACTCCAAACTACTCTTTAATTGCTTTTTTTTTTTTTTTTTTTTTATTTTCTAAAAAAAAAAAAAAAAAAAGAATGGCCCAAACACCTTTAGTTAAAATACCCTGTGTTTAGAATATTTATTTGGGTATAGCCTTTGGAGTACTCTTCAATCTGAAAAACTTTTGCGAAATTTGTAAATCTTAACACAATCTTACTACACCAAACAATGAAGATTTCGTTAAAACACACAGCTATTTCATAAAAATATCCAAATACTGAAGTGGTACACAGTGAAGCGCAAAATTGATTCACAGTTTAATTATGGAATTACTTGTTTGTGAAGTCAACCATATCCGAGTTATTCCTTATTGGTTAAATTTCCCAATACTTATACTTTTCTCAAAAATGAAGGTGTGACATACAGAGAGAAAGCAGTTTTAAAGTCATTTCATAACAATCATATTTTAAAGCATTTGTCTAGATAATTAGTCTTATTTTTCATTTACCTACAAAATAAGTAACATCATTACTGTTAATGTTTATTTCGATTAGCATGAAGTGGATAGAAAGATAGAATTTCTAAGCAAACTATTTCTGTGAACGATTATCTAGATTATCACAAAGATTAGAGATAATGTTCTGCAAGCTTATCTTGTAGTGTATATACTATAATAGTTGGTCATGAATATAATATACTATGCATGGCCTTGTAACCAATGCAATGCTCCGCAATATGTTGCAGTTTTTTAGGTTTTCTTTGTTTTGTTTTTATTTTGGCTATCGCGTTCCCTATACTCCCAATTTTGTTAAAAACGCTACAGCTCACGATTAGCGTTTGTCACGTAAGGTAAGGTAGTTCTCTTCTGCTTGAATTAATCAGATAAACTCATGGCAGCCATAAAAAACCTGGGTTTTACGACCCATGGGTCTTGTTTACAAGAATGAAGTTTTCCGTATAGGAATTTTATGATGTATACTAGATAAGATGTCAGCTTTCCCTTAGGAATAACAAGGTTTCACTATTGTTGGTTACAAGGAAACCAGTTAAAATGCCTTATAAGCAAAAGTTAGTTTTCTCCTCATAAATTATTTTCCATCGAGATGACGTCTTATGGAGTATGATATTCAAAGGTGCTTGGAGATACTGAACTCTAAACTATCATGAATATCACTCACATGACTATGTCCGCTTTGCAAAATACTCTTATAGAAGAGTATTCTTATTATTTACATCATAATAATCGAGATAAGCATTACTAGAAATGGTCTTATTACTTAGTTTCTTATAAACAGAAGAAAAATAAGAGAATACTGATCTAAAGCGACATTCAATCTCTTAAATGCTGTCGTTATGCGACTGTCATTTAAATTCGCTTCTTTTTCTATGGCCAAAAGCACAACAAATTAGATAAAACTGATGAGGACCTCCCTTTGAGAGAAACTTTAAGCATTTTAAAACTGAAATCAATATCAGAATTATTTCACAAATGTATAATTCAAAAAATTGTATAAAGTAAATTGTGTGTCCAACGAGATCTAATTTTCGTACAGTAAGTTTCTGTTTATCTTTAATATACTGCATTTTAATTAAAATCGTAAGTCTTTTTTTTTTAAAGTCTAATATTTCGTTAAACATTTCCATAAAAACGTAGTTCAGGTTAGATGTATTTCCCTGAAAATCTTCATGTAGCATCCTTGAAGGCTGCTAAATTTAAATACTAAGTTTGGTGTTTAAGTGGCTTTTCGTTTTTGAGTTATGTTCTCCAGACACACATACGACCTTTTTTCTAAATATGCTGTTTTTATTCAGTGGTCCTCAAAATATAGTATCAATTTTTAGGTGGAATAAAATACCTTCTCTTACTGCTTAAAACATTTTACATGCGTGATAGTGAAAGCCATTACTATGGGTATATGATAATATGCTAATAAAACCAGAAAATGTAAGATCGAGAATAACAGCAGATTTGGAGAGCTGTGCCATTTCTTATACCAGGTGGCCCAGCAGGCCTATATTTGACGTGTTAAGATATTAAAGCCGGTCAAGTCAGCTTTCAATCTCGCTCCGTCAATCAGTAGATGCAACTGAAAGCATAACTGACAGGAGAGAGCTTGATCAACAAGCATACGAGAGTCTCGATTACTCGCAAGACTCATAGGTCTGGTTAATAGCAAGGCTGCGGTGTAATGCACGGAAACTCTCATGATCAGTCCTGAAAGCTATATTATGTCATCTGTTTAAATGATTTAGATTTAAACAGCCAACCAGGATGAGGATGGTATTTAAATAACCCACGCTAGGCAAACGGTCAAAAACGAAATGTGAAATCACAAAATTTGCAGATATGTGTACGTGGTCTCCACTTTTATTACAAATAACTGTGTATATATTTTATTACTCCTAAGAAGTTTATGTTGCAAGAAGTATTTTTATTTCGGTTGTAATCTGAGCATGTTTATACATAACAACACAAAGTAAAGCCATGAGCCATCTTTTTTATTTTTATTAACCTCTGTGGATTTTTAAACAATGTTGCTAGCTTTTTAAGAATGTTCATTGCCTTTTGTATTACGGTATTAAACAATGATCCTAACTATTTAAGGAAATCGATTATTTTTGTCTTTAATTTTATGATCTAATACCTTAGATAAGAGAGTTACCTACTTTTAATTTAGGTTTATTTATTTTTAGTTTGACAAACGCCTTTTATAGCATAATACTGACAAAAATAAGAAGAGTATTTTATTTCACGGAAGCATGTATTAATATGTACTGTAATTTAAGATATTACGTAAAAAAATTCGACACCGAGATTTCACCGGAAATATATGCTTTGACGTCTCCTATGTTCGAAAACAGTATTTTTATAAAAATGTCCGTGAGAGAGAGACAATGTGTGTGTGAGTGTATGTGTATGTATGTGTGTGTGGAGAGAGAGCATAGTTCAAAAACGAAGAGTCCGTTAAATACCAAATTTAGTGCTCAAGTTTAACTTCCAAAGATGTGATACAAAGTGTTTCAAGAAAATCCTAACCCCCCCCCAGTTTAGAAAATCAACATTTTCGAAAAAAATTCCATGTAAAGGGTACTTTGGGGTGGAGGGATTTTTCTCAAAATCATCGTGTCGCATCCCTGGAAGATACTAAATTTAAATACCAAGTCTGGTATTTTACCGACTTTTCGTTTTTGAGTAATCGTGTTCACAGACACACGGACACACACACGGACTTTTTTCTGAAAATACCTTTTTTGGACACAGGGGACACTAAAACATATATTTCCGGTGAAATCTCGGTATCGAAATTTTTGGTTGAGTGCAATACCTTCTCTATACACTATGTACATGGTGCTTATAGAGAAAGTAAAAAAAAAAAAAAAAACACCGCAACTGTAAAGTACCAAGTGATTTATAACCTTTTAATTTTCCCCAGCACTATAATCCTCATCTTTCTCTCTTTCTGCATCCTCTCTAGACCTGGCTGCTCCTCTTTTCCTATTTTTTTTTTCATCACCACTTTTTGTTACTACGACCCATAATTGAGCAATATTCTGGGAGAGAAACACCAACACTAGTAAACACAAGGACATGTTTTTCTAGCAGTCTTCCTGCTTCCACCATGCGGTCACAACACTGCAGGTACCGTCTAAATGTGATTGCATGTAGCCAGGTAAAACATACAAAATTGTGAAAGGAAACTGAGTTTACCTCAAATATGTCTAACAGTGGGCTTGCCTTACTACAGCTATTAAAGTGCTAGGCAACCAAAACAAAGCATTAGCGTTACTTTTTGTGGGGAAAACATGACAGGAAGCTAGTTGGCACTCTTCTGAAAAATAAACCACAAAAAAAAAAGCAAATTTCAAATTTTTTTCTCTTGTAACGCCCGCTTAGCAGTAAATGAGCTTGCACACGTCACTTCCGATTTCCTGTATCATAGAGCGGTCAATTCACAATAATACGATGACTGCATCATGCTATTATATAGGAGGCTTTAGGTCATTTTTTTATTGACAGGTGACTCAAAGCGGGTTATTTGAAAGTTTAGACGATAAGAAAATAATAATTTCACTGTAATTTCTAAATTCTTTTTGTGTTTCTTGGAAATGAATTTATGAATTGCTTACTTTGAGGTACTCTCTATTGTTTAGCAGTTAATCCTGTACTTCCATTTACCATCCTTCAGGATCAATTAAGTCATCCTCCTCCATATACAAATCATTCATCAATCTATGGACTTCTCTTCTCCAAGTTGCTCTTGGTCAGTCCCGCCTCCTTCTACCGCCAGGTGACCATTGTAAAAATGATTTTGGTCAACAATTTTCATCCATTCTTGTAACATAGCCATGCTCCTCTTTCGATCTTTTCCAGAACTATCTTCTCCATGTCCACCATGTGTCTCGCCTCTTTATTTCTCCTTTCTAACCTGGAAACCCTGGCACTTCGTCTTATTTCATCCATCTTTTGGATTTTTGACCCTGTATGAATCCTTGCTGCTGAATTGATCTACTGAATTTCTATATTTCCTGGAATGTAAATATCTTCGGCATGTCGTAGAAAACGCTCCACTGTGCAAAAACTTATGTATGTGGCTGCAACTGCGGATATTAGCTATTTCAGTTGGAATACTGTTCACAAAGTTTAAATATCCATATTTATAATTTTCTTTCTAGTGTGAATTCAGTTTTAGGGAAAGGTTTTTAAGTTTTTTATTTTATCGCGCTTCTGTTTCTGTTGCAGGTGAGTACATATGCATTCCTTTGATTGTCATCATGGACACTCTTGCAGTAAGGTCAGTATAGTAAAATTACAGAAAGCTAACTATTTTGCAAACCGCAACCCAATTGTTCAAGTTCTTACCCATAAAATAAGCATTGGAAAATTAGTGTTTATGTTAAAGAATAAAATATTTGATACTCTAATAAACTTAGTGCTTGTAGCTACGTTTAAAAGCTATGTTAGGTGCCGTACAGCACTTAGATTGCAAATAATTTATATGATTTTGCACCCCTGCATTGTTGATGGGACTATCGAAATTAATCATTTTATTATCTCTCTGACAGAATCATCAAAAACTTGAGGTATTAACAATGATGTTAAAGTGATTTTTAAAAAAGTAAATCATATAAGAGGGTGATGGTGAAATTTAGATTTTCGGTAATTCTGATGCTAGAAACTCCAGTTTCAGTACACGCATCAGAAATAAAAAACGATATTGTTCTGCTGAGTTATTTTTAAAATATAAGCATTTTTCAAAATCTATCTTAAAGTTTTTGAATACAACTTGTCTTAAGTTTTGAACAAAAACAGTTACAAGGTTTTGGCAGTACCAGAAATGACGTCTCTAACACTATTCGCGAATACAGCTCCTGAATGAGGAGAGATGGTGTGGAGTATGACGTAATGATACAGTCCTTTCACCCCTCCCTGAGACGTGAAGTTGTGGAATGTCGTAGTGAAATGCTTCCTCCATATCATAACAAGAATCCATGGAAATGGATCAAGGACGAATGGAAGGATTGTTTTTCTGTACTGCTTTTGAATGAAATTTGTTCCAAGAGTTTACGGGGAATATATAAAGGTCATTAGACGTCATTATATTGTGTGTCTCAAAGAGCACGTGAACATTGTGGGCAAGTAATTTTAAGAAAATGAATCAAGTGTAAGATTATATCACATCCATCATGTATTATTGTTGTTATTATTATTTTTATTACTGTTAGGAGTGGTAGTTTAATATTATTATAATCATTATCATCTTTATTAACATTTCATCATTGGGAAGGTTTGCAACTCAAAACTTCATTTGTTACAAATTATGCATTATTTTTTTGTTTCATTTATAGCATCTAAGGTCATATCCACTTGAAAAACTCGTAGGTTCTTTTACGTTGGTTTTTAAATCACTTTTGTCTTGCTCAAACACGCACACATTCACACTCACATACAAAGTTCCAGACTCTGTGGGAATAATTCTGGCTAGAGAAAAATTCCCCGCCCCAGTCGGGAATCGAACCCGGGACCTCCGGGTGAGAAGTCAGCTCGCTGACCACTCGACCACGGAAGCAGTGGATATCTTTCTTGTTTATTCCCTTCCCTTCGGTAAACTGGCCTGTCCAATACATATTTAAGAGCATTGCAAACAGGTGAAAAACATGGAGTCTTACGATAAGCATTTCAAGGTGCAATTTTTATGCCTTTGAGAGTACCACGGTGCGCTGGTCATCTGGGTCCGTTGTGGCGCGGATCAACTTTAAAAGTTAATATGGTATATATGGACGTGGATCATGGGTCCTAAAAAATGGCAAACGTAAAATACAAGCAAAAGAAATAAGATTTCTTAGAAAATTTCAGGAGTTACCAACGAAGATAAGAAACAAGGATATTAGGAGACAGTTGATATTTACAATGCTAATGAAAATATTTAAGAAACTAAAACAGTATGGAAACAGACTTTACTCGTACAAAAAATGTGTTTATAGAGAATTTTACGTCAGGCTATGCTTTACCAATTCAGAGGAAGAAAGAGGCGTAAAAACCCAAACTGAGGTGGTAGTGAAATGTGAAGATAGAAGAGGCACAAATGCGTAAAACTGGAAGTGAAGATCAAATTTTTACGACCGAGTCCCTCAATGATAGTATAACATATCATTTTTATGAAATCCAACCTCTTATCCAAATTAGCTGAGAAATTTCTCTTGCATATTCAGTAGATATTTCATTTCAAACTTGGAATTTACTGTTATTCAGTAATCGGTATCAGAACAACAGCTAATTTAAAATTTGATAAATTTGAAGAATATCAATTGAATATGTCATCTTTTACAAAACCTTTTCACACTAATCACAGTAAAATCTACTATGTAAAGAGTAAGCCCCCTCTTTCACCTTAGGCCCCAGTTGCCTTCTTTTCGTGGTCCAACAGTACATTTTTAATTGTGCCTTAACTAAATTACCTCCCTCGTAATTTGCAAGTTGTGGCGTATTCCCTATATGGGACGTAATCAGAAATGCTTTAATAGAACTTTATTAAATGTACTGATCAATAAGCAGCCACTCACATGTAAGTGTCGACTTCAAGTATCACAAAGTAAGCTTTACACATAGACAGAACCTATGTGACGCTTCGCTTTCTCTAGGAGGTGTGTCCCAGTTATTTGCACGCTATACGAGAAAGTCATGCCCATTACTTTCTTCAGCCATTGTGCGTATTGTACCCAGCGACGCCCTTAAAATCAATGACATTAACATGGACAGAGCACGAAAGGGAGAGACTTCGTGCTCGTCGTTCAGTGGGACCCAAACCGCAAATCTTCCGGTCAAACTGACAGGCAAATATTTCACTTCTAACTTGGTCTTAACGTTGATATATCTAAATGCTTTGGACTACTTCATTAAACCGAGATCAAAGATACTGTTTGTTCTTCAGAATTTGACATTATGAATGAGTGTCTATGACGTTTTATTTTGCTAGATTTATACCAGAATGCTTAATGGAATTCTGCAGAGAGAACTTTACCGCCAGAAGCCAAGATTTGGTTGTGAAAATGATTTTAAAAATCTGATATGTTCTATTCATATAACTTCTTCTACATCTATGAACAATTTTTATCAAAAAACTTATTATTCTGCCTCATCTTTATTTAATTGAGATAAAATTAACAGAAATGGTCTTATACTTCTTCCTTGTACGTAGGTGTATAGGGGAGTAGCGTAGGGTAAAGCGATAGTCATGTCTAAAATCTAATGTATTCCATTCACATGCCTTTCTCTACATCTCTGTAAAAAATTATTGTTAATAATCTTATTCTTCTAGCTAATCGAGATAAACATTAAGAAAAATTCTTTTATTACTTGCTTCCTTGTAAACCTAAGGGAAATAAGAGAATACACTAGGCCCAAACGACAGTCAACATTTTAAAATATGGCTGCTATGAGCTTGAAATCTATTTCTATGTGTGACCAGGAATTTAAAACTGGAACCGATAGCAAAAACGGTCAAGTCCACGAAAAAATATATATGACATAAAGTGTGTGTTTTATGGAGATGTACATTTTTTGTAATAAGATTTTGTCTAATTCTTACGGTTTAAGAGTAAATCAAAATCCAGAAAATATCATACAGAATAAAGAGGTCTTCAGCGCCTATTTCCAGAAAATTCGAGACATACTTTGCATTTGTCATATAAATATCTTTATTATCCGGTATTTTAATCAAAATCGTTACAGCCATTTCTTAGAAACTCAAAATCTTCTAAATTCTTTCCATGTAAAGGATAGTGAGGGAATTGTCTTTAAAATCTTTATGTCGCATCCTTGGAAAATACTGAACTTAAATATCAAGTTTGGTATTTAAAGGTGTCTTAGTTTTTGAGTTGTGCTGCCCAGACTCTCACGCACCCACAAGAACATTTTTCCAAAATTTGTCATGTAAATAACTTTAAAATAGGGTATTTGATAGAGCCATTTTGAATAAAATAAATAAATTCGAAAAACTTTCATGTAAAGGGTAGTTTTGAGGGGGGTGTTTTCTCGATATCTTCGTGTCGTATCCTTGTAACACTCCTTACCTACATACCAAGTTTGATATTAAACGGTCCTTTTGTTTTTGACCTATACTGTCCATACACATATTGACTTTTTCTAAAACATAATTTATTTTAGATTCAGGGGGTCTAAAACATGTATATGCGGTGAAAATTTGGTATCCAATTTTTGGGTAGAATGAAATATCTACTCTATATATGTATCAGAAATATATTTTTAGATTCCCTGTGTCCAAAAAAAAACATTTTTAAAAGACGAAACTTAGAATTTCATCCAAGGATGTAACACGAAGATTTTTACGAAAATCTACCCCAAACTACCGTTTACTTGGAAAAATGTTTTCAAATTTTGTTCTTTTCAAAAACGACTAACAATTTTTATTAAAGTTCCGTATATTTTAGATAGTTACATCACAAATGAACTGTATATCTTGAATTTTCTACGAATAGTTTCTGAATATCTGTTCATTCTTGATGAACTTTCTTGAATTTTGCATAGCTAGTAAGCCGTAACATATAGACAAAAACTTACTACAGAAACATGTAGATCTCTTTAAAGCACACGATTTAGGTCATATGCTTCTTTTTTGTAGAGTCCATCGTTTCCAATATATTCCCTGTTATTTTAAACTACATAACTTTTCTCAAACGGAGTTCACTTTCCTTTCATCCCTCTTATGTTATGGAATTTTAATAGCAACCAGCCTTTAAAATATATGTTTAGCTTTAGTTTAGATATTCCAACATTTCTCTTCTGTTTACAAGAAATCATGCAGTAACACTATTTTTGCTAATACATAACTCAGTTACCATGATGCAGATAAGAAATACTCTTTTATAGAATAGGTTGTTCGCAGAAAGGATAGAGAAAGTCATGTAAATGGAACACGTGAGATTTTTGTTAATTTCCTTACTATTTTCTCACCCGGAGGTACCGGGTTCGACTCTCGAGGTGGGGATTTTTCTTTAACCAGAATTATTCCCTATCCTCCAGAGTCTGGAAGTATGTATGTGAGAGTGAATGTGTGTTTTGAGGAAAATAAAACGATTTAAACCCAATGTAAAAAACCTACAGACAACGATTTGTTTCTAATGCAAAAGCCTCCGATACGACCTTAGATGTTAAAAGAGGCTATATAAATGAAACAATAATAAAACAAATCTAGATGTATTAAAAAAATCTGATGTGTCCCATTCAGACTTTGTCTACATCTCTACAACAATTATTGCTAGAGAGCTTATGCTTCTATTTACCTCATGCCAATTGAGAAAAAATTAGCAGAAATAGCTTATTACTTGTTTCCTTGTAAGTAGAAGCGAAATAAAGGAGTACCATAGATTAAGGTGATAGTCAAAAGCTGGTTGCTATGTGACTGAACTTCCTGTGTTCGTATGTACAGGAGTAGACAAATTTCTGTATGTGAAAAGTATAAGTTTTTTAAAACTGAAATCCTTAACAAGAAATATTTCAATAACGATCAAATCCACGAAAAAAATGTATATAGCATAAATTGTGTGTTTTATTGTGATCTACATTTCTTGTGCAGTAAGTTTTTGTCTATTTCTTACGGTTTACCAGCTATGCAAAATTCAGTAAAAAGCATCCAGAATAAAGAAGCCTTTTGAGGCTATTCCCAGAAAGTTCAAGATATATATTTTATTTCTCAGGTAAACATCTTTAATATACGATATTTTAATCAAAATTGTCAGAGCCATTTTTGAGTAAATCAAAATTGACGAAAAAAGTTCCAAGTAAAGGGTAGCTGGGGGTGGGGGTATTTTCTTGAAAAGTTTCGTGTCGCATTCTTGGAAGATACCAAACTTAAATATCAAGTTTGGTAGTAACGGTCTTTTCGTTTTGAGCTATGCTATACACACACACGCGCGTGCACACACGGAGCTTTTTGTAAAAATGTTTTTTTTTTATTCAGGAGGACCCAAAACATGTATTTCCGGTGAATTTTCGGGATCGAATTTTTGGTGCAATACAATACCTTCTCCACACACTATATACATAGTACGGTAGAGAAAGTAAACATATATTTATAATTGACCATACTCAACTGCTTCCTACTAAACGCCTGGATTTAAATGTATCTTCAATGTGTGTCCATGGTTAGGGACCACAAGTTTAGACTTCTGTCATGCTTGTATATCTACCACTGGTGATTAGAAGTTCATACTGTGCCTCCAATACACAATTGATGAGACAAAGTGGAGACGAGTGGAGTGGGAAAGGACAGGCAGAGACTTGTGCCTCCAAAATGGAGGAACTCCATATGTCTGATTTGAAGAATTATTAGGAAGTATGTCGCTCTTATGAACTGTTTCAGCTGTTTCTCTTACGCTGTGGACGAGGAAAACCTAATACATCTTGTTCAGTAATGAAGCAACATTTCATGTCAACGACGTCATCAGCAGAATTGGGTAGACAGAAACCAAATGAATCCGAGTGACCACAGGACTCTCCCAAAGTCAATGTGTGGCTTGGTCTCGTGAAGGGTGAAATTTATGGCCCTTTCATCTTTGCCGAAAAGACAATTACCGGAACAATCCAGCTGGACATGTTGCGGTTGTTCCTGGTGCCACCGTTACGGCAGGATGGCATCCTTGCCTCTTGTCATTTATCAACAAGATGGTGCACCACCCCACTGCGCAAACATTGTATGGAACTACCTGAATGAGACCTTTCCTGACCGTAGATCGGAAGAGTGACGGATCGTATGTGGGCTGCCCGACCTCTCCCCGCTTGACTTTTTGCACACATTTTCATCAAGAGCAGAGATCTCGCTGGCAGGGTGTCAGATGTGATGTACTGTGGCAACGAATAAGAGCGGAATGCTTTTTAATAGTCCCTTAAATCTTATGGCTTGTATTCCGTACAACCACAAGGCAATGGGAAATTTGTGTTGATGATAAAGGTAAGTAATACGAGTGCGAAATTCCTGTATAAATATAACGTGCAAATTTGGCGTGTTCCATTCATAAAACTTTCTCCACTTATTATGTTACAAACTAAAATCTAATTCTCCTATCTAGTTCAATGTAATCAAGATAAATATTAGTAGAATTAGTAGACACGGTTTTATTGTTTAGTTCCTTAAAAATGGAAAAGAATACGGAAGTTTAAAGGTTTAGGTCTTCCAGGATTTCAAATATCATCCCATGTAATTTAATATAAAAGAAGAAGAAGAAAAAGGAAACGTTTGAATATTATGGTATACCTTAAGCTATACCTATAATGGAACTTTAGACTAGGCTAGTCAAATCCTTTAAAAGCGGGTTGCGATGTGATTGATATTCGATCCTGTTTGTAAGTTAGGAGTAAAGCAAAAGAAGATGCGATAAAAATTCCCTGCTTGAGAAAAATTTAAGTATCTTATATCTCGGAGGTGGTTAATTCTGCAAAAAGGAAATGCTTATAACATAAATTGTGTGTTTTCACAAGATATACAGTTTTTGTGTAGTACATTTTTGCCAGTTATGCAAAAATCTCACAGTAATAAAGAGGATTTTAGAAGCTATTCCTAAAAAATTCAAGACATTCATTTTATTTATTCTGTAAGTATGTTTAATATATGACATAGTAATCTAAATCATTGACATTTTTGAGAAAATCACATTTTCGCAATATTTTCCATGTAAAGAATTCTTTGGGTTGGGGGAAGCTTTTCTGGAAAATCTTCGTGTCGTATCCTTGGAAGATACTAAACATAATTTCTAGGTTTGGTATTTAACTATATTTTTGTTTTTGAGGTATGTTACGCGCACACACACACACACACACACATAATACCGTTTTATATAGTTTTTATTATTTTATATACAGCGGACACTCTAACGTGTATGTCTTATGAGAAGATATATTAATAGACAACTCTGCATTAAGTAGCCATTATTAAGAAGTGTGTCCTCTATCATAGATGTGATAGATAAATGTGTGTCCCTTTGGCAAGCCATTACGTAACAATTACCATTACAGTGCTCGCTTTGTTGATGGAAATACTTAATGCTAGAAATGCTCACTTAAAGGAATGAAATCGATAGTACTAATTTTTACTGACTCGTGTTTTCTATTTGACGTACACGTGTTTCTAATGTCATACACCTGCTTTGAGTCGTATTCAGACAAGTAACTGATATTCCAAACTCACAAACAAACATGCAACAATAATATTTTTTGTTGTAGTTTAATGTTGTACTGTAATATTTAGTGAAAATATTTTAAAGAGCAAATTATGTTTGGAAACAGTGGAGAAATATTCTGAAAAGACACATAAAAAATCTGCTGTGTTCCATTCTCATGACTTTCTCTACATATCTGCCACAAATTATTTTTAGAAAGCTTATGCTACTATTTATTTAATGCTAATTGAGACAAAATTAACAGAAATCGTCCTATTACTTACTTCCTTGTAAGTAGAAGCGAAATAAAGCAGCGCTATAAGTTAAAGTAACAGTCAAAAGCTGGTTGCTATGTGACTGAATTTGCTTTGTTTGTATCCATACGAGTTGACAAATTCCTGTATGAGAAAAGTATAAGTTTTATAAAGCTGAAACCAAAAACAAAGGAATATCTCAAAAACATCAACTCCACGAAAAAATGTAAATAACATAAATTGTGTGTTTTAATTTGCTCTACACTTTTTGTGTAGTAAGTTTTTGTCTATCGGTTACGGTTCACTAGTTATGTAAAATTCATTATAAGTCATCCAGAATTAAGTAGTCTTCAGAGGCTATTCCCAGAAAATTCAAGATATACATTTTATTTGTCACGTAAATATCCTTAACATATGACATTTTAATCAAAATCGTTAGAGCCATTTTTAAGAAAATCGAAATTTTCGAAAAATTCCATGTAAAGGGTAGTTGGGGTGGGGGGAATGTCTTGAAAATTTTCGTGTCGCATCCTTGGAAGATACCAAACTTAAATACAAAGGTTTGCATATAACGGTGTTTTCGTTTTTGAGCTAAGCTGTCCACAGACACACATACGCGCTCAGACACACACACGCGGACCTTTTTCCAAAAATGCTTTATTTTGGATTTAGGGGAACCCAAAACATGTATTTCCGGTGAAATCTCGGTTTCGAATTTTTGAGTGGAATACAATACCTTCTCTATACACTATGTACACAACACGTGTAGAGAGAAAGTAAAAAGGGCTGATGAAATTACATTATTTAGGTTAAAACTAGCAACATTACTTATCTTTGCCCCATTTTTTTTGTTGATAGTGTTTAACACCTGCTTTAATTACTTGTGGCAACTGTAGGCGTATGAGCTGGTGACCCTGGTGGTGCTGGGCTGCGCAGCGACGACTGGTCCTCTCTCTGGCGTTGCAGCTGCTAAAGTCGATTCTCGATGCTCCTCGGCTATTGGTGGACTCAGCGACGAGAAATTGAGACCTATTTATATCTAGCTCAGGTGTTAAGCTACGGTGATATCCAGGGAGTGGTACTGAAATTAACTTAAAATAACATCGGAACTTTTCGTTCAGTCAAGGTTTATTTCTCTTCACAAGCGCTCCTGAGAATGTTCCTGGCGCGATTGAGTTCCGATAAGTTCCCTCTAGCAAGTGCGTAACGCGCATAAAGGTAACTAAAATTTTCGGGGCGACGAGTGCAATTGTTACGTGCAGAATAATTGTAGACACTAAATTTCCGCCGTGGCTTGCTTGTTTCCGGCGTCGCAGGTTACGCGTGACATTTATTTCAACTGTGTGAATCACTGTAATAACTTTACTATATGTACGAGGATTCTTGTTTCGAGCATCACAGATTCTGCGTGTAGTTACATTCCAACTGCGTCATCACTATAATAACTCTGCTAATTCGCGCGTACTCTTGTTTTGGGCTTTGCAGGTTCCCCGTGGAGTTACATCTCAACTGTGTGATCTACAATAATAACTTTGCTACTTTGCGCGTATTCTTGTCTCGCGTGTCACAGATTCCTCGTGTAGTCACTTTCCGACTGCCTGAAAATTGCGGCAAATACTCTGTATTTATAGCAAATTCTACCCACGCGCAAAACTCTCAACTTGTAATCTCATTGGCCCATTTTTTGGCACAGAAAGTAGTTTGTGGTGCGCTTCTGCCGTGACGTGATTAATTCTAATTGGTCAAGCCGTCTTTCACGTGATCCTGGACCTAAATTTATATGTCACCTTCACTTTCTCTTGCGGAGACGTGACCACACAATAGCGTCTTTCCCCTCTTGCAATATACAAAGAAATAGCGTAAACAATTGAATTCGTCGCTTGAGAACTCTCGGATTGAAGTTTGAAACACTTTCCAGAACAATCTCTCTGAACATCCAATATACACTAACTACATGATATCTTACTTACTAATTAATCTAAGTAATCTAATAAACTAAAATATATGCTATGAGCTTATTCACTTGGGCGACAATCCGTCTCACAACGCCGGCGATAACAATGGTGATACACGAATAAAGATGGAGCACCGGTGGAATTTGATGGCGGGGAAAACCGGAGATCTCGGAGAAAACCCGCCCGTGCCGCTTTGTCCACCACAATCTCACATGCGGTTGCTTAGGATGCAACCCAGCTCGTCTAGGTGAGAGACGAATGATCTAACCACTCGGCCACGGCGCGGCCTTTTGCTCCATTTCCTGGGTTTTAATAGTTCATACTAGATTATACACAACACTTCGATGTTTTTGAGACTAAGTCACTGGCGCTCTGAGCCCAATAGCGCCTTCTATATGGGGAAACTCCGCTCACAACCACAGAAACAACGGAGCATATCTTGTCAACAGCTGTAACGGCAGTTCGTCAAAGTTGCAAAGCTCTCTACATCTGTGTTATTCTATAAATTTGTCGTTAGAAAATCAATCGAGGTTGTCCGTAACAGTCATTTTCTTCCACACTGTACCTCCTTCTCCATACCCTCCTCTTCCAAACTCTAAATCACATCAGGGAAATACTTTAGCTAGAGGCTACAAGAAGTTGCAAAGTGTTAGTTGTTGATTCATTGTTTAGCCTGCTTGGTGGCTGCTGCGTCTATTAAGTTTAGCCCACATATGAAGTTTTTGATTTTATCAGTTTTCGCACAAGAAAACTGCGCATCTTTAATACTTGCCATCGATTGCAATATTTACTTCGCAGACGGATATCGCAGAACGTCATCAGATTCGATAAACAGTCTTGAATTCTGGGTCTTAGTCTTCGGTATGGTTTTCGTGTGATAGGTTACTATAGTCGATAGATAGGAACCACTTAATTTATGTCAGCACTAACTGGATATAGGTTTGAGCTGTTGTAGCATCATTGTTTACATTTTATTTGATTTTGATAGCTGCAGGTTGATGATTGTTACAGAGGTTGACTGTTGTTACTGAAGGTGATCATTGTTGCTTGGATATAATTACTGGGTCTTTCCATATATTATTAAATGTTAACGTTTAGTGACCATTGTTGACATCTGATTAAGAGAAGAGCCCAACCAAGCGACTGCAAGGTTTGGTGATGTTGCCATGGACGGGACAAAGTGGCAACAGAGTGACGAAGCAGCCATGAAGTAAGGCAACTGTTAATTATCACTATGTATCTCTCTGACTTCAACTCTTATTCGCCTATAATTCTCCAGTTTTGACCATCTGTCCGTCCGAGATCTGGTAAACTCGTGGTGAGCCTAGGTATAGTTTCTGTTTACCTAACCTGGTAAGGGATTAACCACAGAAATGAAGAGGATTGCTTAGGTTTGGTAATATTTGTGAGATTTCGGGTGATGTTAAGGAGGTAGCAGTACATAGGCTCCTCAACCTGTTGATTTTTTTTTAGGAGCAACATCCTTTTCCTCTACTCCGCTGGTGTTTGGTTTAATTAAATTGTTTTGTTGGAGTATTTTGATTGACCACTCCCAATGTTGAGAGGGTGGAGTATTTTGTTCAGCTAATTTTCTGTTGGCTGGTATGAAGCCGTTGTTACCAGGGGCGTCCGCAAGCCATACGGGGAACCCGATACCGTCTGTATCGGTGTTCAGTGGGTAAGTACTTCTCCAGCGTCCTGATAAGTGCGCTCTCATGTTCGCCCAATCTGGCGTAGAATTTGTGAGCCCGGCGCCTAATTACATCCTCCACGTATGGGAGGGCCGAAGCTTCATGTGGTAGCCTCATTGGGAAACATTGACATACAGAATAAATTGACCGGAATCCTCTATTCTGTATCCGCTGTAACCAGAGAAGCCAGGAGTCTGCTGCCATACCCCACACTTCGCAGGCGTAGAGCATCAGAGAGACTATGAGTGTCGTGAAAAGACCTAAACCTCTTGTGCATCCAGTCTCATGCATGTTGCTTCCAAAGATTACCACCAGAATGCAGCAATCAGAGCCGCCTTTGAAGAGTTCCACGAAGTTTAACTAAACGAAATGATACAATGGGCATCCTGCATTTCAAAAATTCCGCTGGGCTTAAACCTGAACACATTCTAACTATGCAAATACGTTAAAAAGTTCACTATGATTATTCAGGGCATCTGTTACGTCATACAATGGTTTTCCAGCAAAAGATTTATAAAGTGTATTTGAACTTTTAGGTCACATAATAAAATAAAATGAATGCTTATGTTAAATAAAAACATCCTCATTTAATTAACTTAATGAGATTGAATGTTAGATAAACTAAATAATCTATTGCATAATTAGCACGAGGGTTTGCTTGAAAACCTATTGCAGCCAAATAGAAGTATAAACCTTTTAATGTGGGTTTGAGAGAGAGAGACAGAGAGAGAAAGAGCTGCCTTTTGTTCCCTTTCTCTCACTGTTCCTATCTTTCTCATCTGCTTGCTCCGCTCTGTTATAGTTCTGAAATCATAGTATTTGAAATATAATAAACTGCTTTTAATATCCATCTCCTTAGGTTCCATTCATAACGAAAACTGAGGGTAAGAATTATGAAAAAAGTACAAGCTAGAAGCTATACACTTTAATGAAAGCTTTAAAAAATAATCACATACATTTAAAATAAACATAGAAATAGACGCAAAGTTAAAAAGTCTGATATGTTTTATTCACATGACTTTCTCTACATTGCTATAATAAATTATTGTTAAAAATCTTCCACATATTTTATATAATAAAGATAAAATTTAGCAGAAATCGTCCTTATTACTTGCTTCGTTGGTAGAAGGGAGATAGGAAATACACCAGGCTAAAACGATAGCCAAATCTTTTAAAAGCTGGTTGCCATGTGATAGAAATCCGATTCTATTCAAGGCCAAAAGTTTACAACTTTCCGTTTGAAAAAGTAAGTAGTTTTTATCTGAAACAAATAACAAAAAATGTCTCAGAAATAGTGAATCCAACGAAAAAAAAAACGTATATGACATAAATTGTATGTTTTAATGCGATCTACATTTTTGTGGAGTAAGTTTTTGCCTATCTCTTATGATTTACTATTTCCGCAAAATTCAGCAAAATGCATGCAGAATAAAGACGTCAAAAATTCAAGATAAACATTTTATGTGCCATATAAATATAATTAATATGCCGTATTTTAATTAAAATCGTTAGAGCCATTTTTGAGCAAATACAAATTTTCCACATAATGGGTAGTTTGGGGTAGGGGGATGTTTTTCAAAATCTTCGTGACGCATCCCTTGAAGATACTAAACTTAAACATCAAGTTTGGTATTTTAGAGACCTGTTCACAGACACTCACATATACACGGACCCTTTTCTGATTTTTTTTATACAGGGGACACTAAAAGTATATTTCCTGTTAAACCTGGGTGTCGAACCTTTTGGTTGAATGCAATACCTCCTTTATACACGTGTAGAGAAAGTAAAAACTGAATGTCCAAGCTGTTAACTGTACGTCTACGTCAGACGTCTGAAACTAACAAATCACAGAGCAATTCTCATCTCACGTCATTTGTTGACTCGCCATGTGTAGGACAACAGGCCAGGATTCACTGGAACATTTATAAAACTTTGATGTGTTCCATTCACTCGACCAGTACCAAATTATTTTTTAAAAGCGTGTTCTTCTGTCCACTTCATGCTAATCGAAATAAACATTATCAGAAATGTAAGTAGAAGGAAAATAAGAAAATACACTACCTAAAGCGAAAGCCAAATATCTTAAAAGCTTTTAAAGTTGTAACACGTCTACATACCAGACAATCCATTGCTACCAAACATAATACTAACCACGGATTAAACATGTATGTTACCTTCCTCAAAAAGTGGCCGAAATGCCGAAGGAAACATTACAGCTTAAGCCTTCTATTTGCATGCCATACTACTGATTTCTACTTTCTCTGCACGTACTATGTACATAGTGTATAGAGAAGGTATTGTAATACACCCAAAAATTCGAAACCGAAATTTCACCGGAAATATTTGTTTTGGGTCTCCCTGAATCCAAGAAAAAATGTTTTTGGAAAAAGTTTCGTGTGTGTGTTTGTGTTTGTGTTTGTGTCTGTCAGCCTGTCTGTCTGTTTGTGTGTCTGTGGACAGCATAGCTCAAAAACGAAAATACCGTTGAATACCAAACTTGGTATTTTAGTTTGGTATCTTCCATGGATGCGACAAGAAGAGTTTCAAACTACACTTTATATAGAAAAAGGTTTGAAAATATTGTTTTTCTCAAAAAGGGCTGTAATGACTTTGATTAAAATACCATATATTAAAGATATTTATACGGAAAATAAAATGTATATCTTGAATTCTCTGGGAATAGCCTCTAAAGACCTATTTGTTCTCGATGAATTTTGTTGAATTTTTCGTAACTGGTAAACCGTAAGAGATAGACAAACTTAGTACATAAAAATGTAGATCACGTTGAAACATACGATTTATGTCATATACGTTTTTTTCGTGGAATTGACTATTTCTGACATATTCCTTGTTATTGTTTTAGGACTTAAACTTTTCACACGGAAAGCTGTGAAGTCCTGAAACGGATATCAACCACATGGCAACCAAGTTTTAAGGGATTTGACATTCGTTTTAGCTTTGTTTATTCTCTTATTTTCTTTCTTCTTAAAAGGAAGCAAATAATTAAGTAAATATATGCTAATGTTATCTTCATTATCATAAAGTAAATAGAAGAATATCCTTTTCAACAATAATGTATTACGACATAGAGAAAATCATGTGAATGGAACACACCAGATTTTTCAATATCGGTTTGTTATTCCCATGACATAGACGAACACTCTCATATACGAAATTACTATGCGGCCTCTTTATCAGGCTTGAGGTCCTTTTATGTGTTGTAAATCCACGATACGGGACCAACCACTTTAGGATAGTAAAGAGGGCTAAGGATTTTTACGCCCCCCAAAAATCCATCTTTATTGCTTTAGGTTTGAACCAGCACTCTTGGAAGCTAGAAGCCCTAGACCACATAGACGACTCTCATATATGAGGGTCATACTCAAAAGTCCTGAGCAACCCATGTTAAAATTCCAACAACGTAACAAAAAAATCTGATGTTACATTCATATGACTTTCTCTACACCTCTGGACAAATTATTGTTAAAAAGCTTATGCCTCTTTTTACTTTATGCTAATCACAAAAAAGTCGCAGAAATGGTCTTATTACATGCTTCCTTGTAAGTAAACGCGAAATAAGGGAGTACTATAGGTTAAAGTGATTGTCAAAAGCTGTTTGCTATGTGACTCATGTTCATTTGTTTGTATGGAAAGGAGTTGACAAATTCCTGTATGAGGAAAGTATAAGTTTTTCAAAGCTGTAACCAAAAACAAGGAATATCTAAAAAACGAACAACTCCACGAATAAAATGTGTATAACATAAATTGTGTGTTTTAACGTTATCTACATTTTTGTGTTTTAAGTTATTGTCCATCTCTTACGGTTTAGCAGTTATGTAAAGTTGCGTAAAATACATCAGAAGAAAGTAGCCTTCAGAAGCTATTTCCAGAAAATTCAGGAAATACGTTTTATTTGTCAGGTAAATATGTTTAATATATACGATATTTTAATCCAAATCGTTAGTCATTTTTGAGAAAATCAAAATTTTCGAAAAAAGTTCCATGTAAAAGTTAGTCTGGGGTGGGGGGATTTTTCTCTAAATCTTTGAGTGGATTCCCTGGAAGATACTAAACTGAAATACCAACTTTAGTATTTTACTGACTTTTCCTTTTTGAGTTATCGTGTTCACAGACACATGGACACACATACACACACCTTTTTCTGAAAATACTTTTTACACTTCATGTTGGCTTATTGTGGTGTCATTAGATTATATAGGTACCACAAAACAGTATTTCCAAAGTGACAGACATCAGTGTTTCTTTTTGAGAGCGTACTGGCATAGAAGGAAGACTTGCTACAGAATCTCACCTCAGAATTCAACATGCCAAAGCAGTTAGCTGCATGAGCACGAACAATATTAGGGAAAATCTGAACTATTCATATTTATATCTCTGTGTACATTATTGTTAATAATCTTATTCTCCTATGCACTTTATTTTAATCGTGATAAACACTAGCAAAAACGCCTTGTCACATGCTCTAAAATATGGGATTGAAACCCATTCCTTTGCGTGGCCAGGAATTGATAAGTTCCTGTATTTAAAGCTCAAATCAAGACAAGCAACATCTTGAAAACGGTAAACTCCAGGAAAAAAGTTGTGTGTTTTAAGGAGCTCCATATTTATTGTACAGTAAGTTTTTTTTCGTATCTGATACGGTTTAGCAGTTATGCAAAGTTCAGAAAAAATCATCCAGATGAAAAGGTCTGCAGAGGTATTCCCTGAAAATACACATTTCGTTTGTCATGTAAATGGTTTAAACATAAGAGATTTTAATCAAAGTCGTTAAGAGCCATTTTTGAGAAAAACCAAACTTTTTTAACTTTTTCCAAGTAAAGGGTAGTTGGGGGTGGGAGTATTTCGTTGAAATCTTCGTGTCTCATCCTTGAAAGATATTGAGCTTCAATATCTAGTTTGGTATTAAATGGAATTTTCGTTTTGGAGCTCCCCTGCACACACATGCACACTCAGATACACACTCGGACATTTTTCTAAACATATAAGGCCCCAAAACACATACTTCCGATTAAATCTCGGTATCGTATTTTTGGGTTTAATAGAATACCTTCTCTATACACTATGTACATGATACGTGTAGAGAAAGTAACAATGGGAACGCAGTAACCAAGATAAACCACATATCGGTCGCCTCAAACTATCCCCACGGAAAGATTTGAGTAATTAGAGAAGACAGGCGTGTCACTGTGGATGAAATCGCTGTAAAACTGACATAGTCCAGTCAGTGCAAGAAGTGATTCAAAGCTTGGGTCCCTTGGGTCCCACATTTAAGACCGAAGACCAAATATTTCATTACCCAAAACCTTATTCAGAGATTTCAAACTGTGTGGAAACCTCATAGTCCACGCTTGGCACCCTCCGGCTACAGTTTTTTTTTTTTTTTTTTTTTCTGGTTCTGTTAAGGAACAGTTACGAGACCAGCCTGCAAGACGGTGGAGGATATTCGGAAAGCATTGCGTCATGTCTTCGGGCAGCTGGTACTGCGTTCTATCGTAAGGGTATTTTCAAACTTGCAGAAAGATGAGAAAATGAGTGGAAAGAATTAGAGTCTGTTCAAAATTACAAATGTCTGCATAATAAAATGGCTACTTGATTTGTTAAACATTTACATTTTAAAATTTAAAAAAAAGAAAAAAAAACAGATATGTTCCAAACACATAACTTTCTCTAAAGCTCTGTAGGAAGTTATTGTTAAAAGCTCATTCATTCATTTAAATATTGCTCATGAAAATAAACATTAGCACAAATGGTGGTATTACTTAGAATCTTATAGCAGAAGGGAAATAAGGGGTGCACTCAGCCTCGTGAGGTTCCTGGGGGCCAATTAAGGAGCTACTTGATAAAAAAGTAGCGGCTCCAGGTCGTGAAGACCGCATTAACTGCCCGGGGGGATCGAAGCGCTGACCACGTCTCACCTTCCACTACTGCACCCCATCCAAGACGTCTGTAATGGACCGAGGTGGGGCACGCAGGGGCCTGGCGGTAGGCCAAGGCTCTTAGTGAGCTATGCCAAGGAGGAGTCGACACTAGAGCATAGTTAAATAGTTAAGTTGGTTTCCACGAGTTTGCCCGTCTCTTTGCATGGCCAGGAATTGACAAATTACTTAGTTCATTACAAGTAGAGGAGTAATAAGTAAATACAATAGCCTAAAGTGATAGTTAAATCTTTTAAAACTGGTTGCTGTGTAATTGTGCATTTCTTGTAACAGCCAGAATTTGACAAATATCCGTAAGAGTAAAGTTTAATTATAAAACTGCAAGCGATAACAAGAAATTGCTTGGAAATAGTCAACTCCACGAAAAAAAAATGTATGGCAGAAATTATATTTTTTAACGAGATCTACATTTTTGTGCAGTAAGTATTTGTATATCTGTTATGCTTTATCAGTTATGCAAAAGTAAGCTGGAATGAGGAAATTTTCAGTGTCTATTCCCAGAAAATTCAAGGTATACAGTTTATTCGTCATATGAATATCTGTAATATACGGTATTTTAGTAAAATTTTTCAGGTATCACTTAGAAAATCAACATTTTCGAATTTTTTTTCATAGTAAAGGTAATTTGATATGGGGGATTTTCTTGAAAGCCTTCGTGTAGCATCCTTAGGATATACTAAAGTTAAACACCAAATTTGGTGTTTAACTTTCGTTTTTGAGGTATGTTGTCCACACACACACATACACACATTTTTATTTAAGAATGCTTTTTTACTTTCTCTATACGCACTATGTACATAATGTATAGAGAAGGTATTGCACTCCACCCAAAAATGCAATACCGAGATTTCACCGGAAATATATGTTCTAAGGTCCCCAATATCCAAAAAAAGCATTTTCACCAAAAGGTCCCTGTGTGTGTGTGTGTGTGTGTGTGTGTGTGTGTGCGTGCGTGCGTGTCCGTGTGACGGTGTGTCAGTGTGTCCGTGAACACGATAACTTAAAAACGAAAAGTCGATAAAATACCAAACTTGGTATTTAAGTTTATTATCTTACACGGATGTGACACGAAGATTTTGAGAAAAATTCCCCCATCACCAACTACCCTATACATAGAACGTTTATCAAATATTTTGATTTTCTCAATAATGGCTCTAACGATTTTGATTAAAATTTATTATATTAAAGATATTTACACGATAAATAAAATGTATATCTTGAATCTTCTGGCAATAACCTCTGAAGACTACTTTATTCTGGATGAATTTTATGGATTTTGCATAACTGCTAAACCGTAAGAGATGGAGAAAAGCTTACCACACAAAAAATAAAGAGCACCTTAAAGCGCACAATTTATCTTATATACATCTTTTTCGTGGAGTTCATCGTTTTTTAAATACTCTTTGTTTTTTGATTCCAGCTTTAAAAAACATACTTTTCTCATACAGGAATTTAACAATTCCTGTCCATACAAACAAAATGAACTTCAGTCACATAGCAACCAACTTTTGACTATCACAAAAAATACTCCCTTATTTCACTTCTATTTACAAGGAGGCAAGTAATAGGACTATTTCTGCTGATTTTTCTCGATTAGTATGAAGTAAATAGAAGCATAAGCTTTTTAACAATAATTAGTTGCAGAGATATAGAGAAAGCCATATGAATTGGAACACAAAAGGTCGCAAAACATACATTCCCGGTGAAACCTCGTTATCTCAATTATGGGTGGAATACATTACTTTCTCTGTCCATTACACACATACATTGTACGTACGTCCTAGAGAAACTAAAAGTTGCATCGTGTGGAAAATTTTGAGTATAGAAAGATGTTAAAAAAGTTTGCGAAGAAATAAGATTTAAAGCTGGGAGTGTATTAATAAGCATACCAACGTCAACCTATCTATAGCATCGGTAAATTGATGATTAAAGTATGCCAAATGGGCAAAAACGATATGTTTTACTTTCTCTAGTACGTATGTATATATAATGTACATTGTAGTCAGAGAAGGTATTGTATTCAACCTAAAATTTCGATGCCAAGATTTCACAGGAAATATGTGTTTTGAAAATCTGTATCCGAACAAAAGTATTTCTAGAAAAAGATGATTGTCTGTCTGTGGACAGCATAACTCACAAACGAAAAGAACGTGAAATACCAAACTTGGTATTTTTGTCTAGTATCTCACAAGGATGCGACACGAAGATCTTCCTACCACAAACAGACTACCCTTTACGTGGAAACATGTTTTATATTTCTGAAAAATGGCTCTAGCGATTTTGATTACAATAACGAATTATTCCTTGTTATTGGTTTTGTTTTTATGCTACTTACCATGCAAAGTGAACCGAACCTCAATTGTTTTACATAGCGACTAACTTTGAAAGATTTCACTATCGCTTTAGCATAATGTAGGCCCTTATTTCCGTTCTGCTTACAAGGGAGCAGTATTAAGAACAATCTTGTAATGTTTGTTGATTTGCATGATGTAGATAAAAGAATATGTTGTATATAGAACAACTAGAGAATGTTAAGTGAATGGAACACATGAGGTTTTTAAATATTGTAAATTACCTCATTTCATTATGAAGCAATACTTTTTTAATTGTTCACAGTTTTTAGTCAAATTTCAGAGGGGAGTCGGAATGCCCATGTAAAAGTTTGACCCATTTGCCCAACAATATTAAAGATATTTAGCTATTTCGAGGTATATTCAGCAAAACCTTTGCTGTTTATTGATGAAAAATGAATTGTTTCTGTTCATTAGAAGAAAATATATGATTTTAAAATGAAGCTCTTAAAATGTTATTTGAAAAACTATGGTTTTTAAATTTACAAAAAATAACTAATCCATATTCATAACATTTTCGTTAATTAGGCATATTTAGATGGAAATGTGTGGTAAAAATTCCAAATCCGCTTTGTCATTGTGTTCTGAGGTAATGGGGCATTTGTATAGCAAGCCTTACTTATTCAGAAATTGCTTTCAAATATAAAATTAAAAAAAAGAATGTAACCTAACTTTCCAAATACAGGACTTCGGAACGCCTACATGAAGGAAATATGAGTGGGATACCAAAGATACCAATAGCTAAAGTAAAACTTTCCCATCAAAATGAAAAAGATATCTCCTCTAATACTAATATTTACTAAGTTATTGATGTTTTACCAAGTGAGTGTACTAAAATGTTCTAAAAATACTACTGCGCATGATTATTTTCAACGGTATTTTTAAAATATTGACAATTAGCGTACCTCTATGAAAATTGAACCAAAATGAGGGGTAGATTCAAAATTTCCATATGCAAATAAATACATGAAAATGGAAAATAAAATCTGATGTGTTCCATTCACATGACTTTCCCTACATCTCTGCAACAAATTATTGTTAAAAAACTTATGCTTACTTCATGCTAATCGAGAAAAAATTATCAGAAATAGTCTTATTACTTGCTTCCTTGTAAGTAGAAGCGAAATAAGGATCTACTATAGGTTATAGTGGTAGTCAAAGGCTGGTTGCTATTTCACTGAAGTTCCTTTTTTGTATGGACAGGAGTTGACAAATCCGTATATGAGAAAAGTGTACGTTTTTTAAAGGTGAAACCGAAAACAAGGAATATCTTAAAAACGATCAAATCTACGAAAAAATGTATTTAATATAAATTGTGTTTTAACGTGCTCTACTTTTTAGTAGTAAGTTGTCCATTTCTTACAGTTTAGCACTTATGCAAAATTCCATAAAATTCATGCAGAATAAAGTAGTCCTTAGAGGCTATTCTCAGAAAATTAAATATATACATATTATTTGTCAGGTAAATATCTTTAATATACGATACTTTACTCAAAAGTGTTAGAGCAATTTTTGAGAAAATCAAAAATTTCGAACAAATTTCTATGTATAGGGTAGCTGGGGGTGGGAGAATCTTCGTGTCGCCTCCTTGGAAGATACCAAGCTTAAATACCAAGTTTGGTTTTCAACGGTCTTTTCGTTTTTGAGCTATCCACAGGCGCGCACACGCACACACTCGCATGGACATTTTTTCAGAAATACTCTTTTGGGATTCAGGGGGACTCAAAACATGTATTTCCAGTGAAATCTCGGTACCGAATTTTTGGGTGCATTACAATACCTTCTCTATACACTGTGTACATAGTACGTGTAGAGAAAGTAATTATGAAAATCAACATTTCTACTCCCCTCAAGCGCTGGTCTTTGTAATTCTCAAATGGAGTAGAACGAGAAGTACTGTAAATACCTAAATGCTGTTTCTTGCAGTCTGATACGTTACACATTTAGGAGAGTTGTGTTGATGTTTCAGAATTAGCTAAATTGTAATTTTCTGCACCCGACTGTACCTTATTCCTATATTCAGGAGTTCTGTTTTCCTAAGGTCCAGAATGTTTTACTTTCCGTAAGAAACTTGTGCACCTTGGCGTCGTGTAGGCAAACACTGGCTATGAATGGAACAATCCCCTGATGGGAATTTACACATGGCGGCGTTCCCTAAGCTACAATGGCAAGTAGCCGTGGGTTCTTGAGTCGTGAAAGGTTTCCTTGGCCATTGTTTGGACAATTTCCGCAAAGCAAGCAAACTGCGTACTGTGGTAGCGCAGCGAGCCCTCCATCTCTCTCCTGGCTGCACAACTCATTTACGCTTCTCTTCCGGTTGCGTTGCTCTTTTGTCTTCGCTGCATAGGGACTAGTGCAATTATTTCAACTCCGTGAAGAAAATTCTGATGACTGTCTCCGTGGTCGAGTGGTCAGCTATTTGACTTCCACCCAGAGGTCCCGGGTTCGATTCCCGGCTGGGGCGGGGAGCTTTGCTTTACCCAGAAGTTTTCTCTATCCCCCACATAGTCTGAAATATGTATGTGAGAGAGAATGTGTGTATGTGTAAGTTTGAGGGAAATAAAACGATTTAAACCCAACGTAAAGAACCTACAGACAACGCGTTGTTTCTTATACAAAGCCCCCGATATGACCTAGATGTTAAAGGGGCTATGTAAACGACACAATAATAACAAAGAGATTCTGATGTGTTGCATTCTCTGCACACTATGTTCTGGCTTTTGCAAATTATCTCTACAAAACTCGTATTACCTCTCTACTTTTCCAAGTACGTAAAAGGTATTTAGTAAAATGTATTGTTTGCGAGTATCTCTCAATTTTACTTTCTTTTCACGTACTATGTACATAGTGTACAGAGAAGGTATTGAATTGCACCCAAAAATTCCATACCGAGATTTCAACGGAAGTACATGTTTTGGGTCTCCCTGAATCTATAAAACAGCATTTTTACGTAAAAAAGGTCTGTGTATGTGTGTGTCTGTGTACAGCACAGCTCAAGATTGAAAAACTGTTTCATTCCAAACTTGGTATTTAAGTTTGGTTTCTTCCAAGGATGCAACACGAAAATTTTCAAGGAAATCCCCTTACCACAAACTACCCTTTACATGGAACATTTTCTGGAAATGTTTATTTTTTTTTTAAAAATGGCTCTAACGAGTTCGATTAAAATACCTTATGTTCATGTGTTGCACCAACTATAGTCTGTGCAACGCTGCCAAACAAGATGGATACAATAAAGTGAGTGCCAGTAGTCTCGTCGATATCAAATGAGGCAATGTCTGCACGTGAGTGGGCTTTAACGGGGTGAATGATCGGTCTCCGAAAAGCGGGTTTGTCATACCGAGACACTTGGCTCGTACAGGTATGCTGCTATGACAGTGATGCGTGTATGGAAGCAGTGGATAGATGAAGGTCATACGCAGCGAAGAGTGAGTACTGGACTACGGAAGATGATCACAGCATGGATTAACCACCATCTTCTCCGCATGCAATAACGGATCGTACAGCTTCATCCGGAGTGTTGGCTCGACGCTAGGGCACTGCAACAGGTGACAACTTTTCTGCAATAACGGTTCGTCACCTTCTGCTGAGGGTTGGACTGGTTGCACACATGTGATTACGTCGGCTGCCATTGTCCAGAAGTCACAAGCTCCTCCGAATGTAATAGACAAGTGCACACCGTCTCTGGGTTATTGAGTGGCACAAGGTAGTATTTTATGACGAGTCTAGCTTCAACGTGTCCTACAGCGATGACCACATACGTATCCGGTGGTACCGTGGTGAGTGCAATCTAGAGGGCTGCATTGTTGAGCGGCATAGTGGACAAACACCAGGTGTGATGGTTTGGGGCGCCATTGGTTACAACAATTGATCTCGCCTCCTACGAATTGATGGCACTTTAAACAGCAACCGGTAGCTACAGATGGTTGTAGAACCAGAGGTACTCCCCCTTCTTCAGGCATCTCCACGGGTAACATTTCAGCATCACAAGGCCCAGCCACATACTGCGAGGAATGTACAAGCCTTCTTTGAAGAGCGATGGGCACCATTGCCTCCCTAGCCTGCACAATTGCTTGACATGTCGCTCATCGAACATGTCTGGGATATAGTTGGTCGGCAGATGGTGCATCACGGTCACCCAGTAAGCAGTGTCACGGATTTGTGGGCTCTAATAGAAACTGCTAGAGGGGAGTCCTTCAGGAACTTATTGAGAACCTTTTTGATGCAAAGCCATGGTGTATATCAGCTCTAATTGCAGCGCATGGAAGCCACAGATCATGTATATATTTAAAAAGTTTATTTCGTTACTTGTGTTAAATTTTTGCATTAATGAATTTTCTTCTTGGTGTTGCAATTTTCACAAACGGCAGTGTATTTTCTTATTTACACCATCCACATTATTTCTATTATTTTCATAAGCACATACTATTAACACAAACACTTCATACATAATATTTTACAAATCTTTAATTCACTAATCAATAAAGGATTATTAAATTTACTTATTTTAATCATTGCAACCAAAGTCATGTTCATAAGTTATGTGATCATCTAACAATAATTAGAGGGATTTATGTACTCTAGGTATAACCATTGGTACAACGTGATTAGTAACCATCAATAATCAATGTTTCTATGTGCGTGGTCTGATTCAAAACGTAATGAATTCGCGCATTTGCAGATATTTTCTATGTCACCTGCGAGAATGCGAAATTGTTGTTCCACCCTTTTAATGTCATATGGTTAGTTGTTTACATGCACTTAGCAGTTCTTAATGAAGCATGCATGTGATGTATTATGAATGGCACTTGTCAGGGGTTCTCCATGTTACGTCAGCATTAGCATACTGGACAAGGGACCGTCATAATCGCATTAATTTATTGTGTTCTACTGCATATTGATCACTATAGTGGAGCATTCATAATCGTTGTTAGGTGTGCCAGGATTTAAGTAATGAAATGACAGTGTGTCGGCAAATCAATCTATTCTTATATTAAAACTGATATTCGTAATTTACTGTTTGAATGATCTCTTGCATAACCGGATGACGAAATAAAAAATCTGATGTGCTCCATTTGCATCACATTCACTACATCTCTGCAACAAATTATTGTTAAAAACCTTATGCTTCTATTTATTCATGCTAATTAAGAAAAAATAGTTTTAAACGGTCTGTGAAATAGTCTTATTACTTGCGTCCTTGTAAGTAGAAGCGAAATAAGCGAGTACCATCAGCTAAACTGATAGTCAAAAGATGGTTGCTATGTGGCTGATGTTCCTTTGTTTGTATGGATAGCAGTTGACAAATTCCTGTATGAGAAAAGTATGTTTTTCAAACGATCTACTCCACGAAAAAAATGTATATAACTTAAATTTGTGTCTTGAAAAGCTCTTTATTTTCTGTTATGTAAGTTTTTGACTTATGTGTTACTGTTTGCAAGTTAAGCAAAATTCCGTGAAATTCATCCAGAATAAAGTAGTCTTCAGAGGCTATTCCCAGAAAATTTAAGATATAAATTTTATTAGACAGGTAAATATCTTTAATATACTACATTTTAATCAAAATCGTTAGAGCCGTTTTTGAAAAAATCCAAATTTTCGAAAAGGGAGATTTTCTTGAAAAGCTTGCTGTCGCATCCTTGGAAGATACTAAACTTAAATACCAAGTTTGATATTTAATGGACTTTTCGTTTTTTGAGCTATGCTGTCCGCAGACACAAATACACGGACCTTATTCCATAAATGCCTTTTTTTTTATTCAGTAGGGCCCGAAATGTATTTCAGGTAAAATCTCGGTATCGAATTTTTGGGTACATTACAATATCTTCTCTATACACTATGTACATAATACGTATAGAGGAAGTAAAAATATGTTATTCCATTCACATGACTTTCTCTATAGACTATCGTTACAAAATATTATCCTTTTATTCTATATCTTGGTAACCAAGATAAATATTTTCAGAAAGGGTTGCAATAGTTTCTTTTAAGTAGAAGAAAAATAAGGCAATGCATTAAGCTAAAACGATAGTTAAATATTTTAGAAAGCCAGTCGCTATGTGAAACAATTTAAATTTGGATTTCTTTGCAACTAATAAGAGTAAAAACAAAAGAGAGATGAAACCAAATATGTCCTCCCCTATGAGAAAAGTTCAGGAGCTTAAAATTGAAACCAATAAGGAGGACTGTCTAGAAAACGGTTTACTCTACCAAAAATCTACATGCAATAAATTGTGTGTTTTAACTAGATATACATTTTTCTGTAGTACAAACATAAGTTTGTCTATCTTTTAAGGTTTACCAGTTATGCAAAATTCAATAAAATATTCCAGAATAAAAAGGTCTTCAGAGCCAATCAGCACAAAATTAGCGGAATTTTAATCAAAATCGTTAGCCATTTTTAAAAAAAACAAAATTTTAAGAAGTATTTCATGTAAAGGATAGATTGGTGTGGGAAAATTTTCTTTAAAATCTTCGTGTCGTATCCTTGGAAGATACTAAGCTTAAATACCAACTTTGTTATTTTCCCGACTTTTTGTTTTTGAGTTATTGTGTTCACAGACACACACACACTCATAGAGACACAGATATTTTTTAAAAATGCTTTTTGGGAATAAGGGGACCCTAAAATGTATATTTCCGGTGAAATCTCAGTATCGAATTTTTGAGTGGAATGCAATACCTTCTATGTGCACTATGTACATAGTGCGTGAATGGGAAGTAAAAATCTGATGTTCAATTCATATGGATTTCTCTTCAAACGCTTGTTGCAAAAGATTATGTATTTATTACTTTATGGTAATGGGTATAAAAAGTAGCTGAAATGGTTATATTATTTCCTTATAAGAAGAGGGAAATAAGACAATACACTAGGCTAAAGCAATAGTTCCATATTTTAAAAAGCGGTCGGTATGTGAAATTATTGAAATTCGGTTGAGTTTACACTGCCAACAGTTAAACAAAAGAGATGAAGCGAAAGACGATTTCCCGTTTGAAAAAAGGTTTAAATTAAAATCAATAACAAGGAATATCTCGGAAAGAGTCTACAAAAGCCTTACATGACAAAAGTTACGAGTTAAAGAGATCTATATTTTTTGTGTAGTAAGATTTTCTGGTGCATTCTTGGAAGGTCCTATATTTAATTATCATATTTTCTATTTATAGGTCTTTTCGATTTTGAGCTATGCTGTACACACACACACACACACACACACACACACACACACACACACACACGGACCTTGTTCAAAAAATCTTGTGTGTTCCATTCATATAACTTTGCTTAGCTGTTCCACAAACAAACTTTTCTTATAAAATATTATTATTTTATCTGATTCATGCTAATCAAGATATTGGGCTAATTACTTGCTTGTTTGTAAGTAGAAGATAAATAGGCTAAAGCGATATTAAGATATTTTAAAGGCTGGTTGCTAAGTGAAAGAATTTAAATTCGGTTCTGTTTGCTTGCTAGGAGTAATGAAAACACAGACAAAAATAAACATGTCTCCAGTTTGAGAAAAGCTTAAGAACCTTCAAATTGAAACAAAAAGTTTGGAATATCTCGAAAACTGTTAATTCCACAAAAAGCGTGTAGGATATAAATTGTGTGTTTTAAAGATCTAATTTTTTTGTATAGTACGTTTTTGTCTATATGTTACGCTTTGCCAGTTGTATAAAATTTGTGCAAAATCATCCAGAATGAAAAGATTTTTAGAAACTGTTGCCTGAAAATTCGAGATATACATTTCGTTTGTTATAAAAATATCTTAAAGCAATGACATTTTAATTTAAACACTTAAGAGCCACTTTGTAGAAATTAAAAATTTTAGAAAAATGTTCAATGTAATGGAAATTTTGGGGTGGGGTATTTTCCTGAAAATCTTCATGTTGCATCCTTGGAAAATACTGCACTTAACCAAGTTAGGCATTTAACCAACTTTTCATTTTTGAACTTTGCTGGTCACCCATCCCCGCAAAAACTACACACACATGAATATGTTTCTAAAAATTATTTTTTATTTTTTTGGATTCAAGGGGTTTCAAAACATTTGTTTCCGGGAAAATCTCGATACGAATTTTGAGTGGAATTCAATGCCTTCTATATTCACCATGTACATAGTATTTGAGAGAAAGTAAAATGCCATTTTTAAATATAGGGCACCTCAAAACATATATTTCCGGTAAAATTTTCACATCGATTTTAGGATAGAATAGAATACCTTCGCATTCACAGAATAGTTATATGCAAGAACATACAGCATAGGTACTTCGTATATAGGTAAAGAAGGTATTGATTTCCTCCTAAAAATTCAATACCCGGATAAGTAATATTCGTATTACTTTTAGAAAATTGTGAGTATATTTGTGTATCCATGTATCTGTAAACCGATAACTCAAAAACGAAACATCTGATTGTTTCGCATGATATTATACGAACCAATCAGATGCTAGCTTCATTCCAGCATTGTAAACATTTCCATTTCATAAGAGAAAATATAGAGTTAACGCTTTTTATTTTATTTTCCATCCAATGCAATATATAATGTATTCTTACTCTCATATCGTAAGGATGTTCAATTTGTGTAAATCTGTTATTTTTAAGTGTATGGTGTTCATGGTGTTGCCTAAAATTAATATATTTCTAAACGTTACACTTCCTCTGTTATATTATAATATTAGCAAACATTCCAATTTTATAGTGGAGAAAATATAAAATTAAAAGTATAGTATAACCATAACATATGTTTCCATATGTAATATATAAATGGCCGGACTAGCTAAAGTTTATGGTACATGATTTTAATATTGTATTATCTTAACTCATCCTAGCTAGAATTTGAGATTATCCTGAATAAGAGTTTACAGAGATATTAAAATTTGAAAGTTGATTTATCAAACATGCGTATTGAGTTAACACTTCCACTACTGTACTTAAGGAAGTGGCTTGGTTTGTGAGGAATGGATTGAGTAAAGGAAAGGCCCTCCCTTCTAAAATTCGACTTTTTAATACAATTACAAAACATCGGTTCCCATAACACTATTTGAATATATTTTTCATACTGCAAATCGTATAGAGAAGGTTTAGCACTACACCGATACCGTAAACATAAGCAAGTAAAAATAATTTCTATATACACTGTAAAATACTAAGGGTAGAGAAGGAAAAGTTTCTTTTATCTTTATTAAATGGAATCTATGTGGTAGATAGAATGATAGTTTTGTTAAACAAATCTATACTTCGAAATCCTTTAAAAACCGAATTTTGGGCAACTTTGATTATTTCGGTAGGGTGGCATTCGCTCTTTTTACTTTCTCTACACGTACTATGTACATAGTGTATAGAGAAGGTATTGCACTCCACCCAAAAATTGGATGCCGAGATTTCACCGGAAATATGTTTTAGGGTCCCCTGTATCAAAAAAAAAAAAAAAAAAAAAAAAAAAAAAAGCATTTTCACAAAAAGTTGCGTGTGTGTGTCTGTGAACACGATACCTCAAAAACGAAAAGTCGGAAAAATACCAAACTTGTTATTTAAGGTTAGTATCTGCCAGGAATGCGACACGAAGATTTTGAGAAAAATCCTCCCACCACAAACTACCGTTTACATGGAACTATTTTCGAAAATTATTTTCTCAAAACTGGCTGTAACGATTTTGATCAAAATATCATATATTACCTGACAAATAAAATGTACATCTTGAATTTTCTGGGAATAGCCCTGAAGACTACTTTATTCTGGATGAAATTTACGGAATTTTGCATAACTGTTAAACCATAAGAGAAAGACAAAAACTTACCACACAAAAAATGTAGAGCACTTTAAAACAAACACTTTATGCCATATGCATTTTTTCGTTTAGTTGGTCGTTTTTGTGATATTCCTTGTTATTGGTTTCAGCTTTAAAAAACTTATACTTTTCTCACACAGGAATTTGTCAACTCCTGTCCATACAAACAAAGGAACTTCAACCACATATCAACCAGCTTTTGACTATCACTTTAACCTATGGCACTCCCTTATTCCGCTTCTACTTACAAGGAAGCAAGTAATAAGAATATTTCTGCTATTTTTTTCTCGATTAGCATGAAATAAATAGAAGCACAAGCTCTTTAACAATAATTTGTTGCAGAGATGTAGACAAGGTCATGATGTGAATGGAACACATGAGAATTGTTGCTTAACGCACCCTTCACAAATCGATCCAACACACCTCGCACAAATGTAAAATCAAATGACTTCTCATAGTTTATGCGTATGAACGCTTAACTCTCGTTGTGACCGATTTTAAAGGGGAGAAGCTGAGTAGAAGACAGAAAATGGGAACATGACTCTGACAGGGTGGTGATATCCTTGGAGAACACAATCCGTTTTTATTCTTCGTGCTGGCTTGCAGCAGTATCGAATAATTCATTAAGTGAGACAATAAAAACGCGAGTTGCTCTCGGCACAATGGAAAGGATTTCAGTTGCTGCGAGACTGATTCATTAATGAACTACTGTTTTTACGTGTCTGTGGAAATCCTCGTATTAATTTGCAAACCAATTTCTACCGGCACTAATAATGTATGGATTAGAAGGCGTTTATTTCATCCACACACGCTCGTGGATTCCTATGGAGTTCGTAGAACCCAATTAACTTTTTATGGTGTTTAAAACGAATTTAACTACTTGTACAGGGTGATTCACTTCTTGCTCAACGTAATACAATTGGCTCTCTAAGCGATGCAACCTAACTTCAGCCTTCAGTTAAGGTAATGCATCTATGGAGTTTGTATGTAGGTACTTTGACTGATTTATTATTATATAATGCTGCACTATTTTATAAAAACCACTCATACTTATTCACTCTCAACAGGACGTTCATAATCATTTTATTATAAGTATGAATGACATCCATATAGAAAAATATAAAACAACTAAATACTCAAAATCACCAAAGTGCCTCATAAGTAAAATTGTCAATGCTCTCCCATATGAAATTATTAAAATAGATGACATGTCTAAATTTAAATGATCACTACGTTCATTTTTACATGAAAAAACTTTTTATTGTTTAAGTGAATTGTTTAATTAATGTACATTTTATGACGAGTGTATCTGTACAGTGTGTGGCAAAAGACTATCTATCTATCTATCTATCTATCTATCTATCTATCTATCTATCTATCTATCTATCTATCTATCTATCTATCTATCTATCTATCTGTCTGTCTGTCTGTCTGTCTGTCTGTCTGTCTGTCTGTCTGTCTGTCTGTCTGTCTGTCTGTCTGTCTCTGTCTCTGTCTCTGTCTCTGTCTCTGTCTCTGTCTCTGTCTCTGTCTCTGTCTCTGTCTCTGTCTCTGTCTCTGTCTCTGTCTCTGTCTGTCTCTGTCTGTCTCTGTCTCTGTCTCTGTCTCTGTCTCTGTCTCTGTCTCTGTCTCTGTCTCTGTCTCTATCTCTGTCTCTATGTCTGTCTCTATCTCTGTCTCTGTCTCTGTCTCTGTCTCTGTCTCTGTCTCTGTCTCTGTCTGTCGGTCGGTCGGTCTGTGTTAGGTGCCTAATTGAAAATTATACCTGTTATTACCCAAAGAAGGAGTGAGAACTTTAGCAATAAATAATGCATCTGTGATATTTGAAAATATCAACACGTAGTACTTGGGTACCGTATTGAAATTTATACCAGTTGTTATTGAAAATAATAGTGATGGATATAATTCTAGCCTGCATAGTTATTTATGGCATATTTATTTCGTACATAATACATAGGTATAGACTTTGTTTTGCTCCATTCTCATGACCTCCTCTAGTTGCTCCACAAACAAAGCTTCCTTACAAAGGATTATTCTTTTATCTATGTCATGCTATTGAAGATAGACATTAGTAGAATGATCTTATTAATTAGTTCCTTGTAAGTAGAAGGGAAATAGAGAATACACTAGCCTAAAGCAATAATCAAAGCTTTTAAAAACTATCACTAAGTGAAACAATTGACAATCTGTTCTATTTTCCATTGCGGGAGGAAAATAAGAGATGAAAGTAAAGTACATTTTCCACTTTATGAAAGAGGAATATATCGAAAGTGGTCAAATTCACGAAAAAAGTAAGTGAAATAAATTGTGTTTTTAACGATTCTACATTGTTGTTTAGTAAGTTTTTTTGCAGTTATGCAAACATTTATTCAGAATGAGGAGCTGTTTAGATACATGTCGTTTGTAATGAAAATATCTTAAATATGGGAAGTTTAGTAAAAAACATTGGACATTTTTGAGAAAATCAAAGCTTTCGAAAAATACTCCATGTTAAGGGTAGTTATGGAGTGAATTTAAGTACCAAGTTTGGTATTTAAGTGACTTTTCGTTTTGAGTTACGGTACACGCAAACACATATGGACATTTTCCTAAAAATGCTCTTTGGGATACAGGGAACTCTAAAAGGTGTATTTTTGTGGAATCTTGCTATCCAATTTTTGGGTGGAGCACAGTACATTGGACATACGTGCCGGAGAAAATAAAATATCTTGCATTCCACCCAAAAATTCGATACCGGGATATCTCTGGAAACACAGTTTATAGGATTCAGTATGTGTCCGTGTATGTGTGAGCATGAACACTTGAAAACAAAAGGTCGGTTAAATACCAAACCTATTTAGGTTTATATTCCAAAGTTGGCACGCAAAGATCTTCAGGAAAATCACCCCACACCAAACTATTCATTATATGGAAGATTTTTCGAATTTTTGTCAGAAGTGGCTATAACGATTTGGATTAAGATACGGTATGTTAAAGCTATTTGTATATTTTATAAATAAGGATATTGATTTATACAACTGGAGTAAATAAAAATCATTTGAATAAGATCTTAAATATAAGTAAAATAAATGTCTGTTATTAAGAGCGATTTTTTTAGTTTCTTGGAAATAGCCTTAAAACTTCTTTATTCTGTATGAATTTTGCATAACTGGTAAACCATAAGAAATAGACAATATGGCGCCACTATGCCAGTTAGACGGTAGTATCCATAGTTATAAGTCAATAGCTTGTTTAGTTTTCGAATGACAGCATTTTAAACAAGACAGCTTTAGAGTTTTCCGAAAATGGAGGATTTGGAAAAGCGAGCAGTGATTAAATACTTCCATTTGAAAGGCTTAACGCCTAAAGAAATTAAGGAGGAAATGGACAACACATTGAAGGACTCTGCCCCTTCATATTCAATGATTAAAAGGTGGGTAACAGTTTAAAATGGGACGTATGAGAACTAGTGATGAGCCTCGGTCTGGACGCCCTGTAGAAGTGACAACTCCAGAGATCGTTGAAAAAATTCATCGTTTAGTACTGGAAGACCGCAGATTAAAGTTGAGATAGCAGAGGCTCTAAACATATCAAAAGAACGTGCAGGTAATGTTTTAAATAATGTTTTGGGCTTCCACAAGGTCTGTGCAAGATGGCTACCGCGTGTGTTGATACCTGATCACAAGTTGCAAAGAAAATCTGTTTCTGTTAAGAATGTGGACTTCTACCGCAGAAATCCCAGTGCATTTTGAGACGGCTTATTACCATGGATGAATCTTGGATACATCACTACATTCTAGAAAGTAAGTCACAATCATAACAGTGGATTGCGCCAGGTGAACTAACTCCAAAAAAAGGCAAAGTCAATTTTGTAAGTTAACAAGGTTATGACGAGTATTTTCTGGGATGCACAGGGAAAGAGTAAAGGGTAGAAGTATCACTGGTTGACTACTATACAAGCTTATTGCAACGTTTGCGTGATGCGGTGAAAAGAAAAATACTTGGCAAAAAATATATGCTCCGGCCAATGGTCCAGTCATTGCAATGGGGAAAATGTGCGAATTAAAGTTGGAAAACTCGATTCGCCAGATCTGGCACCCACTGACAGTTCTGAAATCTCAAAAAATGTATTGGGGGACGAAGATTTTACAGCAATGAGGAGGTCATTGATGGCGGTAAAAGCTATTTTAAGGGTCCTGATAAATCACACTTCCGAGATGGTTTAATTAAATTAGAACATCGATATGACACATGTATTAGCCTTTCTGGAGACTATGCTGAGAAATAAAGTCAAGCGCTACAGATTACTACTCCGACCTAGTTGTCTTGCATACAGCATAGAATTTATATGACGGTTTTATAGTCTAAGTTTAAAATAATGTGGATGTAGCAATTCATTATAAAAATGTCAGCATATGTTGAGAGGACCAGTAAATGCATTCTCTGTTTGTGTTCCCCAGAGCGATGCTCGCTCGCGTAACAAGCACCAGACATTTTCTGTGTGTGCCGGATTAACGTCACGAGCATCGCGAAGTGTACTGAATCTGTTTCAGTACAAACCAAGGTGTTTAAAATGATCAAACTGGGTCATGTCTTCTGGTACTCTCTTTAGGGACACCTGCAAAAATGGCCTGACTCTGATAAAATTAAATACTTCCAAATAATAAGGTTTTGTTTATCTTTTATAGGTTACCAGTCATTCAGTGGAAGAAAATCCCCCTATCCTGATGGATAATCCCCCATCTTTTCATGGAACTTTTTCAAAAATTCAGATTTTCTCAAAAATTGCTTTAAACATTTTTATTAAAATACATGTTCGAGAGATTTTAATGGCAAACGAAATGTATATCTTGAATTTTCTAGGAATAGCTTTTCATTTTGGATGACTTGTATATCCCATAAACCCTGTCGTCGTGCTAACTTCTCACTCGGAGGTACAGATTTCGATTCCCGGCTGGGGCGGGGAACTTTCCTTTAACCGGAATTATTCCCTGTCCCCCCGCAAAGTCTGGATGTATGATTGTGAAGGTGAATGCGTTTGTGTTTAATTATCTGAAAATGTTTAACCTAATGTCAATAATTTATGTATGTGAATATATGAGTTGTTTCGCAAGTCAAAGCCCCCGATATGACCATAGAAATTTAAGGGGACTATACAAATGAAACAAAAGATAAATCTCACTAAAACATAACATTTATGTCTGATACAATTTTTTTTATGGTTAACAGTTTTCGGATTATTCATCTCAATTTTAAAATACTTAAAAATTTCTCAAGCGGGGAATCAACGTTAGTTTCATCTCTTTTGTTTACTTCTGGGAAGGCCAAAGAGAACTGAGTTCTAATTGTTATAGGGATAGCATATAAAAACTTTTACTTTCGATTTAACCTAATGTACTTCTTTCTCTTATAGTTAAAGGAAGCAAACAAAATACTATTTTTGTTAATGTTTATCTCGATTAGCATTAAGTAGAAAAATAATCATTTGTAAGGAAAGTTTTGTTTGTGCAACAGCTAGAGAAGGTCATGTGAATAGAACACACCAGATTTTTAATAGCGCCAACACTGCGCATTAATGATATGAAACGGATGTTCTTTGGTATATTGAACGCCCGCTTTTACTACTAATTACACCGCAGGCGATATATGAAACGGAGGTATACAATGTATTATGCGCGTACATTTTCTTGGTCACTGGTTTTACGGAAATTTGCGAGACAGGGGAGGGGTGAAAAAGAATGAACCCGCTCGCCTATCATTACCAACCAAAGAAACTTTTTTTATTTGAGGCCCATGACAATTATGATGGATATTTTATCTAATTTACCGCGAACTAGCTGCATTATTAAAAGAAGCATGGCGCATATGCATTTACGTGACCTCTGGGGTTTGCAGACATAATTCAATCTTAGTATTGAGTCCAATAGATATCATGGTGTATAGTGTACTTCATGTCTCAGTGGTCACCTCGCTCTCCTTCCGAAATTGCACGAAATCTACCGAATAAAATTAGAGAGGCGAGCGCACTTAGTAATTTATATTGTCTTATTTACGAGGGTCATCCAGTAAGTGACAGACAATTTGGCATAACTAACAATAGCAAAAGTTATTATCACAAAACTTTATTTATAAAGTTGCAATACCTTATTCTATTTCTCAAAGCAATTTCCATTCTGTCAAGGTATTTATTGTCCCGTGGTACCAGTTTTTTTTTCGAAGAAATTATTCGTTTTTTTTTTATTGCACATCGGCCAATCGAATTTTATAGGCAAATAACGCAAATGTATGGTGATAATGCAACGAACAAGTCTTCAGTGAGGAAATGGCGCATAATTTACGAGAAACAAGGAAGAACTAGTGTGTACGATAAAGACTGGAGTAGAAGCTCATCAATCGTCATGGAGGACTTGAAAACAAATGTTGATAAACGAATTCAGAAAGTCGGTGTTCCACTTTGGACACCGTATATGAATTTTTGATTGGAAAAGATTTCCCAGCCATGGAGACGTCAAAGTGGCAGTGACATCTACAGATTGGAATAAGAAATCAGTGAGTGAAGTGTTTAATTGTTGTGTAGTTTCCTTTGTAAATAATGTTTGAGGTGGGTTCGTAATTGTTTCCCATCTTTTAAATAGAATAGACGTTATATCGAATGTGATGGATTAGTTTTATTAATTATTTATTGAGCAGCACAGCTCTTTTTTAGCGGTGAAAGAGTATATCTGCGTTAAAAACTGGTACCAGGTGACAATAAATACCTTAATAGCAATGATGCTTACGTTGAAAAATAGATTAAGGTACTGTAACTTTGTAATTAAAGTTTTGTGTTCATAGCTTTCGTTATTATTTAGTTATGCCAAATCGGCTGTCACTTTCTCGATGGCTCTCGTATTTTATATTGCCTTGGTCGCCATTTATGTCCTTGGTCCCCAATGTTAGCTTTGGTGATGCATCTGTGAAATTTGACAAAAAATTAAAAATGTTGTTTCCTAATAAAATGATATTTTGACAGTGCCGTCTTATGCAATGGTTTTCACGTGTGTCTTGGTATTTGAGTCAACGCAGTTGGGATGCTCGAACAACATGTAAGGGTGCGCCACGAAACTGGCTCCTTCATAATGTTAGACTCTTCTCGAGGTATAATGATTCTTCTCGATATTCGAGATGTTTCTGAAACCTTTGGCTTCTAGAAGCATCCAGTATCTTCGACAAATGACGAAAAACGAAAATACCGTCAAATACCAAACTTGGTATGTAAGTTTGGTATCTTCAAAGGATACGACACGAATATTTTCAAGAAAATACCCCCACACCAAACTACACATGGAACATTTTTCGAAAAATTCTATTTCCTTAAAAATGGCTGCAACGATTTGGATTAAAATACATTATGTTTAAGATATTTTTATGACAAACTAAATGTTTATCTTGAATTTTCTGGAAATAGCCTCTGAAGACCTATTCACTCTGGATGACCTTTATGTAACTGGTAACATAAAAGCTATACAAAAACTTACCACACAAAACGTTTAGAGGTATTCTGGATTATTAATTTCAATTTCAACCACTTACACTTTTCTCAAACGGAAAGATATATTTCTTTTCGTTTCTCGTTTGTTTATTCTTGGCAAGCAAAGAGATTACAATTTTAATTGTTTCACAAAGCGACCGGCTTTTAAAGGACGAGACTATCTTTTGAACCTGTGCATTTTCTTATTTCTCTTCTGCTTTCAAGAAAGCTAGTAATAAGACTGATACTACTTATGTTTCCCTTGATTACCGTGATGTAGATAATAATTAATGTTTTGAATAAAAGGTTTATTTACCGCATAGCTAGAAGACATCATGTGAATGAAACACATTAGATATTTTCCTTTATACTGATAAGGAACCAAATAATGACAATTTCTGCTATTGTTTATATCGATTAGCACGAAGTAAATATAAGAATAAGCTTTTTAACAATACTTTGTTACAGGGATGTAGAGAAAGTCATTTAAATGGAGCACATCCGATTTTTAGAAAAAATGTGCATGTGAGCTAAATAACTCAAAAACGAAAAGTCCATAAAATACTAGACTTGACATAAAAGTTTAGTATTTTCCAAGGATACAAGATTTTGAGACCCCTCCTTCACAAACTAGCCTCTGAAGTCCTCTTCATTCTGGATGAACTTTACTGAATTTTGAATTGCTAGTAAACTGTAAGATACAGACAAAAACTCACTACACAAAAAATGTGGATGTCATCAAAACACAATATGGGATCACATATATACCTTTTTTCGTGGAGGGGACTATTTTTAAGATATTGTTTTATATTGGTCTCAGTTTTGAAAAACTTCAAGTTTTTACATACGGGGATTTGACAACGCCTAGCAATACAAAGAGACAAATTTCAGCTATATGGCAACCAATGTTTAAAGATTTGATTATCGTTCTAGTCTAGTGTATTTTACAATATCTCTTCTACTTATAAGGAACTAAGTAATAAGATAGTTTCTGTCAATGTTTATCTCGATTAGCATGTAGAAAAATAGAAGAATAACGCCTATACATTTAGGTCCTACACATTTTTTTATTTGTGGATTAATTGTTTTCCAAGATTTTCTTTGTTATTGGTTTCAACTCTAAAACACATAGAATTTTGTCTAGCGGGAATCTCATTACGTTTCTGTTTACTCCTAGTCATGCAAAGAGAACCGAATTTCAATCACATTGAATTCTGTTTCTAAAATAGTTTGCTGTTGCTTTAGCCAAGTTATTCACTTATATCTCTTCTAGTTAAGAGAAACTAAGTAATAACAATTATTGAAACAGATGTTTATCTGGATGAAGTGTATAGAATATATTTCGTAAGAATAGTTTGTTAACGGCTAGGTAGAGAGAGCCATGTGATACAACGTATATTTTTTGCGCACACTTAAGAAGGTATACTAAATGCTTCACTTTCATAATATTCTATAACAATGGCAAAAACAAAAAAAAATTAATAATGTTGCCTGTTTCTGTGATTTTAATACGTAAGAATGAAAGGAAAGTGAAAAAGGCAAAATATGGTTTGTGTAAATTCTCTAACAGCTATAAAAAACAAGGATGTTTGCACTTAAGTTGTTTAATCCACCAGATGGATACAAAACTGGGAATGTAGCCAGGCTAAGAAAAAGTTGACACTCTCTTACCATAAACAAAAAGAGATGATATCTCAGAAACAGTACGAAAAAGTGACAATCGCAGCAAATCCTTCTTACCACTTCCAAGCACATGTTTTGAAGGTAAATTGTGTATTGTATTGAAACTCCAAAGCAAAGATAAATTAAATTATACAATGTAGCATCTCAAAACAAATTTATAACTAAAAAGATAAATAAAAAGTTTCTTCCATTCACGTGACTTTTTAAACCTAGTATGTAAAAAAGTATTCTTACAAAAGCTTATTCTTCTATTTACTTCACACTAATCGGGATAAACATTTGCAGAAATATTCTCATTAGTTAATTCCTTATACATAGAAGAGAAATAAAGTTATATACGATAGTAAATTTTTTAAACTCTGGTGCTAAGTGATTGAAATTCTCTATGCATGACTAGAATTAAAATAAAAGAAACAGGATTAAAAATTCCCTTTGAGAAAAGTTATATATTTTAAAATTGAAGCCAATAACACAGAATATCTCGGAAATGGCTTAGCTAGCTCTAAAAAAAAAATTATCAGTCTGGGTAGCTCAGTTAGATAGGTGCTGGCCCTCTGAAATCAAGTTCGTGAATTCAATCCCGGTCAATGCCGATGGCTTTTAAATGTGCTTAAAAGTGACAGACCCATATCAATAAATTTATTGATATGTTAATAACCCTTGCGTGACGAAATTCTGGTGGCCCTAATATGATCCTGGCAATTGACAGCGCCGTTAGTAAACAAAATAATTTTAATGTATATCTAATATAAAATATTGTGTATTATAATGAGTTGTGCAGTGTGTGCAGTGGTATTGTGTGTGTACCATCCAATCGCAAACAGACTTTCAAATATTTATTGCCTAATTGACTATCCTAGTTTTTGAAAGTTTCCGAAATTGTTTATTTTCTCTGTAATGTATACGAAAATAAGTGAAGTGAAGTTGGTGACTTCCATGGCCACACTTCATTTCAGTTTTCATGCTAATGATAATTGTTGTCTTTGCTTGCTACGTACATAGTGTGTAGAGAAGGTATTGTACTCCACCAAAAAATTCGATACCGAGATTTCACCGGAAATACATACTTTAGGATCCCTGTATACAAAAAAAGCATTTTCACAAAAAGGTCCATGTGTGTGTCAGCGTGTCCGTGTGTCCGTGAACACATAACTCAAAAATGAAGAGTCGGTAAAATACGAAACCTGGTATTTAAGTTTAGTATGTTCCAGGGATGCGACACAAAGATTTTGAGAAAAATCCCCCACCACAAACTACCCTTTTCATGGAACTTTTTTCGAAAATTTTGATTTTCTCAAAAATGGTTCTAACGATTTTGTTTAAAATATAATATATTAAAGATATTTACCTGGCATATAAAATGTATATCTTGAATTTTCTGGGAATAGCTTCTTAGCTCTACCTTATTCTGGACGATTTTATGGAATTTTGCATAACTGCTAAACCGTAAGAAATGGAAAAAACTTACTACACAAAAAATGTACAGCACTTTAAATCACACATTTTATGTTAAATGCATATTTTCTTGTAGTTGATCTTTTTGAGGTATTCCTTGATTTTGGTTTCAGCTTTGAAAAACTTACTTTTCTCATAGAAATTTGTCAACTCCTGTCCATACAAACAAAGGAACTTCAGTCACATAGCAACCAGCTTTTGACTATCACTTTAACCTATGGTACTTCCATTTACAAGGAAGCAAGTAATATGACTACTTCTGCTAATTTTTTGTCAATTAGCATGAAGTAAATAGAAGCATAAGCTTTTTAGCAATCATTTGTTGCAGAGATGTAGAGAAAGTCATGTGAATGAAACACATCAGATTTTTGTTGTTGTGTATGCATGTTCGTTTATTGCTTTCATAATGTCGTCAACGGAGAAACGTTCTATCATGACGTTATGTGTTTTATTAAGCTAATATCCATCAGAGACATTGCGAATAATGGAAGAAGCTTATGGTGATACAGCGATGAAGGAAGTTCAGGTGTATGATTGGCATAAACGTTTCAGTCAAGATTTTTTAACGCTGGAGAAACTATTGTAGATGCAATTAGGGCACTATAACAGGTAGCTGAAAAAGCTCCCAGGAGTGCTTCCAGTCTCTCAAATCGCGTGTGTCAGAAGTGTCACTGCGGAAGGGAACAGTTTTGAAGGTAATGTAGACAATGCCTTACCAACATGGTTGTCCAAAATATGCACACAAATCTTGAAGTGAGAGTGTGGAGTTAGAAAACCATTCTTGTGGAACGAAGGTGTAGAAATAGTTTATATTTTTTGTGTTTGATATTTATTCATTAACTAAAATTTTTTTTTTGTAAATAAATTACTTCTAACAGTAGCTCAAAAGGACATAGCGGCCATCACAATTACGAAACAAAAAGTTTAGTTTCAGCACTACTAATACATCGCGCTGCCCGCAGTGAGGACTCAAAATAGACCTGCACGCTCTCAAGCGACGTTGATTAGACGTAAGGGGAGCCTGTGGTATGGTATTAAAGATGGCAGCTTTAAATAGCACTTCAAAAAATAGTTAAGATTCTTACAATTTGAATACAATAATATACAATATATGAAATGTTCTGAAAGTAATAATTTAATTATGGAAAAACTCTACTTTTCCTACTTTTTTCACAGCTCTTTTTCCTCCAATGTCAGCAGTATTTAATCCGTTCTATTCGGTCAAAACGCAAAGTTAATCATAGCGCAGAAAACAGAGTTTCAAAGTTCTTAGTGTCTTCTTTACTCTATGAATAGCTTATTAACTCCTATACAACAGCTGTCATGGGCACAGAGCTATGATATAATCTAAATTACATTTGGAAAGAAAAACGACGGGATGTAATGGTTTCTTTCAGAAATGAATTCTATCATGAACGTATTTAACATGTTTACTTTTTAAACTTTTGAATACAGATTAAATTATTACCTTTTTACTTATTTCTAAGAGTTTTATAAAAGGAAACTCAATATAAAAGCGAAGTGAAAGCCATAGAACATAGTGTGGATATGACGTTGGGTTTTCATGACGTTAGGTAAAAGTTTTTTCATTAGTTGAAAGCTTGTTTCATTCCGTTGCGATCTATTAATTGTATTATTTGTGAAACTACCGCTGAAATCATACAAATGTCTTCAAATAATATGATATATGCTTCATTTGGAAATAGTAAGCTGATATATTCTTATTTATTTTAATTATTGGTATACAGGAGTAATTCAGGTCAGTGTTGGATACGTCAGGTAAATAAAACATTGCTATTGATATGAATGTATTAGAGTTGTAACGAAGTATACATACAATTGTCTTTTATACGCTCAATGGATAAGCGCAAAATTAAGCAACCTTTTATTTTGAAGTTTCACTGTAAATGCAGTGTACAGACCAATACCAACGCTTCGTTTTTCTTTTTTGTGTTCTTAAAATAGTTGTAATATGATTACTCTATCTTCAAACGAGACTCGATTGTAATCGTCATAAATGGTTTCAATAACACATTTATATTAATATTTAAGATGGATGAAGAAAATTAGAAATAAGGAATAGGAAGAAATGGATTGGTGAAAAGAAGTAAATGGAATCCGTTAGCTAGGTAATCATTGTGTTGGATGTTATGCGTCTCTAGAAATGTAGCAACCCAGTGAAGTGAGAAAATGAGATGTAATACGTGAACTTTTATGATAGAATTTAAGTATTACGAACTGTGGGTGTGAATTAAACCATGTAATTATTGAAGTGAAGTAAGTATCATATCATATATTAAGATTTGAATTTTGTAAAGATAATTTCTAAGATTTACCGGGGTGCACTCAGCCTCGTGAGATCCCTCGGGGGGGGGCAATTGAGGAGGTACTTGATGGAAAAGTAGCGGCTCCAGGTCACGAGGACCGTATTAACAGGCGCTGACCACGTCTCACCCTCCAATACTGACGTCTATCATGGACCGAGATGGGGGACGCAGTGGCCAAGGCTCTTTGTGAGCTGTCGTGACATGGATTTACTATAATTTCTAAGTTTTGCCTCTGAAATAGTGTGACTCTGTGAGGATTATATTTAAGATGTTCTCTGGCTAGTTCTCATGCATCGTCAACTACATGTGGCCGGTTTAAATATTTTCATTTATGTACCATTTTAAGTCTTCTTCTATTTCCAAGTAAAATATTGATTTTTACTTTCTCTATGCGTACTATATGCATAGTGTATTGAGATGTTATTATATTGCACCCAAAAATTCAATACATGTTTTGGGACACCCTGAATCCCCCCCCCAAAAAAATGCATTTTTAGAAAAAATATCTGTCTGTGGACAGAATAACACAAAAAAGAAAGACCGTTAAATACGAAACTAGGTATTTAAGTTTGCTATCTTCCAAGGATGCCACACAAAGACCCAAAATCTCCACACCCCTAACTACCCTTTAAATGGAACCTTTTTGAGAATTTTGATTTTATAAAAATAGCTTTAAAGATTTTGATTAAAATATCGTAGTTACAGATATTTAGCTGAGAAATAAAATGCATCTCTTGAATTTTCTCGGAATAGCCTGTGAAGATTACTTTATTATAGATGAATTTTACGAAAATCTGCATAATTAGCAAACCGTAACAGATAGACCCAAGCTAACTTAACAGAAAATGTAGAGCTTGTTAAAGCGCACAATTTATGTTATATACATATTTTTCGTGAATTTGGTCGTTTTTCAATAAAATTCATGCAGAATAAAGAAGTCTTCAGAAGTTATTCCCAGAAATCTCAAGATATACATTTTATGTGTCATGTTAATATCTTTAATTTACGATATTTTAATCAAAATCGTTGGAGTCATTTTTGAGAAAATCAAAATTTTCGAAAATGTTTCCATGTAAAGGGTAGTTGGGGTGGGAAGATTTTTTTGAAAATCTTTGTGCTGCATGCTTGAAAGATACTGAACTTAAATACCAAGTCAGACACACACGCGATAGTTTTCTAAAAACACTTTCTTTGGATTGAGAGCATCTCAAAGCATATATTTCCGGTGAAATTTCTGTATCGTGTAGAGAAAGTAAATACTACTGCTGCTGCTACTATAGCTGTTGCTGCTTGTTAAAATGCACATATAATGGCACGTACTTAGCGTACTATAAATTGTATGTTATGGTTTGGTTTGCTACGATTTCATACCAGTTAATGGCGTCATTTATTTACATCAGTTTTCGTTCTAAGAAAGCTTAAAGCTCTTCTTAATCTTAAAAACCAGCACATAATTGGGATATATATTCTATCTAATACATATATGCAACCATTAACTTCGTGTTTTTCTACTGTCACCCTCGTCAAGTTGCGAGTAATATGATGTAAATATTGAGTTGTCACAATTTTCATCTTGAAACATATTCTCCTGCACAAAACATTTTTCTCTCTCAAACGGCAATACATTTACAGTCGTTTATGTTTATCAGGGCGCAAATATAAAAAAAAGAACGTAATTTCAGTAAAAGTTTCAATGTTTGCTGTTACTATGAATGCTTAACTGATAAACTAATCTATAGAATCAGCATAATCTTTTTTCAGAATAAAGCAGATTGCTGATATCTGATTGATTTGAATTCTCTATCTTAAATAACATGTCATAATTTTTACTTTCTCCTCGTGTACTATTTAAGTGCATAATAATGCAGAAAGCAGTGTAGTACACCCAAAAATTCGACGTTGATTTCACGGAAATACAAGTATATTTGATGTCCTCAGAGTACAACAAAGTATTTTTAGAAAAAGGTTCGTCTGTGTCTGGGCAGCACAGCTCTAAAATGAAAAGTCGGTTACATATCAAATTTTGGTATTTAAGTTCACTATCTTTCAAGGATTTCAATAGAAGATTTTCAAGAAAATTCCCACCTCAACTATCCTATGCAACACTTTTCCAAAATTTTGAATTTATGAAATATTACTAACGATTTTGTTTAAAATGCCATATTTTTAAGATATTTTCAGGACAAACCAAATGTATATCCTGAATTATCTGAAAATATCCTTTAAAGATCTCTTGATTTTGATGATTCTTGCTTAACTCGTACACCCTGAGAGATAGACCTACATTAACTTCATACAAAACGTAGGGCGCATTAAAATATGCAATTTATGCATTTTTTCTTGTAGAGTTAACCTTTCCGAGATATTTCTTGTTATTGGTTTAAATTTTAAGCTGTTTAATCCTTTATCAAGCGGGAAGTCAACTTTAGTTTCATCTGTTTGTTCTACTCCCAGGAATGCAAAAGAGAGTCGAATATCAAATGTTTCACAAGGCAGTAAATTATAAAAATCTGACTATCGCTATAACAATTGTATTTAGATATTTCTGTTCTACTTACAGGAAGCTAAAATAAGAGTATTTCTGCTAATGTTTATCTCAATTAGTATGACGTAGATAAAAATAATCTTTTGTGAGGAAAATTTGTTTGTAGAACTGCCAGATAAAGCCAGTGAATGGAATACATGAGATTTTATCCATGAAATTGCATCACTTTTAGAGTTCTTATACTGTGTGGCCCCAGATAAAAAAAAACAATTCTTCAGTATGTCGTTTGCTATTCATATGCTTAGCACGCCGTAACTAAAAAACAAAAGGGTAGAATTAACAAGCTGTTTTTCTTAGAATAATCCAGACCACTGATACCTGCCGAATTTGAATTTAATACAATCATAATACTTTTACTTTCATCACACGTACGATGTAAGTACATATTAGCTAGAGAATTTATTAAATTCATTGTTGATATTTCACAGGAAACGTGTTTTTAGATCTCTCAGAGTCCAAAAAATAATTTTGTACA